>OZ017739.1:47779148-48379148 GCA_963969285.1 Odontomyia ornata
ATATATATATATATATATATATTGTTTATATATAGCAAATAAAGAGATTAATTTCTCCTTAGTATTCCTCACGCTAAATTTAAATCTAAATAATTTTGCCCCTACTCAAAATAACTTTATTCCTTACGGCACTGATGCACCAATATTATGAACATGTTTTACTAACACTAAAAAAATTCTACTAGGCGTGAAAGGGAATACTGGGCTTCCTGTAGTACCTATTCCTAGGTATCAAATAACTTCATATAACACTGTTGGCTATAACATAATTTTCAAGCTTAGAAGTTCACAAAAGTAAATTGGCCAGTTACAAAGTAGCAAGATCTTCTTTGATAAAATAAATTCGTAAATTTATATTTAAAATCAAATTTGTAAAACAATAAACATATTGTTCTAATTAAAATTAATTAAATGCATTTTGAATTATCATCGCAAATAGTTCATCAGAAAACATACGAATTCACGGAGTGCGGAATTGTCTCCATCTAAGTACTATCATATATATATAAGCAAAAAAAATCTATAAATATACTCGACAATCAACAAATTCTTCATCGAAAAGACTCTCAATCAGGAACTACTCGTATATCATTTTGTCTTCAATCTACGAGTAATTATCGTTCTAACCGTGCACCCCCGACATACAATACAATGAAAGTATTACTTGTCGACATCCCGTCGTTCAAGGAAATTATATTGACGAAAAAATATAATTGTTAAATTTTGTTTTAGTTTACATTTGCAAACTACGATTTTTTGTCTTGCTTATCCTCTGGGGTATTTCACTTTCATTTCCCTAACTTTAACACTCGTATTTAAGTCACTCTCTGGTAGTGCAATTCGCAATATAGATATATATGCATGTGTTATATAATAAAGGTATTTACTTCTTTGTTTTTCTCTCAATGCACAAAACCTTCTTTTTCATACATATAATTTTACTTTTAGACACTTGAAGACGCAGATGGGTTGAGGTATAGTTACATGTTTGTTTGTTTTTGATATTATTTTAGCCTTTTGCCAAACATAAAATACAAATACCATGTGAGTTCTCTACCATTGTCTACACGATAGAAATATATCAATTATGTATTTAATGTGTATATTAAAGAGTTGTAGATTTATTTAATAAGTCTCATATTTCTTTCGTTCAGTATTTCAAAATGAGCTTTTATCCTCATTTAGTATTATCATGACGATGGTCATAATTAGGACCTACTATTCTATTTAGTTAAGCATCTAATATACATAATAGCGATTATGAAACGGGTCCGTTGTTTATGTTGGAATTCTTCGACGCTTGTTGCTTAGTACAGATGGTCAAGCAGTTTGTGGATAATGTTAACAACAGGGAACAAAGTTGAAGCCCTTCTTAATTGCACGAAACGTCTACGGTTGATGGATGGATTTCTTCAACTCGTTTGCATTTCGGCCCAATGTTCTCCAAATCCAGGTCAGCCTTCAATGTTAAAACTGGTACATTTGGATAACCGCACTTTCTATTTACTAACCTGTTTTCCTGTGAATCATGGGATTCCTCGAGATATTTGAGCGCTATACAGTTTTCTTCGATTCATGGCTGGTTCGCAGGTGAAGGATTTGTATATTTTCCCAGGCTGAGCGATCCAAGATAGAAGGCTGTTCTGACACCCACGATGTCTTCCTGGGGCGAAAATCACCGGGAACTCACTGTTCTCGAGTTAACAACGCACTAGTTTTCCAAAACGCTATTCACGCCTTTCCACTACTTTTACCTTGCTTCGCTTGAAAACCACTGAATTTGCCAATCACAGAACGTCAAACACGTTACCCGACGACAACTCTCACTCTTTCTTCATTACCGTGTACACGGTAAATCCATCGGCTGAATTCGATTGCCTTCGCCAATCTAATGCACCGTTGGGGTGTATAGATCAGCGTTCCCATACTCTAAATTTTATGTGGCAGATTTGAAATTTTTAAAAACAATACTTACCTGAAGTAAAGAAAAATGAAGAGGATTTGAAATAGTAATAAAAGTTAAATCTCATAACGAATATAATTAAAGGGAAAAATTTAAATTTAATATAAAGGAAAATTGATATAAAATTACATTTAATAATAATAATAAGAAAGAAAACTATTTTACAAACTACGATTATGAATGGAAATAATTAAATATTTTTCTAAATCTTCCTTTAAAATTTTGAATAGGAGATAGGAAGTTTTTCGAGCAGTTTGTTTGTCGGACTGCTCGATTACTACAACATGTTGGAAGTTTTTATGCTGAAACGGAGTAATTGATTTTGCACCGCTCCAGAAAATTCATTTCATCCTTTTTAGGGCACTTTGAAGTCTGTTGCGAATTCCGACCGTACTGGCACGCTCCCATTCACAAATTCAAATTACCTACTTATCATCTCCAACTTCTTTTGGGCACACATAACTTTTTTCTTTTTTTATAAAGACATTTAATCATTTATCTGTATTTTTTTTTTTTTGCCCCGTCATATTAATTGTCTTTCCTATCTTATTTTTTAATTCCACCGTAACGGTTCCAAGCCCCTTTGTGAAAGGAGGAGGGAACCCCTTATTTCCTCAACCCACAGCTTCCATGATTCCTCATTCTAATCCCCCAATTAAATTATAGTAAATGCTATCGGGGTCGCACATTGAGTTTACTGGTTCCCCAATAATGGGACATTAAATGCCGAGAAATGCCAATAACTGTAAATACGATTACATCTACAGCTCTGCTACTAAATCCTACTTACACCCCCTTTCTAGAGACGTAAGAGGGTGAAGGAGAGTCTTCCGCGATAACGGAATCGAAGTAATAACCATGCCGCCGGAACGGAGGTTGGGTGACGGGCTAACTCCCGGCTCTGGTAAGCCCAAAAATGTTTCGAAATCTGCAGAAGGGCCTCGGAATGGATTGGACTCAACGACCTTGCAATCGGAAAAAGGACTATGACAGGCATTGGATCCTGGAATGTCAGATCACTCAATTACCCTGGCGCTGTTAAGGACCTTTAACAACAGGCCAGTTAATATCAATTAAAAATGCTGGCAATCCAGGAAACGAATTGGACTGGAAATGATATTCAAGACATGAGATTGTACACAATATACAAAAGTGGGAAGCCTACTTGAAAATGAAAATTCGGAGTCGCCTTTTTTGTGGATAGGGAGTTCAAATCGCACGTTATTGATTTCAAGGCAATAAACAAACGGTTGCGTGCGATCCGAATAAAAGCGAAATTCTTCAAAATCTGGCTGATCAATGTTCACTCTCCAACCTAAGAAAAGGACGAAGAAACGAAGGAAACGTTCACCAATCAACTGGACTCATTGCCTACAAACGACACAAAAATAATTCTGGGCGATTTCAACGCTAAGGTAGGCAATGAGATATCTCATCGCGGAACGACTTGAGAATATAGAAACAAATGACAACGGCCAGCGCCTGATCGACTTTGCATGTAACAGAAATCTAGTCATATGTTCGACTTGCTTCCCTCATCGACGCATTCATAAAATGACCTGGGTATCGCTGGATGGCAACACAGATCGATCATGTTTTGATCCAACAACGTTGCGCCCCGAGCATACTTGACGTCCGTACATCCTGAGGAGCCAATTGTAACTCAGATCAATACTTCATCAAATTAACCTATCGATGTCGCATGTCAAAGGCATATTCGGCAAGACCAGCCCGCTATAAAAATTTGACATCGAAAGGCTCCAAACGTCGTCTGTGGCCAAAAATTTCACGAAGACCCTCGACAACCAGCTGGCTCCCATCTTATCAGACGCATCGTTAAAGACAAGCAACGATCTCTGGATGGAAGTGAAAGCGGCTATTAGGACCGTGGCAGAACAGACGATCGGGCATCAAGCCCGGCGCAAGAGAAATGATTGGTTCGATGATGAGTGCCAGAATGCGTTACATAAAAAGAATCAGGCGTACAAAGAATACGTAGGTAGGAAAACCAGGACCAGGAGAGAACAATATGAAAATCTCAGAAGAGTAGCGAATAAGATAATAAGGATTAAGAAAAGAAAATACGATGACGACCAATTGAGAAGTATCGATGTAAGTCTATCGAGCAACAACACAAACTAAGCATATTAAGTAGTGAAAAGCGTGAAACGTGGTTATCAGCCCAAAATCACGCTCTGTCGTGATGACATCGGCAACATCATCGCTGATGAAACCAAGATTAAGGAAAGATGGGCATCATATTTCAAGAACCTCCTTAATCCTCCACACAGCTCCAGAACATCGGAGTCTATAGATGTTTGCGGAGAGCTTCCATTGGCCCAACCAACTCTGGATGAAGTTTGTTCCATCATCAAAGCCCAAAAGAATAATAAAGCGCCGGGCATCGATGAGAGACCAGTGGAGCTCATCAAAAATGGTGGCAGCAGTGTTCATAAAACTATTCACAAAGTCATCCAGCACATTTGGCAACAAAAACATATGCCGAACGAGTGGAGCCAATCAATTATATTCCCAATCCACAAAAAAGGTGACAAGCTATAGTGCGAAAATTATAGAGGCATATCACTACTTTGTACGGCGTGCAAAATATTTTCAAAAATCTTAGAAAATAAAATCGGATCATACGCCAACAGTATTATTGGAGAGTATCAAGGTGGTTTTAGAGCAGGTCGATCGACAACAAACCAATTGTTCACAGTCAAGCAGATACTTGAAAAGTGCTGGAAGTTCAACATAGACGTACACTAATTTTTCGTTGACTTTAAGCAAGCATACGACAGTATTGATCGTAACGTACTGTACCAAATAATGCTTTGCTTTGGCATCCCAGGCAAATTAGTCCGTCTTACCAAAATGACAATGACGTTGACGACCTCACAAGTACGCATCAATAACCAACTCAACGATACCTTTGACACAAATATCGGACTAAAGCAGGGAGATGGGCTGGCCCCATTGCTATTCAATTTGGCTCTGGAGTACGTCATAAGGAACCTACCTGTCGATACGCGAGGTTCATTACTATACAAGTCGAGCCAAATAGTAGCCTATGCGGACGACAACATTTTGTCACGGTCATTAACAACTGCCAAAGAACTCTTCCTGAAACTCGACAGCGAAGCAAAACTTGTAGGGCTACAAATCAATGAAAATAAAACGAAGCTCATGACGCAGTCGAGGAAAAATGCCTCAAATATCCTAAATATGACACACTTGGCGAAAACAGTATCGAAAATGTGGGTGAATATGTGTATTTAGGCGCCAAAATAACGAGAACCAGTAATGGAAGAGACGAAATATGCCGAAGAATACGGCTCGCAAATAAATTATTTTATTCAGTTTTGACGATCTTGAAGACCAGCTGCATACACAGGAAAACAAAGCTCCAAGTATACAAATCTGTGAAAAGACTTGTGTTATGCTATGGATGTGAAACATGGACCCTAACCCAAGCATCCGTAAATATATTGAACGCCTTTGAGCGACGGGTCCTGAGGCGAATAATCGGAGCGAAGCTAGACGGGAACCAATGGCGAATTCGATACAACCAAGAGCTGTATGAAATTTTTGACGAGCCGGAGGTCTCATCGATTGTAAGAATGCGGAAACTGCAATGGGCTGGACACCCGAATCGTATGGACGAACAACGGATACCCAAAAAAGTATTCATTGGGAGAACTGAAGACCGAAGACCAATGGGGAAACCGAAGAAACGCTGGTCTGACTTGGTCGACGAAGACAGTTCATCGCTGCTCCGATTTCGAAATTGGAGGACGGGGTCAATGGGCTGAGACAGTTGGAGGCGCTATTCGCAGGAAGCGAAGGCCCAAGAGGAGAAGGAGAAGTGGACACATACACAGACACAATGTTGTTGATTTTTATTATGAATAATTTTGTATGAAAAACGAATTAGTTAATAAGTTTTCTATTTCGTACTGTTACATATCAAGGAATAAATACGTTTCAGAATTGACCGAAAAAGAAGTTGTAGAGTGTGTTTGAATGAAAAATAAGATAAAACGTTGCATAGCTAAGAATTAGTGCAGATTGATGAAATGTTTTGAAATTATTAACGGATTTTTAGCAAATAGTTTTTTCTTTAAGATTTGTTTAATGTATGTTAAATAGTTTTAAGGTAATTCTGCAAACGAAGTCGAATGCAATAAGATTCAAATGAGCCTAAAATGATTAACGAGGATAAAGTTAAGATTGTAGTGGAAATTTGTTTTTTTTTTTGGTAATAAATTGTTTCGTTTTTACAATACTAAAACATTTTAAAAATGGAGATAAAACACAATAAAAATAGTCTTGATTTAGGCAAATTGAATACTCTCGACTCTCCCTCCCGTTAGAAGCTTTAGTTATAACTTAGATTGCACTTATTTTTATAATCTAATATTTAAAAATTTTTACTTGAAGTAATAAGCACGTGTATGCAATCTTCATTTATGTTCAATAAAACAAAAGATATGGATTGCTAAACAGAACTAACTTCTTTTCTTTCTAGTATGCGCTCGTTCTTTTTCAGAGAGATATGAGAGCGAAAGGTGAGTATTCCGCCGAGAGGGTAGGGTTTCGGTAATCGGCGAATGGTCGGTTTTGTGTTGCGGGTCGGTATGCGGTGCCAGATTTTGAGTTTTGCGTTTTTTCTTAGAGTAGATTGTTTCGGTTTTGGAATCGAGTAGGTTATTTCGGGCAGCGCGTCGGTGAATATTCGGGAGCGCGCATTTCTGGTTTTTTTGTGATTCTTTTCCTCGAATCGAAAGGAAAAGTAAGTTAAAGTCGAGTCGGTGAAAGCTGTTCGACGCATTTTAAATCGGACATTTGAACCGGTGGCTGATTTTTGTATTTCGGACTTAGTCTGCTCGCGGAAGTTCCTCTCCGAATTAGCTAGCCAGCCAGCAGCGACCTTGGAGTAGACTAAGAGTGTCCGAACTTGTCGCCCTGATGGGTACAGTCCGTTGTAACATTCCCAGACTTCACATCTATAACCGATGAGAGGTCGGTTTAGATTTCTTTCGGGAAATCTCGAACGAACGAGAAGGCAAAAACATTACAATTTTTTCAGGGGTACTCACGTCGGGCTTAACACATTTTTCATTAACATATTTTGGGGACGACAGCATTGCTTTTACAAGGAGAAAGTGGGTTTAAATCGTGGGATAAGTTGAAAACTGCGCTTATCAAGGAATTCCAAATTAAAGTGTCCGCAGCAAATATCCATAAAATATTAACAAAGACGAAGAAACTGGTGAGTGTAACTGCGAAACATTTTTTAACAAGTTGAGCAAGCAGGAGAGTGCTCCTACCAGAAGGTCTTTGTAACCATCATAGGGTTCGAAACAAATTTTCTAGTAGTGTGAATCAATAATTTGAAATATTCATCCAATACTTGGAGAAGAAATCGTTCCAATTTATGCTAAAGATACAGAGTTTCTTTCATAAGCACATTGCCGCCTCCATTTTGATGGAGCTTAAATAATTTTTCTGAATGCTTAGCCGATTGAACATAAATATTAAATTAGACGCTATTTCTTAAATTTTCATGAAAATTGAAAGAAAATAAAAGTGCCTAGGTCAATTTGAAATACGTATCAATCATAAACACGTGTTATTGTTGTTGTAATTCCATTCAATTGAAATGGCTATAACTCACTCAATTATGATTTGATTTCCATGAAATTTCGTAAGCATCAAGACCTTATATTAATCTTTATAATTACAAAACTTCAAGACGTTTAAATGTACAGTTTTTATTTATGGGTGAAAATGTAAAATCTACAATTCATACTATTATTAACAAAGTTGAGCGAATTTTGATTTCTAAGATATTTGTTGCCCTTGTACTTATTAACACCCATCTCTGTGATGATTTTCAGATTTTTCGGCTCAAAGGTGACGAATCAACGGGGGGTACAAAAAATGTTGGTATATTTTGCCACCCCCTGATGCATACGTTCCAATTTGAAATCAGAATGTATCATAACTGAACGGGCTTATGGTCTGTCCGAAGAATCACTCGAACAAATCGCGTTGTCGCCAACGAGACTCGAACCAGGGACGTTCGGCTTACGTGATGAAGGAGGGGGGGGGGGGACAAAAAATGTTGTTACATTTTGC
Organism: Odontomyia ornata; assembly: GCA_963969285.1. Classification (NCBI taxonomy): domain Eukaryota; kingdom Metazoa; phylum Arthropoda; class Insecta; order Diptera; family Stratiomyidae; genus Odontomyia; species Odontomyia ornata. The sequence continues at coordinate 47,787,253 of OZ017739.1, forward strand.
CACCCCCTGATGCATACGTTCTAATTCGAAATCAGAATGTATCATAACTGAACGGGCTTATGGTCTGTCCGAAGAATCACTCGAACATATCGCGTTGTCGCCAACGAGACTCGAACCAGGGACGTTCGGCTTACGTGATGAGTGCTCTAACCGCTACACTACGCTCATCTAGCTTTTACAAAACTACGGATTGCCGACATCTAGAACAAGGCCTTTACCAGACAAAATAAACATAAATTTTAATATGTTGATTTGCAATAAGCATTGAATATTCTCAAACATTGCAATCGTCATACGGCTGTTCGGAATATAGGCTTATTGACATCCTTTTCCAATTGGAAGTACTTACTTTTTTTAAATAAAGGCGTAGAATTTACAAAGTATTCAGTTGTAGTATTAACATTTTCATCATTGATATAGTTGATAAGAATTGGGAAGGAGTAAAATGATAAACTCAATACATGATACGTCTTTCGACCACAATTGTATTACGATTTATGTTCAGCATTATAATCATACAGCCACAACGTTACCAATAGATACCTGTGAATACCGATTTACTTCAATCTGCACTACATCCGGTTAATAGTCATAACTATTAGTCCATGCATTTCAATGCGAGCTTCCAACAGTATTCGAGACACGTTTTTTAAGTCCATGCAATCTACTTTCATGTTTGAACTGTTTTTGAATCTTCATGTTAGAGTTTACGAGAAAGTGACACTAATCGGAACGTATAATCTAGAGATACTATATTTAAATGTTTTCTACTATTGCTGTCAACAGTTTGAATCGTAAACAATAATTATCAGAAAGTGCACGCGATGTTTTCCCTTTTTTCCTGGTTTTGCGTTTTTATATGGCATATTAAAAGGTAAAATACTATATACCAAAATGCTTTTTTATTCTTGTTATATTGTATTTATTGTAGGAAAGTCAATAATGTAATAGCATACTGTATTCTAAATAAGTCGGAGTGTAATAGCCTTTTCCGATGACGAGCCTTAGTGGATGGAAAAGGTTGTGGGGATGTAACTCATTGTTTTGATTGAATTTAGGTTTCTTTAATCCAATATTCGATTAGTTTTCATGAATTCAGATTTATTGAGTGACATTCTCTTTTATATTTTCTACACGGTTGGTCTTTAAAAATATGCGATTTACGAATTTAGACATAGAAATGAAGTGGATGTAACAGAGCTGCTGTTTATTTCACGGTTCACTGCGTCGAAGACGCTCCTTAGGGCACAAATTTCATTTCCCAGTTTACCCAAAATTTTGATGTCATTCGATCAGGCTTGGTGTAAATAACAATTTGTTCTGTGTATTTGTGCAAAAATGCCTTACTTTTTCAGGTAATTAAGGACAAAAAAGTTCATTTTTCCATACAATTTGACAATCAATGTGTAGTTTCCTAAATAACAAACAGATGGTGGAGCATGGAAAAATACTAATTTTTATCCTTAATCATCTCGAAAATTTAACGATTGAATGGCATCAAAATCTTGTGAAACCATGGTAATGAAATTCGTACCTTCGTTAGCAATTGCCGCTTGACCGAATTCCCACATCCTGAACTCAGATTTTGGAATGGCGTTTATCACACTCATCGTATTAATTTGAATGACATCGATGTTGTCCAACAGGTGTCTTTTGCGAGGCATTTTCAATCTTGGGAACAGCCAAAAGTTGGCATTAAAACAACCAAAAGAGACCATTTTCAAATTGTCCTGAACGATTTCGTAGCGACGCACTGCGAGCGAACCAAGGAGTCCCATCGATAACAGTGACACCAGAGAGTTGGTGAGGGCTTACTGGTTACGCTCATGCCCCGCTGAGGTTGTTCGAACTTTCTACAGCGAATATATGAACACAGGTCGGATACTTTTCGGAGAGACCTCGTATATTAGGTAAGATTAGTTTAAAAATTAAATTAATTTGCATTCTAAATTTAATGTGATCAGTTTTTTAGAATTTATGATGAAACTAGGCAATGGAGATAAGTTAAACAAAAGAAACAAAGGAATTGGACTGTGAAGATAAACATTCAAATTCGGATTCTAGTGAAAATTTTATAGAAAGTTCAAAGACAAAAAATTAGGAGAAGAAGCCAACCAGTGTGTTTGCTGGTTCCCATGTGTACATTAGTAAAAATACCGAAAAATGTTTAATTAACGTCTTCAGGTAGCGCGGAGGAGACATGGTTCGCCTATTGACAGCCGAACATAAGATAAATAATTTTGAAGTTAAAAAAGTAAATCACTGGAATTCTGGGGAGGTTACGCATTTCATCTACACCCCAAAAACAAAAAAGGTTTAGACCCTCTGTTGAAGGGCCTGGGATGCGAAGATGACACGGACGATCTCCCTCAAATGCACAAAGTAGGTGCACCAGCTATTGAATTTATTTCAGTAAAAAGTTTTGCAACAGGGGGATCGAGCGTCGCAATTTTATTTCGTACAAATTTCTAATAAAAGTAGTCAAGTGCCCATCAATAGATAAGGTACTTCAATTTGAGTGTAGTACGGTGGGAATGCCTCCAAAAAAGAGAAGTCCGCCAGTATTACCGGAGTCAACGATTTGGCTATTCGGCTGCCAACTGCGCGATGCACTACCAGTGCGTTAAAGCAAAGAAATTCATGCCCCCGATAAGTGTAAATTAGCCCAGACGGCGTCCAAAGATAAATTGTACTGCGTCAACTGCGGTCTATTCGTACACCCTGCATCATATCCAGGATGCCCCCGATATCAAATTACAAAAGTTCAATTTATTCCAAGACGAACTCAAGTATACCGCAGTATGATACTTTCTTGCTCCGTTAAGCCCGGGGCAATATTAGTACTCGCCAGAAGAGGGCCAACAGACAATGCTGTACATATTGTAATTAATGTAAGTAGCAACAATGAGCTGCTTCTTAAAATCTGCAAACAACTTAATTCTTTATCGGAAAGAAACAACAAACAAGATATGAAATCTAACCTTGTTTCTCAATGTGGCTTCGTTTCACCTCGATAAACGTCAGCTCTATTGTTGCTCTACCTCGATGTGGCTACCTCCTTGAATTTAAGCAAAAACCTGACAACATGCTGTTCACTGAAACCCAATTCACGACACTCAATGACGTTCAAAGATCTCGATTTCGGGTAAACGGTGACGGGCAAGGAGGTACCGGAATATTTGTTAGAAGACTTTATCGTTCAAAACATTGATACATTTGAATTCAAAAATTTTTAATTTCTTGAAGTATCCGTCATTAAAATTTCACTATAAGATGGGGATAACCTCTTCGTTGTCTAGGCCTATGCGACGGGAAAGAAACACCAACCATCGCAAGGGTCAAAAGCTTTCTTCTGATACGCGTCAACAATATTGATCGGCGATTTTTGGACTACAACTATCCCTCGTTAAGAATGTCTGGAACTTGATCTATTGATACTACAGGAGTAAAGCCCGCAACCAATGGGCGAAGTAACTGATGAGTATTAGCCCATAGGATCCAGGTGAAGTGTTCACAAAAGTGAATAATCTATTTCGTAAGAAGTCTCGAGTGAATGTGTCGAATCTTAAAGTCGCTAGTGATGAGATCGATCTTCTAGATAGGGCTGGAATTGAAATAATTAATATGACTCTGGATACGGAAGGAAATAGGATTGTATTTGACGGTCTACAGAAGCTTGCTCTGATTGGAACTCATTTTGAGTTGGCCCATCTACCAAACCCTGAAAGAGGGAGCCAGGTACTTTACTAAATCGTTGAAGCAAAAGTTTCCGATTTCAAAACAAGCCTGAATTTTCAATTCATTCTTCATTTCAATGAAACATTGACCTCCAACCTCATACAGAGCGGTAATCTTATTGATTGCTTTGTAAGCTATAAAGACTTCTTTTTCGTAGCACTACAGCCCCTCTCGGGTCCAAACTTCCTGCAAATAGCACCTACAACTGTCTCCGTCCATTGACCGCGTCTTCCAATTTTGAAGTCCGAGCAGCGATGAACTGTCTTCGTCGAACGAGTCAGACCAGCGTTTCCTCGGTTTCCCTACTGATCTCCGCCCTTCAGTTCTCCCAACGAATACCTTTTTGGGTACCCGTAGTACTACATTTGCCTAAGATTACTACTAGAAATTATTGCATATTATTCAACAACATGTTGAACAATTCATATTTCCCATCCTGAAGAAAGGAAAGGAATCTTCGAGCTCTAAAAGCTGTCGCCGAATTAGCTTGCTGCCTGAAATCAGCAAGGTGATACTAAATTAAGCATTAAACACCCACATTGAAAAACATGAGTTGATGCCGATTTGCCAGTGTAGAATCCGTGCCAGGCGTTCGACCATACATGCGATAACAAAAGTAAACTCAGACATCTGATAGAAACTGGACAATAAAGATTGTGCTGGAGCATATCTCATTGATGTGAAGAAAGCCTTCGGTACGGTTTGATTAGACGGACTAATTTTTACGCTCCTTCAGGACAAGTTTCCCAGACACCTTGTCACCATGATGTTCAATATGTTGTACGGGAAATCGTTTCTTGTAACTGATGGAAGTTAAAGACGATGCGCAATTTTAAGGTCTTCTTGATATTCATTCGCACCCTATTGAACGGCTTTGATTTTAGCGTGTCACCAACGCGATCATTAGTGGCGTTTGCTGATAACCCAATCATTTACACGGAAGAGCGAAAGGCATTAGTCGTGCTAAGGAACCTTGACAAAATCTTTAAAGATATGCAGGCCTATTCGAACAATTGGTGAATGAAAGCAAACGCGCAAAAATGCGAAACAATTTTGTTTCAGACAACACTGCGGTTGGCCAGTCAATACTATAAACGTAGTTGGAAAGTTTTCCACATTATGATTGGTGAGGTTAGTTCAGAACGGGTTCCACATAAATCCTGTGTTCGATACCTCAGTGCTCATCTCAATCAGTATCTGTGCTATACTGAACATGTTACAACTTTGTTCAATAAAGAACAAAAATGGTCACGTCCCTTCGACGACTCTTTTATTCTAGATACATTCATCAAAAGTTAATAATTATCTGTTACAAAGATCTGGATAAACGGGTCTTGACATATGGATGTCCAATCTGGTATAATAGAGTGCTAGTGTAATGTGAAATGTTACGAATTTTTGAAAGGACATGTATTTGTGCATGACATGGATTGTACAAAAAGCCTAAGACGGATTGGAAACACTATATCGAATTGAAGAGGTTATCATACCGCCAAAGTGATAACAGTGGATACATTCATTTTGCAGCTTGTTCGAAATCATGTCGCGCAGTCTGTAACTGTAACCGAAAATCCTTGGATTTCGCAGCCGTTCCACCCTATCGAAGGGTACATTGAGACCTGTCTCACGACTGGCTTCATTCCTCCAGGAACATTCGTGTTTTTGGACATGAATCGGTATGTTTTTGATTCTGATGGTACCCCGATTATATATCATATACATAAATAGGTGGCCCACCAATAAGGAGACAGAATATCTTCCGAATTTAAGCTCGCGGGATCAACGGTTTCAATAGAGATACTTATTTGCGATGTATGTTAAGGCTGATCGAAATTGAGACGGAGCAGTCTAGGTTTTGGTAGCTAAATGGCAATTACTAAATTATTCGAGGTCGTTCGTGGTTATTCCTAGTTTTTAGTTTTCGTTTTTGATGCCACTCATTGTAGCTACGTTGTCTTTTTGTAATTTGTTTGTGTTCGTTATTTAAAATAACTAGGGATGAGTTTAACATGTATGTTAGGAATATTGTAGTATTGATTTATAGAGATTAGTTAAGGTTTCTTTTTAATGACTAATAAGAGTTAAGTTGATACATACTCATATTAGTTGTAAGCTCAAAGTATACTCTTTCGTTGTGTTCTTTAGTTATATATTATTTTTTAGTAGAGTTGGTTGTTTTTTCCCCCTTTTTCCAATCAATTGATATCTAATATTCAAAAATGTTCATTTGATAACATTAGATATTGTTTCTGTACTAATTTTTTTGATCGAATATTGTTTACATTTAGAAAGTCATGTGAGCCATTATGTTTTTGAGTACTTTATGTTTCAAAATTTGCTTTATGTTTTTATAAAATTTATAACGATTGAATCAATAAAATGCATTTGAATTTGAAAGGTTCCTCGCACATTGCAACCTTAATAGCTTAACAACTTTTCGATGAAGTTTTTGGAATGGCAAGAATGTCTTCATCCAGAGATTAAATAAAGCCATCTGCTTTTCAAAACATGGCAACAAATGTGCAAATGTTGACAGCAAAGAGTGCTACATTTAAAATTTCAGCACGTTTTAGTTTCCATGGTAATATGTTTAAGTTAATTCCAAATTAATGCATCAAATAGCGACGGAATTGAGAGACCATGTGTAAAGTGCACTCGACACAATTTCACTAAAGATTTAGAATAACTAGAGACAAACCCAGAAACATTTGATGTATTTATTGAGGCGTTGTTGTTAAACTTTTAGTCTTGCATTGTACAAAAAGTAATAGACTGTAATTGACCATTTTGAAATGAAAATAGATCGAGACCGAACTCATTAGGCCATGGCAAAGTACTTGTAATGCTACCGCTGCAATTGATGATAAGATGATTCATTGACTTAAAATTACTTGAATTCTTTTAATATCGTCTGCAATATGATATCCGAAATAGACTTTAATGAAAAGTAGAAATAAGCAATGGCTAAGGAGAGAACTCTAGATCATTTTTGAAGTAAGACACAGTAACAACAGCTAGATTGTGGAACATAAGATTTACCTATGAAAAATCGCTTCAACGCTATATCAAATCATGTGTACGAATGTTCCTCATTAACTTTTGTTTGAGAGCTCGAATAATTAGTACAATAATTTATAAGCGATGTTTAAAATGTATTGCAATAAGGACAACATGTTCTTATTGCCAAAAACTTAGGATAATCAAAAATTAAAGATATTAAATGTATACATTCTTATTGATTCTCAGAATCTTCAAAATAATAATCAAATTTTTCTTGGTGACGTTACTAAGAATTAGTCTCTAGGTACATAGAGGCAAACATTTTTATCTATTATTTGTTTGTTTTTTACTGGACTGGAAATGAAATACTCAATTATACTTAAACGCCGAAGCTCAATGCTGAACTATTTAATTATCAATATATCGGTGAAGGTTCATTTAAATTGGGATCTTGATCTTAAAAATTGAACACACGTTCGAGAAACATTGAAATAAGGAGTCTATTTTCCCGATGTATCATCATCATCTGCGATGTCGTTCGCCAATCTAAATTCCTAAGCAGGAATCTGCTGTCAGAATCGATTGAATCTTCCCATCATTTCCTCGATTTCCCGACTGGACATCTCCCTTGCGCTCTATCCTTCAACGTTCATTTGTAGAGCCTGTGGTCTTGAATTCTCTCCACATGTCCCGCCCATCGCAGGTTTTCGTAGCTTTACGCATGCGGGTATAGTTAGGCCGTCATAAAGATTATACAACTCGTCGTTGTTACGAAGTCTCCACTCTGCTCCATGCTTTACTGGGCCATATATTCTCCTGAGCGCTTTGCGTTCGAGTACACCCAGGTCATTTTCCAAAACATTTGAAAGAGTCAACGTTTCACATCCATACAGCAACACAGGTCTTTTCAGAGACTTTATGAGAACCTTATAGGAAGTACTTGTTTACTTTGTTTGCTGTGTATATTTTTTTCCATATTTCATTCTTTTTCATGCCCTTTCTTTCAAGGTGGACTCATAAGTATGGGAAGCTGTCTACACTTTCCAACAGGGCTATATTAAACATCATTAGCGCAAGCCCTTCCTCCTCTTTTAGACCTGAGTTCGTTGGGAAGCGTTCAGTCAAATCTCCGTTAACTTTGACCTGAGACCTAGTGTTTAGTATTGCATTCTTAGTCATGCGGACGAGCTTATGTGGGACATTATTTTGTACAGGACATTTGTGTCAACTCTGCCGTATGCTTGTTTGAAGTCTATGAAGCACTTTTCGAGCACCGATTTTACTGAAAATATCTGGTCGATCGTAGACGGTCTTTGGAAATATTGTTTCCACCTGTTTTTAATATCGATAGAGCTGCCTAAGGAGACTCATTTGTGATATGTATTCCTAACGAAGCTGTTTCATTGAGACGTACGCTGATCTGGCTTCATTTAGCGTAATATGTTCGTTAATTTGCTACATCTTTCGATTGACGGCCCGTCCCGTCGTTTCTTCTGCCGACACAGTATTTTTGATTGTTGGCAAAGGGTGATGTATTGTTCCTTTTTCACTAGTGTTTGGTATTCGGACGTACTGTTTTTGGGCCTGATTTTTTTTTGTTGACCGCATCTTGACATTCTTCTCCCAGTCATTTCGGTCACGTTTTGGTTGATGTCCTAAGACCTTTTCCAATGTATCTGTGATCGCATCTTTGACCATTTCCCACATCATTTGGGCGTCGTTGCTATTTTCTCTCGGCTGTGGAACCATTTTCAGTGTCTTCTAGCGACGACATGTATGCGGACTTGTAATTTAACTTAGGTTTATTGTTTTTTTGTTATCATTGCGTTTGATATTTGGAAGTGTAACACCGGAATTTAATTTTGGATAAGTAAGAGATCGATCCACAGTGTGCGCCACCGGGAGCAGGTAGAGCTTATGATGAGGTTTCTGACTGGCGCGAAGTCTATAGGGTTTTGTGTCTTTATATGAACGCATCCTTAAACTTTTTTAATGAACTGTCAATGTCAAAATGTTAGATAAACTCAACATTTTTATCACGGTCAAGTTCACGAACCCCTAATTTTCGGCCGTAATTATCGTCCCACCCGACAGGCTGTGCGTACTATAGTGGATAAGTTCGAGTCCATATTTTTACTATTGGATGTTCCGGTGTCAAAAAGACGTCGTACTGCTCGAAGCAAAGGAAATATCGCAGCTGAAAGTGCATCGATCCAAAATGAGCCAAATCAGTCGATTCTACGTCGTTCTCGAGAATTGGGCATCGCTCAAACGACACTGTGGCGTATTTTGTGAAAAGATCTTGGCCTACCTGGTTACAAGATCAAATTGACTCAAGAGTTAAAGCCACTTGATCATTCGAAATGCCGAAACTTCTCAAATTGGGCTCTGGGAAAGCTTGAAGCAAATGAAGAATTTCATCGAAAAATCATCTTCAGCGATGAAGCTGATTTCTGGCTCAATGACTTTCTTAATAAGCAAAATATACGTTATTGGTCAGCAACAAACCCGCATGTACTTCTTGAGACACGGTTGCATCCGCAAAAGAATTACTGGTTGATGCGGTTTTCATGCCGGCGGTGTGATTGGGTCGTATTTTTTCGTGGACGAAAACGACCGCCATGTTACAGTCAATGGACAGCGCTATCGTGTTAAGTTGGAAGATTATTTGTGGCCAGAATTGGATGAACTTGACATCAACGATATGGAGTTTCAACAAGACGGTGCAACCAGCCACAAAGCACGCCTCACAATCGATTGATTGAAAGGCAAATTTGGTGAACGTGTTATCTCGAGAAATGGTCCGGTCGAATGGTCACCTCGTTCATGCGATTTAACGCCATTGAATTTCTTTTAATGGGGCTACATCAGGTCACTGGTCTATGCCAAAAAGCCAGCAACTTTAGACGAGCTCAAAGACAACATCCAACGCAAAATTGCCAACCTTCTAGTCGAAATGTGTGCCAGCGTGATGGAAAGTTCGAAGAATCGACCGCTGTAAACGGGCTCGTGGTGGTCATATGACATATGACATTTCATTCATAAAATGTAATGCACTACACCCACAATAAATTTGAACTCAATATCGCAAATATTTCTGTGTAATAGATAAAATTGTTATGTCCTTAATGGAAAACCCTTTATGAGGCGCTGTGTAATAACCTAGCTCTTGGCGTCGTAAGCCACTGACGCCGACCAGCCGATCCATGTATCCTACGCCAGTGAGGTCTACGGTTCGTGAGCGACATTTAAACTACTAGCTGACGCTGAACCGCGACTTGACGTGTATCAAAAGAATAAAAAGAGAAGGGGTATCATGTCCGGCTCGTGTTGACCTTCAGTTCCACGTTGTCCCTGAGTCCCTTTGGCGCTGATTCCGGCTCTAAGATTTTTCTTGACAGCGGCAGCAGCCCCATTCGTTGGATGCTTCCAGGACATCATCCCGGATTGCTGATAACTGCGCCTCCACGCTCACATTCTCTGTCGCAAACTAGTATCCTGCCCGTTTCCCACGACAAGCAGAAGCTATTTAAACTGTACAAGTAAGTTCAATTACAGTTTTATATAATAAAGCTTGCTTAAAAGTTCTGAACTCGGGTTAGTGGCGTAGAACACCCACCAACTGCAGCTCCGCAGCGGCTGCTGCCGGCATAGCACCACAAGGAGGGACCTACAGCATCTTCATCTACAACTTGGCACCCGAAACAGAAGAAAGCACATTATGACAACTATTTGGTCCCTTCGGAGCTGTGCAGAGTGTGAAAATCATTAAAGACTAAGGCACAAACCAATGCAAAAGATTCGTGTCGATGACAAATTATGATGAAGCTGCTATGATGATACGGGCTCTTAATGGATACAAGCTGTTGCAGGTTAGTTTTAAAACGAATAAATCCAAGTAAGGAGCGCAGGTAATCGGCGCGTGGATGCATTCTAGCTTTAGGAAGCTACACATAAATAATTCTACAATATAACACAGAAGTTTCTAGACGAGCGTATCCAGTATTGATTGAGTGCGTCGTTTTTCTACGTGGGGAAATATATCAGTTCAAAATGTTAAGGATTAATCATTTAAGATTAAAATCAAGAAGAGAAAAAACAGTTTAATTTAGTCTAATGTATGGATCTTTGAAAAATCTGAAAAGAAATCAGTAAAATGTGTTGAGAACAAAACCTAATCATTTTTACTACGAAGGAGTGCTTTGAATAGATGACCACAAATGTTAGAACATAATACATAAGAAAATACCCCAAAAAAGGAAATTTGCATCAAAATTTCCAGTTAATTTTTATTAATAACCTGTAGCTATAGAAAATTTTAGGGAGTTGCTTTATTTGATGATGAATTGCCGAATGTAAAGATTGGAGGCTAAAGAACACTTTCTGTTCGAAGAATAATCAACATTTCCAATGCTAATTTAGCAATAAAATTTACGAAAAGAATAACATTCCAATACATTCTTGGATGGGTTCAGGAAAACACAGGAAAGAATGAAGAAAAATCGCCGCAGAAAATAGGGGAATGGCTGAAATAATTAATTTGTTGAAGCAGTCGGAAACCTTCAAACAATACCAGGTAGTTAGATGCGACAACATTTGATACAAGTGGCGTAAACACAATTTGGGAGAGAAAATCATTTGAAATGGGTGGACCGTCCAAAATTTTGCGAGATTCGAATAATTAATTTTAAATTGGATCCCTGCAAATACAATCTTCAGTCTAATATTCAAAGGTTCGAAAACTGAAACTACAAAAATCATATCCTCTACGAAATTTCGGCCGCACCTATTGTTGGAAGTCAGTCGTCTAGTTGCGAACCTTTAGCTAATTGTTCGAAAATCGTAGCCACTGAAATTTTTAGCAAAAGAGTCAACAACGGTAAAGCGGGCTGTTTTGACTTTAAAAGGATTACCAAAGTAGGTCTAATCTAAGAAAAGCATTCATCAATGTCGACTGCATTACTATTTCGCCAACTCCTTAAATATAGGGTTCAAGAATGTAGAGAAAATTTTGATTGATGGAAAGCAAGGTACCACTGTTCTTAGAAATGATTGAAAATGTTTACTTGTCAAAAGAAAATAAGAAAATTTATTGATGTAATGACAGAGTAGTAGACAAAGTATTGAAAAAGGAACAAACTGGGAAAACGAAATCTACATGAAATAAAGCACTTTTAGTTCTGATTGAATTTAAGTATCTAAAAGTATGTCATTTTCCGCATATCCATACGATTAACACCAGCATACTATAAGTTCATATTTTAAATATCCTAAAGTAACACATACAGATTCAGGTAATATTTGTCAAAAGATGGTCAAAAGAATTCAAAATGCTGTTAAAAACGGCAAAAATATTGAAAAAACTTCGCTACTGAGTAGTTCTCATATGAAAAATAAACAAAGCCAAATATTCAAAAAAAACGAGCATGTTAGAGAATAGGAATCAAAAAAAAATAAACCCTAAAAACTAACAAGAAATAATATTCTAGTCAAAATATTTTTTTAAATAGAATAATGGAGAAGTAGGACGTCTTTTATTTTCGAAAGTACAATGCGCTTCGAAAACAAAAACCACAAAATTTTCTAACCTTTTCATCGCTGATAATTATTTTTCTCATTTTAACGTCTGTCGTGGTTTTCGAGAAGACACCATATGATTTACATGTATAGAAATGGATCAATTATAATTGATTTACCCTGTCATGACACCGAATGAAAGGTAAATGGTGAGAATTTTGTATCGTTAAAAGAGAATAGTCCAAATAACTGTAACTTTTCTACCTTTAAACGAAAAACAAATATAGCAATGTAATTAAAATAAAAAGTTATCGTCACATAGTTATTAATTTGAGTATGTTAGTTAGTCTAGGTATTAGTGTTCGGTAGTGACCATCCCCATTTAGTATAGAATTGAGTTTTTGTAAGAAACGATTTTGAAAAAAATATCTTGGAACAAATAGTAACATGAATTGCTAAACAAAACTAACGTCTTTCCTTTCCAGCAAACCCGTTCTTTTCCAGCAAACCCGTTCTTTTCCAGCAGCAAATGCGAGTGAGAGGTGAGTATGCCGCCGAGAGGGTAGGGTTCCTGTAATCCGCGAATGGTCGGTTTCGCGTGCGGTCGGTTTCGCGTGCGGTTGGTACGCGGTGCCATAGTTCGTGTTTGCGGGTTTTTACTAGCGTAGTTTTTTTGGTTTTGTCTTCGAGTAGTATATTTCGGGCACCGCGTCGGAGATATTCGGGAGCGCGTATGTTTAGCGGTTGTTTTCATTCATTTCCTTCGGGACCAAGAGATTCAATTTAGAGTAGAGTCGATGAAATTTGTTCGACGTGTTTAAATCGGGCACGTAAACCGGTGGCTGAATTTTTGTATTTGGGACTTAGTCCGCTCGAATAAGACCCGCGACCGAAATACCTCTCCGAACTAGCTAGCTAGCCAGCAGCCACCTCGGAGTAGACTAAGAGTGTCCGGACTTGTTGACCTGATGGGTACAGTCCGTTGTCACGTTCCAAGACTTCACTTCTAGAACCGATGAGAGGTCGGTTCAGATTTCCTTCGGGAAATCTCAACGTTCGAGACGTGTGTGACAAAAACATTACAGCTGCCCGTCCGAGCAAGGTACCGCTGGTCTCTGTGTTCAGGCTATGCCCTCCTGTTGTTCTTCTATGAGCCAGCTCCCGGCCGATTTGAGCGTTCAACTCCCTTAGAACAATTTCGATGTCTTGTATGGGCAGCCCGTCCATGGTATGTTCTAAAGTGCTGTAAAAGCCATCATTGGCCGCTTCTTTGTTATTTTCAGTGGGAGCATAGCAGTTAACCAAACAGATGTTGAAGAATCTCGTCTTGATGCGCATAGCACAGATGCGTCTATTGACTGCCTTGAAGTTGGTGAAATTTTATTTGAACCTATTGTTCGCGATAAATGCCACTTCATATTCATGGATGAGCGCCGACTTGCCATTGTGAAGATAGTGTGTGTTTGCATGTAATTGACATGATTAAAAAGCAGATTAGTTTCTCGCATTGCATGTATATTGCCCTTATATTTTTTTATACCATACAGTAGCCGTTGCAGTGCACCTAGCATATATAGTATAAACTTTGCACGCTCCATAGTCCGAACGGCTGGTTCATTTTTCGATTCGAGTATCGTTACCGTTTATCCGATCCAATCCGAGGTTGATATGCTGGTTTCATGACAAGAGAATACTTAATGGAGTTTTACGAATACTGCGACTCAGTCGGGTTTGTTCCACGGATGGTATTTTATTTCCCACGTACCCGCCGGCTAGCCGATTAGGGCGTGCCTCTATCCAACATCTGAGGGCGCGTCCGATTGGGTGCCGAAACCCCCGAACGTACACAGATGTATCAGCTAAATAAAATTAAAATTATTTTACAAACTATGAAAATTTTATTATTCTAAACATATTCTTACGGTAAGGCAGACTAAAGTGTACAAAGGGCATCTAGTTTAAGTTTGAACATTTTTAAATCAATTCAGCATACATTTAATAACATAATAGCATGCTTAAATGCAACGTGCAAGTGAGACGGAATTACTTTTTGCAGTAGGAAATCAATTATTCTCGAGTAATTACTGCAAATATTTATCGAATAATGCATCAGCACTAGAACGTACCAAGCATATAAAATTCATCTCGTTCTTAATACGTATCTATACTCTATTATCCATTTCAACAATAGAGGGAATGTCATTTGCTTTAATGATAGTTTCAGGTAGTCTAGACGATAAGACTTTAAATATGACAAATTATTCAGCATTCTTCTCATACACTGAGGGGAAAATTGCCGGAACCCAGCCAACATTCTTTATTGCTACCACAATATCTTGTAGTGCTTTGAATGAATCATGTCTCCAGCAGTGCGTATTTGCTATGTACGATGCCTGGAAGTTTTGGCTAACATAGTTCTCAAACTATGTCATAGTTTCATGTCGTCACAAATAGTGTGTGATGGAATAACAAAAAAATAAATAGTAGTTCTATTATTATTCATTGAATGAATTATATTCCTTGCATTAACTTTCAGTTACTATGATTCTTTCGTTGTACGAAAACAGACACTACAAACTATCTATTTCCTTTTACATTCTAAAAATAGCGTGAGAATACTAATATGTGCATAGCACGGATAGAGTTTAATCGTGGCATAAATATAACTACCCTCGAAATAAGAAATCCTTGCGTTTAAAAGAAGTTCAATCGATCACGACGTTGACCCGAATTGGTTTCCATGTTCCAACCGCAAAACATTGATGAGTGCCATATCCACTTGCTCGCAGACAATTTATCTGATACCGAAAGGCATGAAGCACAACTATTCGCTTCTTCGCAGAGCAACAAAACTATGCCATTCACGAAATGGGAATACAAGCCAAAAATTTAAAACGAGAAGCACAATGCCAGCATGCCAGCCATCGAAGACTAGAGCTCTTGGTCACGTTGTTTTGGTCATGTTCATGCTACTCCACCGATGGCATGATGGAGGCTCTGTTATTGTTACGAGTAAGGTCAAGATTATTTCCAGTTTTTCCGTCGTCAATGTTGTGCACATGATTGCACATGTGTGACAATAAGTGTGTGCTATCCAATTTTTAGATATTCTATGCATAACTCTTTTTTTTAATCCTAGCAGTATCGAACGGTAGTTCCAACGGAAATAAAACACAAGTTTGATGCACGTTATGTGATGTCACATATCCGTCTGCAAACAAATATACGTATCTACATGTGGTAGACAACAAGGGATAAATAAATCCATTGCAAACTCATCGTTCACTACTATTCAAGGTGTGATTATTTTGCATGTACACAACCAACCAAATGCAAGACATCACTCTATTGTGGTCGTGAAAAGCCGGGGAGCTGGTAATAAGGCGGCGAATAAAAAGCGTGTGACCCAACCCCATGTTACTCCTTCCAGACCCATCTTCACCACTACTACAATTGAACCGTAAGGAATCCCCATAATAATCTACTATCTATAGCAGGCATATAAGTAGGTTCTCAGTACCTACTTCATGTGAAAAATCAATAGCGGAGCCATTAAATTGGATAGTATATGAACGTACATTGAGCTTGCGCCCACCCTAGCAAATTGTTTGTTCCGTCGCCACCGCCTTCCTAGCCACCCTTGCTTCTACCCATTACGACCCTGTCGTGTGCAAAGTATTCTCTATTTTGACGGTTCCACTGTGCAAATTTACATGGTCATAATTCCAGCCGAGATGGCGTTTGCCAGCATTATCGCACTTCCATGATGCTAGCTAATGTGAACATCACTGACATTGTGCCATGGAGGCTGCGAAGTGATATCATGACTAATATATTTTTATGATTGAAGCTCGAAGGAATTTCTTCCGCACCGATATGAACATGGACAAGGTCTCAGGAGGCACCCACCTATATTTTCCCTCTGCTTGGTTGTGTAGGGTGTCGTGAAGATGAGAATGCTACTGCTGTTAGAACGACGAGCACAAGTGGCCCCCAATTGACCCTGAACTGGCGCTGAAACTGGAACTGCAATCCAACGCAGATGCACTCCTACAGAGGCTCGGCTGTACAAGGCTAGATTTTTTCGCAGCGATTACACGAGTCGATTTTCACCGTCTTGAAGAAATCTGCACGGAAAGAATTACACTCATATTGAGATATTGAGAAGCGGATGTAACATATAGGATTTAGCTGGGAGTGTTTCCCATTTCCCGCAGAGTCCACTCAATACACGTACATACTATGACGTCATATGCAATGCTAATGAAATATTCAAAGTTCTTCTAGCCACTTTGCGAATGATGATGGCCATGGTGAAAATGTGCTGCACTGACCTGTTTTCCTGTGTTTTCCACAAAATCCAATAAAACTGCTTCACGCACTAATCAATTTCACTGTCTTGCACTAGTCCAGAGTAGTTTCGATGTGGGAAAAATCACTGGTGCACTGGTTAAGCACTAAATGAAAAATCAACTTGAACACTCACACAACACAAAACTCGAACTCCTTCTGCTCAGGCACTCGCGAAGGATATCGTCGCCTAGTGGAACTGTCAAATCAATTTGCTGTCTCTTCCTTGACTCTGCTTGTGCTGATGTATTTGTCCAGTCCACTCTTATTCGCTCACTTAGTAGTTTGACATAACGTTGGATGCGAATGCAAGAGAGCAGTCTCGGCGAAAATACAGGGTGAAGATGGTAATGTAAATTTTTAAGCGAGCAAATGTTTAAATTTATTTAAAGTATTGATCATATTGTTAATCGTTCACTTCTGCTGTTTTTTTATTCACTAGGAGTAAGGCGTGAAAAATTGTTCTACGAGTATAAATACTAATTTGTTTCCTTGATTTCGGCTTATATCTTTGTTACTATCATAAGAAACAAATCGTGATCAATTCAACAATTACGTAATTAGCAATAAGTAAAGTTTTACACGGAGGTTCACCTCGCCCAGAGTAAGATTGTTTCTTAAAATGTTAACCGGAAATAAACTTTTGCTCAACTCGTTTCAAAATAGAAACTTTTTTCCATAGTGACAAAATCGTTTTGGATTTATTTGTTCTATTTATTTCGACAAAACATTTAATACTTAAAAAGTAATTAATTATTTTCCAGTATGATATTCCTAGAATCATTACGGAGTACATACTAAAGCACTACAATTAGGATGCCAAAAAGTCAATTCTTTCTTCAATCTTTTTGAACAACACAAGTTACGTTTTTTCAAAATATGTAATAACTACAAATGAAATACCAACATGAAGACAAAATTAAAATGAAGCGGAAATGTAAAGATCGCAAAAATTATCACAATCTATGAGAGAACGAGTGCATGCAGTGTTTTTCTGTGATTAATGGATTAACCCTCACGTAACGGATTGCAAAAACGTGAATTCGCGTGATCCATTGACAACATGATGGCACATAGCTGAGCTAGAATTTAATCGATAGAAAATAAAACGAATTGTGATTAACTTCCATAGTGAAATAATTGTCATACAAATTGAAATTGCAGTGCTGGTATGATAAAATACTTCGCCATATCCCAGTTACAGGCTAAGAATAGCGAAATGCTAATCTTTCGATGTCCTATGTCAAAGACGTATCCGACATTGACCGAGTCCAAATGGCACATCGCTGAAAACAATGTAGTGAAATAGGTTGATACAATGTCCGTGAAGGACTGCAGCGATGGTCTGCTGCCTCGGCAAAAGAGGATGGTGAGATCCGCCGAGATTGGCCTTGTCTGAGGACGTGTGAATGCGCTGGCAGGCTAGCATTGCAGTGTCGTGGGGCGGGTTCTTTTCCCCAGCACAAGGACCCACGACAAAAAAAAATTTCGCATTCACGAATTGAAACGATCTAATGCTGATCGACTGGTGTCGAGGCCGAAGTAACCTATTATGGGTTGAACTTGTTTATAGACAGTAAAAAACTGGGCCGGGAGAAAACAGACGGACGTAAGAGCAGACTTCGTCGTTACCGACGGTACTTATGGCCCTCAAATAAGAGTGGGGCATCCAGGTAGAAGTGGTACCCTCTCGCACCCTCCCTACCAGATCAAGATCCAAACGTAGACGTGGCCGTAGATTTCCCATTTAAGTGAAAAACTCATACAAATATAATTTGTATGAATTTTTCCATTAAATGAGAAATATAAACGTGGCCAATTTATGTTATAGTATTATGTGATGAAATCACATATCACTATACCGGGCAAGAGCCCCTATAACGCATCAAGAGGGAGGAGCTCGCCTGATGGCTAGCTCATTGTAGTGGAGAGACCGGGCATCGTTGCGGGTCCCATACCCAGTCAGGGTTCATGAAAGGAAAGACCCAATTTATAATGAATTCATCTTTTTATTTGTATTCGTTGTTCTGTCAAAATTGTATAAACCATTATATAGGAATTATTTTAAAGTTTTACCAAAATATTTATTTATGGATAGGCTAAAGAGAGTTGTGATCTCTGTTATAAAAATTTCTCTTTGAAAATAGAGTGCGGGCTTGTAAAAATGCACATTTTCAAAACTCTGCAAGAAAACTTGACGTTATACAAAAGGATCACACACGCAATGGTCGCTTGCGGTATGAGAGCACAAGGATTTACGAACTGTGCGTAGCACCACTTTCAACCCACAGATCTTTTTCTTTTCCTTAACGTCTTCCTTTCAATTTCTTATCAATCATCCACTCACACGCGTCTCCACATTCACGTACCAGAGCCACAATCGAAATCTTAAAAGCAACGCGTTGCAATCTTTTTCTCGCCTCCCGGTGATCGCTGTGGCGATTCGAAGCAGACTCCTCAATCTCGATCCCGGTAGCAGGTTCCACAAGTAGGAGGAAAGTCGGAGACTACTTGGGCGATTCATAACAGACTCCCCGTTATTGCCAGTCGTCCCGTTCTCCATGTGTCGCACCGGGACTCAAACCGCTTCTCATTTATTCCGCTGCACACTTGCTTTCACCAATGCAATACGTGCATGTGCAACAGGAAAAGGCGTTGCTATGTCCTCATTTCAATTGCAGATTTGAATTATTAAATTATGAAAAATAATACTATGGAAATATTTAAATAATAATAGAAAAAGGTAAAACTCATAACGAAATGTCTAAATTTAATATAGAAAAAAAAATGATCTAAAATTTATATTTAATGAAAATAAAAAAAATTAAAAATGTTGTATAATTTATAACTATAAATTGAAATAATTAAAAAAAATGTCTTTTTCAAATCTGCAATTAAAAGTTAGGATAGGTGTTATGAAAGTTTTTGAGCAGTTTGTATAGGCGACTGCTCGATTACTACAACGAGTAACGAGCTGTGGGTGGTCGTCAAGGTGACAATTTAGACTTTGGCAGAATAGAAGATTGAACATCAAGCCAAACGCAAAAGGCATGATTTTTTTCATTATAAGTGTTAGGATGCAATGGACTATAATTCAGGTGTATGAACAATATTTCGGTAGGAAAATCAGGACGATAAGAGAATATTATGAAAATTTCAAAAGAGTAGCGAGCAAGCT
The DNA here is from genome assembly GCA_963969285.1 of Odontomyia ornata. Lineage (NCBI taxonomy): Eukaryota > Metazoa > Arthropoda > Insecta > Diptera > Stratiomyidae > Odontomyia > Odontomyia ornata. The sequence continues at coordinate 47,807,036 of OZ017739.1, forward strand.
AATTAGAATTCAGAAAAGAAAATACATTGATGACCAATTGAGAAGCATTGATGTAGGCCTAACGAGCAACTAAACAAGATACATCTACAAAGTAATGAAAAGCTTAAAACTAGGATATTAGCTCAAGACTACTCTCTGCTACGATGACATCGATAACATCACAGCTGATCACGAAAGGTTAATGAAAGATGGCCATCATATTTCAAGAACCTCTTTAATACTTCACATAGCTCCAGAACGTCAACAACTAAAGATATTCCCAAAGAGCTTCCATTGGCTCCACCAAGTTGGGTGAAGTTTGATTTGTAACGATTTTAAGTCGACATTCTCGTTCATTCGAGATTTCCTGAAGGAAACCTACACCGACCTCCCATCGGCTAAAGACGTCAAGTCTCGGTACGTGCCAACGGACTGTATACAGCAGGTCGACTAGGCCGGTCACCCTTAGCCTACTCCGAAGTGGCTGCTTGCATGGGAGAGGAGTTGTAGTGAATAGAGGTGATAAAAATGTACGTAAAGAACTGCAGCGGTTGTCTGCTACCTCGTCGAGAGAGAATGGCGGTGTTCACCGAAATTGGCCTCGTCTGTGAATGCGCTGGCAGGCTAGCATTGCGGTGTTGTGTGGCGGGTTCTTTTCCCCAACACAAGGACCTACTACAAAAAAAATTTCGCATTCACGAATTTTCAGATACAAATACGGCCGAAGTATCCTACTAAGGGTTGGAATTGCTAAAGTGGATGGACTTTGGAGGGCTTCTTCTTTAAATATGATACTTATGGTCCCCAAATATGAGTCGCACCCCCACCCGGATCAAGATCCAATGTAGACATGGCCATATATTTTCCATTTAAATGAAAAAATCATACAAACATAATTTCCATCGATTTTTCCCTTAAATGAAAAATATGAACGTCTCAAATTTATGTTAAAGTCTTCTATGATGGAGTCACATAACACTTTAACATAAATGGGAGATCCAAGTGGAAGGCCACTCTACCCTGCAAGAGCACCTGAAACGTCTTAAAAAGGAGTGAGCTCACTTGATGGCTAGCTCATTATTGTGGAGGGGCTAACCAACGTGGTGGGTCCCATACTCGGTCAGATTTTAGATAAATGGAAAGACCAAAAGTGAAATTCAACTTCTCCTTTTACTTTGGGGTGATAAATTAAAGATTACATGAAACCATCGAAAAATTTATAAAAAAAAAGGAAATTTTACCAACAATTGGTGAGAATCTTTCCTTCTACCCCATACACCATTTTTTCTTCTCCAAGTGCATTATAGCCACAGCTACCCCTCGGTTTATAATAAATTTTAACTTCATAGCAAGACAAATAGCGCGCTTAACAATTCTTCTAAACTATTGTAAAGTCGCTTTAATAGAATCCAATTGTAACTTTACCATTTATATCTAATATAACATTTTGTAGATACATTTAGTAGTATCTTAAACTCATTGCAAAACAAATAGCGCACTTTACAATTCTTCTAAACTATTGTATTGACTTGGGGCAACTTCCAGCGCGTAGAATCGTCACTTTGATGGCGAAATTCCGAGTTAAAGTTTCCGGCAAGCTGTCGACCAGGTAGCGGAAACGACGGCTACGATAATTTTCTATTGTTCAATGCTGAAATTTGGAATTTCGGAACGTACTTCCACTAGAAAAGTCCGATTAAAATATCTGAGCAAAGACGGATCGAATTCTACTTTTAATTAATCGCGGTTCCCGCGCGTGTACCCTCTGTGGCGATCCATAACAGACTTCCTGGATCCGCTCAAGCAGATCTGCTCACGTCTTGCGAACAGCCACCATACGGTACATGCCACAGCGGCGTTTCGTGAGCCCACTTATCCATCTAATGGAGATTGCATTGCGGCAATGCGATTTGTCGATAAGCTGCTTTATAAAGATGTTGCTGTGTCCAAATTTTAATTGTGAATTTAAATAATTATTTTTTTAAATTTATAATTGAAAATTGGATCAGCACTGTGGTGGTTTTCGAGCAGTTTGTTCAGGCGTCTGCTCGATTCCTACAGAGTTTCGGTCGGTAAGTTTTACGCGAGTGGACCAAGTCTGGATACAATTTCTCAGCCACCGAGTCAAATGCCCGTTTCAAACGCGTTCAACAATTTTACGTCTGTACTTTACATCGGTCTTCGCGAAGCTTTTCCTCACTCCACAACAACCAAAATCAAATCCGCCCATCCGATCTCAATACTGACGTGGTGCCAGGAATAAGCACTCGAATTCTAAGTGAAATACTCTACGCTAATAAAAAAAAAAACACAAACTATGGCACCGCGTAACCAAACCAAATTACTGAGCCGATCAGACGTGAATTTATCAGAAAACCCCTTCTTCATCGCATACCTATCTCTCGACAAAATTCAAACGGGGAACACTTTAGAACTATTCTCGCAGTCCTTACACTGTTACAAAATACAAAGTAATGATTGTTGATCAAAAATGAAGAATGTTGGGTAAACAACAATGCGATAGCAAAACGTACCTTTAAAATCATTTGAAGTTGGATGATAAATTCAAGATTTTTTAAGGAACAATCGCCAATAATTCAATAATTGTCAACTCCAATACATTACCATTCACATACGACGGTGTCAATATCTGTGAGGGTACCCGTGTCTGTCTAGCGTTCGTCTCGAAAGTTGTTCTGTCTTATTCATTGGCCATTCGCAACGCGGTGATTTATATTCGGAATTAATTCAGGAAATGTTTGCATGGCATTCATTGTAAAAGAAATCACGACAGAGGCAAAGTACATGACGTACCTTGACCGCCCTGAAAATCAATCCCCAGTGGTACTTGCCGGAATTGGCCTTGTCTGAGGACGCATGAATGCGCTGGCAGGCTAGCATTGCGGTGTTGTAGGGTGGGTTACTTTCCCCAGCACAAGTTCCCACTGCAAAAAAATTTCGCATTCACGAATTAAACGATAACTTGGTTCGACGGTGTCGAGACCGAGGTAACCTATTGAAGGGATGGAATGCTCAAACAAAACAACAGACTCGAGAGGATCTCCTCTTTACCATTTATTACAGACGACCCCCAAATAAGAGTGGGGCATCCAGGTGGAAGTGGTGTCCCCTCACACCCCCCATCTGGATCAAGATCTATTGTAGAAGTGGCAGCATATTTTCCATTTAAATGAAAAACTCATAGAAACATAATTCGCATGAATTTTTCCTTGAAATGAAAAATATCTACGGTTTAGATTTATGTTAGTCTTATACTCGTATGATGAAATCACATAACACTTTAACATAAATGGGAAATCCAAGCACCTGTAACGATAAAGAAAAAGGAGTGAGCTCATCCGATGGTTAGCTCATGAGTGGAGGGGTCAGCCAACGGGGCGGGTCCCATACCCGTCCAAGATTCCATGTAAGCGGAAAGACCGAAAGTGTTTTTCAATTTATCTATTCATATTTATTCGATTTTTCTTCATTGGTTTAAAAAAAAATTTTTTTTAATTTTTGCTTTACCAATCAACCATAAACAAAATTGTCACAAATTTCGCTTCGCAAATTCTTGAATTGCAAGGCCTTTACCCAATACATTCCAAGGCATATTTATTTTCAAACAAAATAGGGTATTTTATAGAAATAATTAACAAAATTTTATGATAATAATTATCTAATTAAAAAAACAAAATATAAAAATAATATTACTTTATGATAAATACAAAGAAAAAAGGGTACTTAGCCAGTGCTCCTCCTACGAACGCTCGTATTTGGGGCGGTCAAGGCCTGTAACTCTTGGAATGATGCAGAAAAACGATTTTTGCATATTTACATTTCTTCAAAACAGACGGCAATAATATTTTGTTTTTTTTTTTTAAATCAAAATACCTTAAAACATAGCATTACATATCATTTATATAATATTTATCTTGAAGTTATCCCGCTTTATTTCTATTTAAAAGTTTCTCTATTTTCTCGTCTTCCGCGCTTTCTATATGAATCTGGACTTTTTTCATGAAAAACACAATTTTAGTTCTAATATTTAATAGATTATGTTTTTTAATTTCATCATTTCCCCTGAAATAACACATCCACTAACTGCAGCAATCAATATTGAATCAAATGCATCACCTTTCATTAAATCCCCATAGAGAACAAGCGCTCAACAAACAAAAGCCGCAGTGTCCGAACTTTCATTGAATTGCCAAATATCAAAAATGGAAATGCATTCCAATTCACATCAACAACGATTCAAAACCTGATTAATTTTTTTTTTGAAACTTGCGTTAGCACTTGTACTTGCCCAAGTCATACACATGAATCAGTTGCGCACTTCGCGAAAAATATCAGAACCATTTTTATTCAAATTTAATTTTCTTCCATATAACTCAATTATCACCAATTGAATTAGATTTTCACTAAACTTCTTGAACTATTTCACTTTTTATCAATCTTGGCAATTACATGGTAACGTTGTTTGTTAATTGAATCGAATATGCGATCACGCGCTCGCTTAACAACTTGCTGGTACAAAACTAATTCTTTCGTTCTTTAATAAATACAAGCAATCACCGAACGAATACTATGCGATATATATTTAAACGACGACCTTTACGCTCGATGTTCCAAATGCGAGTCCCGTTTCGAATCAATTCCGCTTCACTCCACGTGCCTCTTCATGGCGGTAACGGAAGATTCTCGTCGACGCTATCTTGTATCGCCAGTATCAATTTTTTATTGATTATACTACCGATAGGAGTGGCGGGGTTTATTGAGGATTAGTAATAGCAATGTAAATAAGTTGCGTATCAAATTGCTCCACACTTATTGCGTGATTATTTCTATGAGATGGTAATTTCTTCGCAAAGGTCCTTCGAGCAGTTTGCCTAGGTGGCTGCTCGATTATTACAACTTTCACATCGAAACTAAAATTGTCATTCATTTTAAACGGTTAGAGGAATTATAGATTTTGTTCCACACGATTAATAGTGAATTTCTGATTTATGGATGCGCTGTGTTGATCCAAAACTGAATTTAGTCAGGATAGAAAGAAAAAAAAGGTTGAGATGGCAGGCAGAAAAAAGTATTGCCACTTTGTTTGATTTTATCGCTTGTTAGTTTTTACCCGCAGTCCGTGTGGAGCAGTGGGTTAGGGCACACTCCACTTGCGGAACAGCTCCCAAGCTAGAACCTCGGTGACGGCATCGAGTTTGAGCTTCTGATGCTGTTGGCGGACTATTAGCCCACCCAGTCGAGATGGGTACTGATTGAAAAATTAGGTAATAATCGCATGGTTGAGCGTAGTATTGACCATATCACCTCGAATTCCGTTACGGTCATGGAATGAGATACCCTAACAATAAATATCAATGCCAATGTACGGATTTGGACTGTTGTGCGTTGTATTATTAGTTTTTATTAGAAAAAAAACGAAATTGTAATAGAACCAGAAACAGGGAAAAAATAAACCAGTTTTAAAATTAGCTAAACTTTAATTGGATCATTTCAGCCTTTTCACATCAACTTAATGTAAATCTATACGACAAATTTGCTCTACATTGAAGCTTTTCATTACGTCGCGCGGATATCGATCACTCTTTCGGATGGCTACGATAGCTTTTTAAATTACTTATGGAATTGTTTGCAGCTACATCTTCTTCTTCTTAGCACTACAGCCCCTTTCGGGCCTTCGCTTCCTGCAAACAACGCCTCCAACTGTCTCGGTCCGTAGACCGCGTCATCCAATTCCGAAATCCGAGCAGCGATGAACTGTCTTCGTCGACCGAGTCAGACCAGCGTTTCCTCGGTCCCCCCCCCCCCCTGGCCGCCGGCATTCAGTTCTCCCTACGAATACCTTCTTGGGTATCCGTTGTTCGTCCATACGATTCATGTGTCCAGCCCATTGCAGCTTCTGCAGTCTTACAATCCTTGAGACCTCCGGTTCGTCAAAAATTTCATTCAGCTCATGGTTGTATCGAATTCGCCATTGGTCCCGTCAGGACCCGTCGCTCAAAGGCGTTCAATATATTTGCGGATGCTTGGGTTAGGTTCCATGTTTCACACCCATAGCATAACACAGGTCTTATCACAGATTTGTATACTTGGAGCTTTGTTTTTCTGTGCATGCAGCTGGTCTTCAAGATCGTCAATACTGAATAAAATATTTTATTTGCGAGCTGTATTCTTCGGCGTATTTCGTCTCTTTCATTGCCCGTTCTCGTTATTTTGGCGCCTAAATACACAAATTCGCTAACATTTTCGATACTGTATTCGCCAAGTGTGATATTTTGTGTATTTGGGGTATTTTTCCTCGACTGCGTCATGAGGTTTGTTTTATTTTCGTTGATTTGAAGCCCTATTAGTTTTGCTTCGCTGTCGAGTTTTAGAAAGAGTTCTTTGGCAGTTGTTAGTGACCGTGACAGAATGTTGATGTCGTCCGCATAGGCCACTACCTGGCTCGATTTGTATAGTAATGTACCTCGCGTATCGACAGGTAGCTTCCGTCTGACGTACTCCAGAGCCAAATTGAATAGCAATGGGGCCAGCCCATCTCCCTGCTTTAGTCCGATATTTGTGCCAATGGCATCGGTGAGTTGATGATGATGCAGCTACATGATGAGTTGCATATTTTTAATAATTTTTCTGAAAAATTAATCGTATAGATTTACATTAAGTTGATGTGAAAAGGGTGAAATGATCCAATTAAAGATTAGCTCATACAAGTACTTACAAGAGAAATTTAACTTGAACATAACTTTCAGTTACAAAAACATATTGAGTTCGCATAAGTAGGAAAAATTAAAATTAACTCTCTCACCTCTAAACATGGTGGTCGCCATCACCGGTGTGTATCAAAGAGTGATGGCCTGATGAGAATTAGTGCACACGTCGAAACCACCTTCTTCTAACATTTTTCTTCTCTAATAATTTTTCAGAAAAATTATTATTAAAAATATGCAACTCATCATGTAGCTGCAAACAATCCCATCAGTTTTACAATATAAAGATGAAAACTGGCTGACATTCGATTAGTTTTGCTATTGCACCTGCATTTCTTCTTTTGAAATAAGAATTTGCTAAATAAGAATCGCTGAATTCATATCCGAGGAAGGTGTATAGGATTGGATCCTGGTGGTAGAATAAATTAAATAAACAAAAAGAACAGTAGATTTAGTCGAAGTCAGAGTGGAGGATCTGTTTGTTTTTCATCAACCGTCGAAGTTTAATAAGAGCTTCTGTTTTTTTATCAATCACAGGGGGGTTTGAGTGGAGCTTCTGCTTTTCGTCCATCGATGAGGTATGAGTAATGCTTCTGTTTTCACTATTCTTCCAGCTCTGAATGGAGCAGCTGTGTTTAGGCAATTGTCGAGATGGCCGCTGAACTTCTTTTTTATTCTAACAAAACTGCAATCATCGATGTCTGAATATTGTTTTTGTTTATTACCAATAGCTTTGGCCCGAGTGGAGCTTATCCAGCGCTGTTTTCTGGTCTTTCAATTCTAGGATAATCCGAAAATGAAATACCGAAGAAGAGTAAGGTGAAATGAGGCTGCCTTGCCAACGTAATTATTAAGCAAAATAGAAGAATTTATGGGAGAAAATATCGTCCTTCAGAGGACAATTACTTGAGCAGATCCGATTAGCCTCACACAGATCTTCAGCCAGGAGTATTGTTTATATCATCTCTAAAAATTAGATCAAGGTAAGACTGCCAACCTGATCATCAATACAAACCATCCTGCAGAAATTCCCGACTTTAAATCTAACGCATTTTGTACAGTAGTGTATCAAATTTGCAGGAGTCTACCACCTGACAGACGTCCGCGACACCAAAGTAGAAATTTAACCTGGAATATTTGACCAAATAAGTCTTTAATTTAAAATGAAAACATCTTTATTGGTTCTTTAAAATTTATTCATAACTGATTTTACACTACCTATACTTTTTACCTTTCGACGGTTTGAACTTGCTCATTTTCGAACTACCTTTTATTTTGAATCCGAATTTCTTCCCACCACCTGAATGCTTTTTATCACTCTTTGACCTCTTTAAACCATTCGATTCTTCTTTCTTTTCATTTTCACGTTTTGACGATTCCTCCAGTTTTCTTCGTTTGGCAACAAAAGATTTCGGCAATTGAACTCTTTTACTCGAATTGGTTTCTGCATGTTTAAATAATTCTGTAAAATAAAAATTAGATTCAATATTCAAAAAGAATTTCTTGCCGCAAGATTGATTACCTTCTTCCGGCTCTTCACCGATTTCTTGTCTATAATATTCAACATCATCATCTGGTGGTTCATCAATACCTTCACTAGCTTCAAATATTTGTTTTTTCAAATCTTCATCCGTTCCTGGCTTGACTTTATCTGCCTTTTTCAATTTTTCTTTCTTTGCCTTATTTTCATCCTGTATTTTCTTACGATATTCTTTCAACTTCCTTTTCTTTTCACGTTGCTTTCTTATTGCTTCAATTTCCTCTTCTGTCTTTACAATATTTTCATGATGTAACACTTCTCCAGTCAATAAGCCATCTTCAATTTTCACTAACTCCATTGTAATTCGTGGTCCAATCTCATACAAACGAATAGCAGATTTGTTGTTTTCTAAGTTTCCTTTGCGTTTAAGATCTTGCGGGAGGACAACTTGACTTGCTTCGTCATCTTCAAATTCAGAATCAGAAACGGCGCCACTAAAATTTTATGAAAAGTTTCTTTACATTTTACACTATCCAAAAAGGGAGGAGAATTTTATTTACCTAGTGAAAAGATCCGCAATGTCTTCACATCTAGATAAGTTGGGTATCTTGCCGAGAACAACTTTCTTTACTCCTTTAGAAAGGCCTACAGGAACAGCAATTACAGTATAATGTCTCACATCGACCAACTTTGCAACCGGATTATATGAGAATAAGATACACCTCTTTATTGTAGCCAAATTCACTGTAGCAAGATTTATGGTAGGGAACATATTTTGAAAAGTGGTTGCCATAAGCTTAAGCTGTTTTCCTTCGCCGGCGAAATTGTTTAATATTACCAGGGGAGCGTGCTTGAATGAATCTTCATCGACAAATTGTTTGCGTGATGATGCTATTACATCTCGTGCCAAAGTAAATTGATGAACCTGTGAAAAAGACCAGATTTGTCCATGATTTTATTAAGTTAATAATATTAATGATAATAATCATCATCATCGCGCACTGGTTTAATTTGGACCTTTGTTAGTGAATCTTATTTCATGATCCTAACGGTATTCGAGGTGATATGGTTAGTATTACGCGATCGCAAGCGGTGCCAAATCATTTTTTCTCTGTACCATTCACGGTTGAAACGGGGATATATATTATAAAGGGTGGTCCAACCATAATGCACGATGTTAATTGTGAGTCACACCTTAAAGTCAAGTTTTTCGTCCAAATTTATTTGACATTTCTTTATTTCAGTGTTTGACATCGCGTTAAGGTTGTTGAAGCTTTTTACGAAAATGGGCGTTTAAATCAAAATGCATTTCGTGCACTTCGTGATTTTTTTGGTCAACATAATCGACGCAAATTTCAGCAAACCGGGTTTGTAGGAAATGTGAAACCACTTGTGCATGCTCGCCCAGTTCGTTCGGCGGAAAACATTGCTGTTGTTCGCAATAGTGTAGCGTCGTCGTGCCCAACAATTGAACATCTCACGAACATCACTAATGCGAATTTTGAAGAAAAATTTGAATTTACACGCTAACAAGTTCAATTGACTCAAGAGCTGAAGCCTATTGACCATTTCAAGCGTCGGCAATACTTCGAATGGTTGATTGAACAGACAGAAGGAAATAGTGACTTTACAAAGAAAATCATCTTCAGCGACGAGGCACACTTTTACCTCAGTAAATTCGTTACAAAGCAGAATTGCCGCATTTGGGCAAATTAGAATCCACGAGTGATTGTTGAAAAACCGATGCATTCACAAAGAGTGAATGTTTGGTGCAGTTTATGGGCTGGCGGCGTCATCGGGCCGTACTTCTTCGAAAATGAGAACGGCCAAACAGTTACCGTGATTGGTGTTCGCTATTGCGAGATGATAATGGACTTCTTGTGGCCAGAAATTGAGGTTATGGACCTGGACGATATGTGGTTCCAACAGGATGGTGCCACTTGCCACACAGCCAACGAAACAATGGCTCTTTTGCGCGAGAAATTCAATGGCCGTGTTATCTCACGTTGTGACTATGTTAATTGGCCGCCACGATCATGTGATTTGACACCGTTGGACTTCTTTCTCTGGAGATATTTAAAAGAAAAAGCGTACGTCAATAAGCCAAGAATAATTCAAGAGCTGAAGGATGAGATAATTCAGCACATTAACGACATTGAACCTCAATTATGTCTCAGAGTCATTGAAAAAATGGACCATCGGATAGAAGTATGCCACCGTAGCCGTGGCGAAAATAGATCCTTCTATTATAATAAAAAATAGTAACAATCCTCTGAAAACTTTTTGTTTTATTTACAATTAACATCGTGCGTTTTGGTTAAACCACCCTTTACCATCAGCATTATGGACCGAGCGCAAAAAACTGCCATCAACCCTGCTCCCATTCAAAAAACTGTGCACCGCCTTTCCATACGTAGGGAAGGCACCAACACTTGCCCATCCTTACTCCAACGCTATATGGTCTCTTTCCGTCGATGCCTCAGACAACGGTATCGGAGCCGTACTGCAACAAAAGAAGGAAGGAATCGCAACGCCACTTAAATTTTTCTCAAGGAAGTTAACAGACACCCAACAAAAGTACAGCACGTACGACCGGGAACTTTTGGCTATATACGAAGCAATTAAACACTTCAGGCACATGGTCGAAGGCAGAGTGTTCACCGTCTTCACCGACCACAAGCCGTTGCAGTTTGCACTCCATCAACGCTCAGAAAAAGCATCGCCGAGGCAACAACGCCAACTGGACTTCATATCTCAGTTCACCACAGATAGACGACACGTCCCAGGCCGAGAGACCACCGTCGCTGACTATCTTTCAAGGGTAAATATAATTCAAAAGATCGATTTTAACACTACCGCCCTAGCACAGAAGGATGACCCCGAGCTTCAAGCGCTAATGAACGCCCGCGACCTACCACTTGAATGGCGGAAGCAGAGGCTAAACTCTAACTCCCCACTGCGTCGTGACCTCAGTGAGGATACGCCCTTTCATCCCGCAGATGTTTCGAGCAATAGTTATGCAGAACATCCACGGTCACTCATACCCAGGCATCCAAGCGACCAGGAAGTTGATTACTGATACTTCTGGCCTTCAATGAACGGCGACATTAAAAAATTCGTTCGAGACTGTCTACCATGCCAGTCCAATAAAATCACTCGGCACACGAAGTCACCGCTGCAGAGATACAACTTCCCCGATGCTAGATTCGAGCACATCGACATCGATCTCATCGGGCTAATGCCAGCGGGTGAAGGATTCTGATACTGTCTCACTGTTGTGGATAGGTTCTCCCGTTGTCCCGAGGCGATACTAATCGGGACGATCACGGCAACAACAGTGGCAGAAGCGCTAATCAGCATATGGATCAGCCGTTTTGGAGTCCCTGCACGCATCACAACCGACCTGGGTAGACAGTTCGAGAGCCAGGTTTTCAAGGAGCTGACTAAGATACTCGGAATCACGCACTTGCGAACGACACCCTACCACCCGGCGTCTAATGGTGGCATCGCACAGTCAAAACCGCGATTCACTTCCACGACTCACCCCAAATGAACCAAGGCGCTCCCAATCGTACTACTGGGATTACGATCAACGCTGAAAGAAGACATCGGTTTGACACCAGCCGATAAGGTGTACGGAATGACACTTCGCCTACCCGGGGAATTTTTTAACACTTCTCATGCTGCCACGAGTTATTCAAGCTTCCTAAAGGATCTTCTTATGAGTATGTCTACGTTAACCCCGTGCAATACGGCACACTACAACGTCTTCGTGAACAACGATCTGCCCAATTGCACGCACGTCCTTTACGGACTATAAAAATACAAACCAAACACTATAACTTTAAGCAAGCATACGATAGTACTGACTGTAACATACTGTAACAAATAATTATTTGCTTCACAATCCCAGCCAAGTTAGTTCGTCTAACCAAATGACAATGACGTCGGAAACCTTCCAAGTTCGGATTAATAATCACCCCAGTGACGCCTTTTGCACAAATATCGGACTAAAGCAGGGAGATGGGCTGGCGCCATTCTTATTCAATAAAGCTCTAAAATACGTCATAAAAGAGCCATCTTTCGATACAAAATATACATTACATAGTATACAAGCCGAGCAAAGTGGTTGCCTTTGCGGACATCAATATCTTATCACAGTCGTTAACCTGTAAAGAAATCTTCCGAAAAAATAAAACATTTTATTCAGTTCTGACGATCATGAAGCTTAGCGGGATACACAGGAAAACAAACCTCCAATTATACAGATTCGTGATAAGATGTTAAACATGGACCCTGAAGCATCCGCAAAACATATTGAGCGCATTCGAGAGATGGGTTCTGAAGCGAATAATCGGAGCGAGAAGTGGACCAATGGCGAATTCAATACAACTCGAGCTGTACGAAATTTTTGACAAGCAGGAGATCTCAACAATTGTAAGAATGCGGAAGCTGCCATGGGCTGGCCTAGTCAATCCTATGGATCCTATCCCAGACGCCCTAGAGGTCACACCCCACATAGACCACTGTTGATTTCTTTGAGGTGTTTTTACTGCCATTTTTCTTTATATTTATAAGCAAGTAGAGTGAATTGGAGGAAGCTAAATCTGAGGACATCGATGTTTTAGGATTAGCATCAGTACTTCTAAAGTCCTTGCCATCAAGCACGAAAAGATACAGGTGAATATCCTCTTTCATTTTGTGAGTTTGGTGCAGTTAAGTGAGTGAACATTTTTGGTGGAAAAACAAAAAAAAAACTCATGTCCGAAAATGGACAGGCTGCGGAAGACCGCCCCCCAACCTGGGATCAATGAACGTAATTAGTGTCAGTGATAGTGAAATCAACGCCAACGAAAAGAAAGAAGAAGAACAAATGCTGGACACCAACGGGTCCTAAGCAAAGGGGAGAGAAAAGATTTTAAACTCAACCTAATATGTCTGACATAGCATTCAAATTCACACCGCCTACGCTTAGACCCTGCAACAAGATAGGGCTACTTCTAGAAAACATTAAACTAATCAACGCCACAAGACTGAACAGGAGAGATCCTGAAAAGGGCGACAACTTTATTCCGACCAAATCAGTTAAGATGACGGTCTCAGGCAACACCCTCCCGGATTTTCTAAAAATTGCATACTTTAATGCCAAAGTTAAATACGTTAAATTTCGACCCAGACATGCAGGAACAGCGGCAGGTTAGGACATGCCACTCCCATCTGCAAGGATAAGACGCCGAGACGCATTAAATGCAGGTCAACTGAATGCAAGGGATCTTGAAAGGACATAAAATGTCTACTATGCAATAGTAAAGAACATATAGCTACTGACCAATCTTGTCCCAAATGGCTGAAGTATAAGCATGAGATAGAAGTTAGTTCCATTCTAAACGTATCCAACAGAGAATCTCGGGCGATCATAAACAAAAATTGTTATGTAGTGCTTGACCCCGAAGATATAGCTCAAATAGATTTTTCTCAACTGAAAAAAGACAAGTTCACTAATAAAAGGAACGGTGATGTCCGGACGGTTCTAATGAAACATGCATATGCTCAAGTGGCGGGATCGCGGGAAAAAAACTGACAAAAAATCAACCAAACTAAACAAATCGTGTTCCTCACTGTAGAATACTATGAACTACCCAGCAAGCATATAACCAACAACCCGCTCAAGGCATCAGAGATGGAGAAAATAGTTCACGAACTCCAAAAAAAACCTCACATTATTAGCGATTCAGAACTTCCAAAAAATAGATATAAATCTACTAGTGAAACTATCCGAATTCCTTATTAAAACAAAACAAAGGCAAGAAAAGGCTGCGAAAGAACCGCAACCGAGAACGTCTAGAGCTGTGACATAATATTTCAGTTTTCTTGTTTACCATAAAAATAATAAAACTCCAAATACCACGTAATTGCACGAATCACAAATGTAAAGAGGTTACTCTTTTACGACATATTTACGTATTTTAAGTCTTTTGAGGTGAAAGCATCTAATGATATGATACTCTATCATAAACTTTTTAAAAATAAAATATAATTAAAATTTGAGATATAATCGGCCCATCTATATCATGGCCAGTAGTGTTAAATTTTTTGATTTTTGTAAATCATCTAATCTCAAAGAGGGTCATGGAGTACCTTCCCTGTAATAATCCTTTTTAGTATTTTTACTAACAATTCTCCACCCAACTAATTCAACTAACCACCTGTATTAATCGAGCCGTCACACAATCAAACTGCTCGAAAACCTTTCTATCTCCTCCTCGGATTTGTGGCAGATTTGGAAAAAAATATGTAATTGATTTTATTTGCAAACATATTTTTATAGAATACTTTTTCGTTTTATGAATCTTATCAGATATTATTTTTTTTATCAATTTTCCTTTATATTAAAATTTAAATGTCTCCTTTTAATTTTATTCGTTATGAGATTTAACCTTTGTAACAATTTAAATTTTTCGTTTCTTTACTATAGTTAAAATTTCTTCACTTTATTTAAATTTCGTCACCCCATTTAACTCTTCTATACCTTATGTAACTTTCTTTACTACATTTCAAATTTCCTTACTACCGTTCAATTTTTCTACTTTAATTAAATTCTATTTTAAAAAAATTCCAGTCTGCATGAAAAATTCCGGGTTTGAGTAACACTGATGTAATACTCTTCAACGGTGTATTACATCACGGAAGAAAAGGGAAAAGAGCTGATGGAATCAGCTGAGGCGATTCACCGTATGCACGGGATGGATGAAAGGGAGACAAGTTTTGGAACATATCGAGGGGTCTGGTTTGAGATCTCGAGCGAGCTCGATGCATGAATTCGCGCGGTTGTGTGTGCTAGTCCCGAGCCGTGAACAATAAAGTTGAGTGAAAGTAAAGCTTGTGACATCCGTCGGAGTGGAACTGGAGATAGTGATCCATTATATCATGCTCAAAAGCAATGATTATTCCAATTAAATTGCTTTACAAATGTCAACGGGAGCATTCCGACTTAGTTTAATTAAAACGCCTCTACCCTCTCTAAAACCCTATCATTAGTGATCATGTCAGTGTAAACTTGCAGTGTTTAATTTTTATCAGAAAAACCTAAAACCATACCCGTGGAGTTACAAAGCACCGTTTCAACCTTGACAAGAAAAGACCTGGTTGATGTAGTATCCAATGGCGTTTTAAGTGGATACGCATTCTAAAGATCGAGGAAATGGCATCGATTGATAACGGAGCCCGCTATCATACGTACGTCATATGTTCGGGTTACATTAAGAAGACGAAGCGAGGACGGGAGAACGAGCGGTTGTGGAGAAGTTCTGCGGGAGACGCTCGACGAGGCCGTCATTCCTTGTTTAGATAAAAGGTCTTTTCGCGCGTTGCGAAAAAAATCCACCTGACGGGAATCTTGCGATGAATTACATGCGTGAACTGTGAAATTTGGAGTGGCCCACATTTTGCGGATTTGTTGTGTTATCGCGGAAGTGAATATCTACTATTTTAAAAAGTGAAGATGCATTGCACCAACGCACAGTGACGAAAGTTCTGCTGTCGGGAGCTATCGACACACTCCGCGGAGTTCGAGTGAATGAATAATGCAATGTTTTTGCGATTTCGACACTTCCGTGTATCGATCTATGTAAATTTTACTTCAAGCCGTGGAAAATAATGTTTCTGTCCTTCGTACAGTCCGACATTGGAATACGTCAACCGTCACGTACGTACGGTACACATTAGGCGAAAGCAATAGAGCCACGTACACACGTCCGCTGGCAGCTAATTAGGTACGGTGCGATGCTAGTAGTGAAGTGTTCTAAGCAGAGTACGGGATGCAAGACGAAGGGAAAGAAGAAAGGTGCATTCGAATTTTCCATGGTGTGAGGAAGCGACTGACTCTTCCGTCGCGACTAGAAAAAAGATTCGATTGAGTTAAGTGTGGTATGCCAGGGCAATCAGACTTGCGTGGGAATTGGTCAAAAATCTGATTTCTGTCGCTGGTAGTCGAGTTAAAAATATTTTTAAGTGTCAGAAGAATGTTGGCTAGTCCTAGACACGTATGTGTGAACGAGAGAGAGAACAGTTTGCAGAGTGTGTTGGTTCGACGGTTTGCCGCTGTTTCATTCTTTTGCCTATTGGTGAGCTTGCTCGCGCCCGTAGTCGATGTACTTGTGAGAATCCCAAAGTGATGTGATACGACAGCGATCGGTGCGCTCGCGCATACTGTAGTACAACAAACACTGCCACATCTATGTGTTCATCCAAAGGCAATATAAACAAAACCAGCCTACTGACGCTTTACAAGCTTACATCTGCGCAGTGCAATTAGATAAAACCCATCAAGCTGCTTGGACTAATTTAGGCATATTAAATGAAAGCTGCTATAGTCGACCGGATGTGCCCGTGTGAGTTACAGGCAATTACAAGGTGCAGCCTGGATGGAATAGATCATAAATTACACTGATGGAAAATTTGTAAACAAAGTTCAACAAATATACGCTTCATCCTAAATTCGTTGTCCCAATATAGAGTGAGTAGAAATTTTAAACTGTTGAAATTTAAATGTTGATTTGAACTAAAGTTAAACATTAACTAAGCAGCATTTAGGGAGTCATATCGTTGAAACTTTTAATGAGATCGTCGTTTATTGTTGCATTTTGTATGAGGGAATCGATTAAATTAAAAACATGGGAAAAATTACTATTTAAGTTTAATGCATGTAATTTATACATTCATAAATTATGAAGATACAATGTATAGATTAATAAAAGGAGATTAGCTCTAGATAAATCTTTGCGAATGGAGAAGAATAACGTAGCAACAAAGAAAAAAAATGTAACTAACTATTTATTTGCAGCAACGTAGCAGTAATAGAAATCTGTAAAAATTGGGTGTGTTTACTCGCTTTGTTTGATGCTAATTTTTGTAAATTTTAAAAGAACATTCGCGAAGAAAAAAAAAGACATAGACGGGACAGAAACGGACAAATAAAAAAAAAATTAGAAAACAAAAGATGAAACCGGTTTGATTTGTAAACGAAAAAGCAAAAAGGAAAAAAACTAGTTAAAACCAAAAAAATTCCAAACTATAATTAGAAATTATTAAAGTTTTCTTGATCTGTTTTTCGTAGGGAACGATGTTTAAATTTTATTTGTAGTGGGTCCTAGTGCTAGGGGGAAAGAACCTGCCCCACGACACCGCAGCGCTAGCCTGCCAGCGCATTCACGCGTCCCCAGACAAGGCCAATATCGGCGGATCTTAACATCCTCTTCCGCCGAGGCAGCAGACCATCGCTGCAGTCCTTTATTTCATATAACCGAATTTCACTACACACCCCCTGAGGAACAGTTGTACAGTCATGAGTCACTGAATTTTACTGAACAACCCTAGTTCCATAAGTGGACAAGACCGCTAAACGCTGGTCAGAGTGCCGGCCGGCCAGACCATTAAAATATTCAGTTTTTTTTATCTATGGACAGCCACAGTTTTCACTGTGGCTCCCTGTTTTCATTTAGGGGTGAGTGGAAAAAAATCCTATGGATGAACAAAGGATAACCAAAAATGAATTCGTTGGGAGAATTGAAATGCGGATACCATTAGGAAAATCGAGGAAGCACTGGTCCGACTCCCAGTTCATCGCTTCTCTGATTTCGTGATTGGGCC
This sequence comes from Odontomyia ornata, assembly GCA_963969285.1. Lineage (NCBI taxonomy): Eukaryota > Metazoa > Arthropoda > Insecta > Diptera > Stratiomyidae > Odontomyia > Odontomyia ornata. Next base: position 47,824,868 of record OZ017739.1, read on the forward strand.
GATGCAACAAAACATTGGGAGGTGCTATTTGCAGGAAGTGAATGCCCAGAAAGGGCTGTAGCACTAAGAAAATGCTTATCTGACCATGCTTTCTAAAATTGGCTAAGGAGTTAATCGTATTTGCCCAACCATTTGACTATGTGAGCTCTGAAACTAAGAAGATTCCATTTAACCATCTTATGCCGGAAAGGAACTCAAAATGTGAAATTTTCTGTTCAAAGAACAGAACTGGTCCAAGACGGAACCAGCCTCGTTCGAGTAGTTCTGGACATTTAACACTGCAAGTAGCACAGTAACGAAACGTTGAAGGAAATAATTTTGAACCATCAGCCACGTTTTGCTGAGATGAATAACACAAAGATTTTAAACGAAACATGGATTTGTAGTAACGAAGTCAATCTGTATGATCTTGATGCTTATAATGCCGTATATAATTGCAGAGATCACTCTCCAGGAGGTGGGACTGCGATTTACATCAAGGAAAGAATAAGGCATAAAGTCCTATTGGTTGATAGTTATTGTAACACTTTAGTTATTTCTCTTGAAAGCGATAGAGGTGACATCAATATTTGTACTTTCTATAAGGCCCCCAATGAAAATAGTTATGAGCTAATTGAATATTTGGACAGTATATTACAGAATTATGGAAACCTGGTGGTTGTAGCTGACTCTAATATAGATATTTTGGATAAAAATAGCAATTGCAGCATAAACTATTTAGATATGCTACTTATGAATGGAGCAACAGTCATGAATAACCTTCCAACAAGAATAACTGATAATCGTGCTTCTCTCCTTGATCATGTTGTCTCTACATTAAGCAGGCAGTTAGCAACTTTTAGTATTAAATATAATGATTGGCCGGAACTTGACCATAGCACTTTATTTATTACTTTGGAAGGAATTAAAAAATTGTTATCTCCTATGGTTAAGAAGAAAATTTATAGTTTTGATAAAATTAAATTCATTGAATTGGTTAGAAGCAAATGTACGGCCTACAATGATTATATATCTATTTCTGAAATAATAAAAATAATGCAAAAGAAGCAGCTACTTCCATCAGAATGATTCGAACTAGGAGTAATAATTGGTTAACTGGTGATATTCTTAGGGAAATTAGGAGGAAGAATGATTTATTTAATCGACTAAAAAATTGCCAGGATGATCCTATATTGAACCAGAAATACAAGGTACAAAAGAATAGGGTTAACTCTTTAATTAGATCAGCTAAAAAATGTATTAAACAATCAGATAAATGCTGCTGAGGGAAATGCTAGAAAAATATGGCAAATTCAAATAAAGAATTATTCTCCTCTGACAGGACTAAGAATCAAATTTCGGATATTTCTGTTGATTCACTTGGACCCCACTTCGGATCTGTTGGAAAAAAATTAGCGACCAAAGATTCAATCTTTTAAATTTTGATAGAAAGCAAATTCCTTATAACTCTAAGTCTATATTCTTTGAACCTACCAATACTAAAGAAGTAGTGTTATGCATTAACTCTTTAAAGAACTCCTCGGCTGGTAGTGATGGTATTTCGGCAAAACATCTAAAACTCGTCAGTGATATAATAGCTCCACACGTGGTATCCGGCTTTAATAATTTCATATCCAATGGGATCTTTCCTACAGACTTTAAGGATGCTATAGTTGTGCCAGTTTTCAAATCAGGCAATGTAAATGACCTTAATAACTATAGACCTATTAGTTTAACTAGTACTTTAAGCAAGGTATTTGAAAAAATAATTAATAAACGTCTGATTCGCTTTATTGAAGATTCTTTGGGATTTGATGTAAACCAATATGGCTTTATTGAGAAAGTTAGCACAACATCTGCTATTACTGATGCCTTACAGTTCATCAACAACGATCTAGATGTAGGTAAATATGTTCCAGCAATATTTGCTGACCTAGCGAAGGCCTTCGACACTGTTGATCACTCGATTCTGCTTCAATGCTTAAGTGAACTAGGAATAAGAGGCACTCCTTTGAAATTGTTTGAAAGCTTCCTGAAGGACAGAACAATTGCTGTTTGCTTGAATCAGAAAATGAGTGATAAATATAAAATCAACATAGGCGTTCCGCAGGGTTCCATATTGGGTCCAACTTTATTTATTTTATACATTTATAATATTTATTTTTCTAATTTGAAGGGCAAATATATTGTCTATGCGGATGATACATTGCTATTATATTCGGATTTCTCTCCTAGTGCATTAGAACGAAAAGTAAATGACGATTTAAATGAGTACGGGTCATGGTTGTTAGGGAATAAGTTAACTATAAACATTAAAAAGTCCAAGTTTATGCTATTTAAACAACTAAACAAAGCAGATATTGTGTTGGACATTAAAATGTTCAATGAAAGTATTGAGCGTGTAGTATCGTGAAAATACCTTGGTCTTATCATAGATGATAGATTGTCATGGACTCAACAGATTAGTAGTCTGAAATCGAAATTGGTTTTTTGGATTAGGGTGTTTAGGTGTAAAAATTACTTAGATATTGGTCTCAAAAACTTAATTTATAATGCTCATGTTTTGCCTTTGATTACTTATGGCATTATGAATTGGTGACATACTTCGGAATCGAACATTGATTCAATTCATAGAATGCTAAATAAGATTGTCAAGGCTATGCATGGCTTGGATAGACTGACCCCTAGTATTACCCTTTATCCACTAACGAAGAAATTTAGTATCAGGCAGATGATATATATAGAAAAAGCTAAATTTATTTTCAGAATACTTAATTCTGAAATGAAATCGGGTGTCCAGCTAATCAAACACTGTGACATTCATTCTTATAATACCAGATACAATGATTATCTTAAGTTGTCGTTTGCTCGAACTAAAAGAAAACATAGCGACCCTGTTAGATTAGCAATGGAAGTATATAACTCATTACCAACTGAGTTAAAAAAGGTTAAAGTCTTTCCAATATTTAAGAAGCTACTTAGGGAACACCTGTTGAGGTTTGGAGAATCTGAGAAATCATGTTTTGCGATCCTGATTAAATTTAATTTGTTGTTTTTTTTTCTTTCTTTGTTTTTTTTTTTTTTTTTATTTAAAAAGCTTTAAGATTTTGAACATTAAATAACATCCCTTACACCAGCAGCCTTTAGTTGCTGACTGGGAAGTTTCAAAATTTGATAGAAGAGTAAAATTGTTGGAAAATTTTGAAATTAATACGAAAAGAGCTTCTTCTTCTTCTTCTTTTGTGTTCTTGTTTTTAGTTACTAACGTCACATATCCTCTAATTAGTTATATGTGTGTGCTATCCTACAATCCAATAGTTCGATTATGTGTCTTGATCATTATTAATAATAATAATACTAACAAAATTCAAAAATATATAAAAATGAAAAAAAAAAAAAATTAATAATTAATTTGAATATTTGTGTTGTGAGTGTGTTTATGGTACCAATCCATATCCTTTCTCCTTTCGGAATATGATGAAAGAGGATATGAAAAAGATGAAATGAATAAGTGTATCACTGGGAAGCTCAGTATCCAATCTGATTCCACTGTCCACTGTAAGATATACTGTAAAACTTGAGACTAGTGAAGGCAGAATTGCCAGAGAAGTTGAACCTGAACTAATCTCCCTAGCTCATGCTCCCCTGACAGGTGCCAGGATTTCGTTACCATTTCCGTATTGGTCACTGATTTAAAATTATTACACATCACTAGATGAGCAGAAAGATTCTCCTAACTCATATACATTCCGCTTGTTTTCATTTACTCACCTTAAAAGTCAATGTCGGTCCCCGAGGGAACCGAACTATTTTGAACGATAGTTGAGTGGAAGCTTTATTGAATATACACATGTGGGAAACATGAAAATGTGACGAAAGTGCAACGAAATCTTTAATTTTATTGGATTTACGCTCTTTCAGATTTATCGCCGTAAACGGTTCCATTAAACGCCGAAAATCTCTAGTTAGGTCTTGAATGTAGGGACATGCAAGACCACGATGAAGAACAAACGAATGTGGCGCTTGTAGAACTTCAGGCCCTTCTTCGCCAGCCACCTGTCGATTCCGTTTGATTGAACGTCCCTTCTTTTTACGCGCCATTGATTAATTTAAAAGTTATTTACGTAGCCTTCGGATACCAAAACCCAACACGTGCAACTAACGAGGTGTTTACACAAAATGTCATTCAATTGTCACGGAATAAATGACAGTAGATACACTTCATAATTTTTGAAGCGCCATGAGGGCATACCGGAAACTACATTTGAGCAATTATTTCATATTTTATGTTTTAATCATTTTTTGTTTTAATCCATAAGTAATAAATTTAGAAAAAGTATTATTTACAGTAAAATTACTTAATCATCATAAAACAAAGTTATATTTACTAGTTTTTCGTCTAACTTGTACTAGCATCAACAGTTTCTAGCACGTATGTAGCACCATTCTATTACAATTTGAATAGTTTACGTGAAAACAATTTTTTGACATTTCCTTTTCGGCGTACATAAATACAAACCTTGAATTTGCAAGTTAGCGCAGCTAGTTTACATTTCAAGTTAATTTTATACTTTTTCGTTTGCTTACCTTTTGCTCCCTACCCTCCAAGCTATTCAACAAATATGGGTAGTATTGATAAAGCCTGCATTGCAGGATTTTTATGCCGTTTATGCTCGGAAATGCATCGAACTGTAATTCACATATATGGCGACCAAGGACAAAAGCACGGTTTGCTGGAAAAAATCAACGGATATTTACCAGTAACTGTATGTATTGCTTAAGTGGAACTATCTCGAAAAAGTACAAATGCATGTTGTTGCTAAATATAACATTTCCCATTTGTTCAAGATCACACCAACTGATCCCCTGCCAAAGACAATCTGTGAGAGATGTTTACGACGAGTGGAAGAGCATTACGAATTATTAATAAGAATTAAAAAGTGTAGAAAACTAAGAGAATTAACTCGACAAGCCTGCGAAAGAGCATCTACCTGTGAAATAAGTGATGAAACAGACATAACTGACGATGAAGTGGAAGTAGTTGAAAATAATTAAATTAGAATTGCGTCTCCAAACAAAGTGGAGATCGCAAAGATTCATTATCAGCAGCGACCCTGCTTTCTCTTGTAATAAATAGGTGATATTTCAAATAATGTGCAAATATATGAGTAATGTTTGATAATTGTAATGTGTTTATATTAATAAAGACTAATAGGAACATTGGTTATTTCTGATTAGCTTATCGTTGACGACCTTTGCTCTGTTAGAAGGGTTGAACATTCTTTGACCCAATTAGAAATCGAAGAGTTATCAATACATTCTATAAAATATTTCACTATTGTTTTTCTTTATGGCCACACAGTATTGTCTGTTGTAGATTGCGTCCACTGGGTACGATGCGCTTCAAACTTTACCATCGTTTCTATTATGTACTTGGAGTGGATTGCCAAAAATAATGATTTGGAAGGTCGTATTGAAATTAACCAAAGAGGCGAACGTCATTATTGGTGCCCGGTTTATAATTAGTATCTCACCCCTTCGGTAAAACTGCATACAAATTAAGTGCTTTCAGGTCTAGTTTGCAATCTTAGAATGAAAAGATGCACGTCTGTTTCAATACTGATATGTCCATTGTTTTTTTTTTGCTCTCCGCATTTTTCGTCAAATTTCCATATTTTCAGGCTCATTTAAATCTAATTCATAATAATAAAAATTCATTTAAATTTTTGCCACACGCGTTCACCTATAGGGCCAGCGCGACTAGCCTTACACGGCAATAAGGTGCCTCACAAACTATCACACTTGGCGATACAATATAGAAAATGTGAGTGAATTTGTATATTTAGGCGACAAAATAACGAGAACCGATACTGAAAGAGACGAAATACGCCGAAGAATTTTTCAGTTTTGACGATCTTGAAGATCAACTGTATACACAGGAAAACAAAGCTCCAAGTATACAAATCTGTGATAAGATCTGTATTATGCTATGGCTGTGAAACATGGACCCTAACCCAAGCATCCGCAAATATATTGAACCCGTTTGAGCGACGGGTCCTGACGAATAATAGGAGCGAAGCTAGACGAGGACCAATAGCGAATTCGTTACAACCATGAGCTGTATGAAATTTTTGACGAGCGTAGCTATTGCCATCTATAAAAGCATAAAATAAAAAGTAATTCCGATTGAAAATGAAATGCAAGCTATTGCTTTAGTCATCACGAAATTGAGTCCTAACTTCACGGTGTGTACCTGTTACCACCTGGTCTCAGGATAATTTTTTTTTAAATCAGATTCTTTACCTTTTAAATGAAGTAAGACACAGCAAACCTATAATCATATGTGGCGACTTCAATGCTAGACATCGAAAATGGAGTGATGCAAAGACAAACTATAAAGAGAAATTCCTTGAAAGTACAATTAATGATTATGAATTAGAATTTCTTAACGCAAGATCCTTTACCTTTTCGAATATATCTAGCCAAGGCAGAAGGCAGTTTTCATCCCCCGATGTTACAATCACTAACTCTCCTAACATGTGGAACTATTTTTTGTGGTGGGAGGTCATTTACGCACCTTCCCTGTTAACCGGAGAGCCTAGCCTGGAACCGTTTGACGCATGACTTGGGGCCAGGTCTCGTTTTGCTACGCTGTGAGGCGCCTGCAAATTGGGAGATATTTTCCAGAGGGAGGGCAGCAAGGAAGAGGATACTAGAGAAGCGATCCCCTAACCCCGATGTCCCCGGCTGCTGTGAGTCCCTTTTATCTTTTAGGGCAGCCCGAACATAATGTGCCACATGGTTCCATTTGTCAACCGATCTAAGCATCACCGTGACTATACTATGCGGGGTGAGCTCTCCCGTCTCCCTGTAGGGGTCCCATCGTAGCCTGTCCCATTTTTTGCACGCAAAAAAAATGTGTGGCAGGCATCGCCTTTCTCTCCTGGGCAAAATCGGCAGTCGGGGGACCGTGACTTACCAATTTTGTACAGATAAGACTGAAAACACCCATGCCCGCCCAAAAGCCGGGTCGGGTAGAACTCAGTCTCACTATGCCTTCGATTTAGCGACGGTATAAAATCCGAGATGAGGTGCGCAGTTCACCTTCCCTTCGTGCTATTCATCCAAGCCTGCTACCAATCATTAAGTGAGCGCTGTCTCCTCGCGGGCAACCGTCTCCCTTGCATCCTCGCAGGTAAATATTGCGGCACTCTCTAGCAAGGAGGGCAACAGGTATCACGCCTGCAATAACTCTCACCGCCAGTGGCGGTGCGTGGGTTTCAAGGGAAAAGAAGCAGAAACTTTGCGACACAACCTTGTACTTTATGTGAACTATTTTAAATCTCTAGCTTTTGTAAATAAGCGAATTGAAAGCAATACAACGCACATCCCTTTAATATATAAGTAATAAAATGGAACGTTTTCAAGCTTCATGCATGTACATATGTATTGGTGTAAATAGAAATATTACACCAATGCATACATGCATGAAGCTCGAAAACTTTCCTTCTTTCGACTGAAATTTGTAATAAAAACTCACCTTTATCGCGATCACTATAACTATGAAAATTATTATTTTCACTCGCGACACTTCTCCAATCGATTTTTTTGTAATCACTTCACTCGCGACGTTATTAAACTAACTAACGTACTTCAAAATTGATTGTTTTCACTCGCGACACTTCCACAATCGATTTTTATGTAATTACTCCACTCGCGACGTTATTAAACCAACGTCTGAAATTGATTTTTGGCGCCCGAATAAATTTTCCCCAGGCGGACGAGATCAAAAATGGATGAACTACATTGTGAGAAAATTGAAGTTTAAAAATCGAAAGTAGAATCGGGAAATTTACATTAAACGGAAAATTCGTAAAAATGTAAACATTTCCCCAATCCCTCGGATGATAGGCTCTCTCAAGCACACACATAAATCTCTACAACAAAACAAAATCTTCCAAACCTCTTTTTCACCCATATGTTTCCTACTTTTGATCCATCCATCGTAAATCTCTATAATAAAACGAAATCATTCACACCTCTTTTTCGCCCACATTTTCATCAAGGTTCGTACTTTTCATCCGCCCCTGATATGCTGCGTCTGTAAACCAATTTTGATATCCTGAAACATAGAGCACCATCAAGCTTTTGCACTGATTTACCAGTAACTCTACAGTCATCCCAGCGTAATTTGCTAATAGCATGATCATTTTCCTGTAGGAAATGTTATTTTACATTGGCCATTAGCATTTGGTTCCCACATTGAATTCAGAAGCAGCTGTTAACATAGCGTCTTTCCCATATATTTTACCATTTTTCCTACATGAAATGTAATATTTTATTGGATACATTGAGGGATTGAAGGGACAAGGGTGCTCGGCTTTGTACGCACAGCTCTGTGGGACTTCCCTGGGCAATCTATAGTTGTATAATAGAGTATACACAACCTGATGATAGTATATTGAACGAGGTATGTGAATGAACGATTGAGCACTGTGCGTGACTTTAGAAAGTTGGTTGGATAGCGAGTCAATGATGAATATTTTCTTTCAGAAAATTTTGTTTAGTATTCAATATGAATTAATGCTAGTTTTTTGTGGGTCATTCATAAAGTGAACGAAAATTTCTGTGTGCGATCATCTGAGTGAAGAGATATATTGATAAATAGGATTAAAGTTAGCGTAGGTTCCATGTCTTTGGTAGGTTTTATGTTGAAAGGTTTGATTGGGAATTCACTATTTAAGAATTCAGAAAATTAAAAAAATTCCTGAAGAATTTTGTTTGCTAAATTTTATATCTTGTAGAAAATAATATTGAAAGCATCATGAAAGCATTAGTTGATTTGATAAAGGTAGCAGTGCTTCCTTTGCGTACAACGACGGACCACCCCTGCTCACCACCGAATTAGAGATTGTCGGATATGAAGCTATAATCCTCAGTGCTCCTCTTCTCTGTACCTGAGTCCAGCGTTTTCGATACAGCTCCTTGCTGAGGGCGTTGCCCCATATTTCTACTCCGTACAGTAGCACTGACCCTACAGCACTCATCAAGAGGCTACTTCTTGACGCGCTAGATCCCCTTTGGTTGGCCATAGGTCGAGTGAGAGCCGATACGTTCGAAGTGGCCTCTTCAGCAGTTGCCCTGATTTGCTCAGAGAAACTCATCTTCGAGTTGATCAGTAGCCCCAGATACTTCACCACTGGCTTTGATTCGATTAGTATGTCTCCAGTACTGATAATCCTTAGTTCTCTTAGTCTCTTTTTTGTCAAGATGACTACTTTGGTTTTCTCCAGTGGTAGACTGAAACTGCGAGCAGTCACCCAGCCTCTCATTTGGTGTACTAGCATACCTAGCCTAAGTTACGCTTGTTCAACGGTGTATCCAACGACTAGAGCCGCAACATTATCTGCATAGCCGATCAAGCGTGACTCATCTGGCATCTGCAGTCTCAGTAGCCCATCGTAAAACACATTCCATAAGTCTGGACCAAGGATAGACCCCGGGGCAACACCTGATGTATCTTTCATCCTTCGTTGGCCCTGTGTTGTGTTGAAATACAGGCTTCGATCCTTCAGGTAGTCCCACAGAAGCCACATTAGATATTCTGGAACTTGAAAAGGAGTTTCCAGCGTAAACAGAATATCCACCCATCTAGAGGAGTTGAAGGTGCTCCTTACGTCGAGTGTCATCAGCTGAACAATCCGTCGCTTGGTTCGGCTATGTGGCTCTGCCTTTTGGACCGCGCTCACCACGTCTGCAATCGCATCAATGGAGGAGTGTCATACTCTAAATCAGCACTGCCGAGGCGGCAGGTCCTCAGCAGCACAAATCGCGTCAGTGACATTTTCCTTGATAAGTTTCTCTAAACTTTTCCCAGCCATGTCTAGCGTGCATAGCAGATGGTATGCAGACGACGATCCGGAATTTCCTCTCCCCTTGCTGATCAGCACGAGCCTCGCCACGTTCCATCTTACCGGGAAACCCCGTAGCCAGGCGTTGCAGGTGCTGAGTAGCAAGGCAGGACAATGGTGATAGACAAGTAGCAACACCTCAGCTGGAACGCCATCTGGACCTGGAGCCTTCCATGCTTTCAACAGTAGGACTGCCTCTTCCAGTTCTGGCTATGTGACGAGTGGGTAATCGATGGCTGTTTCACTGTGGGAAGCGTCAACACTGACGAGTTGGGCGGGGAAAAGTGCCGGCGATATCTCGACCATCTTTTCCGTTTCATGTATGCAAGGCATTCATAGGGCATCAAGCTTCCAAATAACTAGCCTGTAGCCAAGGCCCACGGATTCTTATTCACGTTGTCCACTACATCTTGCGAGCAGCGATACGTAAGCATTTCCTGGCCGACTTGTAGCTGCTACCCGGTTGCATGCCTCGTCACGATTCCATGCCAGTTGAGCTTCACGCTTTTGAGCGATTTGAGTCGACCACCAGTACACTGGAGTCTTGCTGCGCTGGGGTCACTCACGAAGTAAGAAGCGTTACAAGCAAACGTTATGATGCTCATAGTTGAGTTCACCACGTCTTGAGCTGTGAGCACCTCGACGAACCTCTCGACGTCCATCCTTACGATGTTCCACCCAATTGTAGAAAGTGCGAACAGCAAGGAGGTCGGGAGACAACATCACTGATCTCAAGCAGAATGCACTGATGATCACTGGCTGAGTAGTCCTCTAATCCTCTCCAATTGTGAATCCTGCATACCAAGGGCTCCGAGGCGAACGTCACATCCAGTATGGTTTCTTCACAGCCAATAGGTGGGAAAGTCGGCGTATTTTTGATGTTAAGTACGACGAGCGCCGTCCTGGCCGCCGTTTCTAGGGTTCACTTTCCTCGTGGATCTATTTGAGGTATGCCCCATTCGATTGCTTTATCGTTAAAGTCTCCCCCAACGAGCACGTTGTCGTCTGCGTTCAAGACAGCGCCTTTCAAAGCATTCAGCTTGGCTTGGAAAAATGATGTAGATTCGTTCGGCGTTAGGTACACACTAAAGGTGGTCCCTGAGCACCGACCCACACGAAACCATCCCCCGTCCATAGCTCTCTGCCTGGAATCACTGTTCCAAACCCAGATGGCGGCAATACCAATTTCATCAGGATAACATGATGCAGAACTTTTATCATGGTGTTGCTCGCTCAGCAGCAAAAAGTCAGTTTTCAAATCCCTCGCAAACTGCACTAGCAGGTTCGGGTGGTGAAACTGCGGTGTAGGGGTTCTTGCAGGATGCGGGTCATCAAAGTTATTATTTTGCCTTAGCTTGACATTTCCCTAATCCCAAGACGTGCACAAGATCCGGTCTTGGATCAGCATCTTTGCAAAGAATACAGTGTGCCTCCCATGTATACCCTTTTCTTGTATGTCCCATTTCACTGCATTTGTAATATAGTGAACTCCTATCGGGCCCTTTGCATACTTGTGTGATATGATCATAGCCAAGGCATTTGAAACATTGAATGGGCGCTACTCTTCGACGTATCCTGCAGACAACTCTCCCTATACTTACTTTGCCCTTATCCAGAAATTGTTCCCCGCCCTTTTGGGTCAAGCCAATGATGGCCATGCATTGTCCCCTATGGTTTTCTAGTGTCAGCCTCGCTTTGACCCTGCGCACGCTAGCGAACTCCCTTTTGATGGCCTCTTATACTTTGGCCCGGTCCGTGGCGACCGAAAACAGAGAACTTTCTTTCGGTCGTTACTATCTGTTCGAGCGAGGCTGTAGTTGCGCTTTTCCCGAGGAATGCTTCTATATTGTTGGCCTCTGCTCTAAATTCGACCAGTATGTAGCCCGACCACGTTGGTCGTACTGCTTTAATGGCAGTATTGGTGTCTTCGAGCCTTACATTTTCCCTGATATCCCGCAGCACTTCTGCGTAGGATCGGCCTTCTTGGGGTGTTTTCTTGTTGGGCGTCCGTGCGAACTTTACTTTCTGACACTGTTTCAAAGAGTTTCTTTGCGGCTTTCTTCGCTTCTTTTGTCGGCACTGTCTGGAACCCCTGATTGGGCGTTCCACGCCCATCAAGTGCCTCGTTCTTCCTTCTTTTATCCCGATCTCCTTTGGTTGGGCTAGACGCCATTCTTTTGTTGATGTTTGATGGTGGAGCTACCTGCGCGTGCCGTTTAGGCTTAGCCCTCAGCGCTTCTTTCGCCTTCTGCTTTTCTTCAGCCTTCTGGTCCTCTTTAGCCTTTAATCAGCTCCTCCGGTAATGCACTATGCGGTCTAGGAGCTCCTTTAGTTCAAGGAGCCCAATATTTACTCCTTTGCTGATTTTTGGTGAGTCGCATGCAGATTTTATGCTTTTTAAAACATCCTCCACTTTTTAGATTAGCCTTTCTTCTTCATGTTGCTGGGCAGCAATTGTACTTTACAAGTACATTTCTTGGGAGAGGTCGCCGGCTTTCATTTACGAGTACAGTACTTCCGCCACACTTTCGACTATCGCGATGGAATCACACAACGTTGCTTTATTTGTCTGATCACTCCTTTCTTTTCCTATCGTGACCTCTTTGTGGACTTCAGGATGGTTCGTTATTATTTCGGGATTTATGACCCTTGCTTCAGTCGCTTTGGTAGCGATCACAGCAGTAATCGTCGAATTCTCCATGTTCCTTACATTTTCCCCCGCCGTTTGAACATCCGGCGCATCCTACAGAGTTTCTCGCTCTTCCTTTTTAGGACATTCTGGCGTTCGCATCATTTTTTCGCTGCGTCCGAATGCCGCAGGAATCTCAATCTGGACTGTTAATCTCCGTTTGTCGTCCGACTTCACTGTCAATGTATTCATTGTCGTTTTGGTGGTGAGACTCGTTGCAATTTCCTCGGCCCCGTTCTGTGGTTGTGTGCATCTGTATTTTTTCGCAAGTCGACCTCGTTGTTGTTCAACGATGTCGATGGCAATCTATTTCCGGTCAATCATTGGGCGAGTATTCGTACCGTTTGTTTCAAATTTTCCGCAACATCCCTAAAAGCTTGAACGTCCACTGATAACGATACGCCCTCACTTTCGTCACATTCTTCCACCTCTGTTTCGTCGCGCGCAACCGTTTCTTTCAATCTATTTACTAGTTGTCTTTTGTTTCCACGCACATTTTCTCTTCGCTCTCCCAACAGGCTCTTTAATTTTCATTTCTGATTTTGAGAAAGCTTAATAGAGTCCAGGGGCACTAGCTCCGGGATAATAAACCGACAATTAATAAGAACGACAATATTACGTTTATTCATAATAAAATACGTTATCGCACAAGGAACAGTATGGGTGACCGCTCGCGTCAAGATTTCGTTTACGACCGACTTCGTTCTCTTTTCCAGGGTTGTCGTTTATAATTGTTTATGGTGTAAAAAATCGGACTATGAACTACCAGATTTCTGAAATCTAATAAATTGGTGTCGGGAATTGCTTTGTACCCAAAAATTCATTAAATGTCGCAACAAGAAATCTACACAGGAATAAGTGCTTAATTTAGTCTCGATTTCTTTCAAAACGATGTCGTCATCAGCATAGCATCACAGCCCATCCCCCAGTAGGTGTCGCCTCTAGCTGTCACATCGACCGGCTCCTCCAGTTTTGCTATCGTCGTCTACAGAGTCGAATCAAAGTTTCCTGGGTCTTCCAGCTCGTCTCCGTCGTTCAGTTTTACTGAAGAATTTTTTCTTAGGTACACATACTTTATCCATTTGCCACGCATGGCCAGCCCATGGCATTTTTTGTAGTTTTATCACAGTAGAGATTTCTGATTCGTCGAACAATTCATATTGTACAACTCTTCATTATATCGCATTCGCCGTTTGTCACGTACAATTCCTTCACGTTTGTCACCTACAATTGGCCTCAGGAAACGCCTTCAAAACTTTTGTAGATACTTAAGTGGGGGTCCATGTCTCACATCAATACCTTAGCATGAGTATTATTTGCATACTTGGACTTTTGTTTTCCTGTCTAAATTTGTGTAGAATATTTTCTATGTGAGCTGAGTTCTGCGCTTTATTTTCAGCCGTTTCATTACCATTGTTTGTGAACTTTTTCCACGTTTTGCGGATTAAACTCGTCGGGTGTTCTTCTTTTTCTTCTTCTTGTAAGCACTAAAGCCCCTCTTGGGCCTTCACTTCCAGCAAAAAGCATTTCCAACTGTCTCGGTTGATTGACCGCTTCCTCCAATTACGATACCGATGAACAGTCTTCGTCGACTGCGTCAGACCAGCATATCCTCGGTTTCCCCACTGGTCTCCACTTTTCACTTCTCCCAACGAATACCTTTTCGGGTACCCGTTATTCGTCCAACGTGGCCAGCCCATTGCAACTTCCGCAGTCTCGTTTTTTCTCGAATCAAAATTAAATATATATTTTTATGTCAATTGATTAACGTTAGGTGTAAATGGTTTATCGATTTTTTACTCACTAAATTATTCAAATCATAATGAACTGAAGGATACTTTCATCTTTGTCTTAAAAATGAGAGACTAACGTATTAAAATCCAAGGCGTTAACTTATCTTTAAGCTAAATTATTCATTTACAGTATAAGGATGAAAGAACCTTCAGTTCAGTACCCAAGCATTTTGCATTTATTATGTATCGTGTGCTAGCTTCACTTCGCACCCTACGTAGAGTCCTCCATATTAAAACGAAATACAAACAGCTAACACCAAGAACCAATCAAACATAGAAATTTAATTTGCTCTGGTGACTGTGGTCATTAATGCAGCCTATGTAGGGATAGCGAAAAAACTGTTTTCCGGTTTTTCGTCCTCGGTATTTTTCTATTCCTTTGTATCCGGTTCTCGAATTTGAAAGTAAAAACCGGGGAGAAAAAACCTCTGGAAAAAAACCGTTTTCCGAACCAAAAACCGGTTTTCGGTTAAACCGGTCGGCTTTTACCATCCCTAGTACAGAAAACTCCCCTTCACCCTCTTACGCCAACCTTTTACAAAAATTAAAAATTACCAGCGACCGCCACAAAGAGGTGTAGGCAGCGTTTGGTAGCAGAGCTGTAGGTGTATTTGCAGTTATCGGCATTCCTCGGTATTTGATATCCCATCATTCGAGAACCTCGTAACGTTTTGCCTATTGAGCTGTTTTTCCTTATTTGCAACACAACTTTCGTATTGACTTCGTTAATTCGCGAATCCACCTGCAAAAGTTCTTCGGTGGATGAAAAGGATCGTGATAAAATATGGATGTCATCTGCATAGGCTAAAATTCGGTTCCATTTGTAGAGTAACATCATGTATCAACAAGTAGTTGCCGCATAACATACTCTAGTTTTGCTAGGATTCTAAATTGAAGTATTGTACTCGTTTTATTTGGTATAGTAATTAACGATCAATACTGTCGTAAGTTTGTTTAAAATTTAAGAAAATTTGTGAACGTCGATGTTATACTCCCAGTACTTTTCAATAGCTCGCCTAGCTGTAAACAGACCTAAAACTGCCTTGATATTCCGCCAAGTATTTTTTAGCGTAGAATGTCAGTCTACGTTCCAGTATTTTTGTAAAGATTTACAAAGTAGTGATATGCATCTGTACTTTTCGCAACACAATATTTCACTTTTTTGTAGATAGGGATAATAATTGATTGGCACCAATCCTGCGGCACCTGCCCTTAATTCCAGATGTCCTAGGTCAGCTCGTACATGACCCTTGGCGCAGCCGTATCGCCATGTTTTACTAATTCTTCATTCTATTAGCTTCGGTTTAACTTCCCGAGTGTACGTTAATCGGAAACAGCTACACATAAAAAATTTTCATAAGTAATTTGCAGCTATCGGAGCTATACGGGTTACATTTAAGGCTCAGGGTAGGGCACATAAACGTATAAATTCACATTAAGTTGATGTAAAAAGGGTCGAGTGGTCAGTAAAAAGTTTAGCACAAACAAATGACTTACAGGAGAAATTTAACTTGAATTTTAAATTCGTAGTTACAAAAGCATATTGAATTTGCATAAGAAGAATAAATTGAAATGATTTTCTCAACTCAAAGTGTGGTGGTTGCCATCACTCCTGTGAGTCTATAGTGTGATGGACTGACGTGAATTATAGTTGATACGTTGAAACCAGCTTCATCTAACATTTTTCTTGTTTAACAATTTAAAAAAAATATTCAGGCAACTCAATTAAACAGATACGTACAAAAAAAATGTCATAAGTAATTAATCGGAAAGTATCTATTCTTAATGATTTTCTATACTTCTAAACAAGCATCTTTCAATGATGTTGCATTTCAAAAGATGAAAATAAAATTTATCATTTTAATTTTTTATACATTATTCACTTTTTACATATGTTCCATTCATACAATAACAATATGATACTAAAACTGCTAAAATATACATAAATACACCATTATACTGAGAGTAAGTCAACTTTATCATCTGTGAATTGAGACGAAACCCACGCAAGGCCCCATTTCAAATTTGTCAACATAAACTTCAATGCCTTTGTCCATTGCTCTTCCGAATTGAATTGTATCCTGAAATAAAAAATAATATTCTTTAGGACAAAAACTTCAAAACTTCCCTCAAAACTTACTTAATTGAATACGAATTTCCTGTGGATGAGTCTTCAATTTTCCCTTTTTCCATTTTGTATGGCAAGCAAAATCCAGAATCACCTTTTTCAACTTCTTCTTTAAACTGGGTCAAACAATCGAGGAAAGCGACCATTGCCGCATCAAATTTTGTGTCCCAGAAGAATTTAAATCCTCCCGTTCCATACAATGGTAATTCTTTATTATCAGCTAAAGATTCAATATAGGAATGATTTCCAAAAGGAACTAATCGATATCGTTTAAAAGTCAATCCAACTTTCCTGGCAAGCGCTGAAAGAAGAAGAGCTGTTTGACCCCATGCTGCATTAATTTCTGACCAATCTACTGGCGCGGATGGAAGTCGCCCTAATCGAAAATTATTTATGGTACCAAAATGACCAGCATGCCATATATGAAAAGTAACATTAAAAACGTTAACTTTTTCTAACTTTTCTAGTTGAGCTTGTGCATATGCTATTCGACATTCTAAACTTCGATAATCATCTTCTGTTGTCATCAGATCTCGTCTGTGTTTCGTATATTCGCGCCAGTATCGTTCCTCTTGAATTTCTAATCGTGCTCGTTCTTCTTCTTGGAATTTAATTGCTGATTTAACTTCAGATTCATTTCGTTGTAAAATCGACAATTCATCGATAAGTTTTCGTTCTTTATCATTCAAATCTTGAAGTTCTTTTTCTAAGATTTCGATATTCGGATTATCATCCGCCATTTCTAATTCTTTCAAGTAATTATTATAGTCAGTCCACTCTTCTTCGGCCGTTTTTAGTTGCCGGTCCATTAGTTCCAGGAGTGAATCCGTGCATTCATCACACAATGGATGATCGATTTCTGAGTTTGATGACAAAAAGTCGTAAAGTTCAGCACGTACTCGCAGTGTAGTTCCAAGTGTAGTATTTTCACGACCATCAGATACTAACATAAATCCTGCAGCACCATTCATTGACTCGTGCATTCGAAATGGTGGCACAAAATGATCAAAGCTGGTAGCCGTAGAATCAATTTCATTCGATGTATTTATATAGATGGGCACTATAAAAATAGAAAATAAATTGACCTTATATACATGTATCAGGTTTGTAACTATGTATTGTAATAAAATTTTAATATTTAAAAAAGAGAAAACTGCACAATTGCCTTCCATCATTTTTTAGTCAATCAAAGAGCAATAGAGCTACGTACTTTCGATACCGGTTTCCATTTCCCGGCGAATTATACGTATTTTCTGCTTTGTGTTCGACTGGGTTTCAAAGGGTAGGGAGGCGGTAATATACCGTGTGTAAAAAGTTTACTTACAACTGTAAATTTTTAAGAAAAAGCGATATTTCGCTAAGCCGATATAAACATTTTATATTTTTGCATCATTCAACTCTTTTAACACATTAAGTATTGCTAGTGTTTTTAAAGAACCTTCGCTTGGATACCGGGTGAAATTAAACACTACAAAATATATTTAAATCTGTTTACACCTTGAAAACTGAAACACTTTTTTTCCTTAACTTCTGCTTTTTGCAGACTTCTTCCTTTTTCAAGGAAGACATACGAGTAGCATAGATCGCACAGACCAGCGTCATCAATATTTTTTGATTTCTCAGTGTTTGTCTTATTCAAGTGAGGCTGATAAATGTACTGCCTCTCAGGGTAATTGGTTAATTCGGTTTGTTAGGTAGGAAAGGCTAATAATTTGGTTTGGGGACCATTGGGCAGATAGAGAGTGACCACCGGAGAGCCGTAGAAAATTTTTGCAAATTTTTTCTTTTAAATTTTTGCTTAAATCAACTCGGTGTAATGTGACGACTACGCCCAGGAATCGAAGTGATTCCGATCCCGAACCCTTGTAACCTGCCAGATGGATATGTCCTCGAAGTGCCAGCGGACTTCATCTGTTGTGCGGATATCGTTGTGCAGAAAATATTTTTTTTTCTGTCCAAATATTTAGATCCGTGGATATAAATATTCGGAATATAGAATTAATCCAACCCCGGCACATTTCGAGACATAGCCATCTGGAAATGCCCCTCCACCGTGGCCATCGAGAAAACTATGCCACTGGCGACATCTGAAGAAGCACATTTCCGCCATATGAAGTGCCATTCCACGCACATATGTTTTGTCCGAGGTGACAACCGGAAATTTTGACAGCCACATGGAGGCGCGAAACGTCATCGTAAAGTTCTTCATGAGAATATCGAAGGTATTACAAAACCAGCTATACGTCGTTTGGCGCGACGTGGTGGAGTGAAACGTATTCCCGGTTTAATCTATGAAGAAACGCGTGGTGTGCGTAAAGAGTTTTTGGAAAACGTTATTCGTGAGGCAGTGACATTCACCGGAGCAGAACATTAGGAAAGAGGTTAGTTTAGTTAATAACTAAAAAGAAAGTTAGAATTGACTCACAATCATGTGCCCTACAGCCGCCGCCGCCGTCGTCCAATTCGAAATACGGCCGCCGCTCTCTCCTCGTTGCTGCCGCGCGCTAAATAAATTTGAAAATAAAAATTCCATCTGAGAAATAAAAATTCAAAGTAAATTTGATGAAACAGAGAATTGGGAACGCGGCGTAGAAAATGCATAAATAATTGTAGGAACGCGCGATTGAGGACTTGACTGGAGAGACTTGAAAGACCAAAGAAAAGGGTGAGCGTGGTGGAACGTGGAAAACAGTGCCTGTAGTCGCAAGGAGAAGCGAATCAGGGAAAATCTCGAGTGGATTGTGTAACTTTATGTTAGCCCAACGCAACACCAGCACCAGCAGCCATTGCCATCAAACTATTTTCGGATTACTTCCATCGCTGACATCGTGCAAGGGACACAAGCAAGCAAGCAAACACGGCGACGAACCGAGTGCCTAGAAAAATGCCAAAAAGGACAACATCATCAAACTGGTGACTTTCCATTGCCAGCCGGTTGGGATATTGCCCGCGATTACGACGGCAAAGTCTACTACATTAACCACAATAACAAGGAGACAACGTGGTTGGATCCTAGAGACAGGTGCGTGCCTTTGTCGTCAAACATGCCACAGATTCCATGAATTTTACAATGATTAGGAATTTATGAAAAAAAAACCAAAAGAAATTACTAACAAATTATAAAAGACAAAAATGTATTAACCGGACTAAAACTGTTCGATTTTCTTGATATAATTTTTAAACATGTATTATTAGATGAAAATCGGGGGCATGTCAAAAGATGGTATAACATGAATGTCAACTAAACATTATTCTTTAAATCCAATGAAATCTTTTAAAACTTTAATCAATGATTTCAAATGACAACTGATATGCGATAATTGAATGAGCTTTCTTGGAATAATTATAAGAAGTAAAATTAAAAATCAACACTTCAAACGTAAACAAGCTTCATATGAAGAAAACGTCAAGCTAACATAACTTGAACATAAACTAAATAAACTAAAAATCTCAATGATTAGTGAATCGAGTACTAAATTCAGAAAAAAAATACTAAACTTAAATGAAACAATTAAATGTTAGAATAAATGAATGAATGTCTTAAAAAAAATGATAACTGAATATATTCAATGAGATATCGGAAATTATACCATTTAAAATACACAACGTAAGCACTAATTTTTCTAGTTTTCACAATAAGTAAAATATCAAAAATCATATTATAGACAGATACATTTCACTATTGATAAATCCCGGTTTTCCGCACAATTTAAGTTTTCTGAGAAAAAGTAATAGACACAAAAGTAGTCTTTATAGTGTTCAACAACCCATACAATACTTTTCTTTCGCAATTTCAATATTTATATGACACCATAATTTTCTTTAATGTATCCCAACTTTGAACGTTATTTTCGTATAATTTACTTCGGATTCAAATTAACTTTGTATTTATTGTCATATGTAGGACATTCGAACCTATTTTGTTTTCAATCGAATCAAGACATTGGTGTGTCAGTCTCAGAAAGTTTAGCTTATATTCAGGAACAAGGTATCCCTGAAAGATAGGAACACAGAATACGATAATATTAAACAATGCCATTGATTTATTTGTTCAACGAGGCCTAGCCCAACGTAATGTGTCAAATGGTTCCAAGCTTGGTTCTTAGTCCGATAGAAGAGGCGTTTGTTAGATAGTCCAGAAGTTCTGCGCTCCAGGAGGTCTCACGCTCAGGGCGTAAATAGTATTCAACTCACTACTACAAAAATATTATTTGCTTTAACGCTGTTTCCTTTGAGTGATTTTCATGTTACTGATTTAAATCATTCGTTTCGTCCGTATTTTGAGTCCTAGCTTTTCACGGTTTCTTCGAAAAAAATATATTTTAAATACTGAGCTTCAGTAACGCATTTTAGTCTAGTGAAAGTCGAGAGATTTTATATCGAATCGCAAATGTTGGAAGATAAATTCCTGTGTATAGCTTAAACTAGGAAGCTGATGTTTCTGCATTATTTTCCACTTTTTAACTTACGTTGCTAGTACATAGCTTAATTTGATTAGTTGATTGCAATATCTCGTTGAACTTAGTCGCTAAACAAACGATATGATATGCAAAAAGTTTCGAAGAAATGAGAAAAAAAAGTGCTAACTATAATATTAGATGCTAGATGTTAGCTGTTATGAAGATAATCAGAAAACTAATTTCCACAAGTTGCCGCCCCTGATTTCATTTCTTTACTGCACGATCTCTAATTCACTTATATTTACTTTATCTATTTTACCTCTTATTTATCCCGGAATCGTATCCATATAGTTTTTTTTCTTATTTTGTAAATAGTATCGGTATAACCTTATTCACAACATGTTTGGGGAAGTTCTTTGTGTTTTTTTCTGATAATATTAGGATATATTTTAATATCTTTTTTAATTACCGCGAATGACTTATGTATAATGTTTCCATGTTCAGACATTAATCAAAACGCACTTCTTTTGCATTCGGCTGTCTTCCTCATAAAGAAAAGAACTATATTTACATAATATCGCCGTCTTTTAAATGAAAATTGTTTGCCATTTTTCTTATTTTTTATTGAATTTTTAAGGTTTATTTAATGAGAAAAATAAAAAAATATGGAACAAAAAAATCAATGAATTATATACTGGGATATCATGTACGATAAAATAAGTAAAGAAAAGACAGTTCTTTTGATATTAGCTTTTCGCATATATATACAATATTTTCATTTTTCTGTTTGTTTTTCTTTTCAAAATACACTTATACACACATAATAAATATATTTTAAATTAAGTAAAAATAATATTTGATATGAGGGTAAATATCATAATTTGATTTTGTTCAGCTCTTATGTCCCCTCTCATTGTCATTATTCAACATAGATTGCCCAGGATATATAAGAATATATGATATGTAAGAATTGAATAAACTAAGAATGAATTGCTAATTTAACCACGACTTTCCTTTTCAGTGACTCTTCTTTTTCAGTGGGAACAGAGAGTGTAGGGTAAGTATGCCGTCGCGAGGGTAGGGTTTCTGCAAATCCGCTGAAGTCGGTTTCGCGTCGCGCGCGGTACGCGGTACCTTTGCTTGTTTCGCCATTTCTTTAGAGTAGTTTTCTTCGGTTTAAGTTCGAGTAGTATATTTTTCGGTACCGCGTCGGTGAATCGGTAACGCGCCTGTGGATTTTTGTAGCGTTTTTGATTTGAGATCTGTGGATAGATCCCATCCAGAACTAACGTAATGTAGGTTTCTCGTTCTGGATGAGTGAATGTTGACGCGTTTAGAAAACGGGCAATTTCAGGTGACTGAAATATTGTAGTTGAGCGTAATCCATTCGGAGACCCGCGACCGAAATCCTCTCCGAACTAGCTGGCCGACAAGCAGTCACCGCGTGAATGGATTACGGTGCACGGATTGGTTGACCTGTTGGTACCATCCGTTGGCACTACTCAGACTTAACGTCTAGAACCGATGAGAGGTCGGTTCCGCGTTCGAGTTGAAGAGAGAAAAGCATTACATCGGTACGTTAAGTAGTTTCCAAGATTTAATACATTTTTTAATGAAAACATGCTACTTTGTTTGAATTTTGTAATTTTCGCAACAAACTTTTTATAAAATGTAATGAACTGATACAATAGCCAAAGGTTCATTCTAACCTCTAATTTAAAAAAAATTGTAGATATTCGTA
The DNA here is from genome assembly GCA_963969285.1 of Odontomyia ornata. Classification (NCBI taxonomy): domain Eukaryota; kingdom Metazoa; phylum Arthropoda; class Insecta; order Diptera; family Stratiomyidae; genus Odontomyia; species Odontomyia ornata. Next base: position 47,847,509 of record OZ017739.1, read on the forward strand.
AGATTTCTGAGATGGACGGCTGTAAAGTTTACCCAAATTGGCAGTTTTACTGGTGGCTGCGCCTTAATAAGCAAATTGTAACTTTAGTTTTAAGGTATATAAAGAAAAGAAAATTTTGAATAAGCACAACTCTTCATTAAGCATACAACGAGTTCATTTCTTTTGCTGCGTTTCGCAACAAGTTAGGATAATCTATTATCCGCGATTCCTCGTCACAGATTTAGTAAACATAGCGTAGTGGACAATATTATGTCCTCTTCTGGAAAAAGTAGGACTGCCTGCATTAATAACACAGCCACACAAAAAAAAAGTGGGGTATATTTTTGACGCCATATGTCATATCCGTAGTCTTTTGGCCTGCTGAATACGAATCCGTAACCAGAATTGAGGCATCATGTCCTGATTTTTTTCTAACCTCAAAAAAATGGGTTAAAAACAGTAAACATCGAGGATGTGAAAAAACAATTTTTTTCACATCTAAACCTATATTTATACTAACGGGTATTGGCAGATCCAAGACGCAAACGCAGTTTCTGAAATACGAGTAACTTACATTAAATTTCATATACTGAGGTGATTGGGTTATTGGCAATAAATTTAAATCAAATACGGCGCACGCGGTTTTTGCGTGATAGTTGGTTTTATTATGCTTTTTCAAGCCGCATTGTTTTAATTCAATATTTTAATACCTAAAAACCCAGTTGAATAAAACCAATTACCGTTGTTCAGAAAGATGGAACTAGCTTAAGGTTATATCGCTTTCTACCTGCATTCAGGGCACCTCCACGCGGTGACGGTGGGCAAAGGATATACTCCACTATCCGGCAAAGTTCCTGGATAACGGCTTTCATGCCGTCATGGCAGGTAGAAGGAAGAGAATTACGATGCAGGGACTCGGAAACCCAGTATCGGCGATTGGTTAGGGTGTGAAAACGGGCCCGCAATCGTCGTCATCCAGCGACCGTAGCTCTTCATGTGTGGGTAACTTGGCTCATGTTGAGTATAATGCTACAAGAAAAAAGTCGCAGGCTAAAAGGGCAGTTCATCACTGTGATAAAAAATGTGACATGTTTTGTTATATTTGTTGTAAATATGTATTTATTAAAACGCGAATAGCTATAACAGATAAGATTAAGAATCTTTATAAAGATACCTACGGTCTAGAGCTACTGCACCAGAATACAGATTCTCCACATAATTTGCAATTCTTGCAAATAATGTTGTATTACTCACATAAGAAGGTCGTGAAATATACCAGACCTGCGATATAGAATAGACCTTCCTGTGAAAGTAATGTTTCTTCTGTATGAATGTTGTAGATGACAAATTTGGTAATAACCGAAAGAATAAAAGTAGCATGACTTATACAGATATTTTGACAGTAACAAGACCAATTGAAGCTATTTCATCTACTGAACTAAGTAATGCTGTGGTCGCTGATGCTATGGAAGTAGATGATTCTACCTTATCAGATAATGATGAGTACGAATCGACTGACGACTCAAATAATCGTGATAATGGTGTATATAGTAGTGAATATATATATATATATATATATATATATATATATATATATATATATATATATATTTATATATATATATATATATATATATATATATATATATATATTTATATATATACATATATATATATATATATATAGGTATATATATATATATATATATATATATATATATATATATATATATATATATATATATATATCTATATCTACCATACAATCGTAAACCACAACCAGTACCCATATCACAGTCAGAACTCAACGATCTAGTTAGAGACATAGACTTAGCCAAAGATGGTGCAGAGCATCTTGCTACATTTTTGAAGAAAAGAAATCTGCTCAAGCCAGAAACTAGAGTTTCATTTTACAGAAATATGGACCAAGAATATCGCAAATATTTCAAAGTTGATGGTGATTTGTCACTAGCATATTGTACTAATATTAAAGGCTTAATAAATGAATTAAAGGGAAACCTTTATAATCCTGTTGATTGGAGATTGTTTATAGATTCTGTAATAAACATAAGCAGTCGTGCAGCCCCGTGGTGATCAGGAGTGGCGGCTCCTGAAGAGATAAGGTGGTCACCCCGTCGAAACTGCTTAGTTTGTTGTTTCACTAGTGTAAAGTAAACTGCATCCGTCAAGTTTCCATCCTTTAGGCAGAGATGAGTGGTTCACTTCAGCCACTTTAACATCTTTACGTTTGACATTCCCCTTGTAATGCAACGACCTTCTTCGGAGAAAGTAACGGTTGCTTTTTGTGAAATGTTTGCGTTTGTCTCAAGCCTATGTGTCCGCTAACTTTAACGAGGCAAAAAAATATTGAATTACTGTAGAGTAGCTTAATCAACACCTAATAGAACATTTCTAAAGATAATAAAAAGTGATCGGTACGTCTTGTAGAGTAAGCGTGATAAGTATTTTGTAGTGTAGCTTCGTGGCTCGACAAGAACCCGCCTCATATGATCCCGCAAATGCTAGTCGTCAAGCACGCGTACGCGGTCGTTAAGCGAAGCTAGTTAGCTAAGCTCGGTGTTGTTTATAGCTCGCTGACACTTGTTCCAGACCATCGGCACCCGTGTCCTACACGGGCATTTCGAAATTCATTACAATTCTTCTAAGCGAAGCATGAAGGCAGTTTCGTTGCACAACACTAACGTATATGCTCCTGTTCCAAATGCAGATTCCACAGTTATAAAAGAACATTATGAAGAAGCTTTTAGAAAAAATAAAATATGCTGATCACAACTGGAAAATCTGCGGAGATCTCAAAATCTTAACGATATTGCTTGGCCAACAGTCTGGCTTTATGAGTTATCCCTGCTATTTATGCCTTTGGAACACTAGAGATAGAATCACTACAAAAAAAAAATTTGGCCAGCAAGAGTCATTTATTCCTGGAGAAGAAAATGTAAAGACAAGTACTTATTCCTCCTCCACATAAAACTTGGACTCATGAAGCAATTTGTAAAAGCATTAAATAAAAATGGCCAATATTTCCAGTATTTGTTCCAAAAGTTTCCAAAATATTCTGATGCAAAAATCAAGGCAGGGGTGTTTGACGGCCCATAAATAAGGAAATTCTTTCAGGACACAATATTCGTTTCAAAAATGGACGAGATTGAAAAAGCTACTTGGCTAAGTTTTACGCAATAAACTTTTTAGGAAATAATAAAAGTCCCTAAGTATAAAGAGGTAGAATTTTCGAAAATTAGGATGCCTAATAAGTTTAAAATTACATTTCTTAGACTCCCCTATCGATGATTTCCCCGACAATTTCGGTGATTACAGCGAAGAACAAGGAGAGCGCTTTCACCAAGCCATTAAAGTCATCGAAACTCGATATCAAGGACGATAGGATGACCATATGTTGGCTGACTTTTGCTGGTCACTTCAAAGAGAGACAAATCCAAAGCTAAGAAATGAATCGGGAAGAAAATCTGTAAAAAGATCTTTCGAGGATAAGGGAACCAGATATAGTCGTAAAAAATAGGGTAGGCAGTAATATTCGGTCACTTAATCAGGGTATTGAGTTTCAAAGTTTTAGGTTATTCAAGTTATTCCACTCGGGTGTTGGGTGTGATTTTGTGGTTATGGTTTAGGTTTATTAGGCATCAGATTTTGGGCATTAGGGTTGTTGAAATTTAGATTTATTAGGTATAAGTTATTGGGTATAAAGGTATGAATCATTAGGATTTTTGGACATGGATATTCAAAACGGGTAATTGGGTAATAAGATGACAGGTCTCAGGTTTTTAAGTATGGGTTGGTGGTTATGTATTATGAGGTATTGAGTTATTTGTTTTCAACAGCGCCGGATTTAGAAAGAAGGGGGCTAGGGGGCTGGCTTAACCTGACCAGGGTTTTAGGTTAACAGAATAAAGGTTAAAATGTGAAAGAAAATGTTTTTCAATGTATTTTTCCCGATTTTTACTGGTTTCAAACCATTTATTGAGGTTAGGAAAAAAACTGGACGTGATGATCTAAATCTGATCACAGACTCATGTTTCTTCTTAGCCATACAGCCCCTTTCGGGCCTTCGCTTCCTGCAAACAGCGCCTCCAACTGTCTCGGTCCGTTGACCGCGTCATCCAATTCCGAAATCCGAGCAGCGATGAACTGTCTTCGTCGACCGAGTCAGACCAGCGTTTCCTCGGTTTCCCCACTGGCCGCCGGCCTTCAGTTCTCCCTACGAATACCTTCTTGGGTATCCGTTGTTCGTCCATACGATTCATGTGTCCAGGCCATTGCAGCTTCCGGAGTCTTACAATCCTTGAGACCTTCGGTTCGCCAAAAATTTCATACAGCTCATGGTTGTATCGAATTCGCCATTGGTCCCCGTCTAGGTTCGCTCCGATTGTTCGCCTCAGGACCCGTCGCTCAAAGGCGTTCAATATATTTGCGGATGCTTGGGTTAGGGTCCACGTTTCACACCCATAGCATAACACAGGTCGTATCACATATTTGTATACTTGGAGCTTTGTTTTTCTGTGTATGCAGCTGGTCTTCAAGATCGTCAATACTGAATAAAATATTTTATTTGCAAGCTGTATTCTTCGGCGTATTTCGTCTCATGTTTAACAGATCCAAATCCGTATGAATATAGGTTAAAAGGTGGAAAAAAATGTTTTTCAATGTATTTTCGTCTATTTTCACTGCTTTCAACCCATCTTTTTGAGGTTAGAAAAAAATCAGGACATGAGGACTCAATTCTGGTCACGGATTCGTATTTAGCAGGTCTCAATTCATATGAATATTAGCAGGTCTCAATTCATATGAATATAGGTTTAAAGTTTAAAAATAATTTTTTTTCCAAATTTTACGAGTGTATTTTCCACGATTTTCTCTGCTTTTAACACATTTTTTTAGGTTAGAAAAAAATCAGGACGTGATGGCTCAATTCTGGATCCGAATTCGCGCTCAGCAGGCCAAAAGACTACGGATATGACATATGGCATCAAAAGTGTACCCCACTTTTTTGTGTGGCTATAATTGATATTGAAGAGCTATTATCTAGCATAGCCAATCGTTAATAATTCTACCATATTACTTTGTACGGCGTACAAAATATTCTCAAAGATTTTAGAAAAAAAATGTGGATCATAAGCCAACATTATTATTGGGGAGTATAAAGGTGGTTTTAGAGCAGGTAGATCGATGATGATGAGCGACGGGTCCTGAGGCAAATAATCGGAGCGAACCTAGACGGGGACCAATGGCAAACTCATGGTTGTACATGAGCTGTAAGGCTGCGGAAGCTGCAATGGGCTGGCCACATGAATCGTATGGACGAACAACGGATAGCCAAGAAGGTATTCGTTGGGAGAACTGAAGGCTGGAGACCAGTGGGGAAACCGAGGAAACGCTGGTCTGACTCGGTCGACAAAGAAAGTTCATCGCTGCTCGGATTTCGAAATTGGAGGACGCGGTCAATGGACCGAGACAGTTGGAGGCGCTATTTGCAGGAAGCGAAGCTCCGAGAGGGGCTGTAGTGCTAAGAAGAAGATCGATGATAGACCAATTGTTCACTGTCAAGCAGGTACCAAATTTCGTGGACTTTAAGCAAGCATGCGACAGTATTGGTCGTAACGTACTGTACCAAGTAATTTAGATACACGAGGTACATTACTATACAAGTCGAGCCAAGTAGTAGCCTACGCGGATGACATCAACATTTTATCACGGTCATTAACAACTGCCAGAGAACTCTTCCTGAAACTCCACAGCGAAGCAAAACTAGTAGGGCTACAAATCAATGAAATTAAAACAAAGCTCATGACGCAGTCGAGGAAAAATACCTCAAGCATACAAAATATCACACTTGGCGAATACAGTATAGAAAATGTGAGCGAATTTGTGTATTTAGGCGCCAAAATAATGAGAACCAGTAATGAAAGAGACTAAATACGCCTAAGAATACAGCTCGCAAATAAAATATTTTATTCAGTTTTGTCGATCTTGAAAACCAGCTGCATACACAGGAAAACAAAGCTCCAAGTATACAAATCTGTGATAAGACCTGTCTTATGCTATGGGTGTGAAACATGGGCCCTAACCCAAGCTGCTGCAAATATATTGAACGCTTTTGAGCGACGGGTCATATGAATCGTATGGACGAACAACGGATACCCAAAAAGGTATTCGTTTCAGAACTGAAGGCTCGGAGACCAGTGGCGACGAAGACAGTTCATCGCTGATCGGATTTTGAAATTGGAGGATGAGGTCAATGGAGTGAGACAGTTGGAGGCGCTATTTGCAGGAAGCGAAGGCCCAACTACGACCTCTAGCATAAATATCTTCTCTCCAAATGAAATAATCATATTCGTTGGAAAAGTTTATTAATTGGTCAATAACAGAGAAAAGTGATTGGCCGAGATCATAAGGAAGATATAAAGAATTTAAAAATAATTTACGAATGTGACCACCAGCACTACGCATATATAAACAAGCAAAAGTACAAGACAAAGATGAGATTTCACATTGAATTTGGAAAGCGGTATGTTTAGAATAAGCAAGGACGGCTGTACCTCGACCAATATTGCGAAACATTGAGTAATTTTAAAGTTGTGGTTTGTGTCTTACATTTAGCCGAGTTTCGTTTATAAAACAATGCCAGGCATAAACTCATCAGGAATGTTTTGGAGAGCAATACGCTTATCGTGAGTTTGCAAGGAATCAATATTCATTGCAATAACTTCAGGTTGTTCTTCCAGGGACAGAAAACAGTATGAAGCAAGAAATTCTTAGATTTTTAATGATGGTAACTGGAGAGACGCCAAAGAGCAAAAGAGATTCATTGTTTGATTTAGAAAGGCAATTTTCAGATTTACTATTTGATTTTAAGAGGTTTGAATAAAGCAAATTGTTATTAGATGGAGTAAAAGAGGCACTTGGAATATTTTTAGATGGAATACTAAACAAAATTGGATTTGCTTTTGCAGCACATTTTTCTACTAACTTTGTTCTAAATTTAAAAGTTTGCTAGGTGAGCGGTTGAGGAACGTAATACACAATACACAGAAGGAGTATCTGGATTATTAAAAGTCTCATGGTTGTAACTCTTACGCGGGCATACATCATCCATGTGTTGTTCCTTCCCACAAGCAACACATTTTCTCTCGTATCCACAGAAGTTCAGCAATGTGGCAAATAATGTATAGTATGTATATGGCGAGTAATGCTGACGATACATGCACTGTGATATAGACAAATACGCGATGTTGAGAGTAGTTCTAGAGGACAATGGTCCGTATGAACCACTATGTACTTATCAGCTCAGAGGCTATATACTATCTTTTTCATATTCCATTATTTGATTTACCTCCTTGTAGGACTGAAACAGTTTTTTTATAAGAAGTGACAGATTAGATCTTCCTGGTATTACCTAATTTTTATGTAGCTCACTTTTATATGATTCGTGTGTATTGTCTTAATTGAAGGGTTATTAAAGGAGTATTAAGGAAAAACCCAGGGAACCAGGTAAAATTGGATCTAAATGAAATTCTTGTAATTACTTACGCGCTAACTCTGCCATTGCATGGACACTGATGTTATCGAAACTATCGTCCATTAGAATCGGCTGCAAGCACCTTTGGCAAGCAAATTGAACACTTATGCTTTCGTCCACCATTTTCGGTAGTATTTGATCACTCCTTGATTCCGTAAAAACACCTTTTTCATGTAATAACAAAGAACAGTTTCATATGACGACTAGACAAATAGTAAACATTTTAGTTATGACTAAAACAGCTGATTGTTCTGTCAAATTCATATGTTAGAGCAAAAGAGCTGGAAGAGCTCCGCCGTAACCGTCGTAACAATGGTTGCGGGGAAAGTTGATGGTGATAGTTGCTTTGGTTTTTGCTAGTTTTCAGTATACTTACTAAGTATTGTTGTAATAGGTTTTTGGATAGTTTTTTTCGAAATTTCTTGGGTATTTTAGCTCTTTGCTCCCCTTGAACTATCTATGTACAAGCGACAAAGTTGTTTCATTAGAAATGCAATTGGCAGAGGTGAACTAGTTGAAATATAGACAAGTGTAGCGTGTTGGATCAAGGACGAGGTGGCCGAGTGGTTAAGGCGTTGGACTGCTAATCCAATGTGCTCTGCACGCGTGGGTTCGAATCCCATCCTCGTCGGGAACTTTTTTCATTTTCGTTGATTGAATAATCAAAAGCAAGCAAATCATAAGTAAAAAACTTGAGAGAAAAATCTTTTTCTTGTAAACAAAATACTTTTCTATTTTCTTCTCTTATCGTCTCTCCCGTTGCACCAATTTCGTAAACAACCTAAAGTCTTTCAATGAACTTATCTGCCATCTACAGCGCTTTACCTAAACTTTACACCTTCAATTCCATCATGCAACAATTGCAACAAGAACAAGCATTTTCTTGCCAGCTGGGTGAATGTCAATCAAAGTGACTGTCATAGAGTAGCGAAAAGTGTTTACTTTTTTCCTTGACCAAAAGAAAATATCATAATTCCCATTTGTGCTCCATAAAATCTTCTTTATTTAAAAAAAGGCATTTAAAAGTGTGCAACTTGAAAATATGTGATACATTGCGAGTGTTTAACTCGTGCAGTGCTTAGAAAATGTCTTTTATGAGTCACGGTGGTGATATAGTCAACTTAAATGTCGGAGGAAAAAAGTACGTGTCAAGTTTTCTAATCTAATTGCTCAAGTACCTATATTTTTGATTTCGCCATTTAAAATAATAGGGTGGATTTCATCTAATAAGAATTTGAACGAAAAAACTTTCCCCATATGCATGTAAAAAATCAGCCTCATATCTCTTTGACCATCTACAATTCATTGCGAAAATTAAGAAAAAGATAAGAATTTCGTTGGCTTCCCATATTATAGAGTATACCTACATGTATTTTCGATTTAAATACTTTAGTAGTATTGAGAGTTATGCACTTTCAAGTAGCTTCACCATATTGTGTCGGTAACGTGTCAGCCCCTTGAAAAATTCCTTGACACGTAGTCAAAGCAACTAGTGCAGGAAAAATGTTTGTCAGAGTTTCAGGTTGCAAGGCCGGACTAGGTGAATGCATTGCCTGCCTTGTCGTTTCTTATACATTAATTTTAAAGTTTCACTGTGATGAATATTGTTTCTTAATCGGATTATCTATCCTGTCCAATATAAGATTCCTATTTATAGATCCCGGAAAATCGGTATATTTACTCCGAGAAAGTAGAATGTAAACAATTAGAATAATTAAACGCTTGAAAATGCAGGATCAAATGGAAAACATCTGTTTTTCTTTTCATTAAATGAAGATAAAATGATTTGAAAATTATATTCTTAGCATCCAAGAAAGCAACAATTTTAATTATTTGAATGAAAGACTATAGTAAACTGTTGAGATTCTCTTATTCTTGCAAACTAAGTTTAACGCTTTTTTATTTTGATTATTTTTGGATCTTTTTGATTCAAAAGGAAAAAAAAAACAAATCCACATAACAATAAGATAGGCAGAATCTTTTACTAAGAATTGAAGTTGCAATCAAATTTACTGCTAAACCCCAAAAAACATTTAAACCTATCAAATCTGTGTATGTACTGTTAAAGATTAGCCATTTTTTAAGTTAATTGAACAGTGGTTTATTAGTTCAAAAAAAAAAACAAATCAATTTTATGGCACTTGAAATTTATACACATCTGCTACAACTAATATTATCAAACAACAATATTTCGCTTTAAAAAATTGCTACCTATTATACATCAGTTGTAATGGTTTTTCACGTCTTATGCGCTCGTTCGAGAGAGACGTGAAATCTTGGAACGTGACAATGGACTACCCATCAGGTCGACATGTCCGGACACATAGTCTACTCCGAGGTGGCTACTGGCAGGGTGTACCTTAATGCTACCTATTTTCTTAAATACTTACAATTACCAACTTAAAAACACTCAATGTAACAACAATAATGAGTCGAATAAAACCAAATAGACGATAAAACAATGAAAAAAAAAAACATCGCTAAACATCGCCACTCAGTTACTAATAGCATCTCAGTCTCGATTCGATAACGATCCAGATGAACATCAAGGCATCGAATACAGTATTTATGAAGCTTCCCCTCTGGACTGCCTTCGCTAGCCATGATGTGGAAATCCTTCGAATTGCATTGCAGGTCTTAACTAACCAACAGCAGCTTAGTTCGAAACAAAATTATTTCGCATTCCTGCGTATTGACTTTCAGTCGCCAATTGTTCGTGTAGAAATGTAGATTTCCATTTGTCACAAGAAATGATTTTCCATATAACAATAATTTAGCTATAAATGTGTAAACATGTGTAGTCTTTATAAAGGTATTCATCTGTTACCTCTTGTGTAAAGCTACGTAAATTGCAATGGGCGTAGAAAACATGGAAGAAAACCAGCTACCCAAAAGTATATTAACGGGTAGAGCACAAGGTAGAGGTCTAGCGGAAAGATCGAGGACTCGATGGAAAGACACGATAGAAGCTGACAGTAGATTTTTGTTGGGAGTAAACAACTGGCGGACAAGATCGCGGAACCGTGATGATTGGAGGGGATTTATCCTGGAGGCCAAGGCCCGGCTTGGGCTGTCGCGTTATAGATGATGATGATAATGATGTTTATAAAGGTATACAAGCCCGTGAAGGACTGCAACGGCGGACTGCTACCTGAGCGGACCAAATGGAATTGCTTCGCTGAAAATACCATTGCTTGGGGGCGTTTACGTCGGCTATTAGCCGGCTGTCTGCGGTCTTAAGGCCCACTACAACACATTTTGTTCGACGTACGAGTTGTTGTAGTGGTAAACAAAAAAAGGTCAAGGCCTAGGCCTGAACTTGAGAGAAATCACGAAAGAGCAAAAATTCCAAAACCTTTTTTTTCTTGAGACAACCGAAGTGACCCGTAGCGACTTGTCTTTGCCAAAGTCGTGGTCGCCAGAAAAGATGAGACATCAGTTAGGCTTGGTGCACCCTCGCATCCCTCCGAAACGGACCTGAGGGCCCGATGGCACGAGTCCACTTGCAAGGACTTTCCATTCATAGCGAGAATCCCTGTATCGCAAAAATCAACTACAACCCGATGGCTGAGTTAGTAAAAAGAGAACTAGACACCGACGCGAGCGGGGCTCATACCCGTATGACAACAGAGGAGTGAGAAGACCGGCGCGTATACTTTAGCATACCATAATTTTATTTAACTTCATTTATAAAAAAATGTAATGATTTTTTCCCTTTCGTCCGTAAGTTCGAGATTTCCCGAGCGTAATCTAAACCGACCTCTCATCGGTTATAGACGTGAAGTCTTGGTATGTGCCAACGAACTGTACTCAATAGGTCAACTAGTCCGGGCACCCTTAGTCTACTCCGAGGTGGCTGCTGGCAGGCTAGCTAATTCGGAGAGGAATTTCGGTTGCAGATCTTTCGCGAGCAGGCTAAGTCCGAATATAATTTATTAGCCACCGATTCAAACGCCCGATTAAAACGCATTCCAAAGATTTCCCGAAGAAACACCCGGCAGGACATGTTCGGGTAGCCAATTAGTGATAAGTGGAGAGGGGGGTGCAAAACCTATGTGGATCAAGAAAAATTTTGATGAGATAATTTCATAGTTGTTCATATTAACAAATCTAATTGATACAATTGTTTTTGTTGAGATCTTTATTCATATACATAAAAAAACATGAAAATCGTATCGTTTTTCTAAAAAAACCTATTTTCGCAAAGCAAAAACACTAGTACGCTTCAAATTACGCGAAATAAACTCATTTAGAAGTTTTTCCATATCGAGCTCGTCGGTCATATTCGAATAAATATGTAGAAGAGTGACACTGTTGAGCCGATTTGGTGACATTTTGACCTTAGACATGTTTTCAGTCGAAGAAGGACCGAAAAACGTTGTTCATTCGACCAGGATGATCCTGGAATTGTCATTAACAGACGGAAAAAACGAACATACTCTGGAATGAGCCCTCTAGCCCATTCGTATCTTTTCAAGAAATTCAAAACCCCCTCCAAATTGTTTTCTTGCTCATTTTACCTGCGCAAAAGTTGCAAAAACATGTCACGGTCGCTCAACAACTTCGCTCTGTCAAAATCTTCTTTATAAAAGTTGACAATCTTGTCAACATCAACGGTCTGACCGATAGCGAATCGCTCCAGAAACTCGAAAAATTTTTCTGCCTCTGTTTCGAATCGACTTTTTAACGATTCAATCAACTGATCAAAAACTTCACAATATGATTGTCAAAAATAATCTTTGGGTGTCAGAAACTTGAAATTTTTTGTTGAACCTGGATCAAAAAGTTTGGGAATTTTATGCTGACGGGGAATTTGAGGTTCTCTGAGCTCAAAATCAATTACAGCTTTAACACTTTTTTCCCAAATTTCTTCAAATTTGGAATCACGAAACGCATTCAGCACATCAGCAACTGCTTTTACTTTTTCATGCGATTCGATAACACAAAGGCTCGACTTATGCAGTTCTTTAATCAATATTTCAATGCAATCGAAAATTTGCATCATCATTGTTAAATAAAATACACACTCAAAAGACTCCATGTAGTCGTAAAACCCCGAAGCTCTGGCGGAGATCGCACTATCGACATGGTTGTCTACCGATCGATCATCGAAGAATTTCAGCAATTCGGGGTAATTCGCCTTGATGATCTTAAGAGGCCGTATTTGCATCACCCATCTGAAAAATATTAATAAGGTTTCGAAATTTGATACAATATTTGACGAAATTTTCGATCGTAGTTTTTACCTTGTCGGGTTGAGGGCTGCGATAAAAGGTAAATCTTCGTGATTCTTTTCCATCGCTTCAGTCTGAACTGTGCAACGCGTTTTGGCGAATCTCGGACAAAGTTGATCAAATCCTTGATTGATCCAATACATTTTCTGGCTGGTAATACCTTTTCAATTGAATCTTGGACAACAAGATTCAGGTTATGGGCATTACAGTGCACAAACAAAGCTCGAGGTTCTTTCTCACGTATACGCGCCTGCAATCTTGAGATTTCCCCAGCTAAATTTGATGACCCATCGTAGCACTGGCCTCTTAGTTTTGAGAGAAGCAACGAGTTCACGACGAAAATGTTGTCAACAAGATCGAATAAAGTTTCTGCTTGAGTGTTTGGCGTTGAAAAGAATCCGATGAAATTCTCATTTGCAACTAAATCTTCAGAAGCCGTCCTAAGGCAAACGGAGACTTGCTCTATTCGTGACGCATCTGCGGTTTCATATAGTAGAATCGAAAAATTCTGTGCTTTTCTTATCTCGTCCATGATTTTTGACAAGATTGAAGTTGCCATCAGATCGAGTATTTCATTTTGACTTGCATGGTAGAGCCATCTGTATCCATCTCTCTGCAACCAAGAATTCAGATGTGGAACGTCTTCCGAGCGAGCCTTCAATAACGCCATGAAATTGGAAATTTCGTCATTATTGTCTCCTCTTAAAGGCAATGCTTTCAGGGTGCTGAAAATTTTCAGTAACCCCGTTCTATTCTCCATCATCTGTTTCGAGTGAGCCGGCAATAACGTTTGTACAACGTTTACTTTTCCCAGGTTTGCCAGTGCTTCGGTGCAATTAAAGTGTAGAACACTTAACGAATGGTTCTTCATCCGCTCTGAACCAGGCTTCCAGTTTGAAAATCCATCATCGGCCCAGGCTTGTTTTGATTTCAGAGTATGCGTATCGAAATTAGCGACCAATTGCCGTTCACACGCTTCAGTACAGACGTTGCAAATTCCGCAATTGTTTTTGTTAAGTTCGAGCCATGGATAGTTTTTTTTTACATCGTTTAAAATTGCTGTTTTTGCTGTCGTTGTTGCTGTTGCTGTCTTGATTTTGACTATTATTATTTGAAGCTCGAAAAAGCTCGGTTTTTGAGGATCCTTTTTTCCTTTTCATCAGTCGCACGACAAATCTATTCATCTGTCGTCTTTTTGTACTTTGTATAGCATGCACACTCGTTTCGTTTTTTCACTTGCAATTTCTCAATCGGGAATAATACAAAAGCACACACGATACGAGCGAATAGAAGAATAAAACGAACTTAAACAGAAAAAACTCAGGAAGATATAGTACATCTACATGGCATGGCATATAGGTACAGCAGTCGTTGGCATAAATGTGTGTTATATGCGCATGTTCCGAGCGAGCTTATTTCTCGCGTGAAATTTAAAATGTATAAATCGACAAAATTGACGATATATGATGTTTGATTATTTTCAGTGGATAATTTCCTACTCGGGATTTCTCGAGTAAGTCTAGCTACCCACTAAACTCACTACTCCTGCCGGGCCTGCCGCCGACTCAGAGGCCGTCCGATATACCGATGTAATTCGCAGTGCTTCTCGTCTCTGTACGTGCGTCAGGAGTTTTCGATACAACTTCCTTCTGATAACATCGCCCTATAGACTGCACAGTGCTCAGCAGAAGTCAGCTTCTTGATGAGGTGGTTTGTAGTGAATTTTAAGTGATTTAAATGTCCGTTAAGGACTGCAGCGATGGACTGTTGCCTCAGCGAGCGAAGATTTTGGTGCTTGGCATAATTGTCCTTGTCTGAGGACGCGTGAATGCGCATGCAGGCTAGCGTTGCGGTGTTGTGGGCGGGTTCTTTTCCCCAACACCAGGGCCCACTACAAAAAAATTTCGCATTCACGAATTAGATGATAAAAACGTCTCGGTTCGACGGTGTGGAGGCCGAGGTAATCTACCACAGGAATGAATTATTGAAAGGTGACTGACCGAGCTTGATTAACGCGTGCGAGACGCGAGAGGATTTCGTCTTTACAACTAACATTTACAACCCCCAAATAAGAGTGGGGCATCCAGGTGGAAGCGGTGCCTCTCGCACCCCCATCCGGATCAAGATCCATTGTAGACGGCCGTTTATTTTTCATTTAAATGAAAAACTCATACAAAAGTAATTCGCATGAAGTTTTCCCTTAAATGAAAAATAAAAATGTTCCAGATTTATGTTAAAGTGTTATATGACTGGATCATATAAAACTTTACTATAAACAGGAAACCTGTGTGGAAGGCCACTTACTCTGCAAGAGCACCTGTAACGACAAAGAAAGCGGGAGAGCTCACCCGATGGTTAGCTCATGAGGGAGGGGCCAGCCAATATGGCGGGTCCCATACCTGGTCAAGGTTCCATAATGAAAAGACCAAATTTTAAATTTTACTATTCCGACATTAATATTTCCTTCTTATATCAGACAATTTAAATAAATACATTATCTTTTTTTACAACGGATAATATATTTGTTGCTTCCAGATATATTGAGATTAAATCTATATTTTAAATTTGAAGGCGCTATGAGGCTATTTCCTTTGAAGGTATCTAGTTGAAGAAACAATGCAAAAATTCTGTTAGGTATATGTTAGCTATATTTTATTTTAATAAATGTATATATACGAGTATATTTCTTTTTAGCTTAAATATTACCAACGCATTTAGTAAAACCTACTCCATTTATAAATAATAACTCGGTCAAGACGTTAACAGAAACAGGTTTATAGATTTGAAAAAAAGAAAAACAACTTTATATGTGAAAATGTTCTTTTCCCGGCTGTAGGTTTTTCCGTTTTTTACAAACGTTTGCTGTTCTATTATTTGTCGCATATATTTGTTGTTTGTTTTTGCAGTTGCAATTATTTATATAATTCATAGCATTTTTTTTTACTTTTTTTTTCCTTATGATTTGTAATAATTTATATAATGAATGCTAAATCTTTCTTTTAAAAAGTGATGCTGGTGTTTTCATTTATCTTTGACTTTATTTCTATGAAAAAGTAAATTTTTTTACACTTTATTCCTCTCTACTAAATCATGCATTTTGTATCTTGCTTTTTTTTCTTTGAAATTTCTTTCACTTTACTTTGAAACCAAATAATAAACAAAAGGGTACTTCCTCAACTCCTCCGACGAGTGCTCGGTGTTGGGGGGAGGTAAAACGCCTGCAAACTCTAAAATGTTTACATTTTTTTTCTATGCAATCTCAATGGGGATTTTCACTAAAAAAAACACTTCACAAAATCAGAAAACAGCACTAAATATAAATGAAACTTTATGCCTACTTGGGAAAGAAACCACTCTCCTATCGATAACCCATCTCCTTCCAGCACTAACGCATATTACTCTCTTTATTGAGATCCTCGTTCCGATTTAGGATGCCACTGCTTAAAATGTTAATATTCATAAACCAGGTGTAATCTCCTTTTCACTACAGTCAACACGTTGCTTCGGACATACTCTCGAATTTTGATATCATTTATTGCGTTATGCGCACTTAACAGAATTTGTTCGAGACGAGAAAACATTATTCTTCGCCCATCGACATCGACAAATTAAACTGCAGAAATCACAAATTCACATCATTTCAAAGAAATGATGATAAGGAAACACGCACAGTGTGTTTATTTTGTGTTTCAACACGCGAAATTATTTGCAAGAATGGAGCAAAAGGGAAAAGCGCACTGCACACAAAACTTGAGATTATCCATCTCATTTAATTTTTATTACGAAATCTTCGATCTATTGAAAACTCGTCTTGAAATAATTTTGAAAAACTTCAGAATACACGACAGCAAAAACATCCGAGCAAGTCAGAAATGTTCAAATAAAACTTTCAAAACCATATTAACCCGGATAACAATTTTTCACACACTTTGATCTTGATATTGGTTCTATAGCCCCACCAAGATTTACAAATTCAATTTTAAAATTTTGTAAACAACACTCATTGTGTTCTCTTCATTATTTTCTTTTAACTACACAATTCATACTCTGCGGATTGATTGTCTATTTTGCGCAAAAATAACCGTTCATCTTAATCAAATCAATAACTTGCTAAATCACAACACAAAACTACGAGAACTAAACTGAACTTTCACATTAATTTTTTTATTGTCACATTAACGCAACGCTAAATCTTGAAAGAAGCATATTTAAGTTAAAATTCGCGTCTGCGAGTACAATCTCTATTTTACTATGATTTTTTTTGATTTTTTCACAATTTTCTTCTCTCGTACAATACCAAAAAATTCATTTTTTCATCTCTCACTGCTCGTTCTACGCCGGTACGGGATCAAGTCGCAACCCCATTCCCCGTTTCACACGACGAGCCTCTTTTTCCATCCACTTGCTCGAGTTCTCGTTCGGTAACGGAAGATTCGGGTCCAAGTGGAACCTTGAAATTGCTTCGCTAAATCGCGTAGCAATGGTGTTGCTATTATCGATTATTTGGTCCGATCGTTATTCGTTTTACTTGTTAGCGATTTTCGAAATTGATTTAGAAATTCAATTTCAGGTTTATTATGACCGCTTTCCAGACTAACTGGTATAAGTAAATTTGTGATTTTGTTGCTCTCAACACTATTGTTAGTGAATTAAAATTTTCTTGTAGGCTCATTGAGTAGAGATCGGAAAACTTTTTATCGATAATGGAAGCGGTGATAGTGGCGGGGTTTATTTTGGGTTAATAATAATAATATTAATAAACTGCGTATCAAATTTTTCCACACTTATTGCGTTATTATTATTATGAAATTGCTTCATTTCGTGAAGATCCCTCGAGCAGTTTGCCTAGGTGAGCTGCTCGATTACTACAGGTTCTCCTACATTGATCATCAGTCGACTGAGTGTCGGTACACCTGCTGCAGCATTATCAGCCATTATCCTGATTTGCTCAAATAAACTCATCTTCGAGACGATCGAACCTCCAGGGACTTCACTGGTAGTTTCGACTCAACTGGCACTTCTCCGATGTTAGTCGTCCTTACTCTGGGAATTCTTTTCTTTGTCAAGATGACTACTTCATTTTTCTTCAGCGCTAAACTGAACTTCAATCTATCATCACTCGGCACATTAGCATACCTAGTTTGAATGGCTATTCTCTACTTACAGGATATATGAAATCTTACCCTTCCCCCTGCTGCTTAGAAAAATTGAATTTCCGACAACCGGTATTATTATGCCCAAGAGCTTTAAAGATGTATTTGAATGAAAAGGTCTAAAAAGGCTCGATGAAATTTCAAAAGTATTTCAAAAGGATTTATCCAAGAAAATTATGAGTTATCCGTTCGGAAATGCAATTTTCAATTTGGAATAATTAAGCTAAACATAAAAAAGCAAAATCCATACAATGCAGCAAATTGTGTGATTACTCCTCTATTTAACATAGCTAATATTAACAATACAATCTTTAAAAACTCGATCTAAGTATAAACATTCATTGAGAATCATTCTTTGAAAAAAATCCTTAATAATTCGATCTAAGTATAACCTTCCATGGAGAATAATTCTGATTGTCTAATTTATTGAAAACTTAACAATTCTTGGTGTAATTCTTTGAGCGAATTCTTTATAAATTTACCAATTTTGATGTGTCCTTTCAGATTTTCAACATCCCGTCAAACTCTTACGTGGATTCCGGATACATTCTTTACGGCTCTCTTAAGTGGTCGAATTTCAAGCTTACGCGATGAAAGCGGTGCAATATTCATCGATCGTGATCCCGACTATTTTGCAATTATTTTGAATTATTTGCGCACTAAAGATATTGATATCAGTAAATGTGACTTAAGAGCGCTGCGCCATGAAGCTGAATATTATAGTATTTCCCCACTTATAAAAAGGCTAATGCTATGCGAGGATATCTTGCTTTCTTCATGTGGTGATGTTCTATTCTATGGGTATCTTACACCACCCGCTATACCACCACCACCTCCTAGTTTGACTTCAAATAACCAGGATGCAAATCACCACTCAACTTCAAGTGCAGGTGTCATGGAAGTCAATAGTGCTGCTTCAACGAGTAACAATGGTAGCATTTGCCCCATACAACATACTAGTGGACATTCTGGGATAAATGCTCGACCTGGATCTATGGTGCGTGTTCCAGAACTTTCATCGAATTCCTCAAATGGAACCCGTCATGCTAGTCATTCGCGGAACTCTTCATGGGATCTGCGATTAGCAGGACGCAGCTCACAGGATATGCGACCATCATGGGCATCTACAGCACCTGGCCATTCACGCACTGCTTCTCTAGATCTACGACATTCCCGTCAATCATCTGCCGATCTCAATAAACTAATAAGGAACGATGTAGGAATGGTTTTGAACTCGCATTTAACCTCGCAATGGATCGATCCGTTGCGTGTTCAAATCATCAAAGCCCATCACAATTGGATTCTGATAGCCTATGCTCATTTCGTAACTTGCTATCGTTTAAAAGATTCAACAGGCTGGCAATTAGTGTTTACTTCTCCTTATATTGAAAGTACTATAGAAAGGATTGCAATAAATGCCAAGGTGAATTTATCAAGTGCTGACTCATCTCCTTGTAAAATGGTGGCGATTTCTTTTGGAAGTCAAATTCGCCTTTGGGGCGTACAAGAGAATGGAAATAAGATCGACGTAGGCATTTTCAATTTAAATGTTCGAGTAGAACATTTATTTTTCATAGGAAGCCAATTAGTAGCGTTATCATCATCGGGAAAGATAGGGGTATGGCATGCAATGACTCAACACTGGCAAATACAAGATTTGGTACCAATTTTATCATTCGACAGCGCCGGGTCATTTTTATTGCTTGGATGTAATAATGGTTCAATTTATTATATAGGTATTGTTTAAATTTAAAGAGAAAATCAGTTCAGTTTTAGTGATAAATTTCCAAATATATATAGATATGCAAAAATTCCCACTGAGAATGAAAGATAATGATTTGTTAGTTACGGAACTCTACAAGGATCCATCAAACGATCATATTACTGCCATATCAGTTTATTTAACACCAAAAACTTCAAGTAAGTAGTAAATGGTTGGTTTTAGTTTAGTTGAAAGGTGCTTTGTACAGAATATGAAATCCTTCTAATTGATTCCTTATCCTCATTTTACTAAATGTAGATTATTAATCATGTATTGAATTTTTAAAAATACTAATGCTTTACTATCAATTAGTTCATTTCTCTAAATTAACCAGCCAAATGTTGTGGCCGTAGCTATATAGTTCTATATTAATTTCTGTTGCAAATTAAAGTAAAAGAAAAAATGTTTTACATCAAGTTCAAGTTATCTTTGGCACTTTGGTTAAACTTTTATTTTTAACAAACTGCATAGACTAGCTGATAACATACTAGTTTAGAAAACTGTTTTAGAGTCAAAAAATAGTTCTTAATTAGTTTCGCAAATGCCTTGGTGACGGAAGCGGTTAAAGCCCATAAGGACGTATACTTTCAGAAATCAAACCATCAAGTACTTCCCGACACTTGTGCTAATGCCGTTTCCAGGATTTAAAAAAAAACTTCCACAATACTTCGATACGTGTTTGTTCGTTTTTGCGTCACAATACGTTTTTTCCAGAGCCTAAGGATGCTATGTAGAATATGCAACTTTTGTGGTATGGTGAAAATTCTCATTCAGTCTTATGCAAGCTTTTGGGCCAAATATATTTTTGATTTTTTTAAAAGAAGGTGACATGACCCCTTAGCCGATTAGGAAAGGTCTTGACGAGACATTTTGACTTAAAAATTCGTTGTAAAGGTGTACAGGAGAAATAAAGAACATGGAAAAATTTGTTTTAGCCTCTTTCGCGATAGATAACCTGTGAATCCAAAATTCTGAAAACTGTCAAAAGAGCCGGTACTGCTCTAGTGCAACAAATACTTAACCTGTTTGTCCGTCTCTCCGTCCGTGTATCATTGCAAATTTTCTCGCAAACCGTCTAAGCTAGAATGATGAAATTTTGTGAGTAGGTCAAAAATGGTGCCCTCTTAAAAGTTTCAGTTCAAAAAATTTAGTAAAGTTTTTAAGGGGGGTCTACCCATAAAAAAGTGGGTCTCCGTTTAAAAAGTTGTTTTTCAACAGGTGGCTGTTATGGGTATCAAATTAAAGGTCTTGATGATAACTTTTCAAAACAGGTCTCAAACTAGCAGCATTTGCATGTAGAGGTTCAAGATAAGGAGAAATGTACGAAAAATTCGCTTAGCTGGTATAAATCAACTTAGCAGATTAAAAATATCAGACACTTTAGTGAATAATAATACAATTACCAAAGTGCCATAGAATTGTTTCACTTAGACCCATCTAAATTATGTTTTGTATACGTTCAACAATCATGTACTAAAAAAATACGTAAATTTCAATCCAAACAACATTTTCTTTTCTCCTTTTCCGTTATGTTATCTTCGACTCAATCTATTTCATGCCAGCACCGGATAGAGGACGTGAAGGTAAAAAAAATTCAAATATGTTTTTTTCTCTCTCGATACGAACGAATAAATCAAATCACCGTTTTGTCTTTTAAATAGAAACACCCTTGTGATATCTTTCAATATTTGAACATTGTGAAGAAAAATTCACACAACTTATTTATGTACATACGTTAATACGGATGCAGCTTTTTGACCAATCATTCAAGCTTTTTTAAAATTTCGTTCATTCAATACATATTTTCGAATTTTCTAATCGCAAAAATATACACAAATCAAACACATTACAAAAAAAAACATACTTTCCTGTCTTGTCCGGTATATGTCATATATGTTTTTTTGTTTGAAGAGAAATTAATTTACCAATGCAATAAACTAAAAGAATGATTTTGGCTTTCAGAAATTGACGTAAGAGTCGTAGTTTTGTGACTTAAATCGAATGATAACAGGCTTATCCTAGTTGATAATTACATTTTCACAATCAAGAAAGGAAGGTGCGCAAGAGTTCCATTTCATTTGACAGCTTCTCTTGAGTATTTGCTTTCTGCAGCTATTCAATTCAACGCGCTCTCCAATTCCGCATTTTTCGAAGCATTTCTAGAGCTTCGGTGGTTCTCTTCTGGCTTTTTTTCTCGAGTTTTTCTTTATATGTGGTCATGTCATGTAGCTTGTCAAATGATTTGCACAGCCCACAGTTGAGCTTCATTCGACAGCGATTCATCTCTTCAAATGCATTTTAAATTTTTCGGATACTGGTGTCAAAGTTTATGATGTAAGTCCATCGCAAGGTACAACTTTTATCAATAATTTGTGAACCAGAAAATATACCTTTCCTGACTTTCCGAAGTAGTTAAAATTCTTAACAGTGGGTTATATTCTTTTTCGACAAAATTGACATCCTAAGTAATTTTTCTGTACAATTTTCTTAATTTTCAACGTTATATTCGTCAAGTAATATATAAAGCATAAGTCCAGCAACAGCTGCAAAGAAGATGGCTGTCGCAGTTTTACCTGGATTTTTTAGAAGTTGCATTCGACTTTTAACTAGGCAGACCAATTTGTGCCGGCTTTTAAGGCATCTATTGTATTAACAAAAAGCCTTGGTTTATCCCGTATTGGAGAGTTACATAAAACAATAGAGAAGCTGGCACCCGTGATGCTTATGCATATAAATCTCTGCAGTCCTGCTAACAGTACCAGTACACTGATACAAAGCAGGAATTTTGAGGCTTCTATGTTCAGTATGCGCAATAACAATTCCGAAAGAAAATTTTGTACATCGATTTTACTTAATTACTTAATTGGTCAGTTTAATATTAGTTCCGTTTATTATATTAGTTCCGTTTATTTATTGGTCCGTATGCTTAATAGTTTCACTCGATGAGCTGATGTACCAAGAAATAACGACAAACCCACCAGTGTATACTAATCTAGGTGGTCAGCCACGCTTCGTAACTACATCTTCTTTCTCCTGGCTTTTGGTAACTTTATCCACTTGCAGAATGATGCGGCAACGGGCTTATAGCTAATAACTTATTTTGGCATCCTCTTTGCTATCGAATGTGGTGCTAACAAGCGCTGTAATGTACTGATAGTGAGAGGCTCGTAGTCCTATGGTTCAATCCTGGTAATAAATTTGATAGTACCGAGCAAATACTTAACTTGTGGCCTAGATTACTCAACTAACTTCATGTTTGGCTAGTCAAGTTTCCTTAAGTCTGCTAAAACATAGATTTTCATGCTGAAAATTTGCTTACTACGCACTATTTTTGCTCTCTTAAAATAGTTATTATAAGAAACCACACATTGCGAGGTGTGACAATTAAGTAATGGGACTGATTTTATTGCCGCGTTTGTGGTAAACCTGCGACCTTGAAATTCCCTTCCCTTTTCCCGGCAGAACTGGGTATGAGCCGTGAAACAGTCAGGCAAATTTTAACCGACGATTTTGGGATGAAAAAGTTGTGCGCGGAGATGGTTCCAAAGAACCTTTCTCAGCGTGTCCCAGTATTTGGCTTTTAGAGGGATCGCCGTGTTGCAACAGCCACCTTATTCGCCCGACATGTCAATCTGACTTTTTTTGGTTCTCTAAAACAAAATCGGTGGTCAAAGGAACCCATTTTGAGTCGTGACGAGAGTACTCGCGGACATCCCAGTCGGAGCGTTCCAGAAATATTACGAAGCATGGAAAATGCGCTGGAATCGTTGTATAGCTGCCCAAGGGGACTCCTTTGAAGAGAATGGCAGAGTTGTAGAATAATTTTTAAGTGTACGGTTTTCATGGAATCAGTCTCATTACTTAATTGTCACACCTCGTATGCTCCTTAGCAATGCATTCATACACTCCCATTTCAGTCTGTTCGACACGGCACTATGCCTGCATTCAAGCAAATCCAATATTCGCAAAATTGCAATAGATTCGCACCTGCTTTTGTCCTTTATTCGCTTGAAAACATGAAATGGGTTCTTTAATGTGAATTTTATTAGCTTAAGTCAAAGCTCACTAGCTATAATTGCTAAGCGGCTGTTCGCTGATACCTTGTACCTGGCTGTTGCATTTTTGTATAACTCTTCGCCGTACCAACCAGATCCAGCACGGCTTATAGCCTTCGGATTGACATTTAAAGTAAAGGAGAAAGTCGATCTCGATCGAGACAGACAAAAAATATTCTTCTCGAGCTTTCCAGAGAATGTTTATAATGTTAGACCTTAATACAGTTTTTTGACTAATATTCGTGCAACGTTATATGGTTTGGATCTGCGTCATACTGACTGGTGATTCGACACATAATAGATGATCGTTAATAGGTTTCGAATGCATTAAGTCTGGTAAGTGAACTTCGAGAAACATTTTCAGGCACTCGGTTGAGTCCCCTATCCAGTTCCCATCTACCGAAACCGCAGTTTGTGGCAGCCACCAGTCTTTTTGCTAGAAACGCCAGTCTTGATCAGACCAATTAACGTACTATCATGTTTATAGTCAAGAAAGCCTGGATAAAGAACAAGTTGTTCTTTCACTTAGGAGACTGATACTACTTCTTAAATCAAATTATTATTGCGTTATTGATAAAATTGTGCATTTGGTCAAAAATTGATTAGCCCAAATGTGTGTTTGATACTTTCAGAAATTGAGTATGCTAGAGGAGTTTGTATTTCAAAATATTGCTGAATTGTTGCTTAGTCAAATGACTGCATATTGTTACCAAATTTTTGTACCGTTCTTTCCTTGCAGAAGTTATTGCAGTTATATGGGTGGATCGAGTAGTCATAGTTTTCGATGGGTTACCGAACGTTTTTCCGTCGTTCCTTGTCATACTTGTTTCTTTGGCAAACCGGTTTCGGCAGTGTGCCATCCTCATTCTTTTTTTAGGTCTTTGTAAAAAATATATTTACAAATACCTACTAGTTTCGCGACCTGTCTGTTCGTCCGCCCGTCTGTCTGTCCGTCCGTCCGTCTGTCCGTGCGCCACAGCAAGTTTCCTCAGAAACTATAAAAGCTAAAATGCTCAAACTTTGTTGAAAGGTCAGAAATGATGGTCTCTCAAAAGTTTAGGCCTTACCAAAAATTTAAGAATTTTTTAAGGGGGGTCCCCCCTTGTAACGAATTAGCCCCTTTAAAAAATTTTTTTGTGTATCAAATGAAAGGACTTGATTAGAACTATAAGAATCTGAAAAAAAGTCCTTAATGCATCAGGGGGTCCAAGGGATGGCATAATGTACCAAAATTTTTTGTCTATCTCCCTTCGCCATTGGGCACCTTCGAGACAAAAAATCTGAAAATCAAAATTCGCTCAACTTTGTTAATAATAGTATGCTTTGTAGATTTTACATTTTTGCCCATAAAATCAAAATGGTACCCTTAAGCTTCTTCCACTGGTATAAGATCTTAATACTCACAAAATTTCGTGAAAATCAAATCATAATTGAGCGAGTTATAGCCATTTCAATTGTATGGAATTACACCAACAATAACACGTATTTATAGTTGATACATATTTCAAATTGGCCTAGGCACTTTCATTTTCTTTAAATTTTCATGAAAATTTAAGGAAAAGTGTCTTATTTATATATATTTAATCGGCTGAGCATTCAGAAAAATTATCATAGCTCCATCAAAATGGCGTCTGCAATGTGCTTATGAAAGAAAATTTGTATCTTTTGCATAAATTGGAACGATTTCTTATCCAAGTATTGGATGAATAATTCAAATTATCGATTCACACTACTAGAACATTTGTTTCGAACCCTAACCCGGTTACAAAGACCTTCTGGTAGGAGCACTCTCCTGCTTACTCAACATGTCGTTCTGATTAGTATTTCCTCAGGTCGTGCGATACTTAGCCATCATATATATGTTTGTTTTTGTGCGAGCAGGCAGTTGTAATGTGACGCCTACGCCCAGGAATCGAAGTGATTTCGATCCCGAACCCTTGTAACCTGCCAGATGGATATGTCCTCGAATTGCCAGCGGACTTCATCTGTTGTGCGGATATCGTTGTGCAGAAAATATTTTTTTTTTTCTGTCCAAATATTTAGATCCGTGGATATAAATATTCGAAATATAGAATTAATCCAACCCCGGCACATTTCGAGACATAGCCATCTGGAAATGCCCCTCCACCGTGGCCATCGAGAAAACTATGCCACTGGCGACATCTGAAGAAGCACATTTCCGCCATATGAGGTGCCATTCCACGCACATATGTTTTGTCCGAGGTGACAACCGGAAATTTTGACAGCCACATGGAGGCGCTAAACGTCATCGTAAAGTTCTTCGTGAGAATATCCAAGGTATTACAAAACCAGCTATACGTCGTTTGGCGCGACGTGGTGGAGTGAAACGTATTCCCTGTGTAATCTGTGAAGAAACGCGTGGTGTGCTTAAAGAGTTTTTGGAAAACGTTATTCGTGAGGCAGTGACATTCACCGGAGCAGAAAAATTAGGAAAGAGGTTAGTTTAGTTAATAACTAAATAGAAAAGGTTATTACATAAGTCAGTAGCTAGAGTGCAATTGCGCTTGGAAACAAATTTTAGTGAGCGAGTGCTTCAGAGACTAATCAATTTCAGATAGCCGCTTCCGAGAAGACATTGGCAGCCGACTAAATTTACCACCGAATTAGCCCTCGGATTATGTCCGGCGGAGCGAATGCAGTTTGCAACATAGATTATCTAGTAAGAAAATTCTAAGTAAGCGGAGGCCATCCAGAAACAAATATTGTGGACGTAAAAAAAAAAAAAAAGGTACGGATCCTGAGAAGTCAAGCAGCAATTCTTAGGGGGAAAGTCATTTGTGCTGGAAAACGAGCAAATAAAAGTGATGACAGACTAAGTGCTCGGTATTCAATTCGCCTATATGGAAAAGCAACACATTTTACCCTGCTCTAAGGCGATTGTAATGCACATTTATAAAATCGACACTAAATCTGAAAATTTAGTCTGCAATATTTTATTAGAAATCGATTATTCTATTTCTAATTAAATTCCAAAAAAAATGATTTGACACTTCTTAATGCGGAAATTCGAGGTAACGCTTGCTACCTTGTTCAGATTGATCAATTGGCATATCGCTTGCAATCCGCAGTACAGATTGCAGTCTTCGGTAAAATTGATGAATATCTAGCTCGCGAAAACTTTCCTCACCGGATGCCAAAGCAACCAGTCGATTTATGTCGACAATTGGGCGAATATTCTAACGACTTATTGAGCAAAATGTTAGCATTTGAGCCTCGATCTCGCCCTTCTGCCTTGATGTGTCTCAAACACGAATACTTGGAACAGGAGCCAATGTGACGGATGTCCACTAACGAAATTGATATCATTGCTGTAATATATAGTAATAGTTTTAAGTGACATTCACACATTAGAAACATATATACATATATTATGTAAACTGAAACGCTTTGGATGTTAAGTATGTTCGGTAATGTAAGGTACAAAGCGATACCTCCCAACTTTACCGATGAAGCCTCTTTGGACGCCCTCAAATTTACGATTTGGTAGTAATCGTATAGAAGTAGTTATGAGCATTTATACTAATATAGTGTGCACAGAGCTATGCACGTACAACTCAAAATCATAATAGTCGACTATGTGTTCAATATTCTTTGGTGTTAGGTACCTATTAACGAAAAAATTGATATAGATGATTTATAAATTATAGTTTAAGAATGCCGTCATGTCGACACAGACCGCTTGTACTACTCGCCGCAACATACTTATCATTGTTATAATTATTCGTACTTGTAAATTTCCTCGCATACTAGTGTCCCATCGACACTCCACTAAGGTCTACTTACTCAAATAATCGAATTATTCCAATGCAGTTTATGTTCCTTAAACGGTGTCCAAAATTGTTGAGAAAAACAAGAAAACATTGACTGCATTTTTGACCGAATGGAAATTATAGACAAGGTGTAAGCAGCTAATTAGAATTCTTTAACAAACAAAAGAAATTAGGTAAATATAATTTCAAGTGTGATTGAACACCTTAAAAATTAAAGAACCCCTAAAGATGAAAAACGATTAGTTATGCAATAGACGCAACGAGATAGATACTTGAAATTTATTGATTAAGTATATGCGAAGTGAACATAAGGAGACATTATTATTACTATAATTACTATTAGAAAAAAAAAAGAAAAAAACAGAAAGTATCTCTATTTCGGTACTAAGTAATGTAGACTAATAATTATACTATTTCAAAACAAGAAAAGCAACAAAAAGAGACTAGAAACAAATTATGTTAATATTATTGATAGTAAGGGACACAAATTTAGGCAGATAGTTCTACTATATATTATAGGACTCTTATTAAAATCCCAAAACTGTCTCTATACATTTTTATTATTACACACAAACCATTCTCTAGCATATTTTGAAAATATATCAAACTTTAGGTAACATTTTTATCAATATTTATAAATCAAATCTATTAAGTATACAAAAAATATGTTTGTTGCCATATAAGCGAATCAAATTAGTTATTATGATTCAAACGTTTTAAGTTAGTTTATCTTAGGTTTAATAGGTCAATCACTAAGTTTTTAAGTTGCGCCTCACCAAATCAAAAGGTAGTCGTTAGTAAAATTTTATAACTCACATGGTTCAAAAACAAATGCAACCATATTGGGGGTTGTATGTGCATAATTCTATGTTACACTTTATGAAATGGTTGAAGGCAAAGTAAATACGCGATATCTAATATTGATACTTTGTTTGTACTTATTACTTTTGTTTTAAAGTAGTTATTAAATTTTACCGACCATACCAAGTTTTCAAAGATTTTTGTGTTATGTAGAGAAAGGCAAATCATTTATTTTATTTTTATCTTTTTCCATATATTTCTAATTATTGAATTACATCTTCAGAGTACTTTATTTTGGAAGTACTTTATTTCACTTGGGAAATTTAAGGTATAATTTACTAGTTAGACCACTCTTGGTGAATGCTTCGCATAGAAATATGCTAGTATGTATTTCTATTACAATCAGCATTAAAAGGATTTTGCTTTGTCTGTATCTCAGAATAAACTAAGAATGAATTGCTAAAAGTTAACCCACGACTTTCCTTTTCAGTGACTCTTCTTTTTCAGTGGGAACAGAGAGTGTAGGGTGAGTATGCCGTCGCGAGGGTAGGGTTTCTGCAAATCCGCTGAAGTCGGTTTCGCGTCGCGCGCGGTACGCGGTACCTTTGCTTGTTTCGCCATTTCCTTAGAGTAGTTTTCTTCGGTTTAAGTTCGAGTAGTATATTTTTCGGTACCGCGTCGGTGAATCGGTAACGCGCCTATGGGATTTTGTAGCGTTTTTTTTGATTTGAGATCTGTGGATAGATCGCATCCAGAACTAACGTAATGTAGGTTTCTCGTTCTGGATGAGTAATTGTTGACGCGTTTGGAAAACGGGCAAGTTCAGGTGACTGAAATATTGTAATTGAGCGTAATCCATTCGGAGACCCGCGACCGAAATCCTCTCCGAACTAGCTGGCCGACAAGCAGTCACCGCATGAATGGGTTACGGTGCACGGATTGGTTGACCTGTTGGTACCATCCGTTGGCACTACTCAGACTTAACGTCTAGAACCGATGAGAGGTCGGTTCCGCGTTCGATCAGAAAGTTGAAAATCATTACAAATGGCGCCCAACGTGGGGCCCAAAACATCCTAAGGGGAAAAGAACTTCGCGTCTTCTGACGAGTTGGTCCTTTACGGAGGATGTAAGGTACTTTGGTACTCGAGTCCCACTATCAGGAGCAGTGGAATTGTGTGATACACACTAGAAGTCGCTTCACGTGAGTTGTAGCTTCCGCTCTCCTTTGTTTGATTTTTTTTTTCGCGACAGAATCCTTCCGATGTGTTGTCCCAGGTTAACCCCTGTAAGGACCTTCTATTTTCTTGATGGAACTGCCAGTCTGATGGGTTTACCTATCAGCATGGACTCTCAAGAAAATAGAAGGCTACCTTGCCTTTATGTCGCGGAAGGATTCTAACTATTTCTTATGCGTGTTAGACGAGTGGTATCGGTTCAACGTTCGATGGCGTATGCTGGAGTTGCGAAGCCCGGAATGCTTCTACGCGTCGGGAATTTTGACCGCGTACAAAGTCGTTACGGTAGCTCTACCACTTGTCTCGTCGAGTCACTTTAACGTAGTTTAGAGACGGTTTTTTTGTAATGTATGTGGGTTTAGGGGATATAATTTCGTAAATCGACCGAAAGCACCCTTTCTTCGGCAGATTACCACGCACTCTCTTTTCCCGTTGAGGGAGTCGACCACTGAAAAGGAAAGTGACTGTCAAATATTTTTTTTCCCCCTCTATTATTAGCTCGCCACTAACGGCCACTAAATTAATATTAAATTCTTTTTTTTCACTTATATAATAGGAATAAGTATATTTTAGGTTTTATATTTTTTTTTCTCTCGTTTCATACTAGCAACCACTCATAATAAACCCACACGAAATGGCAACGAAGCGGACGCCCGATAAGCGGTGGACCCGGTCCAAAACGGTCCAACCCGCGAACTGTGGAATCTGTTTCGAGGACGTAGTGGAGGGGGTACACAGCGTGCGATTGGATTGTGGACATCTATTCCATCGTGCCTGTGTACAACAGCTCCTCCTCACGTCAGAGAGTTGCCCATTATGTCGGCGACCCATCGAGCGGTCTGCCCTAGACGTCCCCATCGGAACGCCCCTACCAACGCGCGGAGCAGTGGCGAAAGGAGTGCCAGAGGCCGAACAGTCCCAACCACTTGTAGACCTGCAAGGAGCAGTAGGCGGTGAAGTTCCGGCTGCAAGTGTCGTGTCCGAGGTGACAACCATGCCTTCCGCCCACTCCATTGACACCCTCGTGGCGTTGATGAGGGATATGTCGGAGAGGATTGGCAACCTGGAGGGAAAGATCCAGAACCTCCCGTTGAGCCAACCACCCAGCCGCGTGAGAACTCCGCTTGGCTGGGAGCCAAATCCCAGTGTGGCGATGCCCCACTCCCGACAATCCGAGCAATGGGTCCCACCCCCAAGGAACTCGGGAATGGATCCCAGAGCTCCCGAATACAGACCGCGACACAGTACCGGACCTCCGTTGGTACCTCCAGCCCCCGAGGCAGTTCAGTACCACAGGTCAATCGAGGATGTGATTCCCCCCGGGAACGCATTGGCACCTTTTCGAGACCCGACGCCTCGTATCATGGAGAGTTGGCGCCTGAACTTTACAGGGTTCAACGATATGATATCGGCGGACCGGTTCCTTTTCCGGATTCAGGCGTTGGTATCCAGCACCCTGGGAGGGGATTCCTCGGCCTTCCTCCGGCATGCACATCTTTTGTTCAGCGGCGACGCTGCCGACTGGTACTGGAGCTTTAAAGAGTCAACGCCACGTCCCACTTGGCACTCTTTCAGTGCAGCCTTCCGCAATCGATTTGAGGATGGCTTCACTGAGAGAGAGCTAAGAGAGCAAATAAAGAAACGGAAACAAGGCGCTCACGAACCGTTCGACCAGTACTACACCAGTATAGTGAGATTGAGCACTCGCCTGCGAAATACCATGCCCGAGGACGAATTAGTAGAAATTATCAGAGAGAACATGCGCTGGGATCTCCAGAACAGCCTGCTACATTTTCCCATCAACACCATACAGGGATTGCGCCTCCATGCGCGTAGACAAGAACACTTGGATGAGCGACGAGGTACCTTCCGCCCACAACCTCGCATAACGGGACCAAATCCCCGAAATCATCACACCGCGGAGTTGATGGCAGCGGACCACCTGCTTGCTGATCCAGTACCAGTACCGAGGAGCGGAGCACCACCGGAGCTTGAGGACCCAGCATTGATTGATCGACCCTCCCTTGAAGCACTTACAAGCCCGACGGTCTGTTGGAACTGCCGACAACCGGGACATCGGTTCTACGCATGTCCAGCGGAGCCGACGCTTTTCTGCTACCGCTGCGGGAAGGCCGACACATACGCACCTGACTGTGCAAATTGCAAAGGGCGAAAAAACTTGCCACCGAGTGCCGCGACCACCCGTCGGCACTCCTAGACCCCGGACGAACAAATCCAGACCCCATCACCAGCTATGACCCAGCTCCCATCATGACTCCAACTCTGCTGACTCGCACCGCTAAACCCAGTTCTCCCGAAGTTCCACAACCGACGCCGTCCTTCGCCGAGGCCAATGCGCAGGGAAATGATAGCGAGACGAAGGCTCCTTGGCATGTAAAACCTTTTCATGTCAGGTTGCGGAATTATTTGGCTACTCGACAGCGCATCTTCCATGAGGAATTGGCCACAACTGTCCCACCGCGAAGCAAGCGAGCCACGCGTCGGATGCGGAGCTTCTGGAGAAAAGTCAGGCAGTCGAGAAAAAGGTTGAAGGACATATACTTAGACGAATTATTGAGGGAGGATGTTCGGCCATATGCGTCAGTACACCTCCTGCAAAAACGAGTGTCAGGCTTAGTAGATACGGGAGCCAGTGTGAATTGCATCTCTGCCGAGTTTGCAGGGGAGGTACTGGCAAAGCACGCGGACCAAATCCGTCATTTCACCTCCTGGTTAAGCACGGCGGACGGAACTCGTCACTCTGTAGTGGGAAAAATTATGACGGATGTCACCTTTAAAGGGGTAACTAAACCTATGGAATTTTTCATTATACCTCAGTTAACCCAGAATCTTTACCTAGGAGTGGATTTCGTTCGAAAATTTAACTTGGCCCCGGCACTATTTTCCGGTTCGACCCTGGAGTCCGTCACCACCGTTCCTGACCAATCTCAACCCACTAACTTAGTACGGCATACACTGGATGTAACTCAGCAACTGCGTCTCGACTCGGCTATATCGGCTTTTCCCTCGCACGAGAAGGAAGGTCTCGGGCGGACTGCCCTGGTGTTCCACACTATAGATGTGGGGGATGCTAAACCCATAA
This sequence comes from Odontomyia ornata, assembly GCA_963969285.1. NCBI lineage: Eukaryota > Metazoa > Arthropoda > Insecta > Diptera > Stratiomyidae > Odontomyia > Odontomyia ornata. The sequence continues at coordinate 47,880,174 of OZ017739.1, forward strand.
AACAGAGACATTTCGCCATATCTCCGGCGAAGGAAAAATCGTTATATGCCGAAGTGGATCGAATGCTAGCATTAGGCGTAATCGAAGAATCACAGAGCGCGTGGGCTTCCCCAGTCACCTTAGTGGTCAAGCCGAACAAGGTCCGGTTATGCTTAGATGCCAGACGCTTGAACGCCGTCACAGTCAAGGACGCATATCCTCTACCGTTGATCGAAGGCATTTTGAGTCGATTGCCTAAAGCCCATTTCATCACGAGCTTAGACCTCAAGGACGCCTTCTGGCAAATTCCTTTAGACCCCGGTTCAAAGGAGAAAACAGCCTTCACAGTCCCAGGCCGGCCCTTATATCAATTCGTGACCATGCCATTCGGATTGTGTAATGCCCCCCAAACAATGACGCGCCTTATGGATAAGGTGATACCACCTCATTTGCGGCACCAAGTTTTCGTTTACTTGGACGATCTGCTGCTTATAACCGAGACCTTTGACGAACACATCGACCTGCTTCAGGAGGTGGCTCTACACATCCGGAGGGCAAGATTAACCATCAACATAAGGAAGAGCCAGTTCGTGATGACGGAGGTGAAGTATTTAGGTCACATCATTGGGCATGGGCATATCAAGACCGATCCGGAAAAGACTCAAGCGATTGACGTTTTTCCATTACCCAAGACCACCAAACAGTTACGCCGATTCTTAGGCTTATGCGGATGGTACCAGCGTTTTGTACGTGACTATGCCACCATTACCACTCCTTTGACCGACATGCTGCGTAAGGGACGTAAATTCGTATGGGAAGAGCCCAGCTTGCGAGCCTTTGAAGAGCTAAAGAAGAGTCTGACTACGGCCCCCGTACTGCACAGCCCGGACTTTGACAAACCGTTCTCAATCCATTGTGACGCGAGTCAACATGGGGTGGGAGCAGTCTTAGTCCAGGTTGCACAAGACGGCGAGGAGAGACCTATAGCCTTCATGTCTCACAAGTTGAACCCAGCCCAGCGAAATTACACGGTCTCCGAGCAAGAATGTCTAGCCGCGGTGTTGGCAGTGAAACGCTTCCGAGCCTATGTGGAGGGACACACCTTTGAAATCGTTACGGATCACGCTTCTCTGAAATGGCTAATGAGCCAGACTGATCTCAACGGCAGATTGGCCAGGTGGGCACTGAAACTACAGGCATTTGACTTCACAATTCGCCACCGAAAAGGAAGCCAGCATGTAGTCCCCGACACCCTATCCAGAATGTTCGCCCCTGAAGGAGCCGAGTTGGTCCAAGAGGACGACAGCCCCCAATTGATCGATTTGGACCATCCTGCCTTCAAGTCAGCCAGCTACACCCAACTGATTCACACTATCCAGAATCAACTGTCCCAGCTTCCTGAACTGCGGTTGACGGATGGATTTATTTACAAACGGATGGGACACGCCTCCGGAGATCCCATACAAGAAGAAGAACAGTGGAAGTTGTGGGTGCCCGAAGAAGTAACCACTGATCTTATCAGGCGGGCTCATGACCACCCATCAAGTGCGCACGGCGGATACGGTCGTACACTTAGGCGGTTGAAAACCTGTTTCTTTTGGCCTAAGATGGCACAACAGATAAAAGCGTACGTAGCCTCTTGTGAGCTATGCAAGTGCACTAAAGCGCCCAACACCATCCTTCGGCCACCCATGGGTAAGGTTGAGGTCCCCGAACGCGTGTTCCAGCGCTTGTACATTGATCTTATCGGTCCTTACCCTCGATCTGCTTCTGGTCACACGGGAGCTGTCGTGGTCCTGGACCAGCTCTCCAAATTCCCTATCATAGAACCACTACGTAACATGCACACTGGACCAATAATCAGCTTTTTGGAGAACCGAGTCTTTCACATGTTTGGAGTTCCGGAGAAACTTGTCTCCGACAATGGGGTCCAGTTCACCTCCAGCAAGTTCCGAGACCTAATGTCCAAATACGGCATCATCCACCAACGAACTGCCGTCTATTCACCACAAGCCAACGCATCCGAACGACTGAATCGTACGCTCATAGCGGCCATTCGCGCCTATGTCCACCCGAATCAGAGGGACTGGGATCGCAAATTGTCCGCCATCACTAGTGCACTGCGCTCGTCGTACCACGCCACGACCGGCATTTCGCCGTATTTTGCAGTGTTCGGCCAGTATATGATCTGTCATGGGAGCGCTTACCGGCTATTGCGGCAACTGAAATCGCTAGAGGACCCAATCGTGGTTCTAGAACCGCACGAAAAGCTCCAACTTCTGCGAGATCAACTGCGGGAGAAGATTGAAGAAAGTAGACGGATGGGAGAGGAGCGGTACAACTTGCGATCTCATCCTTCTGGCTTTAAGGCCGGCGACGAAATATATCGTCGAAACTTCCGACAGAGCGATGCCACCCGCCATTACAATGCCAAACTAGACAAGAAATTCGTGAAGTGTCGAGTCATACAAGTCATAAGCCCCACCCGATACCTCATCGCGGACATGACTGGTAAGACCCTGGGAATTTACCACGCAAAAGACCTTAGACGATGAAGTGCAACTAATTCCCACGAGAAACCTTGGCTTATCCCAAATCTCTGCCTAGACGAAGGCCTCCGAATAACACCTGACTTCCTACTATATAGTCACTGCCGAGTCTTCACGAACAGGGTTGTAGCCTATCCTTCGAAACGGATCTTCGACCCGCCACGTCCCTAACCAAGACCTTTTACCAAGGAGACGGGATCGTAATTACTTCGATTTTGGGGGGGGGAATGTGTAATGTGACGCCTACGCCCAGGAATCGAAGTGATTTCGATCCCGAACCCTTGTAACCTGCCAGATGGATATGTCCTCGAATTGCCAGCGGACTTCATCTGTTGTGCGGATATCGTTGTGCAGAAAATATTTTTTTTTTCTGTCCAAATATTTAGATCCGTGGATATAAATATTCGAAATATAGAATTAATCCAACCCCGGCACATTTCGAGACATAGCCATCTGGAAATGCCCCTCCACCGTGGCCATCGAGAAAACTATGCCACTGGCGACATCTGAAGAAGCACATTTCCGCCATATGAAGTGCCATTCCACGCACATATGTTTTGTCCGAGGTGACAACCGGAAATTTTGACAGCCACATGGAGGCGCTAAACGTCATCGTAAAGTTCTTCGTGAGAATATCCAAGGTATTACAAAACCAGCTATACGTCGTTTGGCGCGACGTGGTGGAGTGAAACGTATTCCCTGTGTAATCTGTGAAGAAACGCGTGGTGTGCTTAAAGAGTTTTTGGAAAACGTTATTCGTGAGGCAGTGACATTCACCGGAGCAGAAAAATTAGGAAAGAGGTTAGTTTAGTTAATAACTAAATAGAAAAGGTTATTACATAAGTCAGTAGCTAGAGTGCAATTGCGCTTGGAAACAAATTTTAGTGAGCGAGTGCTTCAGAGACTAATCAATTTCAGATAGCCGCTTCCGAGAAGACATTGGCAGCCGACTAAATTTACCACCGAATTAGCCCTCGGATTATGTCCGGCGGAGCGAATGCAGTTTGCAACATAGATTATCTAGTAAGAAAATTCTAAGTAAGCGGAGGCCATCCAGAAACAAATATTGTGGACGTAAAAAAAAAAAAAAAGGTACGGATCCTGAGAAGTCAAGCAGCAATTCTTAGGGGGAAAGTCATTTGTGCTGGAAAACGAGCAAATAAAAGTGATGACAGACTAAGTGCTCGGTATTCAATTCGCCTATATGGAAAAGCAACACATTTTACCCTGCTCTAAGGCGATTGTAATGCACATTTATAAAATCGACACTAAATCTGAAAATTTAGTCTGCAATATTTTATTAGAAATCGATTATTCTATTTCTAATTAAATTCCAAAAAAAATGATTTGACACTTCTTAATGCGGAAATTCGAGGTAACGCTTGCTACCTTGTTCAGATTGATCAATTGGCATATCGCTTGCAATCCGCAGTACAGATTGCAGTCTTCGGTAAAATTGATGAATATCTAGCTCGCGAAAACTTTCCTCACCGGATGCCAAAGCAACCAGTCGATTTATGTCGACAATTGGGCGAATATTCTAACGACTTATTGAGCAAAATGTTAGCATTTGAGCCTCGATCTCGCCCTTCTGCCTTGATGTGTCTCAAACACGAATACTTGGAACAGGAGCCAATGTGACGGATGTCCACTAACGAAATTGATATCATTGCTGTAATATATAGTAATAGTTTTAAGTGACATTCACACATTAGAAACATATATACATATATTATGTAAACTGAAACGCTTTGGATGTTAAGTATGTTCGGTAATGTAAGGTACAAAGCGATACCTCCCAACTTTACCGATGAAGCCTCTTTGGACGCCCTCAAATTTACGATTTGGTAGTAATCGTATAGAAGTAGTTATGAGCATTTATACTAATATAGTGTGCACAGAGCTATGCACGTACAACTCAAAATCATAATAGTCGACTATGTGTTCAATATTCTTTGGTGTTAGGTACCTATTAACGAAAAAATTGATATAGATGATTTATAAATTATAGTTTAAGAATGCCGTCATGTCGACACAGACCGCTTGTACTACTCGCCGCAACATACTTATCATTGTTATAATTATTCGTACTTGTAAATTTCCTCGCATACTAGTGTCCCATCGACACTCCACTAAGGTCTACTTACTCAAATAATCGAATTATTCCAATGCAGTTTATGTTCCTTAAACGGTGTCCAAAATTGTTGAGAAAAACAAGAAAACATTGACTGCATTTTTGACCGAATGGAAATTATAGACAAGGTGTAAGCAGCTAATTAGAATTCTTTAACAAACAAAAGAAATTAAGTAAATATAATTTCAAGTGTGATTGAACACCTTAAAAATTAAAGAACCCCTAAAGATGAAAAACGATTAGTTATGCAATAGACGCAACGAGATAGATACTTGAAATTTATTGATTAAGTATATGCGAAGTGAACATAAGGAGACATTATTATTACTATAATTACTATTAGAAAAAAAAAAGAAAAAAACAGAAAGTATCTCTATTTCGGTACTAAGTAATGTAGACTAATAATTATACTATTTCAAAACAAGAAAAGCAACAAAAAGAGACTAGAAACAAATTATGTTAATATTATTGATAGTAAGGGACACAAATTTAGGCAGATAGTTCTACTATATATTATAGGACTCTTATTAAAATCCCAAAACTGTCTCTATACATTTTTATTATTACACACAAACCATTCTCTAGCATATTTTGAAAATATATCAAACTTTAGGTAACATTTTTATCAATATTTATAAATCAAATCTATTAAGTATACAAAAAATATGTTTGTTGCCATATAAGCGAATCAAATTAGTTATTATGATTCAAACGTTTTAAGTTAGTTTATCTTAGGTTTAATAGGTCAATCACTAAGTTTTTAAGTTGCGCCTCACCAAATCAAAAGGTAGTCGTTAGTAAAATTTTATAACTCACATGGTTCAAAAACAAATGCAACCATATTGGGGGTTGTATGTGCATAATTCTATGTTACACTTTATGAAATGGTTGAAGGCAAAGTAAATACGCGATATCTAATATTGATACTTTGTTTGTACTTATTACTTTTGTTTTAAAGTAGTTATTAAATTTTACCGACCATACCAAGTTTTCAAAGATTTTTGTGTTATGTAGAGAAAGGCAAATCATTTATTTTATTTTTATCTTTTTCCATATATTTCTAATTATTGAATTACATCTTCAGAGTACTTTATTTTGGAAGTACTTTATTTCACTTGGGAAATTTAAGGTATAATTTACTAGTTAGACCACTCTTGGTGAATGCTTCGCATAGAAATATGCTAGTATGTATTTCTATTACAATCAGCATTAAAAGGATTTTGCTTTGTCTGTATCTCAGAATAAACTAAGAATGAATTGCTAAAAGTTAACCCACGACTTTCCTTTTCAGTGACTCTTCTTTTTCAGTGGGAACAGAGAGTGTAGGGTGAGTATGCCGTCGCGAGGGTAGGGTTTCTGCAAATCCGCTGAAGTCGGTTTCGCGTCGCGCGCGGTACGCGGTACCTTTGCTTGTTTCGCCATTTCCTTAGAGTAGTTTTCTTCGGTTTAAGTTCGAGTAGTATATTTTTCGGTACCGCGTCGGTGAATCGGTAACGCGCCTATGGGATTTTGTAGCGTTTTTTTTGATTTGAGATCTGTGGATAGATCGCATCCAGAACTAACGTAATGTAGGTTTCTCGTTCTGGATGAGTAATTGTTGACGCGTTTGGAAAACGGGCAAGTTCAGGTGACTGAAATATTGTAATTGAGCGTAATCCATTCGGAGACCCGCGACCGAAATCCTCTCCGAACTAGCTGGCCGACAAGCAGTCACCGCATGAATGGGTTACGGTGCACGGATTGGTTGACCTGTTGGTACCATCCGTTGGCACTACTCAGACTTAACGTCTAGAACCGATGAGAGGTCGGTTCCGCGTTCGAGTTGAAGGTAGAAAATCATTACACAGTCGTTGTTCCTTAATTTTTTTTTTGTTTGTTGCGCGGGTACTTTTATTGTTCTTTTCTATAGGTAGGTAAAAATCAGTGCTTTTATGGGTTTTTAATGGTTTGGCCCCTTGTTTCCGTGGCCGTAGTTATACTGTTGTTTTTTCTTTGTTTTTTGTAGAGTAGTTTTAAGTGCTCAAATATTACATTCGAATGGGTGTTTGTTTGTTCATCGTCGTTCATTCGTCCGTCAAATTGTTTTTTATTTGTATATTTCCATATTTTCTAGTACGCTCAGACGTCATCCTTTTTGTTGTACATGAAGCAGCTTAACGTTTTTTTGAAATATGAGTTGGTCTATATTTATTGTCAAACATGAGGTTTGCGAAGTTAGATTTCGGGGTTGCTTCAGGTTTTTAATATAATCCCTTTTTCGTTCGCGAAATTCTGTTCTTATCTTGCGTTCTGTTTGTTTAATATAGCTGTATTGATATGCACAAGTAAGCTTGTATACACCCTACATGTCTAGTGGATCTTCTTCGTTTGTGTTTGTTCGTAATGTTCGCCCCAAATTTTTTCTTGTTTTAAAAGCTGTGTTGCTCACATTACTACTGAACGTATTAGAAAATATGGAAATGCAAACAAAAAGCATTTGACGGAAGAATAATAAATGAACAAACACCCTTTCGTATGTAATGTTCAAGCTCATAAAATTACTCTACAAAAAAAAACACAATAACTACGGACACGGAAATACAGGACCAAATCATAAAAATCCATAAAAGTAAAAATAAAATCACTAATTTTTACTTACCTGTAGAAAAGAAGGATAAAAGTACCCACGCTGTAAACAAAAATAATTAATGGTCACCGACCCATACAAGAGGGAATCCTGCTACTTTCTCGCGTAAAAACGGAACGAACATATACCTGGTGATTAAGTACCAAACGACCTGGACAAATACTAATAAGAACGAAAAAAGAATGAGGATGGCACGCTGCCGAAACCGGTTTGTCGAAGAAACTAGGCGAATATCAAGAACAGTCATAGTTTTCCTTCTTTAGTTAATAAAGAAATCCTATCTATTGGATATTGACTGCCTTTTTATGCCCTTGGCAATATCCTATTCTTTCTACCTTTTTAAATTCCAAATATTACTCTTAAAGTATCAAACAATAACACCGAAATTGAAGACATTTTTTTAAATACATCCATTCGCTACAACTCCCTTTATCACTCTTTCTTCGTTGCACTATGCTTGTGCGATCTGTACTGCACTATTCTTCACTTAACGTGGCGTACCGCCTAACTAGATAATATTCAAGATAACGTTATAGGGGACGCACACCAATTAATGTAAAATGCGTCTTTTTGGTGCATTAGAACAAATTCTTCATTTATGAAAAAACAGCTGCCTCTTGAAATACATCGATGACAGGGACAAAATGCTCTAAGATTTTGTGTTAAAATTTCAGGTTGAGATTCAACTAGTATTCATTATATCCTTGTATTTTCTTCTTCTTCTTAGGACTACAGCCCCTCTCGGGCCTTCGCTTTCTGCAAATAGCGCCTCCAACTGTCTCGGTCCATTGACCGCGTCCCCCAAGTTCAAAATCCGATCAGCGATGAGCTGTCTTCGTTGACCGAGACAGACCACCATTTCCTCGGTTTCCCCACTGGTCTCCGGCCTTCAGTTCTCCCAACGAATACCTTTTTGGATATCCATTGTTCGTCCATAGGATTCATGTGGCCAGCCCATTGCAGCTTCGCAGTCTTACCATCGTTGAGACCTCCGGTTCGTCAAAAATTTCATACAGCTCATGGTTGTATCGAATTCACCATTGGTCCCCGTCTAGCTTAGGTTCGATTATTCGCCTCAGGACCCGTCGCTCAAATGCGTTGAATATATTTGCGGATGCTTGGGTTAGGGTCCATGTTTCACACCCATAGCGTAGCACAGGTCTTATAACAAATTTGTATACTTGGAGCTTTGTTTTCCTGTGTATGCAGCTGGTCTTCAAGATCGTCAAAACTGAATAAAAAATTTTATTTGCGAGCTGAATTCAAGATCGTCAAAACTGAATAAAATATTTTATTTGCGAGCTGTATTTTCTTACCAACCATAATTGAGTCCGCTCCTTTAACCGATTCTGACAGATTGTAATACAAGTATCTTCTTGATATTTTTTTGATGTCCGACAAGGTTTGATATTCTTGGAATCGGAAAGAATTTTTGTTGAACGGGATTATACACATATTTTTATTAAGTTAGACCGGATAAAAATTCCAGTCGATAAATTGGCCTGGGCAAAGTTAAAGGCACTGGCTAGCGGATTCAATGTTTTGCCCCAACTACAGCGGGACTGATTGATACAATGGGAAAAAAAATTATTAGTAAGAATGAATAGGGCTGGGTGATTTAGTATTAGGGGTTAAAGGATCAGGAAAATAAAGGACCAATCATTAACTAGGAACATAGCTAAAAGCGCCTGTCAAAAAACAGCTATTGACAAGGGACGACGGAAATTCGTTACCGATTCCAAGATTGTAATATATTTGCCAAGCGTATTTGTAGCCCTGTAGCATCATACTTTAGTTGGTCTGTTCTTTCCGTTGCTCTTCGTTTTTCCAAGTTGTATTCCAAGATTTGATTTTATTAGCTGATCCAGCTCGATTATACAGACCCCGATGGAGCTTACACGGGTGGCTTAGCAATGTTAGCAAATTCCAATTTTTTTTGTTGCGAGCACTAGAAATTTACTCGTTTAGTTGTTGAAGGGTATTGGAACAAGTTTAGCCTTACAAATAAAGTTAGCTTGGTTTTCAGTCACTACCGGTTGAAATATATTTAAAACAGGGCAATGAGGCAAAATGCTTTCAAATAACTGACAACCAAATCAAAATCAAATTTATCCTTGAAATACGTGTATAAGACTTTTATCATAATTTCTGAAATCCATGAAACGATTGCCCTTTTGAATTGCAACCAAAATCGTTGAATGTCTTTAAAATATTGCAAAACACAAAACTTTTTCCACTTTTATACTATCAATCAAATGTTTACTGGCAGTAAAATTTTTTCGACATTTATTCCTACAGTACACAAGCATTTTGTAAGTAGTTTTGGTGCTGGCATGTTTCCATTTATTTTGTAGTCCTTTCCATCCCTCTCACATTCAACTTATATTAGAGAAAATACTAGTACGTAGTTAACATGCAATATAATTTAATAAAGAAAACAGTCGAGTGATGTTTTTCTGTTATTGCATTCTTTTTCTGTTCTCTTTCATCTTGAATCGTTTTGTATAGACACTGAAACAGATTCAGATACTGTGTATATACTTAAAATAATAAATGATATTATGCGTTTGTGTATAAACCAATATTGTACAGGCTTATGTGGTAATTGGATTGAAATCGCCTATGGAACCAAATCAGGATCAGTTCGTGTGATTGTTCAACATCCAGAAACGGTCGGTCATGGACCGCAACTGTTTCAAACATTTACAGTTCATCAAAGTCCAGTGACAAAGGTTGTATTATTTTGAGATAAATTCTTATAAAAGTATTAAAACTTTACATGATATTGTTTTAAAGGTGACGTTATCAGAAAAATATCTGATATCAGTATGCAGTGAATACAATCATGTTCGAACTTGGCGAGTGACAAGATTTCGTGGCATGATTTCTACTCAACCAGGATCGACACCCGAGGCATCATTTAAAATTGTATCTCTAGATGCAACCGATATAAATTATAGTTATTCCGCTGGGAATGATTTCGGTCCATTTGGTGAACAAGATGATGAGCAAATATTTGTGCAAAAGGTTGTACCGGATACAGATCAGCTTTATGTGCGATTAGCGTCGAATGGAGAACGAATTTGTGTAATAAAATCAGTAGATGGAACAACAGTCACATCGTTTTGCGTGCATGAATGCGAAGGGCCAACACGAATGGGGTCAAGATTTATTTTAACCGGTCATAGCAATGGTGCTATTCAAATGTGGGACCTATCTACTGCATTGGAATTGTCATCGAAATCCGAACCAGTGCAACCATTTAGTGGTGGACCAACTCCTGAAGAGTTGTTACGTTTGTTGGATCAATGTGATTTGAGTAATAGTCATTGCTCAACACCCTGCATGTCTCCATGCCCATCTGCATTAGCCAATCCAACCGTGGCACGGCTAAAAGCGAGCAACGCGGCGCTATTGAATCAATGTCAACATCAAAGTGATTAGAAAAAAGAATTTATAAATTTATATAATTATCTCTATTTCTCTCTACTTCATATAAATATTACTGTCATTCGAATTATTTATATTATAAAGTCGTTATTTTTTCATTTATCATGTTATTATTCAAAATGATTAGGGTAAATATATTCAAATTTTAAAAATTGCCACATGTACTTCATTTTTAATTCATTTCGGATAAGGTTGAAAATCTCAAATGTGCAAAGCGTCAAACAATTTTATTTTTTCAGAAAGCAGTGATTCGAAAAATATGTTCACGCTCATACTTAAGAGTTTTTTGGTTAAGTTTTTATTGCAGCAAGGAATATAAAGCTGAAAATCTAATAGTCCCTGAAAAGACAAACCATACTACATACTTGAGATATTAAGCAGATTGTCGAAGCGAAGTGGGAGAAAACTTCATATTGATTGAATTGCAACTCTGAACACTACGAATTATTTGAAAGGCCAGATGTCTCCATAGTTAGAAGATTAGACATGTAACATACCTGCAACTGACAAATCGCCACTGCTCTCAAATCTAGTAATGACTTCAGGAACTACACGTTAAATGTAGCTTGTATGCAAAAGTATTTATCATTCTCCTTCGTTATTTAAAAACTAAGGCCTTTTTTCTTCGAAGATTGAGTGTTGTCCTTTCTGAATGCATCGGGTTGGGTTTGAAACTCCAGAGGCTCCAGCCATGATAAATAAGTCGATCGAGGTGTTGCATCAAAGCGCCATCAATTGTTTACTAATTGGAACCAGCCACTGTAACCAGCCAACCAAACCACGGCATTTTCACACAAAAGATCAAGACTGATCGAATGGCATCAAAATCACATGGGACCCCGCTTACTAAAATTGTAGCAAATTTTGTTTGGAAAAGAAACCATACATTTTCTGAAATAGTTTTTCTTCAAAGTCTAAATAAATGTAAACATTAAAACTTGATGAAAATATATTTCAAGAAAGATTTGTTACTACAAAATAATCAGTTCTTTTTACAAAACAAATAATACAATACGTACACGTTAATTTCAATTAATACAATATGCTCGTAAGTATTGTTAAAATGAAATGCACCATAAATTCAATTCAAAAATATTATCGACATGTTAAAAACAACAATCAGGAAAATTCGCTAGTTATTATTCCAATATAAATTATTGCCAAAGTAACTTGGATTTGTTGCCGCTGGCAACAATAAAATCCATAGAATCAATCCCACTATATAAAGTCCTATTAAAATATATCTCATATAGTTTTTATGTAAAATCACATCGTTGATATCAGGGAAGCCCATATGATTACAGAATGCATGAGCAATAAATGGCGCTATAAAGTGTCCAGTACGTGCAAAAAGATATGCTGAATAATATCCGAATATTGTCGTATACGTAAATTGGAAGCCTGGAAGTAATTTATGAAAATTTCATGTGATCAATGCCAAAATGTTAAAAGTTCTACTAAGTACTCACATGATGTGATTATTGCTATTTTCATATCCATCCCACTTCGTAAACGTTCAATCATATGATGAAAGTGGGCAACACCAAAGAATAATGGTGTTATTAATACTGCGGTTGATGGCTTAAATGATTGTAACAGTAATGGCATCATACACGCTCGGAATGTGAACTCTTCGGATAGCGGAGCAACAATTAGATTACGCAGCCAAAGAACATTCGTAAAGTTACTTAGCCAACAATCAGGTGCTGAAACATAGGATACATTTAAAATTTTAAAGATAGAAAATTACTTGTATGCAGCAGGGTTCGTTTATATTATCAGAAACATCTTAGTCAATTATTTTGTTTATTTGATATCCGCAGGCCAATTTTCTTTTTTCTTGAAAGGCCTTGCTTTGTTGTGTTAGCAGACGCGTTTCGACTCCTTAGACACCGAAGAAACGCGTCTGCTCACACAACAAAGCGAGGCCCGACGGCTTTTCAAGAAAAAAGAAACATTTTAGTTCGCATTAAGATGACTAACTATAGTTTCTTTATGCTTTTTAGCGTTTTGTTAAATAATTTCACTATTAAAATCCTTCATTCCCTAACGCTCTCTCCATCACTCTTTCTTCGTTGCACAACGCTCGTGCGATCTGGATTCACATTTCGCCGCTTCGTCATGTGCCACCCAGTTGTATTCTGTATCGCATTAACGAATATTTAGAGATACTTTAAACACTTTTTTAAAAATTATTCATTTCAGGTGTTATTTAAAAATTTATTTAATTTCAGAAAAACTAGGGGAAGGAACTTATAAAAACATGACTAGCCGCTACAAGTTCTAGACATAGAATGATTGCTAATAACGCCAAAACAGTGCATCGAATTTGAGAATTGTGATAAAGTTTTGCACTTATATTTTCTGAAGGAAAAAAGGCCTCTGTCAACGACCATACTATGTATACCGGTTCTCCTTCGATCACCGAAGCCAAGCAATATGGGGCGCGGCTGGTACTTGGATGGGGGGACTGCCTAAGAATACCGCGTGTAATTGTCAATGCTTTTTTTTGCGTTTTATCTAACGAATGTTTACTTGATATCCACAGCCCAATTATCTTTTTTCTTGAACAGCTGTCGAGCCTTGCTTTGTTTTGTGAGCAGAAGAGTTTCGACTCCTTTGAGTCATCTTCAGTGTCTAAAGGATGTGTTGAAGGGAACGACTTTATATAGTCGTAGGATGGGTTAAGCAGGTAACACTAAATTAGGTCAGGTAGAGGGATATTAGGTTTTTGCTTTTGGATTGATGGATGTCTGTTTGTTCTGTTTCATCTCATTTCCATTTTCGTCGGAGAGTGTGGTCCAGTACTGAGAAAATTGCGTCCGAATTTTTAATAAGTTTTTCGTTGATAATGTTACCGTCTGTTTTCCTATGTTTATATATTTCAACCATTTCTAGGATGTCAAGTCTCGGTCCTTTGCTTTGTTTGTGTAGCACTGTCATAGAGTTTGTCATAGCGTCAGGCTCGTGTGCGTGGTTTTGTAGATGCGTCGCATAATTGGAGTCTGCCTTGTTGTGTAAGAAAGATTGTAAGTGTTCTTTGTATCTTGTCGTTAGTTTTCGTGTTGTCCTTCCTATGTATACCAGTGGCAGTCCTTGCATGTCAATTTGTATATGCCGCTGTTTTCGTATATTTATATGTCATTCAGTTTTAGTTTCAGTTTGTTTCCGATGGTGTTGTTAGTTTTAAATGCAGTTTGCAGTTTGTATTTCCTAAGGAAGTTTGATAGTTTGTATGTCTCTTTGCCGGCGTATGTTATCGAAATCCACTTTTTGTCGTTCTTATGAGTTTCAGTCAGTTGGCGTTCCTGTTTTTGTTTGTACTGTGTAACAAGTTTGTCAATGTTATCTTGTTTGTATCCGTTATTACTAGCTATTCTGTAAATGTTGTTTAGTTCGTTATAGTAGTTAGTAGGAGTCATGGGGATGGAGGGCAGTCTCCGCACCATTGATCTGTTTGCCGTGGTTTAGATGTTACGTGTATGGTATGATCAGTTGTGGTTGCTTTTCTGCATATTTTGTAGTCTAATCGTGTTTGTTCGCGTGCCATGGTTACGTCCATATATTTGAGTTGTTCGTTTGTTTCTTTTTCTATAGTAAAATTTATATTTGGGTGTATTTCATTCATATAGGTAAGTAGTTCGTCTTGTTTATTTTCTTGTTGGTCAATAACGATGAAACAGTCATCCACATATCGTCTGTAAAATATTACATTGAGTCTTTTGACAATTTTGGGTATAAAGACTTTTTCCAAAGATTGTAAGAATATTCCTGATATTATTGAGGACATTGGATGTCCCATATTCCTTGGCAATGTATGTGTTGTTATGGCAATGTATGTGTTGTTATGTAGTGAAAATGGGGTGATAAAAGTCTGTGAAGGACTGCAGCGATGGTCTGCTGCCTCAGCGAGAGAGGATGACGGGTTTCGCCGAGATTGGACTTGTCTGAGGACGCGTCAATGCGCTGGCAGGCTAGCATTGCGGTGTCGTGGGGCGGGTTCTTTTCCCCAGCATAAGGACCCACTACAAAAGACATTTCGCATACTTGAATTTCAAGGTTCAAATAAATATCGACCGGAGTCAAGCCTGAGGTAACCTACTACAGGGTCAAAAATTGCTAACGCAGATGACAAACCGGGCCGAGAGAAAACAGACGGACAAGAGGAATTCGTCGTTACCGACGATACTTATGGCCCCCAGATAAGAGTGGGGTATCCAGATGGAAGCGGTGCCCCCTCGCACTCTGTTAGCCGCGATCCGTTCTTATGTTCATGCAACTCAGAAGGAGAAGGATTGGGACCGCAGATTGTTCGCTATCACTTGCGCTCTGCGGTCGTCTTATCATTCCGTCACCGGTTTCTCGCCTTACTTTGCCGCCTTGGGACAGCACATGATTTGCCATGGCAAATAATACAGGCTACTACGGTAGTTAAAATGTTTGGGAGATCCCGTCGTTGCGCTGGAGCCCCACAAACGTTTAGGTGACCTCCGCCAATAAATCGGACGGAAGATAAAGGCCGAAGGACGTGCAAATGAGACGCATTACAACCTGAGGTCCCGACCTTCCGATTTCAAAGAAGGGGACGAGGTCTTTCGTCGCAACTTCCGCCAAAGCGACACCGCTGGGTATTACAATGCCAAACTAGATCGCCGTTTTCTGAAAAGCCGTGTACAGAAGGTTGTAGGGCCCAATCGTTACCTCGTCACAGACATATCGGAGAAAGAAGTCGGGGTTTATCACACCTGCGTCGATAATTTAAACATACACGTCTGCTTTGTTCGTCCGCAGTTAGTTTTAATCACTGTCGCCTAAGCAAACTGCTTGAAAACCATTATAACCCTAATCCAATTTTAATTGGAAATTTAAAAAATTAATTATTTAAATCTACAATTAAAATTTGAACACGGTAACACCTTTATTATGCAGCTCATCCACGAATTGCATTGCCGAATGCAATCTACAGTGTATCTATGAGAGGTTCGTCACAAACCTCCGTTGCGGCATTTACCGTTCGGTGGCTGTTAGGATGAAGTAAGCAGATCGAGGAGTCTGATATTGATCGCGAAGTGTG
This sequence comes from Odontomyia ornata, assembly GCA_963969285.1. NCBI lineage: Eukaryota > Metazoa > Arthropoda > Insecta > Diptera > Stratiomyidae > Odontomyia > Odontomyia ornata. The sequence goes on from OZ017739.1 coordinate 47,895,986, forward strand.
GTGGACGTCGCGAGTGACCTGCGCGGCGATATGAATTGGAGGGAAAAAGTTATCATCCGCGGATACGGTTGTTGCGGCAAGCGGATTATTGCCATGAATCATTACATAGTAAACTCGTTTGTCCATCGACTACCGCGAAGTGCATGTTTTATGCATGTTTATGCTCCCTTTCCAGTGTGCATTTTGACGCGGATCTTGCATTTGGGGAAGAAGTAGTGGAAAACCCGTGTCGTGTTATCGAGTTCCGTATCGTGGTCATGTTGAACCGCGGATAATACGAAATTGCAGTTTCTTAGGCTACGGCTGCACTCACTTCTTACAATCTTAACTCCAACTTCGTTTCTAAAATCGCGTAGTGCAGCCTGCTGCGTTTGGGCTTGTTTCCCGGTGGACAAACGATTGTTCAAGCGTACAGGAAACCTCTCTGCGTCTGCTGCAAATCTTGCGTGACTTCAGGCGTATGGAGCAAGGCAAAATCAATCGATTCCAGTTGTGTCAGACTTATCGGTTTCTGGCATAGTTGGTCGCATTGCTATGTGTTGCGACTTGCACGCGGTTATTTACTATTGTGGCTAAGCTAGTGGGCAGTTTGCTCGAAGGACTAGAGCTCGGCTGTCTTATATTATTATTGCCCAGGATTTGTAGCGTAGAGTGCTGTCGAAATCGCTTGAACGGTTGAGCTTTCAGTTATGATCGCGTGCATTTGAATGGCCTTGATGAGTCGGAAACGTAAAACTCGGTTGCGTGTTTAGCGAATGCATTTTGACCAAGTCGTGTTGGGAAGCGGGCTTCATGTGCGTCTCGTATAGCGAAAAATTTCAGAAAACAAATGGAACACTTACGAGAGAAAAAGTGGAGGTGTGGAAAGTGATGTAAGTTCATATTGAGTGTCAAAGATCCGAAGTTATTAATGAAAGAAAACGAAATTAATAGCAATCGTAGGGATTTGTTACAAAACGTTGGACGTGTGGCATGTAGGAATTTTGTTCGCGCTGGGTGGCCGGGTACAATTGTAAATTTTTGTAAGAAAGCAAATAAATTGGGAGAGAGAAAGAGAAAATATTATTCAAAAAGGAGGTTATAAAAAGTGTGCCCTTTAGTGAATGCAGAAGGGATCCTTTAAAAATTTAAAAATGAAAATGAAAAAATTTTTTCCGATCCAACGATAAAATAATGAATAGTGTTGCATTAGCGAAGAATGAATGTAACAAACTAGTGAAAACTGTGGCCTTGTCGTTTGCTTTTGCATTGCCCTTGTCAGTTGAGCCAATTCTCAAACGTCGACTGAGTCCGAATCGAATTCGAACAAGTTTTGGAGTATCTGTTCGAGAAGTAGTCAAACAATTTATTGGATTACATTCAAAGAGACCCCGTCGAGCATCGATTAATAAATGTTCTTGCTTTGCACGCGTCATCGCTACAACGTCCGTTTTCAAATTATTGAGGAAGCATTGAACGTCTGCATCAGAAGCTGAGCTTGTACACGAAACTAAACAAAACTTTTATTTGTAAACTCTTTGCTATTACTTATGGAATTTACTTCCGCATCGCAATCATTGTTCCCAGTGCAAGAGGATTCCAGATCAATTGGAGCGATGTTTTTATTTGGAAAAAATTTTCAGGCACCACCTGTATTCCTGTTTTTTTTTATTTATTAGTTAAAAATTGTTATATACAAACATTATTCAACGCGTATTAGTATCTTTTTTATCGGTTATTAAGATATTGATTTTTTTCCTACCTTTTAACGTTATATTCTAAGAGAAAAACCAGTTTTAGAAACATTTTACAATAATTATAGAGACAAGTTTAAGAGAAGAAAGTTTTTTTGTTTGTGAAGAAAAAAATAGCATACAGAATAGCGGTAAGAATTTTAAAAAAATTTAAAAAAAATCAGAACATTAAAAACTAATCAAACGCATTGTGGGACACAGGTGTCATCTATCTACTTATTACAAACTACGACTTAATGCATTTATATTCCATTGCATTCAAAGATGAAATAAATCTGTTTATTTTTGGAATGGATTTTGAAAGAGTGGTGTTTTTTTAATTACATTATTGAATTAATAAACTTGACTTGATTGAATTATTTTGTAAAAAAATATCTCGTATAATAACAATTTGTAGATGAAAGTTAAAAAATTATTTTTGTAATTTTCTGTATATGAGAAAATAATAATTAAAAGATGAATTAAAACTGAAAACCCGGTCTTTCCATTTGGTTTTGTAAACCTGACCGGGTATGGGACCCGCTACGTTGACTGGCCCCCCCACTATGAGCTAGCCATCGGGTGAGCTCACTTCTTAATTCGATCATATGTGCTCTCACAGAGTAGAGTGGCCTTTCGCTCGCGTGCCTATTTATGATATAGGGTTTTGTGATTGATTGTAGCAAATGGCGTGCGGAAAGGAACAAAGCATCCTTATGTTAAATCTCCTAAGGAATGAATTGTTTATTTATTTTAACTTGAATATAGATTGTAAAGATGCTGTGCAACTATTTAGCGAAGATAACTGTTTGTTAAAAGTTGCTAAAAGTAATAATAAATATGTTTTTAAACAAAATAATAAAGCAAAATATATCGTACTTTTTTCTGATATCATATACTTTATCTTCTCTAGCTTTAATGACCAATATACTTTATTTACACATAAAAAAAAGGTGGCAACCCGAATTGCAAGTACGATTTTGTGTACATACTCTGCCCGGGATATAATTTGCCCACCATTGGCGAACTGATAATTCAAATATTGAATAATATTGAAAACTTTAATCGAAAGTCATCACCCATTTCGAGCAGATGAGTTAAAATTACGATATGCAGATACGCTTAAGAAATCACGGATATGCAGATTCAGTGAAATTATTCAGCCCACAATTTTCGTACCAACCGTTAATAAGTCGATATCCTTGTAATCACTCATTTCAAGAGACGAAATATTACATTCAGATCCAGCGAATACTTTTTACGTGTTGCTTTTATTCTGGGAATCATTAAAGATTCAGCGTATAATTAATTACTCATGTTGTTTGAAGTTTTAAAATTTATCTCCTCGAAATGTGCTTTTGGAGCTATCGACTTATTCGCAAGTATCAACTATAATCTAATTTTTTAAATTGATTCTTATTTGGCACTTAAGCATGTATAGTCAACAAAGTACTTACCCGTACAAACTCTCCATGATTCGTTAAACAATTGGGCCACCAACGGCCCCAGAAACAGTAACGCAGTTAAAACAATAGGAACTATGAATGCTAATAAAATTCCTTCTGTGCGAAAACCTAACAATTTCGCTAATGTAACACCTTTAAATATCTCAGAATCAAATGAAAATTTATAAACAAATGTTGGTGATAGTAACATTACAATAAAAACACTAAAAAACCGTCGTTTCACCACTGATGGATGGTCCCTGAAATAGAACGGAAATAGAAAATATACGTTTTGGGCGGCAATAAACATCGCCAAGCAACATCGCATCGAATGTCACTTTGACACCAAAGACAAAAAAGGCAATGGATCAAACGCCAATGACTGACCATGAAGTGAATGTCGTTATCGATTTGCTTGGCTATAGAAAGAATCTAACTTACCTATTTTGGTTGGAATTCCATACGTATAAGCTTGCTACGTAGATTATTGATAGAACGAGGCAGCATCCAACGGAGATAAACGGTGAAAGCTGCGGCAGCTGTTGCTCCACAACCGACGGGTCCATCTTGTTGATAAACTACGCTGCGCCCATTGACAGCCGAGAATTTACGATACTTAGCAAAGGCACTATAGAACGTGCTCAAAATGATAGTGCAGTTTTCATTTTCAAATATTAAAGCCATTAAGCTCGATGGGCCGAAAATGCGCAGGTGGATAGTTGTTTGAATGCTGAAACTTAATTATTTTTAAATTTTTGGGCTGAAACAATTTGGAGTACTCGAGAAAATCTAATAAGTTCTTATTAAGTTGACTCGATAAAAAAACGCGATTATGTTTATGCATCGGTGTGAGTCTCGACTAGATATTAGTTTCCTTGAGGTAGTAAAATTGCATCGACTTGTGCCCCATCCGGCTATATCGACAGCTCAGTAGATTTCGCCCTTCTGGCAGCTTTGGTTGGTGAAAAAGTGCGGATGTAAATTATGCAACGAGAAATAAGATCTGTGTCCATAAAAGCTGCGTGAAAAGTGCTCAAATTGTGTCTGACGGGTCGCTTCTTAATTGCTATTTGAAAGTTCTGTACGAATCCGTTGCATATCGGTGAAAACAGCATCGAAGTGAACCTGCACAAGTTTCGTGTTTCGTGGAGTTCGGGAAGAAAATTCGTAAATCGTTTTTCCGATGGGAATTTGGTGTTAGGCTTTGGTGTGATAGTGTTAGTGCATTTGATCCGGGGAGAGTGTTTGGCAGAAAAGTAGCATTCGAATTCAGCAATTGGCGAGTGCGGAGCGAAAGGGATTAGCAGGTTGGAGCGAAAGAGACAACGGAACAGGAGCACTAGAAATCAAACATGGCCGTTCGGGCTGAAAGCAGTTTTTTCATCTTCTTTGTTTAGTGGACATATCGCAAGAAGGAATTGGTTGGTGACTTAGCTGTTCGGTCTAGAGGATATAGCAAGGGCGTAAGGAGTGCAGCCACAAGAATTGGGAAGTGGTGAAGGACTGAGTGTCCAGCGGAATCGAAGTGTGCAGTGGAACGGTAGCGGCTGCTGCTAGATCGCAAGACGCAGCACAATCAGAGGATGCCGAGCGCTTCGTTCACGTCCTCTCGATCCTGTCTGAGGCGGTCGAGGCGAAAAGGAGGCAATCGAATAGCGCTGCCATCACGGACAGTAGGTAAGAACAATAAGGATAGTTAGTCGGTGTTGTAAGGTCCAGTGTGTAATTGGCAGTTTTCAGTTGGAATTTAATTCATATTTTTGCATTGTGCGGGGAGTGGGTGAGAAGAAATGCTAATATCGTGCCTGAGCGAGAGTGATTTGTTGGGGCCCATTCACACGCACACGTATGCCTGCGTAAACACACGGCATGAGGGAAAAAGCAAGAGTTGGAGCCATGCAGCCACGGCTGAGTGCGGTTTTTGGCTAGAAATGAGAATTCAGCATATGTTCAGCAGCTGGCGTTATAAAGAATGAAAACAAGTTTGATATTTGACTATTGCGTTGTTGTGTGGGACAGTAAGCGCGGGCGCCCAACATGTTCCGAGCGAGTGTGTGTGTGAGGTTTCGGGGAGCCCTGCAGCTGTTTTTTGTGGGAGCATATTTAGCTTTTTATTTTTGTCCCGGAATGGAGAGACATTCCATGAAGTTGTTCTTTTTCCGACTCAATTTTATCGTTGCAACCAACGAATTGGTTAAAAATCGATTTGTTTGATTTGGGTTCAAAACGTTTTTCGGTGGATGTCGAATCTGGACGGGAAAAATCGTAAACATATTGAAAGATGGTGTTGACAGCACGTAAATCTGCCTTTATTTGGAGGTCAGAAGAGTATTTGAGGCGGCTTTTTATGATTTTGGCGATAACGTAGCGTTTGAGTGGTCTTTTTTGTCCACGGATCGATCTTTGTGCGTTAGGTGGAAAATTTGCTCGGTGTTATCAGGGATTGGCAGTCTGATTGGAAATAGCTGTTTGATCTAATTGGAACATGCCAAAATGTGGCGAATGGGGTCTTGATAAATTTTGGCTCAATTGGATCGAGATTGATTAAAGCCGTATCAATGGGTCGATCAGATTTTAATTGATGTATGTTCAGATTAAATCGTTAAACAGATTAATCTATATTTAAGAATGTTTTGGAAATATTCGAGTGGCAATTTGAATACCTTTTCGTTTTTGTCAATGAAGTTTTTTTTTCATGACTTCGTTTAGATGAATCAGAAGAAAGTATGTGGTACAATAATGGATTGAGTGATAAAATGATTCATCAGCATCAGCTGGCGTCGACATTGTTTTGAAAACATGGCGTTATCTAGAAATCTACGAGTAAGTCTCGATAACGCGTGATATAAACATTTTTCTTGGAATAAATTCTTCTACACAAAAAAAGTGAATAGTAAATTTCTCATATTTGAATCGTGATTTCGACCAACTCCTCTCAATGAGTATATTAAATACACAGTTGGACAAAATAATAGGTGTGAGCAGTTTTTTTTTTTCTAAAACAAGCTTAATTTTCATTCTTTTCTACATTATCCCTCAAAAATTAAATTGGTTTTCAAAACAAACACTTCTTCGTAACGAAAAACAAAAGGCTTCACAAACTTAGAAGAAAAAAAGTTAATTCATAAAATGTGGTAATTTTCAAATGACCAGAATAATGGGTGTGCCAAATAAACATCGTAATTAACATAGAAATTTGGATAGTTATGGGCCCTTTCTATACAGGATTAGTTGACTTATTGAATCCCTTGAATACCCGCCATTATTCTTAAGGCCTCTTTCGGTTCTTCCGGGTAAAGACGATATCAACTTTCGACAAGCTTCTACAGGAATATTGTACCAAACTTTTTGAATATTCTCCAACAATTGGGTTTTTTTGGCAAATCATCTTTGAAATTTCTCGGTTAAGTTCACACCAGAGATTCCTAATAGGATTGTGATTTGGGGAATGACTTGGCCATTTATGCAGATGACGTCAAAGTTTTCAAAGTAGTGTCGTCAATCGATGACTGTGCTTTGCTTCAAGAAGATTTGAATGCCATTTTATTTTGGAGTTCTTATAACCAACTTACACTAAATGATTCTAAGTGCATCCATCTTTCATTTTCTAAAATCCCTTCCCCTATAAGCTTTCAATTTACGTTAAATGATTCGTACCTAAGTACAGTGACACACTTCAGGGACTTGGGTGTCACTTTCGACTCTAAATTAAAGTTCGATGTTCATATTTCTGAAATTACTTCTAAAGCCTCTCGCATTTCTGGCTTGCTCTTAAGAAATTCCTATATTTTTTCCGATCCTGTGTCGTGTGTTAAATTATATTCTAGTTTGGTCCGTCCCATTCTTGTGTACTGTTCGCCAGTTTGGTCGCCTCATTTGAAGTGTTTTAATTTCTCGCTAGAAGCTGTACAAAAAAGATTTACCAGGATCGTCTTCTAGAAATTCCAGATTCCCTACATTTTTTATGAATCACGCTTAGCTATCCTCGATATTCCTTCGCTGGAAATACGTCGACTCTACCTTGATGAATGTTTCCTTTACAGGCTTTGCCGTGGTTTTCTCGATACTCGCCTTGTGAACCAGGTTCCAGTGAAGCGCGTTATGCGTTCTACAAGATCGTCGAATATCTTTGATGTTCCATTCCCACGTAGTTTGGTGTATTTTCACTCACCCATGTTCAGATAACCTCGTAACCATGATGACCTTCAGCTTTGGCCCTTCCCCCTCTCGTATTTAGTTTATAAAAGATTTATCAACTGTCTTCTTCTCAATTTTTAGTAATTTTTCTTATTTATTTTTGCATTTTTTATTACTTTTATCTTGCTTTTTTCATACTGTGCTATAATTTAATTCATTTTGCTGTGCTATTATACAGGGTTAACCATTTCGCGGTAGGAAAATATAACCCTGTCATTTGACATCTGTCAGAATTAAATGTCGTCCAAAGCGTGTTTTTTTTAGTTGATGGTTTGCTATTTCGAAATATGGATCGTTTAACAGTCGAAGAACGCGTTAAAATTATTAAATTTTATTATAAAAATGGTGATTCTGTTGTATCAACATTTAGGGCTTTACGAGCCGATTACGGTCGACATAATCGACCTACACAGCAAACAATTTCGAAGACAGTGAGAAAATTTGAAGAGACTGGATCGGTTATTGATATTGCAAGGCATCATCGCAACATTCGTTCTGCTGAAAATATCGCTGTGGTTGCTCAAAGTGTGGAGGAAGACCCGGATTTGTCGATTCCTCGACGTGCTCAACATTTGGTCTTGTCTTACGGCTCATTGTGGCGGATTTTGCATTTGGATTAGCATCTCCATCCGTACAAAATCCATCTCACTCAAGAACTTAAGCCTCAAGACCATACACAACGCAGAATGTATGCGAATTGGGTGATTGAACAACAAGCCATTGATAACGATTTTTTGAACAACATTTTCTTTAGTGATGAGGCTCATTTTTCGCTCAGTGGTTACGTAAATAAACCGAATTGCCGCATATGGGCTCTCAAAATCTTCAGGTGATCGCAAAAAGGCCTTTACATCCGGAAAAAGTGATCGTTTGATGTGCATTATGGTCTGGTGGTGTTATTGGCCCATATTTTTTTGAAAATGATTGTTCCCAAACAAATTTAGCTTTGTTTCATCGCTCCAGGGGGTATCGCGCCATTTTTTCTCATACCGCGATGCGGAACAGGTTTTATGAGCTAACGCAAAGTTTTTCTTCCTCAAATTTGCAGTTTTAAGGAGAGGAACTTTTCGGGCAATCCTATCGAGCAGTTTTGCGCTTACTCATTGTCGTCAAATAGTTCGTGATGAAACAACATTTCCCATTTCGGTTGCAGTTGTCCTGGATGATTTGAACGTCTCGCGTTTGACTAATGAAGTTTGTTTTAGGTACTCCACGTGTCTCAATGGATTTTTCCGGCTTGAGAGCCTTTGCAACAAAATTTTTAAACCGTCCAATTGATGTGGCAATGAGCTTGTAGGTTTTCATCATCTAATATTATTACAATCTTATAATTATGTCTTCAATTCGTTTAATTTGCTCAAAATCTTACCTTCTGCAACTAAATAATTCTTTAAATTGATTCACTTTAATTTTCAGCGAACAACTATTATATTGTCCACCTCAATTTCAAAGACTGAACTAAGAAACAAGACGCAATATTTGCCAATAAGTAATTTTACTGTGAAGACTTCCTCATTTCATTCAAAAAACGGTGCTACTTGCTTGCCAAACTGGTTTTTTGATTCCAAAACATATTGTCTAATTTGTTCTCTACATTTTACGAGTTTTGTGGCCTCACACCTATTATTTTGTCCAGCTGTGTATATTCTATATATTGTACCCGGAAGAAAATATTTAATAAAAGAAATACTATTAAAATCTGACGAAATATAATCATGAAGAGACATTAAAAATACTTTGCTGCTGAAAGTGCTTAGTTGTCCATTTAAAGTATTCTTAGCCGCGGTGTAGCTCTTATTGTGACCCAGAATATTGCAAAGAAGACGTGCTGGGGAGAAGTTAGCTGCAAATAAATTCCAAGGAACTTTAAATGAAAATGTACAGCTATCAGCTATTTACACTACACTCTCGAACACTTAGCGATACCCAATTCAAAGGCACCATTTTGTTATAGTGTTCCATAAGTGCGACATTCAAGCTAATTACCTACAACGACTAGGGTAAAAAAAACGAGATTCCACACTAACCGTCGGCTTAACCTCGTCAATAAAAATCGAAAATCACAAAACTTCAGCACCATCACTGGAACAACATGTCGCGTATTCTAGATCTTAACTCTCGGAAAGTTTTTTTAATACCTCCATTCCCTACCATCACTCTTTCTTCGTCCGTCGCACAACGCTCGTGCGATCTTCATTCACATCTCGTCTCTTTGCCAATTGTGCCACCCAGACAATGTTTAATACGTCGGTATAAGGGGGCACACAAAATAATGTGAACTAATCCTTTCATGAATTCTAGTCCAAATTCATGATCAGGTCTCAGAGATAAAGAAAAATTCAATATAATAAGACGCCTTCAAAAAAAAAGAAAAACTCTGAGTAACTGTCTCTTCAGTATTTCGTGGATAGGGTCAAAATTTCAGGTCCACGCTTTATCAGTGTTCATTGAATGCTCCCTTAGTCTTTTCTTAAATACCAAAAGTGAGCTTGCTTTCTTAACCATTTCTGGTAGATTTTTATACGAGAGCGGTCCCAAAAGTACCCGACCCGACAAAGAAAACAGTAAAAAAATTCCGAAAATGTTTTTTATTTTTCAATATATCCTCCTTTCAGCTCGATACACTTTTCCCAACGATTTTCAATAGCTTCAATACCCGCTTTATAGTTGGAACCGTCAAGCTCCTCAAAAACCGCAGATTCTACCACTTCATTGTTGGCAAATCTTTTGCCGTCGAGCCATTTTTTCAAATTCGGAAAAAGAAAATCCAATGGAGCCAGATCTGGCGAAAAGGGTGCGTGAGGAAGAAATTCGAACTTCAACTCATTGATTTTAGCCATCGCAATGACGCACGTGTGGACTGGTGCGTTGTCGTGATGAAACAACACTTTCTTTTTCGTCAGATGGGGCCGTTTTTTCTTGATTTCATCACTCAAACGCTCCAATAAGGCTGCATAATATATGCCGTTGATTGTTTTTCCTTTTTCGAGATACTAAATATGTATTATTCCATGCGCATCCCAGAAAACGGATGCCATGATGACCTTGCTAGCTGATTGAACTGTCTTTGCTTTCTTTGGAGCCGGTTCTCCTTTTCAGTCCACTGTTTTGACTGATCCTTGGTCTCAGGTGTAAAATGATGGACCCATGTTTCGTCCATGGTTATGAATCGACGCAAAAACTCGGCTTTATTGCTGCGAAACATTGTCAAACACTCGATGGAAACATCCTCACGTTGCTGTTTGTGCTCCATTGTGAGCAAACGCGGCACCCATCTTGCGCACAGCTTCCTCATGTCCAAATTTTCGGTCAAAATGCGATGCACAGCATTTTTTGAAATGCCTGCCATGTCTGCTATCTCGCGCACTTTTAGTCGACGGTCCTACAATACCATTTTGTGGATTTTCTTCACATTTTCTGATGTAGTGAACTCACTTGGTCGACCACTGCAGTGTTCGTCTTGGCAGCTCGTACGACCTCGCTTAAACTGAGCTACCCAATATTTGACCGTTGTAAACGATGGAGCAGACTTCCCAAGAGTAGAATCCAACTCGGCTTTGATATCGGTTGGACTTAGACCTTTCAAATGAAAGTATTATATCACATAACGATGCCCGATTTTTTTCCATATTTACAAATTCACTGAGAGCGTTCACGTTTGATGTCTGTAAAAAAATTATAATAAACGTACCGTTATGGTGGTATTATCAATCGCAGTAATTGTTTTTTTAAACTTCCTGTATTCATAAGTCAGGTCGGGTACTTTTGGGACTACCCTCGTATATACGCAGAGCATCATTCATGGCATCTTTCTTTAGACGATCCGTTCTGGCTTGTTTTCAGCGATGCGTTTGATAAGATGAGAGCCAGCTGTTTGTCGAGGGTGTCTGTAAAACTTTTTGCCACAGACGCCGTTTGGAGCCTTTCGATGTCAATTTTTTGATGCGGGCTGGTCTGGTATAATTCTTCAACTATACAATATATTTTGGTTTCCAAACCTAGAATCATGGACAGCGGCTTCATCCTATATCTGCTTCGATTATTGATAGATAACCAGGACTCCCGATTTATTGACTTTTTTTTAAATACCTTCATTCCCTAACACTCTCTCCATCACTCTTTCTTCGTCGCACATCTAGTCCAAAATCATGATCAGCTCTCAGAGATAAAAAAAAATCAATATAATACGACGCATTCAAAGACAAAAACAGACTAACTGTCTCTTCAGTCTCATCTCATTTTCATAATTGCGCCCGTTCATTCGTGCATAAGGTTCGCCGTGAATTGGAAGCATCAGGAGGCGATACAAGATCCGTTGCAAAATGCAAAAAGCACGAACAACGTTCTGACACTGTCCGATCTGCAGAATTTTTAGAGCAAGTGCAAGCGATCATAGACGAGGACCCTTCAAAATCACGATGACCTTCGGTATAAGTCCACGAAGACCTTCGGTATATGTCTTAGTGATGCGCAGAGGACAGTTCATGTCGGAACGAACACGGGAACAGAGAGTTCTCCGATCAAAACGTCTTTTAAACAAAATCAAACACCCTGAGGCGCCCAAAATGTTATGGTTTTTTTCCGATGAAAAAAATTTTGACCAAGATGAAAAGACCAATCGCAGAAATGACAGATGGTTATGTTCAAATCCTACGGAGGTTCCTGTTGTTATGCCGCAAAATTTCTAGCCACTGTTATGGTTTTAGGTGTTGTCAGCAACGAAGGACATGTTATTCCACCACACTTTTTTACTCAAGGGCTTCGAGTGAACTCTGCTGCATGCATCGAGGTTTTGGAGACGGTAGTGAAACCCTGGATAGACAATGTAAGCGGAGGCAGACCATACAATTTTCAACAAGACTGCTCCTTTACATAAAGCGATGGCGACACAAGATTGGATGGCCGAAAATTTTCATGACCACATCACATGACACCGAACCTATGGCCACCCAGCTTCCCAGACCTTAATCCTTTGGATTATTACGTATGGGGCGTAGTTGAGCGTGAGAATAATAAGCGTCCTCATAATACCACTTCTTCCCTGAAGACTGCTATTAATGCCGTTATGACCAATATGAACCAGGAGCTTTTGATTCGGGCATGTAATCGTTTCCGGACCCGGATCGAAGAGGTTATTGCTGCTAATGCCGATTTTATTGAATAACTTTATAGCCATATATTTATTTAACGTTGTATAAAAAATTCCTGAAATTTCATTAAATTTTGTTAAAAATACAAGCTAATTAATTTTACTCTCAAGTTGTCCTCAAATACCATACGCACCCTGTATATACGCAGTGCATCATTCGGTGCATCGTTCTTTAGACGATCCGTTCTGGCAAAAGGTATTACGAATTGATCCGCATTCCTCGCATTATGTGGGTTGATCTGTGATACCTTAATTAATGGTGTTCGGTTGTAGGTAAACTTAGCTTTCTCCATTATAATGATTTGACTAAAGGTTAATGATTTTGCTAATTGGTAAACCAAACTAGTTTGAGTAAGCATTGGCAGTTTCAGAATGTTTATATACGCTTTAGTCAGCAGCCTGGATATACTATTAAGATGCTGCTTTGCCGATTGATTCCAAATAAGTGCTCCATCGTGTTATTTCGTCAGCCCAAATGCATTTAGAACAAATTTCTTGATGTGATTTGCAAAAACCTCATATCTTCTTAACAAGCCTATTACTGGGGCTGAATGTCTCCTTTAGCTATTTATTTGTGGCAAACAGGTCATACGATGATCCATGATAAGACAAAGATATTTAATTTCTAGCACTCTTTGCAATTTTTCGCCGTTAATATTTAGGTTGCCATCTATGTCTCCTTTGTTGTTTTGCTTAAAAACAATATATTTTGTCTTTTTAGTGTTCAACACTAGTTTATATCGATTAACCACTGATGGAATTTTCCTAGATCCTCGTTGATAGTGTTCTGAACGTCAGCATATAATGTGTGACATCCCTTCAGTCCACATGTATTTAGATTATTTGTGCATAGCAGGAACAAAGTTGGGCCAAGTATTGAACCTTGGGGAACTCCTGTTTTCGTAGCTGCTCGGTCGCTCAAGAAATGTTGATTAAAGTTCTCTGCGATCTTCCCTCTAAGTAACTCTTAAACAACTGCTTAGGACTACCTTGAATACCGTACGCTTTAAGTTTACGAAGCAAGAGTTCATGATCAACTGTCTCATATGCTTTTTTCAAATCCACAAAAATTGCGATGACATAATCACCTCTGTCAAGTCCTAGATTGATGAAACGTGTGACAGAATGTAGCGCATCTAAAGTACTCTTGTTCTTTTGAAATCCAAACTGATGTTGGCATAAAATAGAGTTTTCAACTAAGAATGATCGATTGTTTAGTATTTTTTTAAATATCTTACTAAATCCCGTCAGCAGCGCAACCGGGCGATAGTTATTCGGGTCAAGATGATCGCCACCCTTAAATATAAGAACTATATTTGCAAGTTTTTCTTCTTCCGGAAATGACCCATTCCTAATATGCACGTTTATAAAATTTGCCATAAGCTCGGCTATGTCCTCTTTGATTATACTAATCTCATTCATCTCATCGTGATCCTATAGATGTCTGGCGCATTATTCTTTTTGAATCCATTGATTACATTTAAGACTTCTCTTTTATTTGTTTGATGAATGTGAAGGATTGAATTTATTGAGATATTTGTATATTCTGAACTGGTAATGATTTATTTAGTGATTCTTCCACCAATTGTTGAAAAAAAGTTATTTAACGAATTCGCCGCGTCATGTGGACACGATGTTTTAGAGGGTCCATCAAGATTCAGTTGAAAGTTTTGTGATATAGCCCGGGGTGAAGAATTATCCTTTACATCATTTATTATTTTCCATATTTCATGGGATTTGTCAGCCGCTGTTTCCATTCTCCTTGAGAAATATGAGAATTTCGCCTCTTTCACCAGTCGTTTCGATTCTTTTTTCGCTTGCATATATACAAACTTGAGGGCTTGGTTTCCATTGTTCTTCCTGTAGTCCATGTATGCCTTCCTCTTTTAATACTTGCGTTAATTACTTTTTTCGTTATCAAAGTCCGTTGTCGATATCTGATTTTTTCTCAATCGTAGAGAGCTTTACTTAGCAACTATGATGTTATTTTTGAGTTCAATAAGGCTATTTGGTTTCCGCTTCTTCAGTAATTCTCGTATATTTGATTTAAAAAGCTTGTTATCTAGATATCTGAACGTGTTGTATACCAGCTTCTGTGTTCAGGGTTTGGTCTTGAATAACAATTTTTAAAACAAGATGATCCAGCTCCGGCCAGTCCTCAAATGTGTATGTCATGTTTTCAGCCACTTTTAGATCATTGGTTATTATATGATCCAGAGATCCTAGATTCTGCTGATTCTATTAGTACATCAATGTTTGTGTCCGCTACTAAGATAACATTTTTTTCAGTTAAAAATAATGTATCTAGTACTGTGCAAAAGTTTTGCGCATTCATACGATTGTGGTTGTAGTACGTACCTTATTTATTTTTTTTACCTGCATGACGTACTTCAATTGTTATAACGTTATATTTATCAGGCGTTACTCTCTTGGTAATGAAATTGATTTTTTTACGTATACTCCGGGCACTCTACCGAGTCAGCTCTATGAGAATGATCAGCATTATTATTGTTTCCAATGCAGTTGAAGCTCTTCTCAAGCGTGCTTTTGCAGCCCTTTAAGTCATGTTTTCCCTCATATTTCACACAGATTTGCTCCTCTTCACACTTGATGTTTTGTGGTTGACTTTTTGATAACACGTTAAAGTCCTCCTTTACAAAATATGATCCATAATCTATATTAACGTATCTATTTGCAAGCCCCTTATACATGCTCCCATTTATCTGGATTTTGTGCAACTACCTTCCACTTCTTGTCCTCCTAGCATGTACAAGTTTCATTGTATCTCACTCCTCTATTTTGGGATTTAATGATTGGATCTCATTCCTTGATTCCTCATTTGTATATTGATTTTCTAGACCATTGATGATAAGTCTAGGTTGTCGCATTCTGGTCTCAGCAATATCATACTCATTCTTCATCGCATCCGATGCTAAATTAAAGAGCGATGTAGCATTTTAATTGGTGGTTTTTTTAATAACCGCCCACCATTACGAATGGGCCGCATTAGTTGAAGAGGAATTTTACATTTTGATGGCCTGATCTTCGACTTAAAATCTATCATAGAAGTTTGGAATATTGTATTATATTTCTATTATGCTGAACAAAGAACTTGGGGACAAAATCTACTTTAACAAAAGCAAAGCAGAGCTCCTTTTCGATATATTAAGTGTCGTAATTATCTTACTGAGATAGCAATAGCCAGATCGCAGTATACTCTCTTAGAAAAATCAGTACTACCCCGTAGTGCCTTTATTAAGTCAATAAAAATAACAGAATTTCAAAAAGAATTCATAGCTAAGCTCCAATATTGATGGGTGGGTAGTCTTGATAAATTTTTCTACGATATATAGTCTTCACTTGTCTTCTATTGAATGCCTGCCTTAAATTGTGATTTTTCATATTCGCTAGAAACATACAACTGTCATTTCAATCCCGAAGCTAGGGAAAGATTGACTCATTCTCAAAAACGACAGACCAATAAGTACCAGCTTTCGGAAAATTCCCTAATTCCAGTTTGGCTTCAGGAATGTAGAGTCCAATCAGCACGCTGCGTTGAACAGTAGGGCTACTTTTGATACTGAGAAAACGTTCAAGCCGGCTGGCTTAAAGGATTTCTTTATTAATTTAAACAGTACAATATTCTTTCCTGCTTAGACTTACTTCCATTTGACCTGGTATTATGTGTTTACCTCGATCATAAGTACTTAGCCTACAAAAGAATAACGAACATTTTCGGAGAATGGAAATTTATTTCTCAACATAATCTTCTCGTAGCTCGATATACTTGACCCAGCAAGGCTTCAACTTCTTTAACCAGTCTGAAAAATACGTTTTCTCGACGTCTACAAAGTAGGCCTCTGTGGTAGCGATGACCGACCTCCTCATTCGACTCAAATTTCCGCCCGGCGAGTGACTTTTTCAAGTTTGAAAGCAAAAAGAACTCGCACGGGCCAAACCTGGAGAATATGGTGGATGGGGTAGCAGTTCGTCGTCCAATTTGCAATGATTTTACTCTGCGTCCGTCTCGTTACAAGATTTCCCGCAGGAAAACTAAACCGACCTCTCATTGGTTATAGACGTGAAATCTGAGAACCCTTAAGGTCAACAAGTCCTGACACTCTTAGTTTACTCCGAGGTGGATGCTGGCAGGCTAGCTACTTCGGACAGGAATTCCGATCGCAGGTCTTTCGCGAGCAGACAAATCCAAAACAGAAGGATCAACCACCGACTCAAATACCCGATTTAAAACACGTCAAACAACTTCCAACGACTTGGTTTTACTTTACTTTGTTTCCATTTCCTTTTCCTTTCGGTCCGAGAAAATGAACAACACGAAACACCAACATCCACGTGTTCTCGAACATTCACCGATGCGGTGCCCGAAATAAACTACTCGAATTCAAAACCGAATCAATCTACTCTAACAAAAAAAAACGCAAACAAAACTGCGACACCGAGTATCGACCGCGACACGAAATCGACCTTTGGCGGATTATATCAACCCTACTCCCTCGGCGGCAAACTCACATTTCATCTTTGCATCCTTCTGAAAAAGAACGAGCACATACTGAAAAGGAAAGACGTTTTTCTTAGTTAGAAATTGATGTTATATCTGACTTCAGCTCCATATAAAATCTCTCAATGTACAAGCTCCATATAAAATCTGTCAATGCACATATAAAATACTTCAATTATAAATTTTTTGATCCAATAATTAACAAATTATCTTAAAAGGTGTAGTTGGAAAACAAGTTATTAAATGAACACTTCTTCTTCTTCGTACACTACAGCTCTCGGGCCTTCGCTTCCTGCAAATAGCACCTCCTACTGTCTCGGTCCATTGACCGCGTCCTCCAATTTCGAAATCCGAACAGCGATGACCGAGTCAGACCTGCGTTTCCTCATGTTCCACACTGGTCTCCGGCCTTCAGTTCTCCTAACGAATACCATTTTGGGTATACGTTGTTCGCCTATACGATTCATGCGTCCAGCATATTGCAGCTTCCACAGTCTTACAATCGCTGAGACCTACGGCTCGTCAAAAATTTCATATAGCTCATGGTTGTATCGAATTCGCAATTGGTCCCCGTCTAGCTTCGCTGCAATTATCGCCTCAGGACGCGTCTTTCGTATCCTATTACGCAAGAATATCAAATACAGGCAAATCAGTTTAAACATCAATCTGGAAGCGGTTGCTGTGCAAACATTGAAACTCAAAACCAACCTTGTCCTTGCCTCGATATATGTTCCGTCCAGCGTCACTGCATCAGCGTTTAAAACTGGAATGGATAAAATCAAGCACAAGCTGGATTTTACCAGACGCGTTGTCATCGGATGTGATCTGAACGCGAGACACACTTATTGGGGTGATACTCCTTCCAACTCCAAAGGCAAAACCCTTCTCGGATCGGTTGGAAATTTGAGATTCAGAACACTCAACACTGGAATCTACACCGGTTGATGACAAATGGATTCAATCCTCGCCGGACGTTACCGTGTCAAAAGTGCTTTTCGAGCTGACCAGCTGGTGCGAGGTCAAGGACGACCTGTGCAACAGCGGACATTGCCCCATTAAGATCACGTTTAAAATGTGTTAGAACACTTGACGGCTGTGTCGAGGCAGTGACAGGATTGGAATTGATATCGCGACTGGTTCCTTCAAGGGTAATTTTGAAGAGATCATCAATGAAGTCAGCCAAATCATCAACCATAATACCAAATGTAAAAATAATCAAACATGGCAACAGGTACCGGCTATCGAAAGAACTAATGAAGAATTGGAGCAGGAAAAATGTGGCTTTAAACAGATTTAAGCGATTGAAGAACTTGAGAACTGATCTGTCTTAAATGAAGCGAGATATGAGTGGAAAATGGGGGCCAAAGAAGTCAAAAAGAAAGGGTGGGAAAAAGCTGTACTCCACATTTGCGATGACGGTAACACCAAACGTTTCTGGACCGTCAGCAATAACATCAAAAATCATAAGAATAGAAACCCGATTGACCAAATGGACGAAGAGGACTTAGCTTTTCTGATGTTTCGTTTCCACGTACTCTTGTCAGAAAAATTTTTTTTTGAAGGGTTTGGCCTAGCCGATTCCTCCTTAATCGAAAGTCAGGTATCTACCATACCACACTAGTGATAAATTACTAGATGAAATTTTATTGATCTGTTAAAAAATATTATGAAGGCACTATAAGCTTATCAAATATTTGATGAAGGCACTAAGCTTATCAAGCCTAGGATAATTTTTACGGCACCATAGAACATACACAGAGACTGTCCTAACACGACATAAAATTGTTTTAGGGGACTTAACGCCCAAATCGGCTGGGAGTTGGCTCACAGAGGAATAACAGGACACAGCCTACACGCAGAAACCAGCCCGAACGGACAACGCCTAATAGACTTCGCGACAGGCAGAAACTTCATCGTAAGCTCCTTCTGCTTGCCGCACCGTGACATTCACAAAACAATGTGGACATCCCCCAATGGCTACACGCATAACAAAATAGACCACGTTCTTATAGAAAAACGGGCTGCCGCCAGTATTCTCGACGCACGCTCATTCTGTGGCGCACTTTGGATCGGACCATTTTTATCCAAAGTTAAATTCTGGTGTCGCATCTCCAAATATCAAAAACAAGAGGCCCCCGATAATAAATTACGACCTACTTATGTTAAATGATGATTAGGTGAAATTCATGTCTTGTACTAGTACGTCGTCGCTGGAAGGCGCACTGGAATCGGTCCCACAGGCGGGAGAAAATAGCAACGATATCCAAACGATGTGCAAAATGGTCAAAGATGCGATCACAGACACAGCGGAAAAGGTCTTAAGACATCGACAAAAATGATCGGAATGACTGGTTCGACGAAGAATGTCAAGATACGATTAACAAAAGAAATCAGGCGCACAAACTGTGCGTCCAAAGATCAACTCGGGTGAACATCATCTTCCGTAAACAAGCAAGAAAGTTGTGCCGACAGAAGCAACTGTGGGCCATTAACCGGAAGATAGAGAAATTAACGAATTAAGCCAAATCAGCGTACGCCTCAGTTAAAAAGCTTTGAGGGGGATACACACCACGCACGAGCCTCTGTTAAGACTTACAAGGTCGATGTTAAAAACGAGTGGAAACACCCACAAGAACTACTGAAACTGTGAGCATTCCAGGGGCTGAAGAAGATGTCCTGGCAACGCTACAAACAACAGAAGAGATACAAAGAGCCATTCGTTGTCTCAAAAAGAATGAAGCTCCTGGAATTTACGGAATAACGACTGAACTGATCCAAGCCGGAGGAACACACCTACTCAACCTCCTTCATCGATTAATATGTAGGATATGAACAGAGAAGCAGCTACAGCTTACAGAGCGAAGAGTGACTATTATGAAAATATCATTGTAGAGAACCAAGGTGAGTTTTGATTTTCAGTAAAACTAGTGCTTGGAAATGCTGGGAATACAATATCGATATATACCAGCTTTTCTCAGTCTTCAAGCAATCATACGACAGTGCTGACAGCAATGTTCTGTACGAAATAATACTTGACTTTGGCGTCCTAACTAAACTCGTCTGTATGACCAGGTTACAATGCTAAACACCGAGTCTCAGATCAAAGTTAACGGAGATTAACGGAGATTTGACTGAAAGCTTTCCAACGAACTCAGGTCTAAAACAGGGGATGGGCTTGCCCCAATGTTATTCAATATTGCTCTGGAACATGTGGTCAGGAAAACGCCAACGGACACCACGGGCACTTACTCTTACAAGTCCACACAATTAGTAGCGTATGCCGACGACGTTAACATTATGTCCAGATCAATTCCAAATGTGAAGGTAACGTTCATACAGCTGGAGTCATAAGCGATTCTGGTCAATGAAACTAAAACTAAATTCATGACCCAAACAAGAAAAGACATACCATAAAATCTGACCTGATGAGACTACAACCTGGAAAATGTGGATAGTTTCCCATACTTAGGAGTCCAACTTGATAGAAAGGGCATGGAAAAGAATAAATGCAGTAAACGAAACCTTCTACAAAGTTCTTCCTATGCTAAGATCCAGAGATTTTCACAGGGAAAATAAGATTCACATATACTCGTACAAGTCACTAACAAGATCTGTGCTGCTGTAAGGATGTGAAACGCGAACTTTTACAAATTTTTCCGAAAGGGCCCTGGACGTATTCGAACGCAAAGTGCTCGTGAGAATATAGTATATGGCCCAGTAAAGCATGGAGCAGAGTGGAAACTTCGTTACAACGATGAGTAATTAATCTTTATGACAACCAACCTGTATCTGCATGCGTCAAGTTGCGGAAACTATAATGGCAAGGACATGTGGAGAGAATGGAAGAGCACAGGCCAGAAAAACGTCCAGTTGGAAAACCGGGGGAACGGTGAGTAGATTCAATCAAATCAGACAGCCGATTCCTGCTTGGCGAGGGAGGTCGCAGAATCGCGACGATTGGAGGCGAATTCGAGCTATGCTATGAATGATGATAACTGAAAACCCGTGAAATTTCAGTTTCGATAAAAAATGAAATGAAGTCCATCTAGCATGAACCCATTCAATTAATCTATACAACAAAACCAAAGCATATTTATATCTGATCATCGTTCATAGACCAGAAACCTCAATGCTGTCACATACTTGACTAACTCCCAACATTCCCTTCCAGTGAACAATGCTGCTGGAGTCTTCTTCGCGTATGATGCATACCCATCGAGTATCGCCATAATTCATTTTTTCGGTATTGACATCATCAGTGTTTACAAGAGTCTTATGTGTTTCGTCTGTTCATGTGGTAGATTCGTCCTCTACCGGTTGAAGTACAAATGAAAGTTCGTATAGTTGGGATGGCTGATCTACATATTCGCATCTGTTATACTTGAGCGCAGATATTGCTTCCTTATTTGATATACGATACAAGAGTCCATACTGGGAATTCCTGCAGTCATAAGTCTCCATATTTGCCACATATTAGCGGAAATCGGTTTCTGCTTTCCTGTGCTCTTAAGTACAAATTTGCAAACATACGAACAGCCTGATTTTCTCCACACTGTAGGCACTTTGTATAAACCATGCAGCGTGTGAACATGAATTCAAATGTGTCTCTAGGTGGCCGACATACAAGGGGCTCTAAAGAGAAATATACTCGTATGGGTATCCTTAAATTCAACGAAACGCATTTTGGTCAGTGCATATAACATAATGTTATAATACCCTGCAGTTTTAAAAGAGTCGAATAATATTTGACGAAGTAATGATATATTTAACAAATTTATAATCGTGTATATAGTGTAATGGAAAGCAAACCTGATATTTTAGGGAAAACAAAACTCCATTACCCATCTTCGTTCAAACATTATGCCTGGATATAACATAAAAGAAAAAGCAATAATAAAAAAATATACTATATATTACGGATGAAACTAATAACAAACTCTTCTATAGAATTCAGTTAAAAATACAGTCAACTTTCTTTTACATTAAAAAATTATATTTATTTTTTAAATTCAAAATTCACATATCAATATAACTCTAACTTAGGCACATGACCAAGGCCAGGCCACTATTTTAAAATTAAGTGTATTTATATCTGATAATCGTCCATAGAGCAGAAAGAAACCTTAATGCTCTCACATACTTTTCTGACTCCTAACATTCTCTTTCAGTGAACCTTCTGGTAGAAACATGCTCCTGTCTACCCAACGTGTATTTTTTGTGATCTCGGGGAGATGCTTTTGTTATCCAATTTCAATTTAATGACGACTAAGTCATTTGATTTCATACAGATTGCCATACCGGATATACACTCCCCCAGCAGGCTGGCTATACTGAAAAATTTTACACAACTTTTCATGTATTGGTTGTATTTTGATGAAATTTTATTTTACATGGTTTTGTGTTGATGCATGTTGCCTGGCAACAGAAAATCTAAAAATAAACATACGACAACGGTAATTTCAACTGTTTTATTTTTCGGATTTTTGCAAGGGCGACACCAGGATGTACACACCTGTAAAAATACTAAATAAAATGAATAATTTTAATTTTTTTTAAATTTTATTTTATTAATAATGTGTAGATCCTCCATTTTGAGTACAATTTCAAAAACTCTATTTGAGAGCGAATTATTCAGTTTTTCAACGTAATTTAATGGGATTTAATTAAAAGCGTGTTTAATTGCTGCGATCAGCGTTTGTCTTGAAATTGCATTCCTTCTGCATAAATTTTGCGCGATAACCATCTCCACAAATTCTCCATTATGTTCAGGCCAGGAGATAAACCTGACCAGTCCCGAAAATCCATATTGTTGTGTGCAAACCATTGTTTAACTCGTCCTACTGTATGGACGGGCTCGTTATTTTGTTGAAGAATCCATGGTTGTCCGCCGAACATTTCTTGAAAATGAATTCTCTGGATTTCTAAAAGTTCAATGTAATCCGCTGAGGTCTGCCGACCTAAAATAACCAAATCGATGACTCCATGAAACGAAATCGCTGCCCATAACATGAGGGCACCAACAGCGGTATGACGACCGGACAGAAACCGCTCGGATTTTCTCAAATCATGGAAGTAATACTGAAAGCCATCAGACCCATCCAAATTAAATTTTTTTTCATCAGAAAATATCACTGGATGCCATTCCTCCTTCCAACTAAAATGTGTCCGGCAGTACTCTAATCTAGCATCTTTATGACGGTGATGTAAATGTAGCTTTTTCATTAGTTTCGTCCGTCAAAGATGCGGACACGCTTTAATCACTCTTTGTACTGGCAGAAGTTCCAACTTTACCCTTTATTTTGCCAGCGGTGGCAGCAGAATTCGACGATTCGCGTAAAATTAGCCTACGCTCTCGTTCTGTAGTTGCTCTTGCTGTTATTGAGTATACGAAATATCAGAAGTATGAACTCTCGTTTGTGAACAAAAACTAAACTTTATTATAACAAAATTGTACTGAGCTATATCGTCATGCGTGTCTACACTTTCAAGTATGAATCATGAGAGAGAGATTTGAAGTTGTTGCCGACTTAACTGCCACGATGCTGCCCTGGTGGTGAGATTAGCAATTGATGATAAATGCGTCGCAACTTTGAGCTGCGTCGGCACAATACGCCTTCCCAAGTGTCAGTCATATGAAACTGATCGTTCGCAGATCGTAACGTTTTCGCTTTCTACTCGGCGGGTAAGTCCTTGTCTCTGCAGGCAACGGGTTCACCGGCGTCAGTTGCTGCTTACATGACGGGAGGCGTGTGCTGGGTAAAGACTGCTGTAGCGCCGATGGGCTCGAATGGTTCTCTTTAGTAGGAGTTACGTCAGGCGCTCCGGATGCCGCGGAAACTTTTGGCGGACGGAGGGGTCTCGGTGAAACGGCGGTACTCGGTGTGGCAGTGGGTTGATGCGAATTCTGCTCAATCTCTTCGAAAGCCGGCTTCAGACGTTCCGTCGACACGTTGACATGGCGATCTTGTATAGTAATTCTGACAGACGCGATGAGGTCCTGAGTAAGGCGGGGACAGGAGTTTACGGACTGCATCTACGCGCAAGAAAACATGTGTGCAGCTGCTGAGCTTTTTGTTGACGAAGATTGTTCGATCGTTTCGGTGGGCCGTCTGCACTGGTTGGACTTGCGACATATGCTCACGCAAATTGAGAAGAAAACTATTCGGGCTAACCGAAGGAGTGTCGGGACTGATGATTTCAGCTAGAATCGACAGCGTGGCCCCAAACAACAGCTCTGCACACGATGCATTGACGTCCTCTTTGTAACTGGTGCGTAGCCCCAATAATACAGTCGGGAGAATATCCGGCCAGGAAACACCGCTACCGTGACACATAATTGCGGCCTTCAACGTACGGTACCAGCGCTCGATAATTCTGTTTGATTAGGGGTGATGCGGTAACGTTCTAATTCTAGTACTTACGGAGAAAGCGGCGAGAGACTTGAACAGTGATGATTCGAACTGGGTGCCCTGATCTGTAGTGATGAGGCGAGGTGTACCGTAACGGGCGATCCAGTTATTGAACAGTGCTTTCGCCACGGTTTTCGCTGTCTGATCGGCGATGGGGACGGCCTCAGGTCACCTCGAAAAGCGACCGATCATCATTAGGCAATACTTAAAACCTTGCGATGGGGTGAGCGGCCCAATGATGTCCAAATGGATGTACTCGAAACGGCCGTGGAGCACTGGAAATAGCTGCACCGGATTCATCTGATGACGAGTAACCTTCGAGCGCTGGCACGGCACGCACGAACGAGCCCAAATGCGGATGTCTCTCCTCATATTCGTCCACACAAATCTTCTTGCGATAGCCTTATAGGTAAATCGAGCACTAAGATGCGCCAGTCGGTAAAAAATTTCGAAGACTTTCTTGCGCAACGAAACCGAGACGAAGGGTCTGAGCCGGCCCACAAACGCTGGATGAGTTTCAACGAGGTGTTGTTATTTCGGAGCAGCTGTTGAAGTTCCATGTCGCGGCTTTGCTCTAGAGCAAGCTCATCCTCGCTGATAATAGACGGCATCTCAATAGTACTCACATGGGAAAGTGCGTCTGCGACCTAGTAGCTGGTTCCGGCAATGAAACGGAAATCCGTCGTGAATTGCGAAATGTAATTGAGATTACTTTTTATGGAATTGTTTGCAGCTACATATAAATGAGTTGCATATTTTGAATAATAATTTTTCTAAAAAATTATTAGAGAAGAAAAATGTTAGAAGAAGGTGGTTTCGACGTGTGCACTAATTCTCCTCAGGCCATCACTCTTAGATACACACCGGTGATGGCGACCACCATGCTCAGAGGTGAGGGAGTTAATTTTTAATTTTTTTCTACTTATGCAAACTCAATATGTTTTTGTATCTGCAAGTTATATTCAAGGTAAATTTCTCTTGTAAGTACTTGTATTAGCTAAACTTTTTAATTGGATCATTTCACCCTTTTCACATCAACTTAATGTAAATCTATACGACAAATTTGCTCTACATTTGAAGCTTATCTAACGTCGCGCGAATATAACTTGCAGATACAAAAACATATTGAGTTTGCATAAGTAGAAAAAAATTAAAAATTAACTCCCTCACCTCTGAGCATGGTGGTCACCATCACCGGTGTGTATCTAAGCGTGATGGCCTGAGGAGAATTAGTGCACACGTCGAAACCACCTTCTTCTAACATTTTTCTTCTCTAATAATTTTTCAGAAAAATTATTATTCAAAATATGCAATTCATTTATATGTAGCTGCAAACAATTCCATAAAAAGTAATTTAAAAAGCTATCGGAGCCATCCGAAAGAGTGATCGATATCCGCGCGACGTTAGATAAGCTTCAAATGTAGAGCAAATTTGTCGTATAGATTTACATTAAGTTGATGTGAACAGGGTGAAATGATCCAATTAAAAAGTTTAGCTAGTAATTGAGATGCCTGAGCTGGTGCGGCGAGGGTTTGCTAGCGGAATGAGCGAATGCGTACGTCAGCGGTTTGCGATCCGTCAGGACGAAAAACGACGAGCCTTCTAGATAGTGGCGGAAATTATGAACGCTGGTGTAAATAGTGAGCAATTCTCGGTCGTAAACGCTATACCTCAACTCGGGTGCAGAGAGTTTTCTTCAGAAAAACGGCAACGGGAGCCATCGACCATTTTGTTCGTGCTCTAACACGGCGCCTACGGCTATGTCGGATGCATCAGTAGTCAGCCTGAGAGGTTTACCGGCCTGATAATGCACGAGTAACGTGCAATCCGCCAAGCTGTCTCTGGACTTTACGAACGCCTCCTCCGCTTCCGGGTACCATTCAATTGTCGTCTTGTCTCCTTTCTTGTTGCCTGTACATAATTTGTTGAGAGGGCATGAAGCACCGCGGCGTTGCGGACGAACCGCCGATAAAAGTTCTGAGCCCAAATACCGCCGGAGATCCCTTAACGTGAAAGGCCTTTTAAAATTTCAAATTGCATCTACTCTAGATGTCGGACGGCGCACGCCTTTCTCGTTAATAATATGTCCGAGGTACTCTATTTCGCTCACGCCCCACTCGCACTTAGAGACATTAATAGCGATCCCGAAGCTCAATAGACGTTGGAATACTACTCGTAGATGCTGTAAATGCTCCTCCTCCGATTTCGACGCGATGAGCACATCGTCGAGGTAGCAAAAACAGTAATCGAGCCCTCGGAGCACGGCGTCCATAAATCGCTGAAAGGTCTGCGCTGCGTTCCGAAGACCAAGCGTCATCACCGTGTATTCGAAAAGTCCAAACGGCGTCGTGACCGCCGTTTTCGGGATGTTTTCCTCCGCTATTAAAATTTGGTGGAACGCGCGCAGTAAGTCAATCTTCGAGAAAACGCGCGTCCCACTTAAGTTCACTGAAATATCCATGATGTGTCGCATTGGATATTTATCCGGGGCTGTAGCGACGTTAAGGCGACAATAGTCTCCGCATGGTCGCCATGTGCCGTCTTTCTTTGGGACGAGGTGCAAGGGACTTGCCCATGGGCTCTTGGATGGTCTACAGAAACCTTTATGGAATTCTTTTCGCGCTACACGTGGCGACGCGGGCGGTCTGGTACCGGGCGGCCAGTATTAGTTATAAAATGCTTGGTTTGATGTGCCGGAGAGCGCGCGGGGACTGCTGGATTCGTGAGGCCCGGAAATTCTTTCAGCAGGGATACATACCGCGAACTTGAACTTGATTTGATTACGTTATCCGGAATGGATTTTCCAGCGGAGCACTGCATGTGAAGCAAAAACTGGGACGGTCGCATATCCTGCATCTCAAGATCAAACAGCGCTTGGCGCGTCCTTTCCTCGTCGGTGATGCCAAAAACAGCCAGCAGCCTTCGTCGGGTGGATCTTCTACGATGTCTGCAACCTGCGATAGAGTTGGCATGTCCAATTCACCCACAACTTTGTCGAAACGCGCCATGTCTGACCTGCGGAACTGTGCTTCAACGCGCGAAAACCATAAGTTGGTTTGGTGTGCCAGAAATGTGGCAATTTGACCATGATGGCGGCGTTGAGGGCGGCGGAGGCTTGGTCGACATCTCCTTCATCGGCATCGAAGAATTCGTTCGGCATTATTTAACGAGATATTCAATTCGTTGTCACCAATATTGAGTATACGAAATATCAAAAGTATGTTTATGAACAAAAACTAAACTTTATTATAACAAGATTGTACTGAGCTATATCGTCATGCGTGTGTACACTTTCAAGTGTAATCACGAGAAAGGGAGATTTGAAGTTGTTGCCGACTTAACTGTCACGATGCTGCCCTGGTGGTGAGATTAGTAATTGATGATAAGTGCGTCGCAACTTTGAGCTGCGTCGGCACACTGTGCACCCTTCTTGTTTTTTTTCCATAGTTTTCTGGATCAGTTAAATAACTACCGATTACCTTATTACCTCTATCGATTTTAATCGCTATTTGCTGATTGGCATAATTTTCTTGCTTAAATGCAATTATTTTACCAATTTCTTCCTTTGTCAACGTTGAACCTGCACCCATTTTTTTTAAATGCAAAAAAAATTATTTTCACCGAGAAATAAACAACACAAATTAATAAAAAATTGAATTTAAATAAATTTCAATCTCTTTATTGTTTGAAAGTTAAAAACAAACTGATGTGTCCATCCTGGTGTCGCCCTTGCAAAAAATCGAAAAACGAAACAGTTGAAATTACCGTTGCTGTTTGTTTATTTTTAAATTTTTCGTTGCCAGGCAACATGCGTCAACACAAAAGAATGTAAAAAAAATTCATCAATACATGAAAAGTTATGTAAAATTTTTCAGTGTGACCATCCTGCTGTCGGAAAGTGTATATGTTTATCATAAGACAATCTGTTTGCCAAAAGTTCTTTCTTACATTAATTTGAGTTATTTCCGTCACATAAAATCTCCTATATATTCTTAATTTCAGCTAACCCCTTGCCTAATTGTCAAAATATTCCAGCACCAAATCTGGGTGCAGCACCGTCCGGTGGAGCTAATGTAGGAACGGCAATTGGTACAAATACTTCAACTGTAAGCTCACCGAACGGATCAAATCCTCCAAGCACATCAAATACAAATGGCGGCAACAATCCTAATGTTTCACCAAACTCATCCACTGCTCCAGCCTCATCGTCATCATCGACATCACCATCAGCATCATCCTCTTCCGCATCATCATCCTCCGCATCAGCATCATCCACATCAACAGCAGCACCTGCCTCATTAGCGCAGAGTCCAAACAGTGGCGGGAGCAGTAATAACATCAATTCAAATAGTTTGCCAAATGCAAATAGTAGCATGATTGTTGCCAGTACAAGTAATACACCCCACACAGGTTCGTTGTCAGAAGTTTTAATTAAAGATATTAGCCGTTACAAATTATATGAATTCTAATTTAATTAAGAAGTTTTCTGAGCTCTTTGTTTATTATGTTTGCAGGAATATCGGGATCCACATCGCCAAGTGCAAGTGCTGCAACGGGTGCGTCTGTGATGGGATGCAGTCATCAGTCACCGTACGACCTAAGACGAAAAATACCACCAAATCATGATGTTTGGAGTAGTGGTAGCAGCGGAAGTGGTGGTCCATCAACAAGTTCTCAATATGCCAACAATACTAGTTCGCTTAGTTGCGATGACACGTGCTATATGCTTCCAGCGAGAAAGCGACCGCGACGCATGTACAATTCATCAAATGAAAACTACACTTCTTCCGCTGCTCACTACCTTCAATATGAAATGCCCGATGAAGTTCTACTCACAATATTCTCCTATTTATACGAACAAGACTTATGCCGCCTCTCGTTAGTTTGTAAACGATTTAACACAATTGCTAATGATACAGAATTGTGGAAACGTCTATATCAAAATGTGTACGAATACGATTTGCCATTATTCAATCCAGAACCATGTAAATTCCATTTTGTGAAAGTGGAAGACTCCGATTACGCGAATCCTTGGAAAGAAAGCTTTCGACAGCTGTACCGCGGGTTACACGTACGACCTGGTTATCAGGAGAAAAAGTACAAAGGTCGAAATATTTTGTATTTCAATACAATTCAAAGTGCGCTGGATTATCCCGATGAAAAAACGTTGAATAATACATCAACAGCGACTGCCGTTTCGAATGGTATGAATTCGAGTGGAATGTCGAATCTGCTGAATTCAATGTATGACGATAGCACGTCGACAACAGAGAATACAGGAAGTTTGATATTCCTACATGCCGGTCATTATCGGGGTGAATTTCTATTTATCGATTCGGATGTACAATTGATTGGAGCAGCACCAGGAAATGTGGCGGAATCAGTTGTGCTGGAAAGGGAATCAGGATCGACAGTGATGTTTGTTGAGGGTGCTAAGCAAGCATATGTGGGTCATATGACGTTAAAATTCTCACCAGATGTAACGTCAACGGTGTCGCATCATAAACATTATTGCTTAGAAGTTGGAGAGAATTGTAGTCCTACGATTGATCACTGTATAATTCGGAGCTCGTCGGTTGGTAAGTTGAAATTTTATGTTTTAGTTTTAGTTTCAAATCAAATGCAGGCATAGTCCCTTGTACTTATTCCAGTTGCTACAAGACGAACTTACAATTTGCTTTGGGTTTATTTGATCAAATAAATCAATCAAACTTCAGAAATTGCTAAGAAAATATTAATCATTGGGACATTGTATTTTTGGACTGCATTGCCCTAGTTGTAGGTGAAAGCATATCTTCATAACTTTGGTTTTAGCCACTTTGCGAAAATACTTGATGGAATCCGAAATTGACTACCTTGAGCAATATCGAGTATTGTCGTCAATAAGATGACAATAATAGTAATAACACGACCTTGTGACCCTCTTCTGTAAAGCTATCGAACTTATCTCTGGCATTCCCTTTTTTATGGCATACGCAAAGAAATATCACTACGTGAGATCGGTTGCTTGGAAAAACATGCACTCACAGCATAGCCAATTCTTACGCCGATTCATACCGTTTTGGAAGATCACTAAGCCAATCCTGCTTCAAATTAGCTTTCTTGGTTTCGCTAAACCCTCTCTCTAGTTATCTCTTAATTTCTCTCCAAACTAAGAAATAAATGATGGGCCAATTAATAATTAAACTTGCAAAGCTAATAATTCCGGAACGTAATAAATAATATTTATCGGTTTATTTTATAACTGACTTCTTTCATTTTTCCCCATTATTCTTCTTTCGAAACAGTGGGAGCGGCTGTATGTGTAAGTGGTGTTGGAGCGAATCCTGTGATACGTCATTGTGACATTAGTGATTGTGAAAATGTTGGCCTCTATGTGACGGACTATGCGCAAGGCACCTACGAGCACAACGAAATCAGTCGAAATGCTTTGGCCGGCATTTGGGTGAAAAATTTTGCTAGTCCAATCATGCGAGAGAATCATATACATCACGGACGTGATGTAGGAATTTTCACATTTGAAAATGGCATGGGTTATTTCGAGAAAAATGATATTCATAATAATCGAATAGCTGGATTTGAAGTGAAAGCTGGCGCTAACCCAACGGTGGTAAAGTGTGAAATTCATCATGGTCAAACTGGCGGAATCTATGTTCATGAAAATGGACTAGGACAATTCATAGAAAATCGTATTCATTCCAATAATTTTGCAGGTAAATAAAAAAGGAAGGGAAGGGAATACCAGTCTACTAATAAGTTGCAAATTATTTCTATAGGTGTTTGGATAACGTCGAATAGTAATCCTACAATCAGAAAAAATGAGATATATAATGGACACCAAGGTGGTGTGTATATTTTCGGCGAAGGACGAGGCTTAATAGAACATAATAATATATATGGAAACGCGTTAGCTGGTATCCAGATACGCACAACCAGTGATCCGATAGTGAGGCATAATAAAATTCATCATGGCCAACATGGTGGCATTTATGTACACGAAAAAGGACAAGGGTTAATTGAAGAGAACGAAGTCTATTCAAACACATTAGCTGGTGTGTGGATAACTACTGGAAGCACACCAGTCCTGCGAAGAAATCGTATTCATTCCGGGAAACAAGTAAGTAACTTATTTCAGTTCTTTAAATTATCCTCAGATAACTGCATCGATTATTTTAACATAACGTCTTTCTTCTTTCTCAGGTGGGAGTCTATTTCTATGACAATGGTCATGGCAAGCTGGAAGACAACGATATTTTCAATCATTTATATTCGGGCGTACAAATACGAACGGGCAGCAATCCGGTAATTCGTGGCAATAAAATTTGGGGTGGGCAAAATGGGGGTGTGCTAGTGTACAATGGCGGATTAGGTTTGCTCGAACAGAACGAGATATTTGATAATGCTATGGCCGGTGTTTGGATCAAGACCGACTCAAATCCAACGCTAAAACGCAATAAAATCTATGACGGTCGTGATGGTGGTATATGCATATTTAACGGTGGCAAAGGAATACTCGAAGAGAACGATATCTTTCGCAATACACAAGCAGGCGTTCTAATCTCAACACAAAGTCATCCAATTTTAAGGCGGAATCGAATTTTTGACGGTTTGGCCGCGGGTGTAGAAATTACAAATAATGCAACAGCAACTTTAGAATTTAATCAAATATTTAATAACAAATTTGGTGGTTTGTGTTTGGCGAGTGGTGTGCAACCGATAGTTAGGGGCAATAAAATATTTAATAATCAAGATGAAGTGGAAAAAGCCGTTTCGGGTGGACAGTGTTTATATAAAATAAGTAGTTATACGTCATTTCCTATGCATGATTTCTATCGGTGTCAAACGTGTAATACAACCGATCGAAATGCAATTTGTGTGAACTGCATCAAAAATTGTCATGCTGGACATGATGTCGAATTTATACGCCATGACAGGTGAGTGGAACTTTAAAATTTTGTTTATAGTATATAAGATAAAAAGGTCAATTTGCGTTTATAGCATTACAAGTTCTTATTTTTTTTTTGTTTTACAAATTATTTCATGACTCTGATAAATATTTTGATGAATAGTCAATTGATAGCACGGTGTAAGGCCTGGCTGTCCGTGTTTAACTGTAGGCTTATTTTATTAAAATATACTGACTTTCCTAACGTGGACCTAGTGCTAAAAATATCGGCTACGAATTTCTGAGTTCGCTTTGGGTTCGAACTTCATTGCTCGGTTTCTGACTTGGTTGACAAAACTACGTATTGCTTTAGAGATGATGACCTCACCCTATCGCAAATTAAATTTAAAAGTGCATAGCTGTGCAAATGCAGGAAAAACACATGTATATAATAAACTCCTTTGCATCAAACAATGAAAATACCGAATTCAATAGTGTTGCCGACTATCAACAGAAAGTATTCACATTCTTTCTTCTAAGTAAATCTTAATGGGTTGCCAATCGTCTTCTGTGTCTGTCGAAATACAGAGAACAAATTGATTAAAATTTTTAAAGGTATACGACAACATATATAATACAAAGCATACTAAAGTATCAACAATTAAAACATGTAAAGAAAAAAAAGACCCAAAATACTCTTAAACAGGAAGAAATTAATTTCGTCGCCAAATCGTTTTTCCCCGTTTGATACATTGTAATTATCATATTTTTGTCATTCATTATGTTGAAACGGGGAAGTTGATTTGGTACAGAATCCATTACATTATTTTTCTCCTTTTTTAGGGCATTTTGGTGTTATTGTTTTTTCTTATATTATGATTGTCAGAAGTATAACATATATATTTAGTAGTCCACGTGGTGTAGTGATTAGAGTGCTCTCCACTTAATCCAAAGGTCCCTGGTTTAAACCCGTTGGTGAAAACGAGATTTGCTTCAAGTGATTCTTCTATAAGCCCCTTCAGTTATGATGTATGTATAATCAACATGCATAAAAATGTCCCACTTTGGCATGATGAAAGCATTTTGGCGCTACCTTGAAAGGAATTTGTATTGATTTTTTGGGTATTACGACAACAACACAGCATGTTGTAACGTTTTATCATAATGTAATAAGACGTACTCAACAATTCTTCTTTGTAGCACTACAGCCCCTCTCGGGCCTTCGCTTAGAGATAGTTAGAGTATCTCATTTCCATGACCGTATTGATTTCTTCGGAAGTACTCCGGTACTCAACTACTTCGGTACTCAACAATAGTCGCTTGAATTCGATTGCAAATGTGGCAAAGATGATTTTCGTTTCTACATTGCATAACATGATCCTCACAGTACTCACATTTCTCTTTGTTAACAAGGAAGAGTATACCTCGGATGTTTCCTATAGTATACGAGTAACAAATAGAAAATAATTTACAGTCACAGCTACGGAAAATCTCGGAGATGTAGTTTCCCGTCTTATTCATATTTCTCTTTCAGATTCATACATTTTTACATATTTTTCTAATGTGACGTCGAGGTTTTGTTAGGCAGGGGAAAATATTTTGCAAAATACCCGCATGGTATCCGCGTGCTTAAGACCTGAAGGTGCGTTATGCGAATCAAAATCGAAAACACACCTTAAATCAATAAATTACTAAATATTTGCG
Source organism: Odontomyia ornata (assembly GCA_963969285.1). Classification (NCBI taxonomy): domain Eukaryota; kingdom Metazoa; phylum Arthropoda; class Insecta; order Diptera; family Stratiomyidae; genus Odontomyia; species Odontomyia ornata. The sequence continues at coordinate 47,930,007 of OZ017739.1, forward strand.
TTCACTATGATGCTTCTGTAGATATTAAAGAGAGCCGGTACTATACTTCCCTATTAGCAAGCAGAGAAATTCGATCGCCCGTATGTTAAGCAAGCATTATTCTAGAGGAAAATGAACATTGTGGTCATGTAATGCGGTACGAGTAGCATTGGATTAGCCGGAATGATCATTTGGCTGATAAGTCATATGCAATTAAAGAGCGAGGCATTTTTTGCTCTTATGTAAACAATGAAGATTGCTCTCCTGATGCTACTGGAGTCCAGTACTATCCTTCCCCATACTGTGCTGTTGAAAGCGGTAAATCTTCTATTCCTTACTCACACTTTCGGAAGTTACAAAGAGCTCTTGATAACATTTTCTGAATGTGTTATGGGAAGTAAAGACCGTTAGGTTTTTTCGGATCTAGGCTTTGATTTGACTGCAATTAATTAGTCATTGACATTTTTTGAGTGAGGTGCGTTAATTGTGTCCATTTCTTTTGTAAGAAAAAAATAATGAATTTTATAAAAAAATTCAAAGTTTAAAAATAAAACTTAGGTTGTATTCAAATTAAAAATTTGCAACTGACCTGCAATTTCTGTTCAAAAGACTACAATGCAATACCTTAAAGTACGATTACCCATAGAATGTTCAGATTAAATTATAAGTTTATGTCAAATTTGAGTAAACAAATTTCTAATTTAATTAACTTGTTAAGCAGTGTCTTCCCATCGCGTCCCCGGTCTTCTCGCTGGACGTCTACCTTGTGCTTTATCGTTTAATGATATTTTAGGTAGCTGGTTTTCTTCCATTTTTTCTTCATGGCCCGTCCATTGCAATTTGCGTAACTACGCAAGCAGATACAGATGGTTCGTCAAAAAGTTCATACAACTCATCGTTGTAGCGTAGTCTCCACTCTGTTCCTTGCTTCACTGGGCCGTCGATTTGCCGGAGCACTTTGTTATGTCTACTGTCTTTTCGGATTCACTCGTCAGGGTCCATGTTTCACTTTCATATAACAGGACAATTACTTCCATTGCGTCGACCAAAATTGTTGATCACGTTTGTGGCTTCCAAGCACCTTGCAAATTTCCCCTTGTTCAGATGAATTTTTATTGGGGTGTGATTGGAACTGAAATATATTCAACGTCAAGGGCGCGAAATCCAGCGGTGGGAATTAGAGTGTTTTTTTGTTTAATCATTCAAATTAAACAAAATAATATTTCCATTTCAAGTAAGCACGAGTACTGAACTGAGTATTTTTGAGTGAAAAATTGGTCGCGACACATTATGATTTTTAAACAATTAATATGAATTCTTCTTCTTCGTAGCACTACAGCCCCTTTCGGGCCTTCGCTCCCTGCAAATAGCTCCTCCAACTGTCTCGGTCCATTGACCGCGTCCTCCAATTTCAAAATCCTAGCAGCGGTGAACTGTCTTCGTCGACCGGGTCAGACCAGCAGCGTTTCCTCGGTTTCCCCACTGGTCTACGTCCTTCAGTTCTCCCAACGAATACCTTTTTGGATATCCGTTCTTCGTCCATACGATTCATGTGTTCAGCCCATTGCACCTTCCGCAGTCTTACAATCGTTGAAACCTCCGGCTCGTCAAAAATTTCATACAGCTCATGGTTATATCGAATTCGTCATTGGTCTAGCTTCGCTCCGATTATTCGCCTCAGGACCCGTCGCTCAAAGGCGTTGAATATATTTGCGGATGCTTGGGTTAGGGGCCATGTTTCACACCCATAGCATAACATAGGTCTTATCACAGATTTGTATACTTGTTTCTGTGTATGCAGCTGGTCTTCAAGATTGTCAAAACTGAATAAAATATTTTATTTGCGAGCTGTGTTCTTCGGCGTATTTCTTCTCTTTCATTACCCGTTTTCGTTATTTTGGCACCTAAATACACAAATTCGCCCACATTTTCGATATTGTATTCACCAGGTGTGATGTTTTGTGTATTTGAGGTAATTTTCCTCGGCTGCGTCATGAGTTTCGTTTTATTTTCATTGGTTTATAGCCCTACTAGTTTTGCTTCGCTGTCGAGTTTCAGGAAGAGTTCTTTGGCAGTTGTTAATGATCGTGACAAAATATTGATGTCGTCCGCATAGGCTACTACTTGGCTCGACTTGTATAGAAATGAACCTGAGGGTCGACAGGTAGCTTTCTTATAACGTACTCCAGAGCCAAATTGAATAGCAATGGGGTTAGCCCATCTCCCTGCTGAGGTCGTCGACGTCATTGTCATTTTAGCAAGACGAACTAATTTGGCTGGGATGCAAAAGCAAAGCATTATTTGGTACAGAACGTTACGATCAATACTGTCGCATGCTTGTTAAAAGTCAACGAAAATTTGTTGTAAGTCTATGTTGAACTCCCAGAATTTTTCAAGTACCTGCTTGACTATGAACAATTGGTCTATTGTCGATCTACCTGCTCTAAAACCACCTTGATACTCCCCAATAATACTGTTGGCATATGATCCGATTTGATTTTCTAAAATCTTTGAGAATATTTTGTACGCCTTACAAAGTAGTGATATGCCTCTATAATTTTCGCAGTGTAGCTTGTCACCTTTGTTTGAACAGGTAATATGATTGATTGGCTCCTCTTTTTCGGCATATGCTCTTCTTTCCAAATGTACTGCATGACTTTGTGAATATCTGTATGAACACTGCTGACACCATATTTGATGACCTCCACTGGAATCTCATCGATGGCTTCGATGATGGAACACACTTCATCCAGAATTGGTGGGGCCAATGGAAGCTCTCCGCAGACATCTACGAGGGTCATTCAACAAGTACTTAGCCTACAGAAGAAAAACGAAAATTTTGGAAAGGTGGCAATTTATTTTTCCACATAATCTCCTTCAAACTCGATACACTTGACCCAGCGATGCTCTAACTTTTTCAATCCGTCCAAAAAATACATTTTCTCGAGGGCTGCAAAATAGGCCTCCGTGGCGGAGATGACCTCCTCATTCGACCCAAATCTATTCCCGGCGAGTGATTTGTTCAGGTTTGGAAACAAAAAGTAGTCACAGGGAGCCAAATCTGGAGAGTACGGTAATGGGGCAGCAATTCGTAGCGCAATTCGGTGGAGGTGTGAGCCAGCGCATTGTCGTGGCGTAACAGCAGTTTTTTCTTCAATTCGACGTCAAATCGATCCAATAAGTCTGCAAAGTGTGAGCCGGCGCATTGTCGTGGCGTAACAGCAGTTTTTTCTTCAATTCGACGTCAAATCGATCCAATAAGTCTGCAAAGTAGCGCCCTGTGGTTGATTTACCCTTCTCGAGGTAATCGATGTGGATCACACCTTGTAAATCCCAGAAAACGGTGGCCATCACCTTTCCGGCCGATCGAACAGTCTTCGCCATCTTCGGAGCACGTTCGCCGGGTGAAGTCCACTGTTTCGACTGTTCCTTGGTCTCTGGTGTGTACCAGTGAATCCATGTTTCGTCGAAGGTCACGAAACGACGGAAGACCTCCGCCGGATTGCGCTGAAACAGAGCCAAACACGTCGCCGATGTGGTCTCCCGGTTTCGTTTGTTTTCCGGTGTGAGCAAACGCGGCACCCATCGCGCCGACAGCTTTCTCATGCCCAGTTCTTCGTGTAGAATATGATGCTCCGTTCCTTCTGCAATCTCGCGAACCTTCAATCGATGGTCTGCCAACACGAGATCGTGGATTTTTTTAACATTTTCCTCCGTAGCAGCCGTTTTCGGGGCACCTGGGCGTGGCTCATCAAAAACCGACGTGCGGCCACGAACAAACTTGTTGAACCAATTCTTGACGGTCGCCATCGAAGGAGAAGAGTCACTGTACACAGCATCCAAGCGATCTTTGATTTCGCTGCGCGTTTTCCCTTCCAAAAACAAGAATCTCATCACTGAACGATATTGTTCTTTTTTCATTTTTGTACCACCGACCGACACGCTCGCTTCCAAGGGCTATCAAAACAAAACTAATGAAGGGAATTGACTGAAACTTTGATAGTAGGCTACTAAAAGAATGTACTGCACGATTGTAAAACTCTTTTGTAATAGCAGCGCCATCGGGCGGTGAGGCTAAGTACTTGTTGAATGACCCTCGTAGGCTCCGATGTTGTGGAGCTGTGCGGAGGATTAAGGTGGTTCTTGAAATATGATGCCCATCTTTCCTTTATCTTGGTTTCATCAGCGATGGTGTTGCCATTTCATCAAGACCGAGCGTGGTTTTCGGCTGATAACCACTTTTCAGGCTTTTCACTTTGTATGCTTGTCTTGTGTTGTTGCTCGCTAAACTTCCATCTATACTTCTCAATTCTAATATTCCTATTCGCTACTCTTCTGAGATTTTCATAGTGTTCTCTCTTCGTCCTGGTTTTCCTACCTATGTAATCTTTGTATGCCTGATTCTTTTTGTCCACCGTATTCTGGCACTCATCATAGAACCATTCATTTCTCTTGATGTCCGATCGTCTGTTCTGCCACGATCTTAAAAGCTGCTTTCACTTCCATCCAGAGCTCGTTGCTAGTCTTTAGCGTTGCGTCTGATAGGTTGGGAGCCAGCTGGTTGTCAAAAGTCTCCGTAAAATTTTTGGCCACAGACACCCTTTCGATGTCAAATTTTTGTAGCGGGCTGATCTTCGCTGAATATGGCTTTGAAATACGACATCGATAGGTTAATTTGAGTAACGATCTGAGTTACAATTGGCTCCTCAGTGTGTACGGACGTCAAGTATGCTCGAGGCCCATCGTTGTCGATCTGGTTTTGTTTGTTGCCATCCGGTGATACCCAGGTCACTTTATGAATGCGTCGATGTGGGAAGCAAGTCGAACGTACGACTAGATTCCTACTACATGCAAAGTCAATCAGGCGCTGGCCGTTATCATTTGTTTCATCGTGGAGACTATATCCTCCAGTCGTTCCCCGATGAAATAGCTCATTGCCAACCTTAGCGTTGACATCACCCAGAATTATTTTTGTGTCGTTTGTAGGCAATGAGTCGACTAGTCTTTCCAGCAAGTGATTGTAGAACGTTTCCCTCGTTTCTTCGTTCTTTTCCTCGGTCGGGGCGTGAACATTTATCAGCCAGATTTAGAAGAATTTCGTTTTTATACGGATCGCACACAACCGTTCATTGACTGCCTTAAAATTAATAACGTGCGATTTGAACTCGCCATCCACAATGAACGGCACTCCGAATTCTCGTTTTCCAGTAGGCTTCCCACTTTTGAATATTGTGGGCGATCTCATGTCTTGAATGTCGTTTCCAGTCCAGTTCGTTTCCTGGATTGCCAGTATTTTTAATTTATATTAACTGGCCTGTTGTAAAAGGTCCTTACAGCGCCAGGGTAATTGAGTGATTTGACCTTCCAGGATCCAATGCCATAGTCCTTTTTTCGTTTGTGAGGTGGTTGCCGTAAGTCCAATCCATTCCGAGGCCCACCTGTAGGTTTCGAAACATTGTAGGGTTCTCCAGGGACGGGGAGTTAGCCTGTCGCCCAACCTCGATTCCGGCGGCATGGTTATAACGTCGATTCTGTTATCAGGCGCGGATATGTCTCTATAAAGGAGGTGTAAGTAGGATTTAGTACCAGAGCTGTAGATGTATTTACAGTTATTAGCAATTCTTGGCATTTAATGTCTCATTATTGGGGAACCAGTAAATGCAATGTGCGACCCCGAAAGCATTTACTACCTTTTAATTGGGGGTTTGGGATGAGGAATCATGGAAGCTATGGATTGGGCAAACAAGGGGTTCCCTCCTTTCTCAAACGGGCTTGGGACCGTCTACCGGTACCCTATGACTATTTTGTCAATTATTCCACCATCTAAGAATAATGAAATGCACTGCAAGGATGTGTTAGCGCTTTTAGCGATATTTTTAACTCCTGGTAAATAGATGACAACATTGCAACTCCTAGTTTGTATACTACATGAAGGCTTATTCATAAGCCATTTTATAGACTTGTTTTTTCCCATGTTAGAAAATATGTTCACGTCATTTGTCGTTTCATTCGATGATTGCTCGGTTTCAGTTTCGTATTAGCTGGTAATATCGGAGTAATCACTTTCAGGCTCATCTTCACCGTCTTGATCTTCATTCTCAGATCTAATGCCAATTCCTGTTCGGAATTAGGCTCTTCTAGCCACGCACAAAATCGTCGATCTTGACTATTGTTTATCTTATGTATTTTTAACTGAAAATTTTCCAAAAATATTTCACAGATCAGGATAGAAGATATAAATGTGCAGGCAGGACTGATAAGCTCCCGACGACATGTCGCCGCTAATTTAGGAAAAAACACATTTTTTTGCGTGAGTATAATGCTCATAGCGCACCTTCTCGCGGATTAAGGGTGGTGAACATCTACGTAGTCTTAATGTTGAAACGGGGAGATTTATTTGGTACCGATTCTATGAAATATATTTCATCCATTTAAGGGCACTTTGAAGTCGGGTTTCTCTTTTCCCAAACATTTTCTATTCATTCTAAGAAGTCGTACCTTAGTAATAAGAATTAATCAACTTATTTTGTTATATTAAAATTGATTTACAATAAACTTATTTTTTCCTATCCCTCTTGCTATTACAGGTTCTTCTGCGACTGTGGAGCGGGAACGTTAACAAATCAATGTCAACTACAAGGTGAACCCACCCAAGATACTGACACTTTATACGATTCGGCAGCTCCGATGGAATCGCATACATTAATGGTGAACTAGGGTATTGTTTTTTTCATAATGCTGTGTTAATAGATGTTAGCAAGTTTTTACAAAAAAATACAAAAACGAAACGAGAAAGGGGTTAAGTGAAAAAGGAACTCATTATATAAGATAGTATCAGATCGAAACTGATGATCTGATCTAAAACAATTTATCTAGTATTATTGATAATTGATTTGACTGCATAAAAAACCATTAAACTATAGAATGGGAAATCGAAAATGAAAATTAAAGCGAAATAATGCAAGATTAAATTTGAAATAATCATAAATTAAAAATAATAAACAAATCAAAGCAAAAAAAGCTAAATAGAGCTCTAAAGGTTTAGAAAGAAAGAAAGGAAAGAAAACTAGCAGTAGCAATCATAAACTTAAACGAATTGTACATTTTTTATAGTGGTAGTATTTTGTTTCATTATCTCAATCGATTATATAATGCACATATTTTCACATGTCTTTCAGGTTCTTCTATTTTATTTATCTTTTCTTTTTGTACGTAAAAAATTTTTTCAAGTAATTTTATCAAAACGTAGCAGAGTAATAAAGAAAGCAGAGAAAAACAAAGCAAAAACAAGAAGAATTTTTTCGAATGAAGTTTGTCCATGTCTTCTCGAACGTAGGATTTTTTAAAATTATTTTTAAATGGAAATCATAGTTATAAAAATATGTTGTGAATGTCATCACTTTCTATTTGTTTGAGTAGTTTATCTATTTTCATGAACTTGTTGTGTAATATTTGATGAATGTTTGTAGTTTTATGTAAGCGCGTGAGTTTATTAGTTCATAAAAATAGATTGTTTTCTTGATGTGTGTGTGTGTGTGGTGCAAATTTTAATAACCGTGTTAGATAATCATATTATCAATGAATTATAAAAGTAAACACATAAAAACATAAAGATGATGATTTAATATCAATATGAGGAAGCTAAAGTTGAAAACGAGATGTGATTGAAAGCGGATGACAATTGAAATGCATATGAATTATAAGCTCTTGACCTTTGATAAAATTTTATTCTGTTTTTTTAAGTATTGTAAAAAAACTATAAAATCCAATATTTTGAATTTCTATAACTACGCTTCTCCAAAAAATTGACAAATATTCTTTCTTAATTTTTTCTAAAAAAGGCAGAAAGTGAGAGTTTATTCCAGTTTCCTTGGAATTGAATCTTTGTTGTTGATCCACATTGTTTTATCAATAATTTTTCCGCTGTATAATTTAGTTGACTGTGCCCTATTTAACAGTAATATCTTTGAGACCTTATTCAGTCAGATAAAATTTTTTGAGTTTATTCATTGATAGCGTTGTATAAGTGTCTGCATTTCATATGGTGATTACAAAAGTTCTGCACACCCAATGAGTAGCTTTAGAGATTTGATGGGATTCTTGCGCACTGACACTTTTCAAATCACCCGAGTAAAAGTCGGAATCATAAATTGAATAGTGCGATTTTGGTCCGTTGCGACGTTCCAAGCCATCTCAGTTGCCGTAAACTTGTAATCCGACTACGCCCGTAATCATTTCATTGCAATCTGTTTAGGCCTTTGTAAAAAGACTTTTGTACAGACTGTAATGTGACGCCTACGCCCGGGAATCGAAGTGATTCCGATCCCGAACCCTTGCAACCGGCCAGATGGATATGTCCTCGAAGTGCCAGCGGACTTCATCTGTCGTGCGGATATCGTTGCGCAGAAAATATTTTTTTTTTTCTGTCCAAATATTTAGATCTGTGGGTATAAATATTCGAAATATAGAATTAATCCAAACCCCGGCACATTTCGAGACATAGCCATCTGGAAATGCCCCTCCACCGTGGCCATCGAGAAAACTATGCCACTGGCGACAACTGGAGAGGCACATTGCCGCCATGTGGCGTGCCATTCCACACACAGATGTTTTGTCCGATGTGACAACCGGGGATTTTGACAGCCACATGGAGGCGAAGGAGAAACGAAAGAACTTTTTGTGGTGATCGATGGTTCGTGATCGTAGGTTGTGCTGTCTAGAACATTTCAAGTGCTTTTCTACCTCTTAACATACTTTCGTTGACGATCGTTTGTGTGTAGGATTTGGTCGGAGCGAAACGTACTCAAGAAAACTGCAAAGGGAACATCAAACACTTGAGAAATTCACCGGAACATTGCCTCAGGCTAGAACATGAAACTCTGTCAAACTCAGAAAGAAGATCAACAGGCTCAAATTATGAAAGAGGTTAGTTTAGTTAAGAAAGACTTAGAAAGTGTTAGCAATATTTTGTCTAGGTGAGCGGAAAGGCACAAGAAGATAATAGTCAGGCGAAAGGTGACCATGCGGGTGAAAGCAGCAGTGCTGATAAACCATCAGCAGTGGCAGAAGTTAAAGGCAATTTGTAAATTTATTTTGCGTGCGCGAATTGGATGCAGCCAGTTAGTCCACCATCCATTCTGGCTTTGTGATCAGCTTTATCATTGCCAGGTGTTGCAGTTGCCTGTCGCGAAACACTTTCCTGAGTGGCCATATTAGCAGAACGATTTCGCGATACTTATTTGTTTTCCGAAGCTCGCACGTACAGACGATCCGTTCAATTTGTTATTGGATTTCTCACCCTTACCGCTATGAACAGGTGTAGACATACAGAGTACAATTTATTGTCCCGAATCTGCCTCAATTACAATATAATACGCGTAACTGATTGCTCGCATATCCTTTTCAACGCGGCAACCTCTTCGCAGACCAAATGTCACTACCAGGCCAAATATGTAAAAGGAAAATTTTACCCAAACAAAATACGCTAGTACAGGGGTTCGCACGTGGTTGTACTCTCTCCCTCTTTGTCCTTCTTCGCCATCAACAAGGTAGTTGGGCGATACTCTATTAAGGCGACCCATAGACGGTTGATAATGATCAAGGGATCTTCTTGCTGTTCGAATGAAAGTGAATATTATCTCCTACCCTTGCCAGATAGTTCAGAGTGCAATCGGTTATTGGCAGCTAAGGCAATTAACTTTAGATTACTAATGTTTCTTCTAGCTAAGTAATAAGCTAAGTATAAAATCATTACAAGACCTACAAGTTTTACGTCCTGTTTGTCCGTGCTTCACAGTAATATTACTCAGAAACTATAAAAGCTATGATTATCAGGAATAGAAAGTTCATAAGCGGTGGTCTCTCAAAAGTTTAGGTCTTATAAAAAAACTTGAAAGTTTTAATGGGGATCCTCACTATTTTTTTATTAAAGGCGGTCAAATGAAAGGTCCTGATTAGAACTTTCAGAATCTAAAATTAAAGAGTATGTTTGTACATCATGGGCTCATGGTAAGACTAAATGTACGGAAAATTTGCATTTTATTCATTAAATACTGTAAAATTCAATCCTATCATTGTCAACCAAAACCTATCAATAATCTGTAATAACTCGCTTCACCGAATCCCAACCGTTGTGATGTCAGCAACTACTCTATTTTAACTCGATGTCATACAAACTACGCTAAATAAAAATACACAATCGCAATACGACATCGCGATATCGAACCGAATGCATTTGAAATAACCCTCGGGGATTTCCCGAAAATCCTACCATAGTACCCGTCTACTCGACCTCTATTCTGAAAACCTAACCTATTGGAGGGAAAAGCACCGCTGTTTTGACGGTAATCCATTTTATTTTCTTTTTTGTGTTTTTAGTCTTGCTCATTCATAAATTTACACAAATTCCAGCTCGAAGATTCTTTACCCTACTATTAGACTTACTATTTCTATTTTCGAATCATCAAAAGTTGAATATTTCGTACCATATACAGTCTTCCACAAAAGTCAAGGTACAGTGATAAATATCATGAAAATTGTTTGATATTTTTATTTAAAAAACCTATAGTGATAAAATTTTTTTGGTATTACTTCAACTATAATCATTACACTTTAAATTCATGTAAAACAAAACGAAAATTCTGTCGTATTAATATATGATTACATATGATGTGTTGGAAAGTCAATGAATGAAGTCCACAAAAGTCATGGTACACCTAAAGAAAAATGATACAAATTGTAATTATAGTCTTGCATAGTTATTTGAATTATACTTTTCTTAATATTTTGTCGGATATCCTTTCATCTGAATTACTGACTTCAGTCTTTTAGGCATAGAATATACCAATTTTTTAGTAAATTCGCTGCTGATTCTGGCCCACTGCTCCAATATAGCATCCTTAAGCTGCGCCTTGCTTGATATCACTCTTTTTCGGATTTTTGTCTCAAGCTCATTCCAAAGATGCTCTACAGGGTTCAAATCAGGGCTTTGAGGCGGTGTAGCAAGCATGCGAGTATTGTACAATAGCCACATTCGAACTTTATGCGCAGTGTGCTTAGGGTCATTGTCCTGTTGAAACAAGAAATCTTCTCGCATGCCTAATTTGGCTGCACTTTGTTTCATGTTGTTTCGTAGAATCTCTAAATAAGAGTTCTGATCCATAGTATTTTCGATGAATGTCAGATTTCCAACTCCAGCAGCAGTCATGCAACCCCAAACCATAACACCACCGCCTCCATGTTTTACTGTTTTAATAGTGTTCTTGGGATTAAATGCTTCTCCTACTTTTCGCCAGACCCTCTTATGCCCATTTACACCAAATATACAAAATTTAGACTCATCCGAAAATAAAACATTATCCCGAAACGTTATTGGTTATGCTTTTGCAAATGTTATTCTTTTTTGTTGGTTTATGGAACTTACAAGAGGTTTTCTTCTAGGCGTACGAGATGAAAATCCAGCTTCTACGACAGCTCTACGCACAGTTTCTGCGCTAACCTCCTTCTTATCATTAATTCCAAGGACATCGCAGATTTTTCTACAGCTTAGAAATGGATCTTGTTTTACCATTCGCGAAATTTTTCTCTTGTCCTTTGCACTTAGTTTAGATGGACGACCTGTTCGGAGCACATTTTCCACTCTATTTTCCTTCTTAAATCGATTTATCACTTTTTGAATGGTTGACCGACTTCGCAACACTAGTTCAGCTATTTCAGAATATGATTTGCTCTGATTTGAATGCAGATTAATAATTATTTCACGCTCCTTAATACTCAACTCCTTTCGACTCATTTTTTAAAAATTTTATTAAATAAAAGATACACCACGAATACGGACGCGATATTAAAGACAGCGGCCTACGGTTGTTAACTCACTCTGATAATATGAACTTGGGGGATTCCCCTTTTTACAAATAACAGGGCATTTTCTGCAACTGTACCAAGACTTTTGTGGAGTAGAAAAGAGACATTGCCAACAAAAAATTATTGTCTTCAATGATCATTATTGCCGAATCCCTTTAAATTTATGAAAACTTAAATTCAACAGAACTCGTATTATTACCATTTCATAACTTTTGGTTTTCAAATAAAAATATTGATTCAGTAATACAATTTTCAGTTACCGATTCTCTGTACCTTGACTTTTGTGGAAGACTGTATCTTAAAATTCCATTCTCTGAATGCAATGGAAGTTTCATAATAAGTTAAGCTTTCTTCAAATCATAATTTACACTTTAGTATTTCATAGGAATGTGTATTGAAATTGCAACCTTAGAGAAAACGTAACCATATATTTATATTAAGCTTAAAAATATTTATGGGAAACCTGGTGTTCAAAAATAATGTTAAAATATATTTCCTCCCTTCTTGAATTTTATTTTCGTTGCCTACTTTTTTTAGTTGGTTAATATGGGAAATAATTATGAATGAAATTATCAAAATCTAATCCAACTGATAATGAAAAACAGTTAAACATAATTATATCTTTGACAATCTTCGGATACTTTTTCCATCACATACAAAAAGTTTCCTTTTTAGGTGTATAATTTTTTATTATTTCTTCCTATACACGTCTTTCGAAAGGTACGTCCTTCGTTCTTCAACAAAACACCACTGAAGAAGGAAGGATGTACCTCCCGAAGCATGTGCTAGGGAAGGAATAATAAAAAATATTCACATAAATAGGAAGTTTTTGTACTAAAATACAAAACCCTGTTGCTATTACGATCTTTGTCCGTCTGCCCGTCCGTCCGTTGGTATGTCACAGCAGTTTTCCTCCGAAACTATAGAAGCTACAGTCATGAAACTTTGTGGAAAGGTCAGAAGTGGTGACTTCTTGAAAGTTTTGGGGAGGAAAAATTTTTCAAAGGGGTTTAAGGAGGTCTCTCCATATAGGGAGGTGACACTTCAAAAAAAAATTTTCACCATTGGTAGTCGAGTAGGGTGTCATTGGAAAGATCATTTGAAAACAAGTCTTCAAATTGCCTTATCAGTACCGTGGAGAGCAGGGGAAGCGGTACGAACTTTTCGTACCTCCAATGAAATCGTATGGATGCCTTTAAACCCAACAAAATTCGATATTTAAGTAGCCTTACACACACTGTAAGTTTGATGAAATGCGTATCATTTTCACGGAAGTTATATCCATTTGAAATTTCTCCAATTACAACAACGATAGAACACTATTTTGGTATTTTATAAACTTTTTATCGAATCAGACACTGCAGTTTTGATTTGATCTTTTAGAAACTTTCAGATAAGATCGATGACATAATTGGCTTGGGATTTCATGATTTGAGTGATTATTGTTAGTTTAAAATGGAGAAACAGTGGATTTCCTTTAAAACCAGCAAATCTCTTTGACATGTTCCTTGATTTTATTCGTTGCTGGTGACTGCATTTTGTAAGTTGAGTACAAAACCCGTCTGACAAGAGCGTAGGTCTATCTACCCAACTTGTTTGTATTTAATTTTAAATCTATAATAACTATGTTTGGAACGCTTTGCGTCAATTATAGTTAAATAGAGGCTTGTTTTGCTGCGTATTTTTTATGTGTACCAGACCGTCATGTGTAGTATCATCGGCACCCTTAATTGTATAATAATTGTAATTCCTAGATGGACATACGCTAACAAATTAAACACAGGCAAGAAATCCATGAGGAACAAAGCAAAAATGGACAGGTTAAGCTCACATAAAGAAGTCCGCATTGTAGTGGTTAGAGTACTCGCTGCGTAAACCGAAGGCCTCTGGTTTGAATACCGTTGTGACAACGAGATTTGTTTCGAGTGATTTTTCGGATGGACTATAAGCCAATTCGATTATGATACGTACTGGTTTAAAGTCGGAACGTATCGTAGCTAGATGGACGAACACACGGCCAAAGTTTCGTATTGACCATATCACCTTTCTGAGTGCCGATACATTCGATCAAGATAATGGGATACTATATATCTAAGCGAAGAACCGAAAGGGCTTGTAGTGCTAAAGCAAAAAAAAGCTTACATAAAATGCAAAGGAAAGCATTTGACCAGTTCGTCGCGACCACTCTACCAAGTTTGGCGAATTCACTGGACACCAGTTTTGGGTGTTTTTGCATGGTTGGCCGCAATTTTGTTCATTTACTTTACTCTAGTGGAAAGCGTGGCGGTGAAAATTCGATTGCACTGGTTGTGCGCTGTCTACTCCATTTTCTCTTGTTCCACATTTAACCCAGATCTTTGACGAACAAGATAAAACGGGAGTGGACATCCATACGTCCAGGTTGACGCAACAATCACTGCGACCGCCTGCCTAACTTCGTGTCTGCACCTATCCCTGTGACCTCGATTACAAAACTAGTTAAGGAGAATCCAATAGGTTATCACAAGAAAGTAAACAAACGTTTATGCAATCAGAAATATGATTATATTGCAAAAAACACTTCACAAAATCTGAAAAAAAGTATTGAATATGAATAAAACGTTATGGTTACTTGGAAAAAATAAAAACGATTTCATATCGATAACCCATCGTCTTCAGCAATAACGCACTTTACACTTTGTATTGAGTTCCTCTCTCCGATTTACAATATCACTGCTTAACATGTTGATATTCACAAACCAGGTGTAATCCTACATTCACAACAGTCATCGCGTTGCTTCAAGCAAACTCTTGAACGGAAAAAACGACTAAATTACGAAACGAAACTCACGCGCTAATAAAATTTCGCGTTCATGCTTGGTCATCAAATTTACAAACAACTCGTGAGAAATTATTGGAAATGAAATGACAATCAGACCCAGTGGACGCGGTCATATCATTTCCTATGGAGTTTGTATGAGCATAGCCTCTCCATTTGTTCCGTTAAGGTCCAGATTATGTTGGGGGTTTGGCACTACTTGCATACTTGAAATCTTGAAATGTCGAAATCTGAAAAATTTCGATTATTTTCTTAACCTTCTTTTTCGTCCTCCTTTCTATGGAGGACGAAAAAAAGCACATAACATTAAGAAAATTTTAAAACTGTCTTTCTTACATAGAAGTGCTAGGCAAAATTCAAAAAACCACAGACAATAGAGTTTGAAAAATTTTCACTTTCAAGATTTCAAGTAATGATGCCAAACTGGCAACATATACTGCCTAGCCATCAGATGTAAAATTGCCGATCGTATATCGGGCACAGCCTGTCGCACGAATTTATGAACTAACCTCAAACCGGGCGAAGACTTTTTTTAAGTTGCGTAGCTGACCAGATAAAAAATTCCGGTCGAAAAATCGGTGTGCTGGGTATAGATGGGTCTTTGACCCACAGATGCCCTACACCATGCAATTTTAAATCTTGACTTTATCAAAATCGATATAAGCTCAATGATCAAATTTCTATCATTCTTGACCAGGATGTCCCTTACCGTGGCAAATCCGTTGAATTTATTGAAGAAACCAAACTCGTCTCTATTTGTTTTGTAAATGTCACATCTGAAGGAATTTATTATCTAGATCGTCCACTGCATTGCAATGCCTGCACATTACTCAATCTACGCTTTTCGTTTCGAGCAGTCTCAAATTTTTGTAATCTTTATTGACAAGGATTCTGTTGATTGTAAAACTAATAGCGCCAGAGTGGAACGATGGTTTGTCGCCTCTCAAATGGGGGGCTCTTTTCCAGATGCAATCTGTAAGCCCTTGGCCTTTTTCTTGGCTACGATTACTCTAGTCATGTTTTATGCTTGAAGCGATAATCTTCATAACGTCATCTTGCTCCATGTGGGTATGTTTCAAAAAGCCCCTCTTAACCCCTTCTTTAGAGTAAGGATCCACTTCTACAGCCGCCTGTATCTGAAGCACGAAGGTTGGCAGTTGTGATTTTGTCTTTTTTTCCTTCTTTTTTATCACGGCCAGGTGGCTCGTTTAAAGCTTATAGCACTTACTTCCTTTTCGATAAGATCTTTACTTTCGTTTTTGATAAGGTCGCCGATGCCGCTTTTGCCAACCCTACGACACTCAATCGGAATGGGGGTGATAGCAGCCTTTAGACTTAGCGCGCGTGTATGTGATTAGTTTTGACATTGATCGTTCGGAAAATTGAGTCTAATACGAAACGAAATGATATTTATGTGAAACGCTTACAAATCAGTTACATATTGGAGGCTTCAGTCACATATCGGAGGTAAGTGAGAGATTTCGCCAGGATGCAAGTTGGTCAGAATTCCTCGCAATTGTACTGATTTGTAATGCAACGCACAACGCCAATTCCACCGTGGCGGCCACTACCATTTGTTTGGGCAGATGTTTGCCTAACCTCTCGATAATCTAGCGACGTTTTTACATAAAATTATTCCAGTAAATCCTGTGCTCCCATCCTCCGTGCTCACATATCAAAAGCCAAGACACAGATTTCTATTGATAAGATAATTACAAAACTTTCAACATGATGTTGTCACCCGTGGCTTGCCAAACGTAACTTTTCAATAGGCAGAAACGTTCCGTCGCGCAGTCCTGCTAAGTTGCATTTTAGACGTGCGTCAAGAGTGCGTTTAGAATTCCAATGCGTCTCGAGAAAGTAGTATGGGACGACACGATTCTCCGCACATGCGCACAGAAGAGTCAGGTCTAAATTTAATCGAGATCTCGAAAGTGGCTGGAAAAGGGTTGCCAGCTTACATTTCGTACGGGAGACCGAGTGCATATTCAAGGGAAATTTCGTTCGAAATAGTAAATCAAATTCACAATGAAATATCTAATGTACTTAGCGCGTTGTTTGTCGCGCCCGAAATGCGGCTTGGAGACATCCTCGTACCCCTGTACCATGATACCTAGAAAACTCTGGTAGTTCCACCTGGCAATCACTTCAAGTGTAGTCTATTTTGTCTTCTCAAGAATATTCTCCTTCCAAAGAAGTCTGATAGCGTCAGAAAAGTTAGAAAAATTGTTTTGTATCCTACATTGTTTACAAAACCATCTGAAAGGAGGACTCTTCTGCCTATCCAAGTCCTTTTATCCAAGTCCTTTTAATATAGCAACTTGCATTTTAATGTGTTGTAACAGTTACTTATAATATTCATGCTTAAAGAGAAACTGTTTGCCCCTTAAATTATAAAAAATTATTAGCTGGTTGAAATCATAAAAATTTGTTAAATTTTACCCCATCAATATGGCGAACCGCTTGTTCTCAAAGCTAAATGTCAATGAGAAATAAAAGCAGGTTGTTGTGGTACTCTTCGTTTTTACTTTACAGCGCGGATTTGACCCTTAAATATTTTTTCTTAAAGATAGCATCAATTGGAAGGTCTTGACAAACTCTTTTAGTGTAAATTCTTTTAAGTATTAAAATAATGCCTAAATAATGGAAACTTTACGAGTGTAGGTGACTATCATCTAGTCAAATAATAAATCAAGCAGTTTCGACGGTGTGACCAGTTTATCTCGTCAGGAGCAGCCACTCCTGATCGCCACGGGGCTGCTCGACTGCTTATGTTTATTACAGGGCAGTCTCTTCGATGCCAACCCAGGCATGGAGAGACTAAAGGGTTCTGCTCTACACTGCTGAAGAAACAATTGCTTCCGCATTGGAGAGATGTCGATTTAATTTTAGGTCCCTCCTCCTTGAATACAAGTCCCTGTCTTCTTCGAAAGTATCCTAATAGAAACCGCAAAACAACCACAAAAACAACACCGAATGTCATTCAAGACTAATTGAAGGTGCAGATTTTATCACTGTTGGTCATCAGATTAGCTCCCAGCCGAAATTGACGCAATTCCTAGCCATGTATTTTAAAATCCCAGACACCATCATTTTGTTCGAAATTAGACCTGTCCGACTTCAATCTGTATAAAAATTTGCAATCCTTTGTTCTGGTAACACTCAGGGATGTAATGCTGTATAACATCCTCGGGATGCTCAGGCGGCTTAGCCACCACGAACAAAGAATTTCAGAAGATGCTATAAACCTTACCATCCAGAAGACAAGCAACAGAACACCAGAAGAAAGTTTATCGGTCACTCTATCTTTACTTTACTGAACCCTTCAAAGTATACTACGTTAATTTCAAATGGTGAAGGCAACAATAAAAATAGATTAGTCCGTCTGCCGACAACAACATTAAAAATGTGAAATGTTGGTTTCCCCTTCGCGCTCCACGTTGGGCGCCAATTGTAATGATTCGGAGTTTCTAAAGTCCGTGCGAGCTATAAAGAAGACAGTGCTCAGCTGACCAGCTTCGCTTTACAACCGCGTACGCATGCTTGTCGGCTTTCTACGCGGACTCTACTCTACAAGATATTCCGATCAATTTTTATTATCTTTAGAAATTGTCTTTTATGTGCCAATTAAGCTACTTGCATAGTTTTACTGGGTGGAATATGTCCGTTCAGGACTGCAGCCTCAGTGAGCGCAAGATTCATGCTCAGCTGGAAATGGCTTTTTCTGGGGACGTGTAAGCGCGCTGGCAAGCTAGCTTTACGGTGTCGTGGGGTGGGTACTTTTCCCACAGCACAAGGGCCATTTCCAGCTGAACATGCCCCTTGCGCTCGCTGAAGCAGCAGTCCACCCAATAAAACTACGAATAGCCCCAACGTGGGACCTTTTTGGAATCCTTATCTGCCCATCGTTGCTCACGACGGTGACTCAAATGTTTATGAGCAGTTCGAAGGCCTCGTGGTTTACCCATATTCAATATGTACGATTCAGATCGTGGCGGAAGTGAAAGGAGAGGTTTCCGTGAGATTTGAGCGATTGATTACGTTCGTTGCGTTGACAAAGCGCGGCCAGTCAATCGGCGGAGCCTCGTTATCAGGCACTGAAAATAATAAATTTACTTTTTGAGGGAATCGATAAATTCCATCTGAGTCCGGCCTACGCTTCTTCAACCGGCAAAACGAAACAACATACAGCCACAGCAGCAGCAACAATAAAAATTCATCTTCATCATATATTTGTTCGGAATCATTAAAAAGGGACTCTACAACCGAGCTGGAAAAGTAAAGATAAAAAAAATCCCCGTTGGCAGCACCAGCCGGAAAGGTAAATTTCTCGTATATAGCGTAAGCTTTTGGAAAAGAATTTGGCTTGCCTACTACTAGACTTCTTACTGCAATTTTCGTAGCACCACATGGGAATTCATTAACATAAACAGAATCTGCCACGTTCGTATTTAGAGACCCTTTATAGAGGCGCAAATATTTTGTTAATTAAATTGAGTTGCACACTTATGGATAACATATTTAAAATCAGCGGATAATAAATTGCTATAAACATATAAATTCAGCTAAACTTTAATTGGATCATTTCAACCGTCATTCATGTAGCTACAAAAAATTCCATAAGTAATATAAATACAGATTTCGTCCTTCTCACATTTGCTGTTTACACACAACGGTGATAACTTGTCGGCTTAAAAAGCTCAAATAGTTAATTTCAAAAGATTTCCATAAAAGTTTAATCAGCACTTGCGTTGCCATTAATATATACATTTTCCATACTTTCCTGAAACATCAGGGGCCATCATTTTGAATTTTTACTGTAAATGGCTGCTAAAAAGATTAAGCTGTAAATTTTCGACTTTTTTACTTGTCATCCGATATGCATAATTTTATGCAGGTTACATGAACTTGCCTTTATAACTTATAATTTCAAGTTTCATCGGAGTCTGTTGAGTAACCCGGCTACTAGAGGGTTACAGAAAAAAAGCCAAATTTCCCCGGTATGGGGAGTTTCATTCTAGACAGGGCAAAATATTCAATTTTTAGTGACAATGGCAGCTAAAAACATTGCGTTTTAAAGTTTCGATTTCTTTATTTTTCATTCGATTTTAATGTTTTTGCATAATAAAAGACCTTAATACAAAGATCCATAATCTCAAGTTTCATCAAAATCGGTTGGAAAATGTGACCGCTAGAGGGCCACAAAAACCTGAAAAGTTCGCATATTTAAACCGCCGCGATTTTTGAAATTGCATATGCATGATCAGTCTCTAGATCTATTTGATTTCTATCTTAAAACCAAGTTTCATATAAATCGGATCAAAATTGCGACTTTTAGAAGCCTTTGAAGTTTCGAGCTTCAACTGGCCGCCATTTTGTTTTTTGCGACCTGATCTCCAGTTTTCTTACATAATTCTTTGGATACTTATAGTTTTTACCAAACTACCGAATTTCATTGATATCGGTTGAAAACTTTGGTCACAACTACAACAACAAAATTTTGTACGTTTTTAGACCTTTGAGCGGCCACCATTTTGTTTCAGACGAGCCGACTTTGGATTTTTTATTGTGAGATTCATCACATACATCAGTGAACCTTTGTACCAAATTTCATCCAAATCGGAGCTATACTTTGGTCAGAACAGAAATCACGATTTTTCGTCTAAAATGGCCGCCATTTTCTTTTCGCCGGGCCGATATAGCTGGTTCACGAACTTCCTCAGTACTACTATTCCCTCAGTAGGGTATTAGTATTGTAGTACTGAGGAAGTTCTCAAGTAGAGAGCGAAACAATTGTAAAAATAGTAGAATTAAAGGGTATATACTTTCTTTAATTTTTTCTTTATAAATGTACTGTAGCTATCGGGCAAGCTACTCAGGTACATAGCAACAGTCAGCACGTTGGCTAGCGGCTCCCCCAATGTTGTCAACTCGTCGATGATTTCGTCCATGGAGTTTAAATGCAGCATCATGTCACCATCTTCCTGAAGAGTGAGTGGTCATCCTCGACGGAAAAAACGATGTGCGCTCGTGCCTTATCGTCTTTCGAAATCCATGCATCGATAATTGTATCGGGCTTCGGATCCCTCACAACCGCTCAAAGCTCATCCCGTTTTAGAAGTAGTTCCAATTGGAATTTCCAAGTTTTGTAATTCGTGTTGTTGAGTTTCGTTGTACGGATCGACTCTGCCATACCGAATATTCACGTTTCGCGACTATAAAACAAAACACTTTAATGCACGGACCTTCTTTGTCTGGGTGGCTGGGTGTATGGGCCCATAACCTGTTGCGTGGAAGTAAAATAATAAAAAGACGACGGTTGCGCACACGGTCAGCTATGGACAGACTTTGTTTTGTTAAATATAATAATGTAATGGTTAGGTACAAAATAAAAGGGTTGCCATGTTAGAATTCATAATATTATACTTATTATACACTCGTAAGTTTAAATTCACAAATTCTGATCAAGTTTACATTGCAAATCTAATAAATTGAGTTCTTTTTTAGGGTTTTGTAAAATAATTTTACAAAACCCTACTAAAATCGCGCCTGTCTGTCCGTTTGTGTGTCCATCCTTCCGTGTGTCACAGCGCTTTTTCTCGCAAACCGTATAAGCTAGGTGTAAAGTGACGCCCTCTTCAAAGTTCCCCTACAAAAAAAAATTTCATGGTGCTGAAGTGGGGTCTCCCCATATTAGGGAGTGGCCCCTGAAAAAAAGTTTCATCCAAGGTAGCCGATATGGGTATCAAATGTAAGGTCTCAATTAGAACTTTTCAAAACAGGGCTTAAACTGGTATTTTTTTCTACAGGGGGCGCACAGGAAGGGGAAATATACGAAAAATTTTCTTATAAACGTGCACATCTCTTTGGCAGGTTTCTTGCCTTTATTCGTTGCTGATGATTGTATTTCGATGAAATTGGGTACAAAACCCTTCTGACATGACCGTAGGTCAGTTTACCCAACTGTTTTGCTCGTTAGTTTTAATATCGACTTTTTTGCTTTGTAATCTAGAGTTGCAATTACTTCCTAGGTGTAATTGAAAGAATAACTATATTTAATTGATATTTAAATCATCAGCATAGGCTGCTAGCTGCGTCAATCTTAGGTAATAGTGTGCTTTTTGTGGTCACATGGAGTTTGTTTAAGTGCTAAATTTTTGGAGTACAGGAATAAATCAATACGCGTGGTCTATTACCGTATTCGTTTGGAACGAGTTTGCCAGATCATTTGGATTTTGAATAGTCATATCTATTAAACTACCGAATTTTAGTATGATCATATACAACGCAACTCGATCTATGACGAAGTCGAAGAAAAACCTGCTGAAATTCGGTGTGAAATTCCGGGCGTTTTTTTTTTAATTTGTTCAGTCGTAAATGTACAGTCAATTGTCGACTTTACTTTGATACCCAAGAATTTTTGCAGCGCGATGGGAAATTCTGAATTATATTTTAGTCAAATGTTTCGAGGACGTTCAGAGGAAGTGAGCGAGATGCTCCTATAGTTTTTGCAACGTATTTTATCTCTTCTTCTGAATGGAGTGAACATATACCGCTTTGACGCCTCCCTAATATTAATGAGCAACCCATGAATTGCCATTAAGATGTGCAAAATTCCGCGGGTATTCGATCGATGGCTGATGCTCTATTATTATTTCAAGTGGCTCCCAGCCTGTCGGACTTCATTCCCTCTGAAACACTGCTGTCATATGTGGCGATTCGCAGGGTGTTGTATAATTGTTCGAAATAGGACCCTTACATCTTCTTCACCAATTCCCTCCCGTAGATGCTGTGTTGAAATTCCCCGGACTGAATTTATCGCCAATTGAATATTTTCTTAAATATTCTGAGTGAATCTACAGTTGCAGAAAGTGTGGAGATTTTCATACAATGAGTATTTTTTAGTATCGCTCAGGATACGTATGAACTTAATTCGCTTCAAAAATATGCATTAATATATTTCCCGGTTGTTCAATATCCCATTAAATTTTTCATCAGAAAAAACTATCTCTGTTTATTCAGCGAGGCCACTAATGGACTGTGTCGCAGACTATTCAGCACCAGACTTATAAAAGAAAGACATGTCTTACTTCCATATTCTTGGTTAACATCATTTTGTAATCTCATTTGTTTTCATTTTAAAATTAATTTTGTAAATCATATTATCTAAAGTCTTGATCCCTGCAGTATTTAACCTGTAATACTAGCACATCATCATGAATCGAAATATGGAATGATGCCCAAAATTGTACACACACATTGTGAAGACACAATTTAGAAGGATAAAACATTGTAAATAATTAGTATGCAATTATTGTATATTATTAACAAACTGAAAAGAAAATAAGATAATAACCCTATGTATTATTAAAATATGAGAATAAAGATTCAACTATATTATAACGCAAAAACAAAAAATCATTCAATACTGAAAAATGAGCTATAATATAAACTGCGAAGAAAATTGTACATGTCCAATGCACCAGACTATTGCATATAAAAATAATTAAATCAAATAGTTTCTACTGCAGAATGCATAGATTATAGATAAACTGAAAACAACAACACATAAGATAATACTAAATAAACGTAAATTTCACGTTCAGCTTCGCTGATCGCTGGTCAAATCAAATAATTCAAATTCAATTAAGATATTTAATGGTATACAGGATTTAGAAGAGAGTTTACTCAATATACTATTAAGTGATACATATTGAACTCAATTTGTGGACATAATTCATATACGCCGTTGAGTAAGAAATGCAAAGTAATAAATCAACCACTTTCGACATTCACACTGAATTTAAATAATCTAATTTCTAGTTGGTCCGAGGCATAGGCAAACAGATGCCTAATTATCTATCCGTAAGAGTAAAGTAAGGAAACTCATAAAATCCATTTTATCAATGGAATCGACTACATTCTGTTTTTCTTCTTCAACGACTGCAAACACAAAGCTTTTCGAATTTATATTTATATATCTCCAGTGCACTAAAAAAACGATATATAGATATGTGTGATCTAATGCATAGTTGTAAAACTAATTCTTATACTTTATATATCTAACCCACACACTGCTACGGATAATTTTTTCTTAAACAACACACTGGAATGTTTATAACTCCTTCTGATGAATAATTTTAATATAAATAGGTAAAGGAATGCAAATAAAACTCGAAATCATTGTAATCGCTAAATTTATTCAATGAATTATATACACACATGCAACTCAATAAGATTAAAGAATGAATTAAAAATGTACTATGTTTTAAGTGCCAATACATGATAATATATTAAAAATCAAAGGAAAAAAAAATACAAAAACAAATAAAAAAAATGATAAAACTAAAAAGTAAAAATATTAAAAAAGTTAACAAAAACTTATTATTGTTAAGAATCTCACAGAAACAATACAAAACAACAAAACATTATCGTTATATTTATTTATTATTATTGTTTCCCCTCCTCTAGCTTAGAAAAGATGAGCACACATACAGTTTGAACGAGATAAATAGAATATTCCTAATTACATAGTAAGAGTAAATCATATTAGTAAAAATAAAACAAAATAATTATTATATTATGTGTAGTGCTTGAGAGCATTATTTTGAATGGATATATGCTATTTTTAAATAAACTAGTTTGTTTTAAAATTTTTTTTAGTTTTTATCTTTATCAAATTATACATTGTAGATGTCGCATTTTTTAAAATTTTAATTAATGTATTCTATTTACATATACACCCATTTCAATTTATAAGCAGAATGTTTTTTTAAATAACTATAGTTGAAATATTGGAAAGAAGAATTATTGATTATTATTTTTCTCAATAACACTTCACGTACACCGACAGCACATTTATGAATTACTGTACGTATGATGCTCTATATAAATACATATTATTGATGAAAAATAAAACACAAAAAGAGAGAATATAAAAATAAAAGAAAGTGAATTGTGTCAGCCATAGTTTTTTTGCAATAATACAAAAAAATAATCACATGTTTCAACTATCAATAAAAAAGAAAAAATATATATAATAAATTGGTTTTATTAATATATGTTTAATTAAGGAAGGTACAAATACTGAAATATGCTTTGGTAAGTTTTGGTGGATGAAGGATATATTGCTTTCATTAACTATTATTTAACAGTGTTGCGGTTTTATTTGTTTAATAATCGCGATTGCTGAAAGGATAAAAATGTAAATGTGGAAGGTTATATAGGGTGATTCATTTACAGGTCTTTTTTGTGGTGGGGGTGTAATGGCAAATCAGGCATGCGCCGGGTCACAGTGACGTGGCATTTTTGTTGAGTATTATTTGACATTTCATCATAGAAAGTGATGTAGATTTATACCAAGAAAAACGGCCGATTGTTCTAAATTTGAAAGTACGTTTTATTTCTTTCAACGTTCCGCTCGTAACAAGATACATGTGTACAGTGAGTTTAAAGAAAATAGGATAGGTTCAAGTTTGTCGTCTGTCTGAGACTCCGAAAGTGCAAAGCCTGTAAACCTACATCTGTCTGAGACTCCGAAAATTAGAAGCCTGTCACCTTGATGTAATTTTGAATATGTCGTTTGAGGTATGAGAATGCCCGAACATGCTGCCCGCCTTGACACATTAGTCAATTGTCAACATTCATTTCTGTGGATACTGGCAGAAGAATCAATTTTTTGATGGGCGTGTTTTTAATCTCCTGTCATTAATTTTAAACGTTAATTAATTTTTCACAAAAAGTCAGTTGAAACTCTTTTTTTTTAATTGAAAGCCATCACCGTCGAATTATTCGGACATTTATCGAAAACCTGAAATTTATTTCCTGAAGAAGTATCAAGAGTGGAAATACATTCAATGGGAGTCCCGGTTTAAGAACATTCCCTCTAGTCTCGCTGCAGAAGCAACGAGATGGACGAGCCCAATGGCTTCAGCCCTCAGATGAATAAGAACTGGACGAGCTAAGCTCATATAAAACGGATAGGAGAACATGCAATCGGTTTCTGCTCTCTTCTAAAGTATCTGTCTGTATTTCCTCTCCCTCTGCCTCTTGCCATTCACCTTTTACCCGAAGCTCACTCAATTAGATCTGCCTGTCAAGTTGACGGATCCAAATTGAACGCCAAAATGGCAAATTGCAAGTTTCGTCGCGAATTTTATCCGATATTAAAACTGTGAAAAGTGTTCGCGATCTGAATTCATTCCAAGTGTTTAAACATTGTATTGTCCTTTGTGATCCCAATAACTTTAACGTGTGACACTGTGAATTTATTTTACAATTTCAAAGTGAAATGTGGTGTTAAAATTATAGTCGTAAAGGATCTGTAGGTGTTTCCTTACACAGATAAGTAGTTAATATGTAGTGATCTCGAATGTTCAAAAATGTCCGTGAAGGACTGCAGCGATGGTCTGCTGCCTCGGCAGAAGAAGATGACAATATCTGCCGAGAATGCCCTCGTCTGGAGACGCCTGAATGCGCTGGCAGGCTAGCATTGCGGTGTCGTGGGGCGGGTTCATTTCCCCAGCACGAGGACCCACTACAAAGTTAATTCGCATTCACGAATTGGACAGCTGGAAGTCAAGAGGCGACCGAAGTCGCAAAAAGTGTAGATAACAACACAGAGGGAATTAGCGCTTGTCATGAGAACAAGGGGAACCTGAAAAGAAAGGTGAACTTGGGGTGACCTCGTCATTACCCGACGAAGTTCATGGCCCACAAATGAAAGAGGGGCAAACGGGTGGTGGTGGGGCCCCTTCGTACCCACCCAACCGGAATAAATCCATAGATATCTTGTTGAAGTGGCCAGGTATTCCTCTTCTGAGTGGAAAACTCATACAACTTGAATTGTATGAACCTTCCCATCAGAAGGGGAGTAACCCGGTGACCATTTTATGCCATAGAATTATACAATTTGATTGCATAACTCTATGCCATAAAGAGGCACTCTGCTTGGGCTTCTCAACCCACGACGTCACCTGAAACAAAAGAAGGATTAATAAGTACCCGGTGGCTGCCTCATGTTTTGATGTGGAAGCCTGCCACCGTACCGGGTCCTATACCCGGTTAGAATCTTAGGGAAGGAAAGACCAAAAGATTTCAATTACGCATCATTATTATTCAAAAGGCAACAAAAGAAATTTTTACATACATAATTTGCCGATATTTACGTTCAAGTTTATTGTTGATATTCATGTACAATTAAATAATCGCGTCTTTCTCTCATGTATGATTTAGGTATTCAAAAATATAAAAAAAAACCTCTAAATTTTCTGACAATTTAACATGCAACAAAAGAAAAGAAAGATATATCTACCAATATACCAAAAGGGTAACAAAAGACACTTACCCGCAGGGTTCTCCGAGCGCTCGATGACACATGCGGGGGAGGTCCACTGAAATTTCCATTATTATATTTAATCGTTATTTACAAATATTACTTCGACACATTAAACACTATAAAAAAAAAAAAATTTGAGAGAGAGCGTCGAATTAGATCATTAATTTATTTTTGTATCCTTCTCCGAACGTGTTTCAATGGTATAAACAACAAAAAAATTTATGCGATTTTCCGATTCCAAAATGTAAGCGCCAAAATTATCTTCTCTTTCAATTCAACACTATCATCAATCGTTACAGCATTCTAACCTCCTTTCTCTCGGAGATGCACGTGGCTCTATTTTTGCACCCACACGGAACATAAACACTTCGAAATTCGAGTGTGGGAAAGACGGAAACTCTTTCGGGCGCCGATCAAAATGCACAAACGTGTGTGAAATAGGAAACGTGCTGCACCATGCACGCATAAATGGAAAAAACTGTTACCAAAACTTCGTTTAAATAGTATAGGTTCACGGGAAAAATTAATTAGCCGAAATGCTAGGAAAGTCACAAATTTTCAATCCGTTAAAATTTAGGGCCGTGTAAATTATTGCACTGTTTCGCTGGTTGGTGTTTGAACAATTCGAAATTGCAATTTCCCACGCGTAAAATCCACTTCAAAACGCCGTAACTCAACTCTCAATCCCGTATCCCGCAAACATTCAACAGGCGAGCAAGGGAAACGTTTAATTTTGGTTCAAGATAGAGATCGACCACAGTGGCACACTGTTATATTAAACGGTCACAAGAAATCTTGATGTCAACGGTCAACACTTGTTTTATTCAGAAACATTCCAAAATTGAACGCAAATCAGACCGCAATAAAATTTCATATCAATTAAAGCACTTCATTTCATTTAACTATTTTAAAACAATCTTCTCACGCTAATTAATTTATTTTGTACACTCATTTCATTTAACGGTTTAAAACAATCTTCTCACGCTAATTAATTTATTTTGTACACTTTCATTTCATTTAACGGTTTAAAACAATCTTTCCACGCTAATTAATTTATTTTGTCCACTTTCATTTTATTTAACGGTTTAAAACAATCTTTTCACGATGAACAAATTAAAAATTGAGCTGAGAAGATCCAATTTTGCTGCACTCCCCGCGTCCACGCGCGTTCGCAGTTGCCACTCGACTCCCCTGTCTATGCACAATCGATAGCCGTGAAATTCTGGTTTTACCGCTTAGCCAGTTTCCCGAACGATTCGTCCCTTGCATTTGTTGCATTTGCTGTGCTTGAAGCATTTGTTGTTGCTTCTACGTTTGCAATTGTTTCTCCGGGAATATGCTGGCTGAAGCTATGCGAGTTACATTCTGATGTAACATTATTCACATAATAACAATCTGACTTGGCGCGACTCGGATGATCAGCCGGCACCAGCAAATTGTCGAAATTCTGTTCCACTGTAACAACTGGCTGTACTTTATCATGCACACTCAACAGGGGGTTTCCTCTCGAGTTGCTATAGGCTCCATAAAGATAATTAACAATTCTCTGGCGTATTATGGACAACGGATGATTTTTGTAGATGTTTGTTTAAGCCAATATAAGATAGAATTTTCGGTGAGACGTTTGTCCACTCATCCGTTTGATATACATTTGTGCCGATTTCTAAACTGTTTTGGGTATTGATATTTGTCTTGTAATAACGTTGAAGGCATTTTAGAGGAGAATAAGTTGATTTTGTAAACCGAATTGAAAACATTACTAAATTAGGTTAGAGAGGAGTACATTCTTTTAACCGTATTGTCAATATTACTTTCACAATTTGTTTTGTCGGTATAAAATAATTCAATGTTTTTTGTTCTTGTTAATTTACAACTTTTCAATGGTCGTTTGCGGAACTCGCCACTTTATTAGAATTCATTAATTTTTTTTTTTTTTATTTTATCTTTTAGAGCGAGTTCGCGGTTGGTAAAAGAATGCAAGTTTTATTATTATTTCTTTGAATAATGGATGTTTTAAAGTCTTTGATTATACAAGATGTACAAGTATATTGTCTCTCTCTCTCTCTCGCTCACGTTTTTCTTCCTCATTTTTCTGATGTTTGGATTTTATTATAATTCGTATAAGATCATGTGCATACTGTTGTTCATTTCTATATCATTCATTGATGACGATTACTACCATTTACGTTACGTGCTACAAAATAAGTTGAGTCTCAACCGAATTTCGACAGGCGTGGCTAGATCATTTACATATATAGAATTCAATTAATCGTTTTCTAGCGAGCTGACGCGTTTTTGATTTTCAAACGATCGCTATCAAAATCCTGCGCTAATTCCCAATGTATCAATTAAGTTCAAGTTCATGATAACAATATGTATATGCTCGTAGTTGGTAATAAGTAGATAGATGATACCTGTGTCCCACAATACGTTTGTTTACTTCTTAATATTCTGATTTCAATTAAAATTCTTACCGCTATTCTGTATGCTATTTTTTCTTCACAAACAAACAAGAAAACTTTCTTTCTTCTCTTAAACTTATCTCGATCAAAAAATGCGAAATGTTTACTTCTACAAATGGCTTTTCTCTCTTCAAGTTGGTAATTCTTTTTTTTTTTTTATTTTAATTTTATTCTTTTAGTGGATGGTTATATAGCTCAGGTGGAGCCAAAAGAAAGATTATATTGTGTGAACTGCGGTGTTTTTGGTTATCCAGCATCATATCGAGAATGCCCCCGATATCAAGATGCAAAGGTAAAATTTACTCCAAAACAAAGTTAAGTACACCGCAGAGTGATACCTACCAACTTTGTCAAGCCCGGAGTGTCATTTGCAAGATGCTAAGGTAAAATTTACTCCAAAACAAGCCCGGGGTGTCATTTGCAAGATGCAAAGGTAAAATTTACTCCAAAACAAAGTTAAGTACACCGCAGTGTGATACCTACTAACTCATTTGCGCTTGCTGCGAGAGAACCAGTGGAAAATGTAAATAAAATAAATAATGTAAGTGGCAATTATGAGCTGCTTCTCAAAATTTATCAGCAATTAAATTCCTTACCGGAGATTATCGATCAGCAAGATTCTAAAATTAAAATTGTTTTTCAGCGTTTAGGGCTTTCAAATTCCTCAAAATAAGTTTGATCCAGTCACATTCCCATGGATAGGATTCGTCTCATCTCGATCAACGTCAACTCCATTGTGAGTCTGCATCGACGTGACTGTCTCCTGGGGTTCCTTGTCAAGCAAAAGCCTGACATCTCGTTTCTTACTGAAACCCACCTCAATTCATGGCATTCCATGACATTCAAGGATTATGAATTCGTAAGAAACGATAGGGTAAACGGTGAAGGGGGAGGTGGCACCGGGATATTGGTGAGAAGGCTGGATTGTTTCCAAAATATTGAAAAAGTTGAATTCAAAAGCTTTGAATCTCTTGAAGTGTCCGTTATCAAAATCGCACTGCCAGGTATGGATGACCTCTTTATCTCTGCCTATACAACTGGTCAAAATGTTCTTAAGTTCAAGGAGGAGCTCAATTCCTTGTTTGAAATACTCGAAATGAACAGGCTGCATAGTTATTATATTCTTGCTGGTGACCTGAACGCCAAGCATACATCATGGCTGAACGCCACCAATAATTCAAGAGGTGTATTTCTGAAATCGTGGATAACAGAGAGCCAAATTGAATACAAGTGCAATCTATATGGGTCAGCTTACCCAACATACCCTAGGACAAATTCATATTTGGACCTCTGCATTTCTGACGCAAGACTTGAATTCAGCTTTAAGAGTCCTCAACAGAAACTGCAGGTGCTTCCTTATGATAGCGACCATAACGCAATCGTAATGGAAATCAATCATCAAAGGGATGATCTCTTCCTCATTCAAGTTCAACACGAAAATCATCGGTTGAATTTAAAAAAAAACAGACGGGAAAGTTTCAAAAGAAGTTTCATCGAGAGTACCAGAAGCAATGTCCTCCTTCTGATGATGGCAACTCTTGCTCAATGGTTCCTAATGACAGGAATCTAACTAACGATGAAATAGATTTCTATTTGTCGAAGTTAGAGAAGCTGACGTTGGACACTATTGAGAAAGTAGTTCCCAAGATTAAACATCGAAACAATATGGAAGGATATGAAACACCAACCATTGCAAGGTTGAAAAGATTGAAAAGCCTTCTTCTCACACGCCTCAACAATATTTATCGACGATTTTTGGACTACATCCATCCTTCGTTGGCTTTGTTGAAATTACACCTGAAGGATGTCCGGAACTTAATCCGTTCATACTTCAGAAGTGAGGTCAGCAATCAATGGGTGGAAAAATTGAGGGGTATTAGCCCACAGAACCCAGATGGCGTTTTCATGAAAGTGAATTGCTTATTCTGTAAGAAGTCTTGAGTGAAGGTATCGAATCTTGAAGTCGCTAGTGATGAGATAAATCTTCTCGATAGGGTTGGTATCGAAATTTATACTACGACTCCGGATAGAAATGGAAACAGGATAATATGTGAGGGATTGCATAAACTTGCCCTGATTGGAACACATTTTGAATTGGTTCATCTACCAAACCCTGAAAGAGGGAATCAAATACTTTTCGAGGTTGTTGAAGCAAAAGTTTCCGACTTCAAATCAAGCCTGAACGGCGAATCTCTTCTTCATTTCAATGAAACATTAACATCTGACCTCATACCGAGCTTGAATCTTATTGATTATTTTGCCAGCTATGGAGACTTGTGTTCCATATTTCGCAGGATCAACCACAAGAAATCATATCGTATCGTTGGTGTTCCAAATATAGTTCTCCGACATTAGCCTGAGGTTGCTATTAGGAATTATTGCATATTGTGGAAAAAGGCTAAGGTATTTTCGATCTTGAAGAAGGAAAAGAATTGTCGTGCTATCGCCCAATCAGCTTTCTGCCCAACATCAGCAAAGTGTTTGAAGTGATACTGAACAAAGCATTAAACGCGCCCATTGAGAAATATGAGTTGATGCGGAATTGCCAATTTTTTTTCGTGCCAGGCATTCGACCATACATGCGATAACGAAAGTAACCTCAGATAACAGTTGGAAGCTAAATGATAGAGAATATGTTAGAGTGTGTCTCATTGACATGGAGAAAGCCTTTGATACGGTGTGGTCAGATGGACTCATTTTGAAACTCCTTCAGGACAGATTCCCCAGACACCTTGTCGCCATGATGTGCAATATGTTATACGGGAAATCGTTTGTTGTTACTAATGAAAATCTGACGACAATGCGCGACTTCAAGGTCTTTAATGATCTACAGTAAGGAACCGTTACTGCGCCTCTGTTTTTCTCAATACTCATTCGCAAGCTATTGAACGATTTTGATTTTAACGTCTCGACAATGCGGTAATTGGTAGCGTTTGTTAATGATCTGATCATCTATACGGCAGACCGAAAAGCTACAATAGTACAGAGAAAGCTTCAAAAAATGTTTAATGATGTGCAGCTCTACACCGACAATTGACGAATAAAAGTCAATGCGCAGAAGTGCGAAACAATTTTGTTTTGAGCAACCCTGTAGTGGGCCAGTCAAGACTTGAAACTTAATTGGAAGGATTTCCACATTATGGCTGGTGAGGATAGTTCAGAACGGGCTTCACAGAAATTCTGTGTCCGATACTTCGCTGTTCATCTCAATCAGTATCTGTACTATACTGAACATGTCAAAATCATACTCAATAAAGCACAAAAAGTAGTCATGGTCCTTTGACGACTCTTTCATTCCAGATCCATTGATCAAAAGGTCAAACTTATCTGTTATAAGACCCTGGTTAGACCACTTTTGACATATGGATGTCAGATCTAGTATAACAACTGGTGCTAGTACTATGGAAAGATTAAGCATTTTCGAAAGGAATATCATCGTGCATGTACTGGTTAGTATAGAAAGCCTGAGGCGGATTGGAAACACTATATATCGAATAGAAGAATTTATCTAACTGCTAACGCAACCAGAGTCATATTGAAACTTCTTCGGAATCATATCGCAAGATCTGTAACTGTGAGTGAAAACCCCTGGGTTTCACAGCCGTTCCACCCTATAGATAGGTATATTGCGACATGCCTCGCTACTGGCTTCGTTCCTCCAGAAGCATTCCTGTATTTGGAAATGAATCGATGTTTTTGATCCTAACGGCGTTCCAATTATCTGTCACATATATAGACGGGCCACCGATAAGAAGATAAAATATCCTCTGAATTTGAGTTCACGAGACCAACAATTTCAATGGAGGTATTCATTTGCTAAATTCGTTGAGGCTGTTCGAGCTGCGATGGAGCAATCAAGTTATTGGTGGCTAAATGACAATATCTAAATTATTTGTGGTTATTTTCGTTCGTTTTGTGTTTTTGTTACTTGGTTTGAGTTTCAGCTCATTATTGCTACATTTAGTGTTGTTGTTTGTTTGTTTATGTTAAAAAATAGGGATATGTGTCAATATTTAGGAAAGATATAAGTTATATTTATTATATTAGGTTTAGAGATAAGGTTTTACGTTTAGGTTAGGAATATTATGATAGCATTGTATTAGTATAAGATAAAGTTTTTTATTGAATTTTGTAAGAACTAGGTTATAACATATTAGTTGTTAGATAAAAGTTCACTGTTCCGTTGGGTTAATATTATAATTAATTTTCGTACAGTGGTTAGTTTTTTTCTCCTTTTTCCAATTGAATAATAAAATAAATAATAATTAATATGAATTTGTTTATTGGCTAAATGTTTTTGATTGATAATATATAAACTTAGAGAGCCATTTGGGCCATTAAGTTTTTAGTTTTTTTTTTTGTTTGGAATTTGGGCCATATTCTTTAAAAATTTATAACAATTAGAATTGAATAAAGCGTTTTGACTTTACAATACTTTGACGAAAGCAGGATTTCGCTACCTATCCCCATACAACAGTTACGTGTGAATATAAATAAAAAAGCAAGAAAAATATATATATGGGTAAAACTGATAACCTCCTCTCCTTTGGAAGTTATTGCGAATTCCGGCGTACCGGCTTTCTCCCATTCGCAACTTCAGATTGCCGCCGTAACATAACCACCTTCCTCTGGGCACATATACCCTTTTCATCAGTAAATTTATTTATTTTTATAATCATTTAACAATTTCCCTATAATTTTTATTTCCCTACCATCTCCATTTTACCCTTTTCCCTTATTTTCAATTACAAAAAAAGAAAAATAGTATATAAGAATAATTTTAATTTTCTCACTAAGAACATTCCATTCATTAATTCCCATTAACAAAACTTCATTCGATACATTTTCCCTAACAAAACCTTATTCCTTCCTTCATACTAACTAATTTTATTCATTAGCTCCCACTAAGAAATCTTAATTTTCAAACTAACAAAAAATTATTCACGTTTTCCTAATAGTTGAAGTTGCGAATACAATAAATGGGAAATTAGCAGAAGGTGGATCCATTGGTAGCGTCGTGGATTCTTGACCGGGGCTCCGCTGGGACCCTGGGTTCAAGTTCCCCGAGCGCAGGCAAGCACTCTTTTTGGATTAACGGCAAAAGCAATTGTTTCCGTATATATAAACTCGTATATGATAATTTGCATGTAATCAAACCATGGTTATGCCAATTGCCATATATGCAATGTGGAAATTGTTGCGTTTGTCGATACGAAAAAGATGTGTGGGTAGCGGAATCGAAGTGTAATGAACTCCGATTACGTTACCCAGATGCGGCAGCAGTAATGGAGAATAAAAGGATTGGGGGATTGGGTTTTTGGATTTGGGGCAGTCAGTATTTGACTTTGAAAGATTCCGTATTTGGTTTGTAGAAGAAGAGGAAGTGCTTTGGCAGTGTCGAGATCAAGACTAATTTTGAATTTGTGAAAAAGTTGGGTTTTGAATTGGATTTCATTACAAACGTGTGAATTGGAATAGAAAAATTAGTGAAATTTTGCTTGTGGCAAGTTAACTGCGGATTTTAGAGAAAGAAAAACTTAGTTAAGTGGAGTGAACCGAGAACAAAAATAATGACGGCTTAAATATATTCCGGCGTAACCCAAACCCAAAGATTTTGTGGAAAATAAAATCAAGAAACTTATATTGTGGATTAGAGTTTTAATTGTTGTATACGGCAGTTAAAAGTGAAATAGAAAAGCGTCATAATTTGCTAAATTAAAAGACGAGAAGAAAAACAAAAATAAAAGAAAAGAGTAAAGTTTTCCGAGAAAAACTTTTTTTTTATCTATGAAGTGGTGAAAAATTCAATGTTTGAATTTGAAATTATACTATTGGATGACATTGAAAAGGACAGTGGATTAGTGGAGAGGGTATATTTACCGTCTTGTGAAAAGTGGCCGTTCTGTGTTTTCATTTTGCACTTTTGTTAACAGCAATTTTCAAATTGAAGCTTGAGTTTCAGGTACCCCGAATTCCTTTTTATTGTTCTTCGCCGAGCGCTCGAAGTTCAACAAGGAACGTGTGAGTAATTATTTGGATTTGATTTTTTTTATATACTGTTAGTCAAATTAATTTTTTTTTATTTTCTTGTTTTATAAAATTTTGTTTAACGGATTTTCCTTACATAAATTTTAAAAGGGGAGTAAAAATTTGTAAATTTCACTTGTATTATCCTTTTTTTGTGAATTAAATAAACGGCCATGTCCCGGTAAGACATTAATCTTTCATTTCTTGAAATGAACTCCCCCTTTCCCGTCCTTTTCCCTTCGTGTTAGTGTTTTTATGTAGGGTGGCTCAGCACGAGCAGAGGGTGTCCTGGAAGTCCCATGACACAACTGAGCGCTAGCCGGTCTCAGTATGCCACCCCGGGCTACACACCCCTCTGCCGAAACATAATGTCTGCAACTGCGGTGACTTCCGCGGTTTGCTAAAAAGTTTGTTAAAAATACAAAACAATGCTATTTAATCCTTTCATTCATTTTATTCCAATTCAAATAGATTTTAGGAAGTTAACCATGTAATTATTATTCATAATTCAGCCTTTCAACATATTCAAATTTAATTGAAAATTAAAAATAAATTCTTTCAAACTTCACTTTGCACGAGCTTATTATCTAATAATGTTCGAATGCGATTAAGAATTATTATTTTGTGTACTATAAATCAGCCGTCCTCGCTGATCAACAAATTCATTGTGACTTTCCTAAACAACTGAGATATCACAAAAACCTATAAATTGGCCGTGGTAGATACATGAAAACCACTTCAATAAGAACATTGAAGCCAGCGCAATCGTCATTGCAGACATACTCGTAGTTGCGTATCATGATGCGTACCAAAAATTTGTTATATCTACGATTTGGAAGCAAGAAGCAAAATCGGCTGACTAACGATTACTCCAAAATCTCAACAGTATCTCAACGAGTTCTCACCATGAAACTACCGAAAAATGATTGATGACATAATATTATCTACTGACCCTACTAACTTGGAGAATATCTATAAATTACTCGATATGTTTACTCTTGACCAGTATGTAAGGTGAGCTCAGTTGAATTTGGTGGCAATATCACTTAGAAATTTAAAGCGTTATGGGATCTTTGAAGAAGTTCTTGATTTATTCTACTATTATACTGCTGGCTTTAATATTTTTACCCGGCTTGCCACCATGGACGACATATCCGTTTGAGCCTTATCAGTAAGTACTGTTATATTTTTCAATAAGTTTTAAGATATAAATAAATAATTTGGTGCCTATTATTTTCAATAATAACCGATAATAATTTTTAGAGTAATTCCTCCTACCGACCTTGTAGGAATATTTAAACCTAATAACTACCTGGAAAATGCTGAACACATTTTAGTTGGCAAGGTAAACGGGCCTGAGGATATAGTGGCAAAAGGCTCGGCATGGTATACTTCAAACAATGGCGGAGAAGTGCTAAAGATTGAAGGAGATGAAGTGAAACTCTTGGCAAAATTTGGTCAACCTTGTGGTAGTAACATTAAAAATTTATATTTGAATCGAAATTGCTAGTAATGTTTTTATCTAAACAGAGCTTCCGTACGAAGAAGCCAAGTGCGGTCGCCCACTTGGATTGGCCTTGGATACTCTGGAAAATAATTTGCTCGTCGCGGATGCATACTACGGCATTTGGTCTGTGAACTTAGACAGCGGAGACTCCAAAATTTTGGTCTCGCCACATCAGATTCTGGAAGGTTTAGTCAAAAGACCCGCAAGAGTATTCAATTCGATTGCAGTCGACAAAAGGGGTTTAATTTACTGGACAGATTCTTCGTCAGATTACGGTTTTGAAGATGGATTTTTTGCGATGCTTGCTAATCCGTCTGGCAGGTAATATTCGATATATCAGTATTATCCATACACCATATATATTCCTTTACAAAAAACTAACAAAACTTATTTTAGGCTATTCAAATACGATAGGTGGAAAAATGAATCGACTATGCTATTGGACAAAATTAATTTCGCAAACGGCGTCATTTTAAGCCCCGACGAAGATTTTCTTGTAATTGCAGAAACGGCATCTTCGCAATTGTTAAAATATCATTTGCATGGCCCAATGAAAGGACAAAAAGAAATATTCGCTACAGCCTTCCCTGGCAATCCAGATAATATTCGAGGCGATACTAAGGGAATATGGGTTCCCTTGGTAATGGCACGTGATTCGGAAAATCCAGCTGTGTTTCAATTGATTTCTAACTATCCGCGTGTGCGACGCCTTTTATTAAGGATTTTCACATTAATTGAAATGCCTTTCCGTTTCTTCAACTCCATTTATCCTAATGAGTTCTGCAAGCGAGTACTTTATGCTACTGTAAGTTTTAACAGTTTTATCGAATTGGTGCCTGTCCGATCGACAGTCTTGCGGGTTGATTGGAATGGAAGTGTAGTAGGAGTTTTGCACGGTTACGACAAGTCGATTCGATTCATTTCACAAGTCCTGCAGGATGATGAAATTTTATATTTAGCTTCACCTTTTAATGAGTATATTGGGAAAATAACTCTGCCAAAAGGCTTCGCCGGTGGGAATATAGAAAGAGGGAAAAAATTGGGTAAACCTATAGTATCCGAAGCAAAAGGAAAGGTTAAAATTTAGAATGATTTGTTTTTCAATGTGATATGGTGCTTTTTATGTTTAAGCTGTTTTTAAAGTTGTTAGATATGTTTTCAATAAATTTTATTTATTTACAAAAATATAACTTTTGTTTTTTACAAAACTTTTTACAATGGACATTTAAAAACGACACCTTCAACAAAATAAATACAATATCTGGTCAACAATTTTACACATAATTATCTATAATGTTCAGCGAAAAATTAGTTTTCGTTTATTTTTTAGAATTTATTCGCCTTTGTAAACAGGTTTTCGTTTTTCTGCAAACGCCTTTAAGCCTTCCAACCGATCACTCGTTGGCAATATTTGAGCATAACAAGCTTCTTCAATTGCATATCCGGTTGCAATATCAACTTGATAACCTTTATCAATTGCTTTCTTCGCCATTCGTATACCGATTGGCCCGTTCGGCACAATTTCAGCTGCAATTTTCAGTGCTCTCTGATATGCTGCATCCTTGTTTGTATTTTGTGGCACAACATGATTTACGACACCTAGATCATACGCTTCCTTTCCCGAAAGTACTCGTGAAGTAAAAATTAGTTCCTTCGCAAGTGCTGGGCCAAGAATACGTGGTAGACGTTGAGTACCACCAGCTCCAGGTATTATGGCAAGTCGAGTTTCCACAAGTCCTAGTTTAGCATCTTCCGATGCAGTACGAATGTCACATGCTAATGCCATTTCTAAGCCACCACCAAGTGCTGCACCATCCAAAGCTCCTATGACTGGCATTGGAAGCTGTTCGATGTTGATTAGAAGACCACGGAGCTGATTGACAAAGACGCGAATTTCATCTTGGGTTTGCTTGTTACGTTCTTTTAAATCTGCTCCGGCACAAAATATTCCGGGTATAAGACTTCGCAGAATCACAACTCGTGATTCTTTGTCGTATTTCAGATCGTCCACAACTTTTGATAGTTGATTGACAAGGGAGCGGCTGCAATGGAAGGAAAAAATATATTACTACAATTTATGATTGAAATTGAAAAAAATATTTATTTATTCGTCAATATTTATATTGTCTCCTTCAAACTGATCAATAGACTTGCGTAGTAATCAAGCAGTCGCCTAGGCAAACTGTTCGTAAACCGACATAATGCTTGATCCAATTTTAATTATAAATTAAAAAAAAATAAATATTGGATAGTCTAGAAAGTATTGAGCTTTTTTTGTTACTAGATGGTGCTCGTTGTCATATATCGGGCAATACTAATCAGATTGAGTCAAACTGACATGCGCTTGAAAGGCGACATTCCAGTCTACAATTTTCATATGGACAGTTTTGTATTTCGTCATTCGTGTCAAAAGTTGTATTCATTTAAAGATGAGTGGAATTTCTGAAAAAATTCGTTATATTTTACAATATCACTACGATCAAGGTGAGAATGCATCGCAGGCTCGTGAAAAAATTTGTGGTGTCTACGATCAAGATACTTTATCAAAAGCTACAGCCAAGAGATGGTTCGCTCGCTCTCGTTCTGGAAACTTTGATGTCAAAGATGCACCTCGCTCAGGTCGACCAATCACTGAAAAAATCGATGAAATTTTACAAAAAATTGACGAAGACCGACACATAAGCAGCCATGACATTGCTATGGAACTGAATATCTATCACTAAACAGTTTTGAACCATTTGCGTATGGCTGGATACACAAAGAAGCTCGAGGCATGATTTAACGCAAAAAAATTTGATCGAGCGAATTTCCATTTGCGAAATGATAATAAACCGTAACGAAATCGAGCCATTTTTGAAGCAAATCATTATGGGCGATGAAAAATCGGTAAGAAGCGAGGATGTCGTTTGGAAAAGCTCATGGTCAAAAAAAGGTGAATCATCACAAACGACTTCAAAGCCAGGATTGACACCAAATAAGGTTATGATGTGTGTATGGCGGGATTGGAAGGGAATTGTTTATCATGACGTGCTAGAACCTGGCCAAACACTCAAGTCGGCTCTACACTGTCGGCAATTAGCCAGATTGCAACAAGCAATTCAAAAAAACCGGCCAGAAATGACCAATAGAAAGAGCGTTGTCTTCCATCATGACAATGCCAGACCATACACATCTTTGATGACCCGGCAAAAATTGACAGAGTTTGGGTGGGAAGATCTGATGTATCCACAGTATAGTCCAAACCTTGCACCATCAGACTACCATTTGTTTCGGTCTCTGCAAAACTTCCTTAATGAAAAGTACTTCACTTTAAGGAGGCACTATGAAAATCACTTGGCCAAGTTTTTCGCCGATAAACCACAGAATTTCTATACAGATGGAATAATGACTCTACCCAAAAAATGGCAAAAGGTCATAGATAATAATGGACAATATGCACTTAAATAAAATCCATTTTAAATAAAAGAAATATTCAAGTGAAAAATGACAAAAAAGGCTCAATACTTTTTAGACTTACTCGGTGTCTGATGTATGAACAACGAGGGGATAGCCGTCGCGTGAGAGGGAGCTGGAATCTTTCGTGCATATTATGCGGTCGATACGATTAAAATTTGCTGAGGATTTGCTTTTTTTTGTAATTAATCAGTGGGAAGTCTCGTTTCGTCTTCGCTGATTATCAGCTGAGCTGGTGACAATTGCAACGGTGTCCGTTACATATCATTAGTTCGGACTTCGGATTTTACACCATTTATTGTAAAAAGTGCATGCTTGAGTTTCTCATCCAAGCCATCGCCAATATCGTTCGGGATGTTGCATTTGCATTTGAAGTCGTGTGTGACGAAAAACAAAATATGCCTATAGACATACCGTCATCTCAGTTACACTTACTCGGGCCTGCCATCGCTCCATCACATGCTCCGTCGTTACACCTTGGTGTTATTTTATAATAATCCTTTTAAAGCTGTATGCTTGTAGTATTATAGGAGCACTTACAACAGAAAAAGTCGAGTCGTGCAAAAGTGATGCAAGTTCAAAGCAAAAGGCACAGTGAGTGAGTGTGAAAAGATCGCGAAGTTAACAATGCAATTAAAGGAAATGAATAGCAATCGTAGGGAATTGTTATGAAACGGTAGTGCGAATTGTTGTTGTCGACAGTCTTTGTTGCGATCACGGTTTGTCAGAGTTAAAACTTCTTCTTCGTACGTTTGCGAACACCTCAAGAATCCCAACTACAACTTTTGCACAAAATCGATCTCGAGCTAAGCTTTTTGCTACGATAAGTGAAATTTTCAATAAATCTCATTGAAATTATGTCGGTCGAGTGCGCGACTACGTCTAATTAGCATTAGAGAAAAAACTGATTACAAATTTGGTGGAGCAATCGCTCAAATGGATGGGATTCATGTTTTGGTGTGTGCCGTTCACTGTCCGAGGAGAAAAGCGTCGATCGGTTTGTACTGATGCGTTCGGAATTTAACACAATTATGTTTGATTTAGCTTCTAACTGCAATCATTTAAGCAAAGAATCCGTAGATTTTACGCAATACGTTTTTAGGGGGTGTTATACATAATGGTAGAATGTTAATCGAAATAAACATCGTTTTTTTCTACCAGTGCGATTTGCGGAAAATTCTTAAAAGTGAACTATCTCAAATTTATATAAATATTCAAGTGATCGTGAAGAAACTCTTGCTTTGATGAAGTTATATAGTAAATATTCCTGTAATGTTATTTTCAGATGAATTCCGAGCATGTTCAAAGTTTAAAGTCGTTAACCATTTGAATACAACAGGCTTACCCACCGCAAAAGCGAGCACTCGTCGTTTGTTTTTATATTTATATTTATTTATATATTGTTTTATATTAATATTAAAAGTAATTTATCTAAAGTTGTACTAGAGCATGCATTTTACTGTATGTTAAAAATTGCCTTCGAAAACGATTGAGTGTTGCTGCATTCATATTATTGGCTATGTCAACTTCAATTGTACCTTGTACAGGGACCGATCCCATAATTCCAATTTTTCGAGCTGAGACAATATCATTTACAATTCGTTGCGTTATTTGATCTAATTCGTACAAATAGTTGGTGGCACTTGTTGGATCCCGCCAATTGAATTGAAATGCATAAAATACCTATAAAGTTTAATTGACAATGACAAGTTAACAATTTTCAATTGGTAAACGCTACAAATGAATCGGACGATTTTTTCTTAGCTTTAAATTTAACAAGTAAATTTATAGGATAGGGTGTAAGAAAAAAAAATTGTTTACATGTCAAAGAGATAATTTTGAATTGACATTTAGCATTCGGAGCGGAAAATATGAAATTAGCTATAAACTCGGTCTTTCTATTCATTTTTGAAACCTGACCGGGTATGGGATCCGCAACGTTGGCTGGCCCCTCCACTTATCAGCTAGCCATCGGGTGAGCTCACTTCTTATTATAACGTTACAGATGCTCTTGCAGGGTAGAGTGGCCTTCCGCTTGGGTGTTTATTTATGTATAGTCCAACAAAAACGCATGATGTTAATTGTAAATAAAACAAAAAGTTTTCAGAGAATTATGTTAATATTTTTGATTATAATGGAAGAATCTATGACAATTATGTGTGAAACAAAATATCGCCCAAATTCTCGCCACGGCTACGGTGGCATACTTCTATCCGATGGTCCATATTTTCAATAACTCTGAGACATAATTGAGGTTCAATGTCGTTAATGTGCTGAATTATCTCATCCTTTAGCTCTTGAATTGTTCTGGGTTTCATTGACGTACTATTTTTTTTTAAATATCCCCAGAGAAAGAAGTCCAACGGTGTCAAATCACATGATCGTGGCGGCCAATTAACATCGCCATAACGTGAGATAGCACGGCCATTGAATTTCTCGCTCAAAAGAGCCATTGTTTCGTTGGCTGTGTGGCAAGTGGCACCATCCTGTTGGAACCACATATCGTCCAGGTCCGCAACCTCAATTTCTGGCCACAAAAAGTCCGTTATCATATCGCAATAGCGAACACTATTCGCGGTAACTACTTGGCCGACCTCATTTTTGAAGAAGTACGGCCCGTTGACGTCGTCAGCCCATAAACCGCACCAAACAGTCACTCTTTGTGGATGCATCGGCTTTTAAACAATCACTCGTGGGTTCTCATTTGCCCATATCACCATTCACGATAACTGCTTGGCCGTCCTCATTTTCAAATAAGTACGGCCCGATGACGCCGCCAGCGCATAAACCGCAGCAAACAGTCACTCTTTGCGGATGCATCGGCTTTACAACAATCGCTGAAGATGATTTTCTTTGTAAAGTCACTATTCCCTTCTGTCTATTCAACCAGACATTCGGCGTATTGCCGGCGCTTGAAATGGTCAGTAGGCTTCAGCTCTTGAGCCAATTGAACTTTGTAAGCGTGTAAATTCACCACTTCCACCTGGATGTCCCACTCTTATTTGGAGGCCGTAAGTTTCGACAGTAAAGACGAAATATTCCCAAGTCTCGTCTCGCCCGGATTGGACTACACGGGAATTTTCAGTCCAGTAGCTGACCATGTATTCATTCGCCTACTCCTAAGTCACGCAGCGTCGGAGAAAATGAAGTTGGTATCGTTGGATGTGAAAACGGCTTTCTTGTATGGGAATCTGGAGCAGGACATCTATATTCACCAGCCTG
The DNA here is from genome assembly GCA_963969285.1 of Odontomyia ornata. Classification (NCBI taxonomy): domain Eukaryota; kingdom Metazoa; phylum Arthropoda; class Insecta; order Diptera; family Stratiomyidae; genus Odontomyia; species Odontomyia ornata. Next base: position 47,973,674 of record OZ017739.1, read on the forward strand.
AAGGGTTCGACGATGGAACCAGGAAAGTTTGTAAGGTGAACAAGAGTGTCTACGGACTTAAACAAGCTCTGAGGATGTGGAACGAGAGGGTCACCACCCACTTTGAGAAGAAGATAGGCTTGATCAACACAGATGACGACCCGTGTATATACTATTACAAGGACAAGAGCATTATGCTCTCACTCTTTGTGGATGATGGATTGGTAGCCGGCAAAGATGAAGAAGAAATATACAAACTCTTAGACGAGTTAAGCAAGGAATTCGAGATAACATTCAGCGAGAAAGTACAAAACAAGTTAAAGTATTTGGGCATGGAAATCAAGATCGACCAGGACGGTATCTTCGTGAGTCAGCCTCACTCCACAGAGAAGATCTTAGAAACATGAAACTCGAGCAGTGCAATTCAGCAGCTGCACCCACTGAGCCAGGAATGATCAACCATGAGACAGACTTCAAGAACGACGAGGCACTTCCAGCGAACAACACCTATCGCGAGGCGATAGGAAGTTTGTTGTACTTAGCCACATTAACTAGGCCAGACGTAAGCTTCGCCGTGAACTACTTCAGTCGATTCTGCAACAAACCCATGAAGACCTATCAGGCGATGGTGAAACGTGTTTTCCAGTACTTGAGAGGGACCACGACAGCCGGAATTCATTTCGGAGGAGACAAGACACTCGTGGCCTACACCGATTCAGACTTTGGAGGCGACTCTGAGACAGAACAGTCAACGAGTGGTGTGTTAGTGATGAGATGAGGGCCAGTGATCTGGTATTCACAAAAGGAGCGTCTGGTAGCGACTTCAACTGCAGAAGCCGTGTACCGAGCAGTAGTGACAGTGATTGACAATGTATACTGGATCGAACGAATCGCACTGGAACTTCGCATTCTAGAAGCTGAGTTGCCGATCACTCTGTACGTCGACAACATGTCAGCCATACACATGCTACAAAATGCACACGAAGGAAAGACGACCAAAGGAGAGAAGCGCATCGAAATACCACGAAAGTACATCCAGCAACACATCGGCAACACTGTGGCGCTGCAACACGTCGAGAGCAGCAAGCAGATTGCAGACATCCGCACCAAGCCACTCAACAGAAGAATTTTTGAGGCGCTCCGCTGTAAATTGATCAAGGAGGAGTGTTGAGATTTGATCAACTGACAGCTTACCTTACATTTACTGACATAGAAAACTAGTAGTCGGGCAATCATTTTTGAATTGAATTTTTGCTATATAAATCAAAAGAAAATGAAATAATATTCATTCAGTCTGTTCTCCTCGTGCATTAAAGTTGTGTCGGTTAATCGCATAGAATAATATTAACTGAATATATTGATGTATAGTTGTGAGTCGTAACATAACGTTGTGTGGCTATGTAATAATATTTATTCGGAAGTTTAGTCTGTTGTATTTTTAGAAACCCGAACCCACTGAAATTAACAACAAAACTTGACAACGGCATTTCCAGAAAAAAGAGAAATGGCCTTCGTATATTAAATAATTTTATTTTATTCAGTTTTGACGATCTTGAAGACCAGCTGCATACACAGGCAAACAAAGCTCCAAGTGTACAAATCCCAAGCATCCACAAATGTATTGAACGCCTTTAAGCGACGAATCCTGAGGCGAATAATTGGAGCGAAGCTAGACGGGGGCCAATGGAGAATTCGATATAACCATGAGCTGTACGAAATTTTTGACGAACCGGAGGTCTCAACGATTGTAAGACTGCGGAAGCTGCAATGGACTGGCCACATGAATCGTATGGATGAACAACGTATACCCAAAAAGGTATTCGTTGGGAGAACTGAAGGCCGGAGACCAGTGAAGAAACCGAGGAAACGCTGGTCTGACTCGTTGGACGAAGACAGTTCATCGCTGCTTGGATTTCGAAATTAGAGGACGCGGTCAATGGACTGTAACATGAGGGTTTGAAATATTAAATATGTATGATTTATAAACTTAATTTGTTTTAAGTTAATATGCTAATAAAATTCTAATTTGTAAGAATTAACTAATATGTACTTTAATTTTCATATTGTCAAGGAAATTCTATATACATATGATAGAATTACCAAGAGAAATGAAAAGACATTGTTTGGTTGTATAAACGTAAAAATCTCACTTGCAAAAATGTATATTAGTATAAAGAAGCTTTCAAGCAAGACTATCAGTTTATCTATGTATATCACATGAGAAAATGATTTATTTTTTAAAGATTATACATACAAGTTCTATTCACCAAATAAATATTGTTTTTAACATTATCATGTCATAAATAATAAATGTGTGGTGCTCGTAATAATAAATATATCAGAAATTAATTACAATACCTGAATGCATTTTTCGCAACAGGACGGTTCAATCCTACCACCGAAATATATTTGTAGTCCCCAGAAAGTTTTTCAAGCTAGATTAAAGCAAATACAATGTAGATATGAATATGAAAAGGAAACATTTATTTACATACTCTGACTTCATCAGATGAAGAACTGCAATTTCTTACTATCGACTGGCGACCGCAATTTAAAATTACTCGATTTACACTTAGAACGCGTTTGATCAACATATTAGCACTATTCAATTAAAGTAAAATGAAAAACAAAATTACTATAGAATAAAAATAAGAAAGATAATTAGCCTAATGACTCCGTAAAAGGCAAGTACTTTGTGAGCATATTTTGACATTTGTTATCACATGCAAAATTTCATAGTGGCTCTCAAACTATCCGATGTATTGGGTTTTGTATTGGCTAGACTTATACATTTTGGTGCAGTCGGTCTCAATTAAATTATTTTTAAAACATAATATATGTAAGTCGTTTTGTTTATTTTCAGTTCACTTATTTTCGGTGGTGTTGAATTTCATGCTCTATGCAATGCCTGCTTATTCAGGCCCGAAAGGAAAGCAATTAACGTACATGACGTCACTGTGGGAACTGTCAAAAGCTGTTCAATTGGTCTAAAAGAACAGGTCAATAGGTCTAAAATCCTGGCGCGTATTGTGACGTCATGCATCCGCTTTTGGGCCTGTGTGAGGGGGCTTCGGGTTAAGTCACCATCCTCGTTTATTAAAAGTAAAACTGCCACGAAAGTTTATTCAAATTCCTCCAGCCTAAGACCCACTGCCCAAGGGCCTATCTAGTTTAATTGACTTTGAAGACAGCGGAGTTTCAATTGCTGCCATTGATAAATCTACGAAGAGCCTAAGCGACATATATTCATATATTCAACAGTATTTACAAGCTGCAAGTATACAGCATAAGCCAAATCACCAGCAAGCAGCCAATACTAGCCAGAAAAAAATATCCACCTCGCAGCAAATGCAATCGCAACACCAGACGCAAGTACAACAACAAAAGAAGCTGACGTGTTTCCAATATGCACTATAGTGGTATGCAGTGTTTTCGAGATTCGAACGATGAACGATCAATGGATGTTGTGTACCCGCATCCCATGCCGACGCATCATATCAACGCCCCCTGACGACATCCATCTGTAATACGGAGCCAACTTGACTGGGTGACACGAACCCAACTTGGCTCAGTGTGTGTGATGAGAGACGACGAACTGGAACGTTCGCGCCTCACAACAAGGGACTGGTGGATTAGAAGTTTTCACCGAGACAACATGCGTGAGCGGACCTCCAGTTTTTCGTTTGGATTATTATTGTTGTAGCCATCTCATTTTGAAAATAAAGTTCTGAGTTGTTGACTGTGTGTTTTCTCTCGGAAACAGACATTTACTACATTTTGCTGCCTCCTGTGAGGAAAGTGTTGTGACTCATTGTGTGTAAAAGTGGCCGCTTTAAATCTGAGAACGGCTGCAAAATCATCCCTGGTACGGATAAACGCGCTTGTGACCTCCGAACAGTACGACGCGATTCTGTGGAGATCAAGCTACTGGAGCAGCACTTTTGGCGATTCTGCGAGAATCATTTTAAGCTGGTCGCTGCTGCCAAAGCAGAGGAACTACCGGCACATGAACAGCTGCAGGTAGAAGTGAAGGCTCTATATTCGAAGATATGGACAACATTAGGTCGGATGTCCACCAGTGCGAAGTCGGAATATGATACAAAATTTGTGAAAGCGTACGCCGCGTATATGCGGTTGGACCCTGTTGCAATACCAGGAGCTTCCCGTTGATAAGTGGGATGCTCTGACAGTGCAAGTTCTTCTGCCAAAACTTCCCAGTATCAAGCGTGGCGATTTGCTGCTTTTCTATGAACGCCGTCCCACGAACATGCCGAGTGCCGTGAGTGACAGCCAGGTGACGAATAGGTCCGCCACCGTACACTTGACGATGACAGCCCCGTCACCCGTAATCTCTGCCGCTTTCTTACCGCGATCGTCCATTCTCAGTGAAAAATTGAAGGATGGGATAAGTCGGTACTGCCAGGAGCGAAATTGAATGACACCTTGCTTGCGATTTAAAAATTTGGCTGTGGCAGATCGGTGAAACGTCGTGAAATCACTCGCGCTTTGCTATAATTGACTTGGTGCCGGACCTAGTGTACAGAATTATTATTCGCGCAGGAGTATGGTCTGTGGAGAAAAAAAAATCTAGTGGTACGTGATGACAACGCGATGTGATCCGGTTCTGCGGAAAAAGTGGCCGAATCGATAATCGCAGCTAAGACATCAAGAGCCTCACAAAACTTCGGTCGGCAATGACTGACCAACCTACTGCAGTCATTCGTGACACAAAACGGCGCCATTGTTCTGCTCGCGACTGCGCACGTGTTATTATTGGACATTTACGGAACGCATCAGCTTTGCCGCGCATTATGTGACCCCGGGTCTCAAGTGAGCCTTTTGACAGAACAGTTTGCTACATATTTGAACCTCCGCAAATCGCGCAGTAAAATCACCATCGAAGTCATTGGCTCCACCAGAGCAGTTAGTACTTGTGGTCAAACAGATGTCATCATGCGATCGACATTTGACAATACATTTGAATTGCAATTCGAAGTATTTATTTTGCGCCCTATCGCGTCGACCCCCCCGGTGACCACGGTAGATGCCGCCAACTGGAGCCATTTACATAATTTAGAGCTGGCTGATTTGGCATTTGGCGTCCCGCGTGGTATTGATTTACTCATTGGTGCAGACATTTGGGGTATGATTCTTGAGGAAGGGATCATCAGAGCTGGCAAGAACGAACCTTGCGTAATACGGACTCGCCTTGGTTGGGTTGTGTTCGGTCCAACGTCAGCCAACTCAACAGTATATCTCGTTGGGATATATGGAGCTTGCTCCTGATGAGGGTGATGTCACTTCATGTTACTACATTCCGCATCACGCCGTTACGATTAAATTTCGTATGATTTCAATGCCTCCACCAAAACGGATAATGGAGTATCACTGAATGATACGCAGCTAGTTGGACCGAGGTTGCAAGATACGCTCTTGCAGGCACTACTCCGTTTCCGACGATACAGCATCGCTCTCACTTCAGATGTCGGAAGATGTCTCGACAGGTCGAGATCGATCCACGCCGCCAATGTTGGCAACGGGTACTTTGGCGAGAATCCCCAACGGATATGTTGTTGACATATCAGTTAACGACGGTGACTTATGGTATGGCTAGCAGTCCATATGGGCACTACAAAAATGTGCTATGGACAATTCGGAGGTTGTCCGCTGCTCTGGACAGTATATTGAGTAACTTCTATGTAGTCGATTTTGTGGACATTGCTGACTCGCCAGATGATGCAAGAATGTGAGCACACGATATTGACAGGAAACTAAGCAATGGCAATTTCAGACTGCGCAAATGGAATTGTAATGACCTGGAGACTCTTGAGGCAATCCTATCGATTCCAACACCACAATGGTGTTCGGTTTACATTGGAATCCAATATAAGATGAGTTGTTTTACAAGATCGATATCAAGGATACGGACACATTACCGACTAAACGAATTATACTGAGCGACGTAGCGAAACTCTACTATCCGACATTCAATGCCTTTGGAAAGCAGGATACGATTGGGACACGCCGTTGCCTCCTGACTTGTGGAGTGAATGGTAGATGTTTCGCAACGAAACCAAGCAACTTGGTGACATTCGTGTGCCATGGTCGTTCGGTATGCAGAAATCCACAACGACCAGTCTGCACGGCTTCGGCGATTCTGGTAAGAGGGCATACTTTGTTGTAATTTACATACGCAGTGTCAACAACGAGGGCCATACTCGGACAGCCCTTGTGAGCGCACGTATAAAGGTCGCTCCCATCCGGAAGGACGATGAGGAGGAAAAGGACGCGACGGTCACTATCCCTAGACTGGAGTTGCCAGCCTCGCATCTCCTAGTTACTACTTTGATCAACGTCTGTGAAGCCCTACAACTGTCCAACGTTGACTATACGATACACAGCGATTTGAAGATCGTCCTGTGCTGGCTTAGGAAGCCACCTGAAACCATGAAACAGTTTGTTTCTAACCGAGTTGCGTACATCAAACAGCACTATATCCCTTCCAAGGTCAACTCAGCCAATTGTGCCAGTCGTGGACTTACACCGGCTGAACTACAGTCTCATCCACTTTGGTGGAACGGACCTCAAAGCATTTGCAACTTGAACTACTCTGTTTGGATGTCACCGGCATTGACAACAGCAGAGGAGGACACCCTTCGCACCGAGCTTCTACCATTGAACATGTTTGTGGGAGTGGGATCAGCATCCAAACTGACAGAGATTCAGTACGCTTTAACGACTTTAATGACTTCAAATCCAATCATTTTACCCCGAGCATGTGCGTTGACCAAGTTGATAGTTGACGGATTCATACAAGGCCACATTGCATGGTGTGATCTAAGCCATGCTGCAGTTCATCTGAGGTCGCTACTGGATTGTACATACACGTGCGGTTGTCAAATCGCACATCCATTGATGCTGTACCTGTCAATTACACTGCCACAGTGCGCAACAGCAGCAAATGGCCGTGATACCACGATCACGGTTAATAGTTGCGCCTCCGTTTACTGGATTGTACAAGTACATACACGTGCGGTTGTCAAATCGCACATACATTGATGCCATACCTGTCGATTACACCGTCACAGTGCGCAACAGCAGCAAATGGCCGTGATACCACGATCACGGTTAATAGTTGCACCTCCGTTTACTTACACGGGAGGCGATTACTGCGGCCCATTCACCATTCGCTTAGGAGGCAAACGAGCGAAGATAACTGTCAAAATGTATGCTGCTATTTTTGTAGGCATGTGTACCCGGGCAGTACACATCGAGTTAGCGGAAGACCTCTTCACGCAGGCCTTCCTGGACGTATTCGACCGATTCGTCAGTAGGCGAAGCTACTGTGCGAATTTAAAGAGCGACAACGGCATCCAGTTCATTGGTGCTGACCGAATCATGCGAGAAGATCTACGTCAATGGAACAGCAATTGTGTGAGACACCACATCTCTGATGCTGGCGTCCTTTGGCATTTTAACCCACCATCTGCGCTCCACCATGGTGGACTGTGGAAAACAGCGGTCTGGTCTATGAAGAAGCATCTCCTGCGCATAATGGGTAAACAGATTATACAATTACACACCCCCAATACCCTGCTTATACGTATTGAGGCTTCCTGAATTCGCGGCCACTCATCGCACTACACGATGATCCCGAAAACAACCACTTGACGCTGACACCAGGTGATTTCCGGATTGGGCGCCCACTGACAGCCCGACCAGAATATTGACTTCGCGAAGTTTCCGAGAATCAACTCAAACACTGGAAACTCCTCCAAAAGACCATTCAACGACTGACGACTCTACACATGAGGAGTAAATAGGCACGTCCGGAACCGAACCTCCAGACAAACGACGTCATGGTCATCAAGATCGAGTTGTTACCTCATACCCGCTGGCGTCTTGGACGCGTCATTGGTGTCCGCCCGGGCAGTGATGGCCTGGTGCGAGTTGCAACTATCGAATACAATAGCGATCAGCGAACAGCCGAGGGTCATCTCATCTAACACCAGTGTCAATGGCTTATGCAAAAACTTTCCAGGCTATTTGAAGCAGATGAGGACATCATCCTGAAGCGTGGTGGTTCAGCCGGGCAGGATGTTCGAGATTCGAACGATGAACGATCCATGGATATTGTGCAACCGTATCCCATGGTGACCCAACCTGACTCAAGGTGTGTGATGAGAGACAACGCCGAGCTGGAATGCTCGCGTCTCACAAAAAGGGACTGGTGGATTTGCAGTTTTCCCAAGACAAGGTGCGTAAGTGGACCTCCACTTTTTCGTTTGAATTATTGTTGTTGTAGCCATCTCATTTTGAAAATAAAGTTTTGAAATGTTGACTGTGTGTTTTCTCTCGGGAACAGATTTATCGCGTAAGGAGTTTTCGATTATGTTCTACGAATGTCCGTCATTCTATTCGAACACACAATTTCATCGTTTAGCCATCAAAGCAAACGGCGGAATAAAACTCACCCGGCCGGGTTTGGATGAACTTGCATGTTATACGAGTTGCTCAAAAACCGGCCACGTGAGTCGAAATGCTAAGAGTCAACTTTGAATCGTTCCTCGTTTTAGACGTGAAATGTATGTGCGTTCCACTACGTTGTGATTTTTTTGTATTAAAAGAAAGAAAAAAGATCGAAGCAACAAGAAAAGTAATTTTGAATAAGAAAAAGCAAGCAACTGAGAATATTTTGTAGTGAAAGAGATAGATATCATGTCCGTGAAGGACTGCAGCGATGGTCTACTGCCTCGGCGAAAGAGGATGGCGAGATCTACCAAGATTGGCCTTGTCTGAGGACGTGTGAATGCACTAGCAGGCTAGCGTTACGATGTCGTGAGGTGGGTTCTTTCTTCTTTCCTCAGCATAAGGACCCACTACAAAAAAATTTCACATTCACGAGTACCGATCAACTGGTATCGAGGCCGAGGTAACCTACTAAGGGTTGAAATTGCTTGTTCGAAGTACAAATTGGGCCTGGAGAAAGCGGATGGACTTAGGAGACTTCGTCGTTGCTGACGATACTTATGGAACACAAATAAGACTGGGGCATCCAGATGGAAGCGGATGCGGCCATATATTTCTCATTTGAGTGAAAAACTTATACAAACATAATTTGCATGCATTCTTACATAAAATGAGGAATATAAACGTGACTAATTTATTTTATAGTACTATGCGTTGGAATCACATAACACTACACCATAAAGGGGCACGTGAGCGGAAGAACACTCTACTCGGGGAAGAGCCCCTATAACATAAAAAAGGGGAGAGCGCGCCTGATGGCTAGCTCATTTCAGTGGAGGGGCTAGCCATTGTTGTGGGTCCCATACCCATACAAAGAAAGGAAAGACGAACGTGTATTTTAACTATACATTTCCTTTATTTTTATACTTCTTATTTATTGCAAATATCTATTCTTATTTGACTCAATTTCTGAATACAGTAAATCAAAATCAATAATATTATATGAGTCAAATATAAAATTTCAAAACCATTTAATTTAAATAGAGAAATGTAAAAAAAAAATGATTACGCTATTACCATGGCTTTAAATCTCTTATCGCCACTCACATTATTTCTTCTGTCTTTGTCATAGACTTTGTATTGAATTAGCCATCTTTGTTTTTAAATTTTTACTTTTGTTTCCTTACAGTTCTCTTTTACAAACTATCAACTACACATCATTCTTTGTATTTAGCTCTACTAGAAATTGTGGTTTACACGTGGCAATTGTCTTAGAATTTTACATTTTCAACTTCAAGAACGCCTTATATTTTTTTTCTTTGTAAAATAAATTAATAATTACAAATCAATCAATCATATATGATTACCTGATTTTTGTATTCATCCCAATTCTAAAGAGATTAATTTTAAATTAAGATTTGACTTTTATTAAAAAAAAAACATGGGAAATATAATTCTTAAACGAGAGTAGAAAACAACACTAAAGCATCGAATAATTCCATCTGACTCCTTAACATTTAAGCTGATAATAGTTCGATAATAATCAGTGGATCATATGAAGCACCCAATCTTACGCGAAGTGTGAAACGGAGCAGCTGCCATTCTGCTTCAATGTCCATAATCTGACAGAGATTTCCTCAAGTTTATGAAGCTTCCCATACTTATTATACCGATAGGGTCGGTGTCTTATTTTTCTGACACTCTGCATTTGAACTGCAAGCTTCCTTATATACGGCGTACTCCAAATTCAAATCCAAACTCCAAGTCAAGAATTTAACTAACTGGATCCTGCAATTCCTCCAGCAACTCTGTCCAGTCAAAAGTTCAACAGCCGGCAACTGACGTTGTCGACGCATCCCGTTCGGAAAGCGCACAACTGATGCTCCATAGCACTTGTTTGCCTGGCTTTTCTCAGTTGTACGCTTAACAACATTCTGTGCCGTCGCCACGGCAGCAGCCAGCTGATGTTGTTCCATAGTAATTTAAAAACTACTATTGAATAGTAATGCAAAACTACTATTGAATGACGCATACAAACGTTCGTTGTTATTGCCGCATATTGGAAGGAAATTACGCCCGGCTCGAAATTCATTCATCAGTAACTTTTTAACCCTTGATTACTAATGATGAAAAATCCAGATAGATGAGAATAAATTCTCCATATGCGTCACTTGCAGATCGCAATCAAACATAAAGCAAGTTTTAAAATATTAAAGTACTCAAAAATTTTTATTGGCCCACATAACACAATATTCAATCAAAAATGTTAGTCAAAAAACAATATCAAATATTATCAGAAGAAAATTACTAAATATTATAAATTATAGTCAATTATTTCGTTTATTTGATATATGCAGGCCAACTCTTTTTTTTTCTTGAAAAGCCATCGGGCTTGCGTTTTTGAGATGCGTTTCGAATCCTTCGAGTAATCTTCAGTGCTAAAGCAGAGCGTATGATCTATCAAGTGAGTTCACATGGAACAAATTCTCAACCTAACGGTAATAAACCTTCAAAGATCAGTTTGAGTAGGGCTGCCATTCGTCCGGGTTTCCCCGGATTTGTCCTAGTATGGAAGACGTCCGGGGAGTGTCCGGGTGGGGTTTCAATTGTAGACCGGGATTTTGATCAGATCCCGTTCCCATAATTTATGTAAATAAAAGCTATGGGTTAGGTATTTCACCGCACGCACTGCCGACGCTATTTTACTACGCAAGCGGCGAACGGGTGTAGGGCGCGTTCGACCGACGCATGGTAATGGTATGGCGTGATCTGGCAAATGGCGAGCGCGTGCGATCTATTTAGCCGCGTAGTAAAATGTTAGATGTGTAGATGTGTGTGAGCAGCGGTAGCTTGGCGGCAAAACGAAGCGGACTTAATTTTTGCCAGGTAAGTTTTACATTATTATACGAAATCGAGCACATAACCACTAGAGTAGAAATATTCGATGTTTCACAAAAAGTGACAGTACTTCATCCGAAAAACATCATAACCTATTTATTAATAAGTTAAATTACATAGTACAATTTTTGAAAACCTGCCTACTTCAAAGTTTTATCCTTTTCAGATAGGAAGACTGCTAGAAACTAACTACAATGCCTGTTCAATAGCGATTTGCAAAATAAGTTTAAAATGTTAAAAAAGGTAAATATGACTGGGAGGCTTTCTGTACAATTTGTTCAACAAATATTTCGATTGCAAACAAAGGCGTTTCTGACATAAATGAACATTTGAACACACAGAAACACAAAACTAATATGAAAAATCAAGCAGGCTCTTCAAAAATATCTACATTTTTTGTAACATCAAACTCGGAAGATCTTCAAATTCGAGCAGCTGAAGGTGCACTCGTTTATCATACAGTCAGCCATCACACGTCTTTCAATTCTTTGGATTGTACTTGCGCTCTCAATCGCGAAATCTTTTCGGGGTCAGAATAAGCTAAAAACATTCATGTAATCGTACTAAAGCTTGTAATGATTTTAAGTCTAAAGTCCGAACGAGGAACCGACCTCTCATCGGTTCTAGACGTTAAGTCTGAGTAATGCCAACGGATGGTACAAACCGGTCAACCAATCCGTGCACCGTAATTCATTTTCGCGGCGGCTGCTTGTCGGCCAGCTAGATCGGAGAGGATTTCGGTCGCGGGTCTCCAAATGGATTACGCTCATTTACAATTTTTCAGCCACGATTAAACGCCCGTTTCAAACGCGTCAAAAACACAATCATACGGAGAAGAAGCTTACTTTACGTTACTCCGTATTTCTTCATTCATCCAGTCAAAGTACAAAAATCTAAACTCAATTTCGCGTTCCCGAATGTTACCGACGCGGTACCGAAAAATATACTACGTTAACGTTAATCCGAAAAAAAACTACGCTAAAGAAAAACCAAAATCAACTAAGGTACCGCGTACCGCGCGCAACGCGAAACCGGCCTCAGCAGATTTACTCAAACCTACCATGCAGGCATACCTACCATGCACTCTACTGCACTTTTGGCTTACCCAGCGTACCACCCAGAACATCGAGATGACGCAGCAACCGAAGCATTCGTCAGCGCATTAAAGGGCCAGAAATTGCAACAAGCCGTGCGTTTAGCTCAAAAGCAAACAGTTAAGGATGCATTGGCTTATAGTCTGAGCTTTGAGTCAGCGAAAAATGTGGCTCGTACCACTGCCCGGGTTTGTGAGGTAATGGCAGACGATTGCAGGTTTGAGCGCGTGGAAAATGAGCGAGAGCCGCAAGTTAATGGTGCGCCTCGATGCTGGGATTGCGCTGAAAGAAGGGACCACTGGAGAGGAAAGTCGTTTTTAGAGTTTAGCAGTTCATATTATTCTTATTATTCAATTCGCTAATTTATATAATTACAACATTTATCCGGAATTAAGCCCAGAATATAATTTTAGCAACATGGATCATTTTAATTAATTTAAAACGATATGAATGTTCACCGTTTCATTATAGTTAGCAAATATAATTTAGGGGAAAATACATTATTTCAAAAACATAACAAAAAAAAATAGTTATTTAACAAAATAAGTGGAAATAACATTTAAATAAAATTAACGAATAATATTCAAAATCAAAATAAATGTTATTATTTTCTTAACTCTATAAACTTTTTTACTTAATTTACCTTAATCATTGATCAATTAAATACTTAATCGATGATAATAACTACGGATAGATAGTTTGTCTGTAATGCACTATAATATATAAAGTATATAAAGTACCCTTAAACTTAAGTACTGCTCAATAAGTAAATTAAGTAAAAGACATTTCGTGATAGTATGAATATTTTCAAATCAGTATACACCTTAAATTGTCTTTTTTATCAGCTATGTTTTCAGTGAAAACTGCTATTGTTTATCCATTAAATTTGTTCAAAACTATCAATCGCTTTAATTAAAGTATTTTCTTAAATCAATTTAATTATATTCCAAAAACCGTCAGCTTCTACTTGTACAAAATTTGTTGACAAACAAACCTACGTCATACTTCAATTCTCATAAAAATGTAATTACTGCTCATTTTCTCTCTTATTCTCAATTCATAACGCTTTTGTTGTTAAGAATAATCATGGTATAAAGAATAACAAGGTATGCTCGCTCCCGAAAGCTGGATCGCCATTTAAAGCTTTTGTGACGTCACATGGATCGAATCGGTTGGATCGGCAAATGTTGATTTCTTTTCCAATAATAGGTGTTATTTTAATATTAAAAGGAAAATGCCATTTTTTAATACAAACGATTGGATGTTTATTTCATTATAAAGAAAAAGGTATGTCGTTAATAGTAAAAATTTACATCGGGCAAATAACGACCACGCTTACAGGACCATATGCCTTCCATGAAATTTTCGATAACAAAATCCAATAAGAGGTGTTATTTTGATATTAAAAGAAAAATGTCGTTATTTAATATAAATGATCAGATGTTTATTTCATTATAAAGAAAAAGGTATGCCGTTAATAGTAAAAAATAACATCAGGCAAATAACCACCACGACCACGCTTGCAGGACCATATGCCTTTCATGAAATTTTCCCTAATGAAATCCAATAATAGGTGTTATTTTTAATATTAAAAGAAAAATGATATTTTTTAATATAAATGATCGGATGTTTATTTTATTATAAAGAAGAAGGTATGCCGTTAGTAGTGAAAAATAACATCGGGCAAATAACTACCACGACCACGCTTACAGTACCATATCCTTTTCATGAAATTTTCCATAACCAAATCGCAAAGTGGCTGCCCTATGTCTTCGATAGCCCCACGAATTCCATCTTTGAGGTCTTGAATCGACGCTGGGCTATTGGTGTAGACCTTTTCTTTCACGTGGCCCTAAAGGAAGAAGTCGCAAGGTGTTAAATCACAAGATCTATTCAAAATAACACCTCTTATTGGAAAACACTATATTCAGAATTTAATAGCCAACGAAGTGTTTCATAGATGTAAAACATATTCTCGACTCAAACTGAATTTAAGCATGCGCAAGATTAAATATAAAGGAAAATATAAAAAAGTGAGGGAAACATCTCCATGATAGCAATGTGATATTTATAATATGTAGTAAAACCGAATTATCTGCATAAAATAAAATTGCCTGCAACTAATGCTTGCAATATTTGAATTGATAAAAATTCGATGGGATTCGTCAATGAGAACGTTACGTGTCTCGTTGATTGTCCTTGAATTCGAATTGAATAAAATTTTAAAATTAACGATCCCCTGAAAATCGTTTATGCTCACAATTCAAGAATTGAAAAAAATTCATTTTTCTTAATTTGTACGCATCACTTACTTTGTTGCTTATAAATAAATTAAAATGTATGGATAGTTAAATATAATGTATTGATATTCCAGAGAAGAAAACTAGTTAATGTATTTAAAATATTTGCTAAAAGTGTACCTTAATCAGATCAGATAATAACATATTCAACATACTATTAACTAAAAATGCGCACCTATACCGAAGCAGAGCAATTGCATTTATCATATGTATTCCTTGAACTTGAGGATTTACTTACATATATTAGTATGAGCATAAAATTAATTACAAAGGTAAAAATCAAGCAAGAAAATGGATTTTTATGAGAAATCTCTGATTTTATTTCAAACAAGTCCTGAAATCCATATAAAATTCATTAACAAATGCATTCTATCTGAAAGCTCCGATCCATGTGACGTCACATAAAAAGCTTTTTTCATGAGCGAGCATACCTTGTTATTCTTTATACCATGAAGAATAATATGATAAGTTGCACACCCTTACAATATACTTCATCAGAGGCGCTCATGCTATCCCGTTGAAAATAGGTCTCCTTATTTATTTTTGTTAATTTTATATTATTAAAAATATAATTTTAGTTCAAGTTGACTTATATTCCCTTCGCAGAATTTCGTTTGCTAATTTTTCTTATAACCGTGATCATACAATTAGGAAGATATATTTTCAAATATAAGTTTTATGCCTTTTATTGGTGAATTTTCTAGGCTGCACATAGTATTCCACTTCCGCGTATACTCTAGGCGTCGCCCCTCCATGTGCGACTTCACCAACTAATTTATTATATATCATATACGAATGGGTGAAAACACAGGCTACACAGGATTACATTCAAACATTGAGTTTACGTTGTTTCTCTTTTGTCTTAATGCTGTTCTTGCTGTGGTTGTTGATGTTGTTCACTTTCGTTGGAGAATAATTTAAAAATTGAACTAGTTTAAAAAAATATACATAGAAATAACAGCCGTCTTTGGAAGTTGGTTGTGTTATAAAAGGTTCAGTCCACATCCGTCTCAAATCATCTTTTACGTATGCCATGGTCAGTAAGGCCAGGAGCGTGAAAGGTACAAGGTACAATAGTACAGGTCGCGCTGCTTTGAAAATCTCCGAACTTCCAGTTGCCGTTAGTAAACCCAGAAAATAAGGAACAATGAAAATACGTTAATTTCGATCCCATTCCTTTTTTTGCGGTGACAAACTGGGATCTGATGTAATTCCCTGTGACCTTTTATATGCATCGTATCGTAATACAAAATAGTGGCAGTCCCGGCATCACAATATCACCTAAACCGAGCATTGTAAAATGTCCACTATTATGATAACTAGGAAATACTAATTTTCCCGGCAGGTTCAATGTTGGCGCTTCTTTGAAGTCACATTGTTGCACGGGCCTAATGTCAACGCAATTCATAATAGAGAAAGAAAAATTATTGAAATACCTGATTAACAGATTAAATGATTATGGAAAATCGCGAATCGCAGCTAGAAATATGAGAATAAGCAACTCAAATCTTGCGCTTTCCTGACTCGTATGAATAGCACGCGTCCATCAATTTTCACATGCTTACTTTTCGGCACTTTCGCAAATCAGTGTTCATTTTTGTTTTGCAGCGAGGGGTTTCGTCAGGAATATTTAATTTGTCAGAACGCCAATGCAAACAATTAAGTAACTATTTTCTGAGCTAAACAAACTAGTTGCTCACACCCGCGAAATTGAGAAAATCGTCGACAGCTCTTGGGTGACGGCCACCCCTTCCACACCTCCACTACCATGTGGCTGCCAATTCACTTTGACATCCCATGACAAAATTGACGTGGGATGTGCACCCGTCACAACCAACATGAGATGACAAGCCACATAGCAGCAAGGTGTGTTGGTAGTGGTCGCCAGCGGCGTCGCATGATTCATTACAAGCTACAGCAATAGCTACAGGAGTTTTAGGTCGATCGCCGAACTAAAAAATGACTTACAAAACATTCCGTTTATAAGCGCGGCTACTGATGCTAGCAACCATGGCAGTGAGAAACTATTATCTTTGGTAGTTCAATATTTCGATGTAAGAAATCAAGGAATTACTACGAAACTCCTTGAAGTAGAGACCACGGTAAATGAAACGTCCGAGACCATTTCTGAATTGATCATAAACCAACTTCGAAAACATGATCTTTTGTCTAAGTGTGTAGCGTTTGGAGGAGATAACTGAAATACAAACTTAGGGGGAATAGAACGAAAAGGAGTCAACAATGTCTTCTATAAGCTAAAACAAAATCTGAACCCTAACCTGTTTGGTGTTGGTTGCTCTGCACACGTTATTAACAACGCCATTCATCATGGATGTGACTTACTGCCAGTGGACGCTGAGACTATCGTCTTGAAAATTTACAATTATTTTGCTATATACACAGTTCTAACCGAATCCCTCAAAGAGTTCTGTGAGACAGCTGATGTCGAATACAACCAGCTTCTATATCATTCCAAAACTAGATGGCTTAGCCTGTTTCCTGCAATAGAAAGACTTCTAAAGCTCTTCACTCCACTGAAAGACTACTTCGAAAATATACAAAAACCACCTGTCGTGATCAAAGATTTTTTCCGAAATCCGCTGTCAGAGGCTTATTTGCTTCTAGTCCACTCCATTATGCATATCTTGCATAACAAAATAGAAAAATTAGAAAAAAGCGACAATTTCGTTTTAGAAGCTCGAAACATCCTTGGATCTATAACAAAAAGCCTAGACGATAGAATCAAAGAAAGCTTCGTGCCCTTAAGTATAAGAAGCATTTTAAACAAACACGACGAGAACATTAAACAAGAGTTCAAAAACTGTACTCTGAGTTTCTATAATGAAATAAAAACGTACATTGAAGATTGGAATCAGCCTCTTCAAGAATTTGATAAATTTGACTGGATGTTTTTGCCGAATATAAATGAAAAGACTCAATGGGCTGTTATCAAAGATACTATTGCATTTTTGAAAGACAAGAATATAGCAATTGACACGAAATTGATAGATGAGTGGGTGAATTTAAAATTTTTTTGCCAAAATCTTAGCGCAGAAGATAAGCTTTTAAATGCTAATCAACTATGGTTACAATTCTTTAGAACACCAAATGCCCATTTATTTTCAGAATTACTAAAGATAGCCCAATATTTTTTTGCATCCCTGCGCATAATGTGGATGTTGAAAGAATATTTTCTCTCATGACGCAACAGTGGACAAAAGAAAGAAATGCATTGAATCCTGAAACAGTCTCGTCACTACTCAAAATTAAATTTAACTTCAGAGGCTATAAGGATTGCACCAAATTCTATAATTTTTTATTAACTAAAAAAGAAATTCTAAAAGCTATTGGTAAATCCGACAAATATTAATTAAGTATGACCAAAAAGCTAAAATTCATAATATAGAAATTTAAGTCTATAATTTGAAGACATTTTAATGTTTTTACTTTAAGAGTTGCCAAATAATTAAGAAGTATAGTTTTATTTGATTTAAATATTGATTAAATTTAGTTACATAGATCTATAAATGAAAACAACAAATTGTTTTTTGTATCTTGTAATATAAAGAAATAAACATGTAAGGCTGTTAAAATTTTTCTTTAGTAGTATAATTTATTATAACTTTCTGAATTTGATTTAAGATTTCAGTTCTTTTAAAACTAAAGTAAATATTGTTTATTGTATGGAAAAATAAGAAATTAAACAAGTTTTTCATTTAATTTTACTAACTGAGTAACTGATATTGGGTTTGTTTATCTTTTATTGAATACCTAAGAAGGTTAAAAAATAAAGCAAAATTACTCACTTGTAGTCACAAAAACGATTCAACACACTATTTCATGCAACAAAAGAGGCTTAAAATTAAAGTTCACTTCTATCAAGTACGGAGTAAAATATATTTTAATCAAGATGTAAGTGAATGAAAAAAGTATTGAAATGTCCGGGGTAAAAGCTCCAAAATCCGGGGAAGTTACGCTTCCGGTCCTGGGGGGCAGGTTTTAGAGATGGCAGTCCTAAGTTTGAGTATGCATAAGCGTTCGCAAACGCATTCATGGGGAAATGTAAGAAATAGATTGAATCGGCAAATGTTGCCCTACATAGGCACTTGAATGGAATGCAAGACGATGAGGTTTAATTTTGATCAGATGGGCAAAATATTCCCCTGATGTGTACGTACATTTAAACACAGCAGCAAATCGATTTTGTGCATGAAAGCTTAGTTCCAAGTAGATAGCACTTTCACGTTTTATCTCAAATGCAAACAAATGATGGTAAACGCGCTTTCTATTTTGGGTAAGCTCATCACATGTTTCATTCAAACCCCTCTCTTTTAATGTAGCCGATCAGCGGGTGAACTTGCTTGTTAGTCTATATGCTCTGCCTAAAGGATGCGTGGAAGGAAATGACTTTATATAGGTGTAGGATGGGTGAATCAGATAGGCCATAGTTTGGGCCAGATAGATGTTTCTTTTCGTAGATGTTTTCGTCGGTGTTTGTGGTCTAGTACCGAGAAAATAGCATCGGAATTTATATTAAGTGGTTCGTTGATAATGTTACCATACATATTTCAAATCTTTCTAAGATGTCAAGTCGTGGTCCTTTGCTTTGTTTGTGTAACAATGTCATAGATTTGATCCTAGCGTCAGGCTTGTGGGCATCGTTTTGATCCTGTTGAACCGTTTGGATCTTAAAACCCCCGTTTTTTTGTAGTATGGTCCTTCCGCTGTAGGAAAGAACCCGCCCTACGACACCACAGAAGCTAGCTGCCAGCACGCGTACGCGTCGGCAGGCGAGGCCAATTCAGCTGAGCTCGGTTACCTTATAGCTCGTTGAGGTAATAGGTCATCGCTGCACGTCCTTTACGGACTAATAAACACCATTAAACACTAAATTATCTTCTGAAATGACATGCGGTGTCCAAAGTTATATGATATCCGCAATGAAATAAGTCTAACATAACAAATGTTTTAAATGCATCCAATACATATTAAATTTCGTTATAAATATAAGCCTCTGTTCTCCTTTCTGTAGCTCGTCTCAGTTCAAATCGGTTTGTTCATCTTAAAATCCTGTCAACTTTAACTCAAATACCAAACTTTCAAGCTCCTCATTAGCGTAATGGCTCTATAGTTCAACAAATGAAAAGCATGACCAAACTTTAAAATAAAATTTATTTCCACTCAATAAATAAACATCAGTACTTAAAACTTACATCCTCGCTGTTATGGCCTTTCGCAACAACACTTTGTGATTAAATTGTGTTCATAACAGGATCTCGCGTAAAGCACTCGACAATCCCGGTAATTACATTGCGGAGGAGCGGCGAAGCCATCTATCAAAATTCCATTATTAATTAATTATTCCACAGTGGCATCGCCGAAAATTTTTGAATTCGCTCTAGCACTTGCAGGCAAGTACGAGCGCGAGCGCATACTTACATTGACCATTACAGCAGCACGAGTCGTGTGCTATTTTATAATTGCAGTAGCTATAGACGGAAGCATCGCAAAGTGGACAGGGGTCATCGTATTGTCGTAATGATTCCAACTGCGTCCCAATCCGATCTGTGTTTAATAAATACGTGAATTTGCATAATGTTAACAATTTGGTGACATGCCTTAATCGAAAGACGAAGAGGAGGGGAAAAAAGAAAGAATGGAGTGAAATTATACAAGAATTTCCACCGGTTGGTAGAATGGTAGCGGAGCATGTGACGCCGTTCAAAACAACTCTGGATTGGGTTAGGTCTTAAAGTTTTTAGTATCACTAAGATCCCGTTACATGAATATAATTGCTACACACATGATGTGGACACATGTTAGGTATGGAGCGGACCCACTCAATATCACATTTTAGACACTTGAATTGGTGCGTGAAATATTCTTGTTTCCAAAACATGTGTAGGAGGACCGTTTGGATCCAAGTCGGGAAATCGAAAATAGGTCATCGAGGCTCCAATTCCAAATACTCTTTGACCATTCTGAAATTGTGTAATATTTTACCTAGATCTGCAATTGTTGCTGGTACTAATCCACAAACAGACAAAACAACTAGCACAAGAAACACTATCTTAAACATTTTGATAACACGGCTTTGAGCTTGATAAGCAACGGACAAACTAAACTTTTCGCTGATCTCGGGATGAATGATCGAAGCTTATTAAGTATCTTCCGAGGTCTTACACCGGTATTTATATTAGATACAAGAAGTCATCTGATCTTCTTTGTTTCTCTTTGCTTGAATTCTACTAAGGTCTGGATATCTTGAAAGTTGTGACGGTGAATTTATAATGTCTTGTAAATACGCCCAAAGGCGTCTGCTTGATGGTTCCTTTGTATTGTAATTGCAATGATTTGTTTTGAAATGTTCTTAGAGTGAGGTAAAACATTATGATATAAATCATGTTGAAAAGTTTAGTTTGAATTTATTCAATGTAATGGCTTTAATGAATAGTTGCAATAGCAAACTTTAAAGTATAGAGATTTGAAGATAGGCAATTTTTTAATTTTGGAGGCTATATTTGCGATAGCTCACTCGAATAAACCTCCATTAATTGACAACACCATCGATTGGGATTACTGCGGTGTTGACTGGTCTTAAGAATTATTCTCATTACATTTGTACAAGGTAAGAGCAGAAGTATGAACTAAGATAAAAAGTTCCTCTATGTTTGTTTGATTGTGATTAAGAGATTACCAGAATTTTAGTGTTCCTTGAATCATTGATGATGTTGGCTTTACTGATCCATTGTCATCACCAATACCGTGAATGTCCAAATCTGGCCTCCTATTTTTGTTTTAGCATTACATCCCATTTCGTGACATCGTTTAGAGATAGTTTGAGTATCTCATTATCTTGATCGAATGTATCGGCACTCTAGAGGGTAATATCGTCAGTACCGCGCTCTGACGGTACGTCCGTCTACCCAGCTGCGATACGTTCTGATTCACATCCGGTCTTTGCCTTCAAGAACTTCTGCCTTGAATGTTCAGAATCTGAACCAGTATTTATTCCATCGAAAAATTTTACAAATAAAAGTTTACATTCCTTATTGGAATAGTAGATCAACCATTAACGGTTGATACACTTTAAAAGTACTAATTTAAATATTATTTAGCAGTCTGCACACTCTGCTTGCTCACAATGGTTGCTGCACCGTTTTGTCCTAACTATATATAACGCTAAAATTGCTTAACAATGATAAGTAAAACTATGACTAACTTTGAAATTACATCTCTCTTAATCTATATATTGGTAAGTCTTCAAAGTATTGAACCTTTTTTTTGTCATTTTTTGATTGAATATTTTTTTTTATTTAAAATGGATTTTCTTTAAGTACATATTGTTCATTATTATCTATGACTTTTTGCCATTTTTTGGGTTGAGCCATTATTCCATCTGTGTAGAACTTCTGTGCTTTATCGGCGAAAAACTTGACCAAGTGATTTTCACAGTCCCTTTTTGAAGTGAATTTCTTTTCATTAAGGAAGTTTTGCAGAGACCGAAACAAATCGTAGTCTCACTGAAAGAATTTTGAATAGTGATATCATATAAATTTCATACTCAGTTTGATAGTCACGTAATACATAGTCATTTTGACTAATTTTTGCCAGATTGACTTCAATTTTGTTCATATTGATTATTTTCTCAACTATCAGCAAACACAAAAATCATAGTCAAAACAGTAAGTTGAAAGGGCGTGTAATTTGATACTCAATATTTTCATTTTGAAAATTAATATAGTCGCCTTGACTCATTGAAGAAGTACTACAGGAACAGCGATATGGCACACGTACAGTGTACATGAGTGAAGTGAAATCCCCCGCAGGAGAAATAGTTGAAAAGAGATACCCTCTATGAGGAAGAAAGAGATGAAAGGGATTTAATTGTCATTCACTGACGGTTCCACTGAGAACTGTCATAACAAATTTACAAACCGACACGAAGCGGTAAAATCAGCGACGTCCTTTTCATAATTTTTCGTTGAACTTTTTCATCCCGGTTTCGGAAAACATTCGAAAGTGATATCGCGTGTGATACGGATGTACTTTTGATTTATCGTGTGCGGTTTTAACTCAAATTAAAAGTGAAAAGTGAAAAATGAAGTGCTTGGTGAAAAACTGTAGAAACAATTTATCCCATATTAAAGGGAAATCATTTTTCAGGTGTTTATTTTGGTTTTATAATTAAATTAACATATATTAATTGGTTTGCTATGAAATTTGTGCAATGTTAAACCTAGCGGGATTAATCGTTTTAAGTTGAAATAAAGTTAGCTAATTTTTGTTTATGTTTCATAGCAAATGCCATGGGAATTGTCAAGTGTGATAAGCCCAGGGGATTTAGTTCAGTGGTGTCACTATAAAGCATTTATAATGACGGGGGCTGGGAAAGTTTTTGAAATATTTTCAGAATAAGATTTATTGTTTGTGCGATACTAATTAAAATATATTTTTTAAGGATCCCCAATGACGTGGAAATGCGTAGGCAGTGGTTGTTGGCTATAGGACGTCCTGAAGCTGACACACGGAAGCAATCGGTTGTGTGTTCCGACCACTTTGTGCCAGAAGATGTCCTTGATATTGGAGTAAGGAGAAGCTTGGCCAAGAATGCGATACCGAAAATTAATGTTGTAAGTCGTACGAAAATACTAATACTGTTTTTAAAAGTTTTTCTTTGTATTTCAGCCAAACCTAATACTTGATCAAAATGAAGCCGGCATGAGTGGACAACTATGTGGTGAAGTTTTGGTGAGTACGAACAGTTAATGATTTCTTTTACTGCTTTTTTATATCGACGAATAAATGCATAATATTTTTCAATATTATTATTCAAACGATGAATAGCGACAAGTTGATACATAAATTACATTTCCACAAGATGTAGGAATGTGATTTACGTTATAATGTAGTCAATTATTTTGTTAATTTTATTTATATACGCTATAATTTTAAAATATATTAACAAACATTAAGTGGTACCTTCGAAAAAAAAACTTGGCAATGTAATTCGTTTTTAAAAATAATTCTTTATATTATTATATTCATTAGATTAATGATTAATACGTATATTTATTATATATATTTAATTTAATAAAGGGAAAAATATATGAATTGTTTTAGGTAAAAGATACGAGTAATACTTGTGAAGTAGCTTCCACCACAGAGGCTGATAAAATAATGCATCATATGGAAAACATGAATGAGGTAACGGTGTTTATAGTTAAATAATTTATAAATTGAAATAAATTCTGTTATTTCAGAGTACAATGGAATCACGCTGTGAACCAAACAGTGTCCAATGCAATATTTATCAGCAAAGTTGGCCTCATGTAAGTCTTAAACATTTTTAAATAAGTTATAATGTAAAGGTAAGTAAAATAAATTTTTCCCCTTTTTGCCTTGGGTAAACATTTATTTAGTATAGAACGCGCTTTCGACTACTATACAATGTTCATATTATGCATAATTGTTAAAAGAGGAAAAAAAAATATTTTACTTACCTTAATTATAACACGTTGGAAAAAGTTACTCTTATTTGATTGAAGTTATAATGTATTATAAGTGTGAATAAATACCTTTGGTTAAAATTTGGCAATGTAATTAGTTGTTAAAAATATTACTCTTTATACAGTTAAAATTTTTTGAGAAATTCTTAATATGCATATATCTCATATACCATTTCATCTAATTCAATAACGAAAAAAATACACATATTGTTTTAGGGAAGCGATAAGAATTGTGAAGCAGTTGTCACGCCTGATCCTTATGGAATACTGCATCATATGGAGAAAATAGATGAGGTAAAGGTGGTTAGAGTAAAACGATTCATAAATTTTAATAAAGTATCATATTCCAGACTTTAATGGAATCGTCAAGTTCATCAAAAGTAATTGCATCAACTTCTACCGCTCACGTAAGCACTAATATTTATTCTATTTTAAATTATCTCAAACAATCAAGTTTAAATTAAACAAATTAAAAGATTTTAAATCAACTATATAATTTTGTTGTACATTTTGTGTATATTTTGGGGAGTACGTGACTGATTGTTCATTAAAACTGATTTTACCGAGAAATATGTTACTTAACCCTCGTAATAAGTAAATTCAGAAGAATACAACAGAAGTCTAAAATCTTGTAATTTCTCAAGTGAAAGTTATATGAAAAATTTTAAATCATAGATTAGCAATGAAATTCTAATTTGTAAATCTTAATCAACAATATGAAATTGTATATGCCAAATTGAAATTATTCAGTTTCATTTTGGAATTGGTTGTACAGTTTAAAGTTGGAAACGTATGCAAACAATATGAATCTTCGGTTACAGTCAAGAGGTGGTCATAGCGGTCATTTATACTGCCACAATTCTTAGGGTACATTTTAGCTTGTGAACATAGAATTTATTTTTATTGATATTGGATGATGGTTGGGTTTCCATAATATATTTACAGATATTAGCTCCTATGAATGCAATATGATCTAACCCATTTTCGTTCTAGAATGAAAGTACATTATTAAGGCGCAGCCCCAAGGAAAACTGCAAATTTTTTTAAACTTTACAGCCGTCCATCTCGAAAACCTTTCAAATGTTTGGAAAATTTGTTTAAGTAAAAATTAGAATGCACTTATGGCTATTGAATCAGTTCATTACATTTTACAAAAAGTTTGTTGCGAAAATTACAAAATTCAAACAAAAAAGCAAGTTTTCCTTAGAAAATGTAGTAAATCTCTCTCTCTTTAAGCTATGTTTATTAGTTCTACATTATTTGTATTGAATTAACTCATCAAAAATTTAAACAAAAATTTTGCAGAAAAATTTCCTAGAACAAAATGTGTAATTTGCATACACTGAACAAATTTCATGCATGTACATTAATTTGTATCAAATTTCCACATTTTGTTCTAGGAAATTTTTGGCAAAAACATTTTTAAATTTTTGATGAGTTAATTTAATGTTAATAATTTAGATCTAACAAACATAGCTTAAATCAACACGGTACGTTAAGTAGTTTCTGAGTTTTACTACATTTTTTAAAGAAAACATGCTATTTTGTTTGAATTTAGTAATTTTCCCAACAAACTTTTTGCAATATGTAATGAACTGATTCAATAGCCAAAGGTTAATTCTAATTTTTGCTTAAAAAATATTTGCATATATTTTTAGGGTTTCTGAGATGGACGGCTGTTTAGTTTACCCAAAATGGTAGTTTTACTCGGGCCTGCGCCTTAAACCAAGCGTGCGGGAATTAATTTAGTTATCATTATAGTCACTCATACTAAACTCCTTCATCCACGTACTTTTGATCTAAAATAAAATTTAATGATTTCACTCTTTTGTGTTGGTTGATTTCTTTCCTTTCTGGTATCATCATTTTTATATTCTTTAACTCATTTTCAGAACAATGTTCATATTATGCCTGAACCACCATTTTTCAAAAGTAATGTGAAAATTTCTGTTGTAAGTTTTTCCTCTATTCTCATATATTGCTTTGGTTTCATTTACGCAAACACAAAATTGTATGCTTTGTTTTTCGATCCTTATATGTGCCATTATATCCACTTCATACTAACCAAACCTAGTAGTCGTGCCGTTGCAAAGGATAGGTTTCAATACAAATAAATAATATATTTAATCGAATAGAAAAAAATCTGAGCCTGAAAGAATGCCTTGAGACTTCAAGTGACGATGAAAGCGAAATCTCAGAAAAGGTGATTATTAAGAAGGCTAAATTACGAAAACTGCGCAAGTGTATCCAGAGTAGGGATACATCAATAAAGCGCTTGACACAAAAAAATTCCCGACAACGCAAACGAATCGCGCAAATCGAGACTGTACTGCAGGAACTCAAAACTAAACATTTTCTTGATAATGAAATAGAAAGCGTGCTAATTGATATTGCCGGACCAACAAAAGACTTTCTCTATCGTTATATACGCAAATCAAAACATGGAGTGGTGGAGAAAGAGTATAACGAAAATATTCGATTATTTGCTCTTTACCTCAACTTCCTGTCAGCCCAAGAGTATGAGTATGTACGAGAAATATTTCTCAATGGTATCGGGTTTTGAATTGCTCTCCTGGCTTTATAAATGAAGCACTTCATGCCATTAAAACTGCCTGTGATGAAGCAAATAAAAAGAGCGAAAAATTAGTGATAAATATTGTATTTGATGAAGTTCACATTCGAAAGCATGTAGATTGGGATGGAGAGAAATCGTATGGCTATGTTGATATGGGAGATGGTGGCAGAAGTGGGTTTTTGGCAACGCAGATTCTAGTGATAATGGCTGTTGCTTTGAACAGGTCATGGAAAATACCAATAGGATTTTTTCCCATAACATCTCTCAGTGGAGACCAAAAGGCGAACATTATTCGTTTAGCGCTAGACGAATTGACCACCTGTGGCGCTGATATAATTGGCATAACATTTGATGGAGCTTATAATAACATTAGTGCAATGAAATCCCTAGGCTGTGATTTGCGAAATATCGCAGATCCTTCTCAAGTGTCGCACGAACTTCCAAACGAACGATATATAGTGCATCCTGATCCATGCCATATGGTAAAGTTGGTAAGGAATACCCTTGGTGACCTTAAAACTTTTTTGAACGAGGATGGAGAATATATTTAATGGATATACCTCGAAAGACTTGTGATCCTACAAGAAAAAGAGCAATTGCACTTGGGCAATAAGCTACGACAGGCCCATATTTATTTTGCTACGAAAAAAATGAATGTTAAACTGGCCACTCAAATATTTAGTAAGTCAGTTGCTGACGCTCTTAATTTTTGTGCAGATGTTCTCAATTTAGCAGAGTTCGAAGGAAGTAAGCCTCTAACCGAATTTATACGGGTTATAAACAATTCTTTCGATATATTGAACAGTCGCAAATTATCTGCTCTTGACCCGTTCAAACGAGCGCTATGCGAAAGGAATGCAAACGAAGTTCTACCGTATGCAGAACATTGCATCGCCTACTTGTCGAAGCTGAGAACCTGTTCAGGGCAACTACTTGTAAATAGCGTAAGAAAAACCGGTTTTATTGGTCTTATTGCTGCACTGAAAAACGTAGCATTTGTACATAATAAATACAGGGTGGGCCATAAGGGTGTGGGTGGGCCATAAGGGTGTTGGCGGTTTAAATATTCGATTAAAAAAAAAACTACGCAACATTGGACAACATTATTTTTAAGTCTTAAAAATTCCTATGCTTCTACTTTTTAACAATACAAATATATTTGTGTTATGTTTCGTAGTTTTTTTTAAATCGATTATTTAAACCACCAACACCCTTATGGCCCACCCACACCCTTATGGCCCACCCTGTCTATAATATCAAAGCAGCTACGATTCATACCAATGTACAAATTGAATCAAGACCATCTAGAAGTGTTCTTCGCTTCAATACGGATGCATCTTAGCCATAACAACAACCCATCGGTAAGACAGTTTATCGCTGCTTATAAAAAGTTATTGGTCCGATGCCAAATAAGAGAAGGAGGAATAGGGAATTGTATCCCTTTAGACAAAATCACCATATTGAACCTTCAAAAACAGCCTTCTTGTGAAACAGCTTCATCGCAAATAAATGCTACCACAGAAAGGGCACTCATGATAGATCAAGAAAACGTTGTAGAAGATACTGATATTTTGGACCAGCAGTTCATGGAAGAACATAACTATGTCATGTACCCTACAAAGTTGTCTGATTATGTGCATCACGTTGTATATTATATATCTGGTTTTCTTGTTCTTAAATTATATAAATCGTTGATTTGTACCGAATGCCTTGCCGCTTTAGAAGGAGCCCACACAACGAAATCACTTATTTACTATAAATCTAAGGGCTTCTTGAAGATTCCTTCTCCCAGCGTTGTAAAGATTTGTGAAAAAGCAGAAAGTCTATTACGTTTGAAATTACAATTTAATCAAAATGAGAACATATTAAGGAAGCACATTTTATTAATTCTTAATTTTTTTTCTAGCCAAAAAACAATCTGATAAAATTTCACTGCGACAATTTTACAGTAAAATGATTATTTTTAACGAATGCAAGTAAACTTTAATCCCGTAGTTATATTCTATTAAATTTTATCATTCAAAAATAAGTACTAACATTCAAGAAGAAGAAAGCTGTAAGGGGATCAAGGAAGTGTTCATAAGAATTCATAAATTTCATCACTCTATAACAAAACAGGTATATTTGTATATGTTATACTCATTTAAGACACTTCCTGCACCTACCTCCACGTGGTGATCCCTGGAAACATAGATTATATTAATTTGAATTTTCTATGGCTGAAGGTGCAAAAAAGAACTGAATTCGGTGTCATTTTTAAGACACGATTCACTAGAAGTATTATGATGTGATAAGTTATGCTAATTAGAAAACTTTCCTTCAACTGAAATAATTATATGTTTGTCTGAAACTATTGCAGATGAGAAGGACTTCGAGTCCCTGTTGTTATGTTTTTTTTAATTATACCATTCAGTATACAATTAACGGATGTTCAACTTTCTAAGCTTCCTGTGGTACAGAATCACTAATAACCACCAAGAATCAGAAACTGCATGTCTGCTTTTCAGTAAGCGTCGATACATGCATTAGTTATTGAGCACATAGGAACAAGGCTTAATCTTATGCTATTATATACATCTTCGATATATATATATATATATATATATATATATATATATATATATATATATATATATATATATATATATATATATATATATATAGATAATATTTAAATGGCTATACTTTATCTTGTTTTAATTACTTCATTCAATTTTTTTTACATCTACAACAAATTCATCTCTTGATAATGAAACTCCCGCCAAATTTGAAAATTCACAAAATTTGCGCCTTCTAAAAATAACTTGTTCACCACTTCACTGAGCGCACTAATACTAAAATGGTGTTTCACTAACACCAATCGGATTTCACCTCACAAGAAGGGGAATATCAGTGTTCCTGTAGTACTTTTTCATTGATTTTGCCACAATCTAGTATAGCCCAGTCATATTAGGTAAAAAAAGGGGTCAACCTCGGAATGAAAGATAATAAGCTGCAAATTGGTATGAACCTTTGTTTTGTCATTCTAAATGTTGTCTCAAAAGTCACAATCGTTATCGTGTCCGCGTCTCAAGATATTCAAGGTCAAAGGTCACAAAAATCGGTTTTTCGCGAATATCTGGCTTCCTATCGGTTAAATGAGATTTGCATTTATTATAAAAGTTGTAGGCTATAAAATTCCCTACAACTTTTGTTTAAACTTTTTTTTCATACGACCAACCGTTTTGAAGGTAGAGCGCGAAGAGTGCACATCGTACAGTCATATACGGCCTAATGCAAGGTCAAGCGTGAGTTATGGTTATCAGCACGTTATAAAGTCAATTATTTACTTGGAAATTATAATTATTAAACAATGCCTATTATTTATGTACTAACTATTAATTATTTATATTTAATTAAAGTAAGTAACTTGATTATTTATATATAATTATTCATATTTAACTATTTAAGTATAAAATATTATTAATTCTGGATTATATACCATACGAACGTTATTACCTCCAGCACCAGCCGAACTACTAAACGTAATATTTTGCAATTGCAAAAATGGTTGTGGTTCCCGCTGTGGATGCAGAAAATCAGGGCTACAATGTTCTTTAGCTTGCGGCCAGTGCAACGGACAAGCTTGCCTCAACGCTTCACTGTATCCAAGTAATCCCGATGAAGAAAATACATATGATCCCGATATTCTGGAAGGTTTGGAGATGAACATGACAGATAATGAGGATGATGACAATGAATCGAACATTTTTGAGCGACAAGAAGAAGAAGACGACGAACAAGAAGAAGATAATTAGCTTCCATTTCCAATTTCATTACAATTAAAATCAACAAAGATACTTTTGATATTTGAACTCACATTTTGATAAATGTATATTATGCCGTATTTAATAATAAATAAAAATATGTGTAAAATATATACTCTTACTATCATTTTAACTTAAAATAAAACTAAAATATATAATCCAGAATTAATAATATTTTATACTTAAATAGTTAAATATGAATAATTATATATAAATAATCAAGTTACTTACTTTAATTAAATATAAATAATTAATAGTTAGTACATAAATAATAGGCATTGTTTAATAATTATAATTTCCAAGTAAATAATTGACTTTATAACGTACTGATAACCATAACTCACGCTTGACCTTGCATTAGGCCGTATATGACTGTACGATGTGCACTCTTCGCGCTCTACCTTCAAAACGGTTGGTCGTATGAAAAAAAAGTTTAAACAAAAGTTGTAGGGAATTTTATAGCCTACAACTTTTATAATAAATGCAAATCTCATTTAACCGATAGGAAGCCAGATATTCGCGAAAAACCGATTTTTGTGACCTTTGACCTTAAATATCTTGAGACGCGGACACGATAACGATTGTGACTTTTGAGACTACATTTAAAATGACAAAACAAAGGTTCATACCAATTTGCAGCTTATTATCTTTCATTCCGAGGTTGACCCCTTTTTTTACCTAATATGACTGTGCTAGTATAAGTGAAAATTTGACAGTTTCAAAACCTTGTATTAATACATACGAGTATGTTACCCAAAGCCTACTTTCCATTAGTAATCGTGCTCTGAAATTTTCTTTAGATTTATATTCAAAGAGAAATTTAGCGAGAAATGATGATGTAACAATCCAAAAAATGTCGCTGAGCTAACTACTTGCATAGTGAGTGCTTTAACAAATTTAGGAAGCTTTAATTTTGCAAACGATGATAGTACTGAGTTTAACATTCCTCAAATATGTTCAAACCCCTTTGAAAGTATTAACAATGAGTTTTTATTTCTTCGCTCTTTACAAAGACAAGATTTGTACACAACCCCTGCAGTACATACTATAAACAACGAATTCTAACCAGTTATTATAAAGGTGTTCCTACAATAGATTAAAGTCCACACAAAGCCTACTACATATCACTGCGATTTCAGTTTATAAAAATTTTTGAAACTCAAGGGTTACTTGAAATGACTTTAAAAAACATAGCTATTAAAAAAGACACAGTTAACATTTGTAATGTAGTAAATGGGGCATTATTCAAAGAAAAAGAGCTTCTTATAGGAAAGAATAAAATTACAATACCATTTTTATTGTACACCGACGACTTTGAAGTTGATAACCCTTTAGGAAGTCATGCTTCTCAAGATACTTTGTGTGGAATCTATTACTCTTTTCCAAACCTTCCCACATTTGTTAACTCCCAACTTAATTTTATATTTGTAGCTGGGTTCATTCGAAAACTTTTTTTTATCAGCGCACGGTATTGAATCATGTTTATATGTATTGATTGAAGAAATAAAGGCTTTGGAAAAAGAAGGAATCGAAATATCAACACCTAATCAAACATATCAAATACACTTTGTTTTTCTTGCGATTCTTGGTGACAATCTTGGACTTAAGCAAATGCTAGGATTTGGTGCCTCATTTAATTCCATGCGATTTTGTCGAATATGCATTAAAATTAAAACTGACTTAAAAACCGATATTGAGGAAGAAATCAGCGCAATTAGGACCGAAGAGAAATACGATCAGGATTTAATGCAAAATGATTATCGTGTTACTGGAATCAAAGAAACTAGTCCATTTAATAACATTCCTTCTTTCCACGTTACTAAACATTTGGTGGCGGATATAATGCATTATTTATTTGAAGGAATATGCAATTATGAATTATTTGATAAGTGAAAATTTAGTATCCTTAGACATTCTTAACAAAAGGAAACAGTTTTTTTGCTATGGGCCATTAGAAAATAAGAATAAATCTGGACCAATAACAATATCACGTTTAAAATCAAATAACCTCAAAATGTCTGCTAGGGAAAAAAATGTGGGCATTCATGCACTTTTTCCCGTTTTTATTAGGAGATATTGTTTCCTCTGACGATAAATTTTGGATATTAGCAATGAAATTATTACATATTGATTATAGTTTACGTGAATCTTTTACAAAGTTTCAGATATCGTATTTCAAAAATATAATCAAAGATCATCACAGATTGTACATTGAGCTAATAGGGCCATTAAAACCGAAACATCATTTTTTGCTTCACTATCCAACAATTGTATTAAACAGTGGGCCATTAAAATTTATATGGTGTTTTCGATTTGAAGCAAAACATAAAGATCTTAAAAAATATGCACGAGTTATAACAAGTAGAAAGAATATTGCATACTCTCTAGCTCTAAAATCATCATTGGCATTTTCTAACTTTTTACTAATTGTTAATTTTCTAATATTCAATTGGTAGTAACTTCTTGCACCGGTAACCTTTGTTCAGAAGAATTTTTTAAGACATAAAAATTTACCTCAAATAGAAGACTTCAATTATTTGCTTTGTGAACAACACGAAACTGTTATCTACAAAAGAATCAAGTACGTTAAGAACACATATGTATGTGAAGAAATAAATGATGGAATTAATTTGCATAAAATGGTGGAACTTTTAGTTACAAAAGAAAAAAGGTTTTTTGTTCTTTGTGAAAAAATAAATGTAAAAAAATTCAGTAAACATTATCAGAGCTATGAGGTCAGTAATGACACAAAAAATTTTCCTTGCACAAGATTGAAGATTTTACTTGTCTTCCTATGCATTTATATACTTCCAACGGAAAAGCTTATGTTAGAGTTAAACACATTATTTCGGATGAATAAAATATATTTTTTTCAATAAAAAAATGGCTTTTTATTTTGTACCAAATAGAAAACTTATTGACTAAAATAAATAGTCAAAGTAACCTACAAGATTGGTCATACTAACCACATTATGAAACAATGAAGCATAGTTCAAATGACAAATTTTATACTTACGATCACTATGAAAAATAATTTTCCATGAAGCAAAAGCATAGTCCTTTCAAATATAAAATAGTCAAAAAGTTTTATTTAATAGTTATAGCTCCAATAGTCAATATAATTATTCATTTAGTTGACTATTGAATATTTTTGTAGTCGGCGTCATAATGAGTATAAAGTTAGTCATCTTGCTATATGATTTTGGTTAGCATGATCCACTCAATTCTTTAAGTGTGATGGTGCAAGGTCTGGACTATATGGTGGATGCATCAAAACTTCCCAGCCAAGCTGTAATGATTTTCCGTTTAAAAATCGCTCGAACGTCAAGATTTCTGGAAGGAAATCTGAACTAACCTCTCATCGGTTCTAGACGTGAAGTCTTGGAACGTGACAACGGACTGTACCCTTCAGGTCAACAAGTCCGGACACCCTTAGTCTACTCCGAGGTGGGTGCTAGCAAGCTAGCTCGGAGAGGAGTTCAGCCACAGGTCTTACGCGAGCAGACCAAGTCCGTAATACAAAATTCAGCCACCGGTTCACAAGCCCGATTTAATAACGCGTCGAAAACATAACCATACGGAAGAGAATCCTACATTACTTTATTCCGTATGTCTTATATCCCTCCAGACAACAGCCAAAAATGTATAGAATTCCGCGTTCCCGAATATTACCGACGCGGTACCGAAAAATATCCTACTTTAACTCGAACATGAAAAACCCTACTCTAATAAAAACGCAAAGCAAATAATGGTACCGCGTACCGAGCGCGACGCGAAACCGGCCATCTACGGACCCTACCCTTGTAACGGCATACTTACCGCTCGCCGTCATTCCTGCTGAAAAAAGAAGGTTTTGCTGGAAAGGAAAGTCATCTTAGCTTCGCAATTCATCTTGTTCAAATTCTCATTTTACAATACAGTAGAATCCCGATCTATCGTATCTTCAAGGGAATGTAGGATTCAAACGATATATCCATAACGATAACGATTATTATACATCGAGGGTTAAAAATAAAAATTTATGTTATAACGAACGTTTAATGCTGTGGTTTCAATAATCCTTTTTATTAACCCTTTACGGCGCAAGAACGTGTTTTTGTTTTTTGTAATTGAAAATATGTTAAGATGAGCTATATAATAACGGTTAAAAAAAGTTAAAAAATATTAAATTATGCAGATTTGCATCATGGTGTAAATACATCTTAATATTCACGCTGTGGAAAGGACGGAAACAGTTATTATTTTTACTAAAACATAAGGCTACGCCACACTATTCAGATTCCGTTTAGGCTACTCCAGTACATCCTGGATATGTGCACCGAAGCCTTTTGTCGGGACAAGCAGGCCAGTGCCCTAACTGATCCAATCTGATATCTTTTGGCGGGATATGTGACAAGGCCCTTTTTTTCTTTTTGTCCTGGATTAGTTCTTTTACATCGCTAGTGCCTTCAGCCGGTTCGTACTTTTATATTTGGCTAAAGTTTCAGCAGCTTCTAGTCGGAAATCAGCAGGATTTAGTACCTTGACATTATTTTCCGTGTCAGCATGAATTCTTCTATACAATAGCCAAGAATTAGTCATGGCCATGTCCAGGAAACGGTAAAAGAGCCTTATAAACCAACGTTTGCCCTGAAGTCTAATTTTATAATGATCCATTACGGAGTCCATGAGGTTTACACCACCCATGTGCCGATTATATTCTGCCACAATATAGGGCCGTTCAACATTGATTTATTTATTTTGCAACATGTCGAATCAACTTACGCCAGCAAAGTTGGATGCTAGATTCACAATTTTATTATTTCTCCAGGCCAATACCGGTATAACTTGCAACCTGTTAACTGATGTGCCTCTAGGATGTTTTTTCGGCTGTTTTTCTTCTGAGAATTTACAGTTCGGGATACGGTTTCTCCAAACGGTGCCCAAAGCTAATATACCACGGTGTGACAAGAATTCAATCAAGGGTAGCGATGTATAGTAATTGTCAAAAAACAGTCTATAGTTATGGTTGGAAGGAATCTCTCTGGCAAGTCGGACCATTACATTAGATGAAGCACCTTATTGAGGCTCCTCATCTGCGCATATATACTCTTAGCCACTGTAAACTTCAAATTTGTAGCCATATACACTTTCACCACAAATCACGAACAGTTTGAAGCCCCACTTGTGGTGTTTGTCTGGCAAATATTACTTTAGAGCACTTCGTGCTTGGTTGAACACATTTATTCATCAACAGACAAATTTTGTTCTAGAGGCACTTTTCTGAAGTTATGATTCAACTTTTCAGTTATTGGTCTGATTTTATAAAGTCGATCAGAATTTGGCTGATTATACGGTAACATTTTAGAGTTACCATTCAAGTGTAGTACTTACCTCAGAAACTTGAACCATTTTAGCGTCATTATCTCGCGTATGTTGGCATAGCCATATTTCTGTGACCAGTGCATTCGAACATTGGGCAGGGCAATAATGGACATGACGTAAATAATTTCAATACTATCTTATTTCCTGGTTTGTGACATTTATAGGTTTACTGGCATCTTTTTGCACGCTGTACAGATTTGTTTCGTCTCTTATGAGATCCATAATGTCGTCAGTACTCGTAAATAAGTAAGAAAATACCTGATAAGGCGTCTGCAGTTCCAGCATTTCATTTGGTAACTTGGAAGATTCATTCAGCTCTAAGCTTTTAGTTTTCCATATATTTGTTTTGGGATCACATGTGCTTCGTGAAGTTGTGTTGACTTTGGAGCTGGTACTGGGTAGTGAAACAGTGGGCAGTATCTCACATGGTTGAACTGTAATGCTTGTACTGGTCTCAGAGCTCGGTAGCAAGATGTCATTTTCCTTATCTTCTAGGAAGGGTATTTCGTGTTCCTCATCCGAGTCTTATCGTAAATTTTGATTTTCCATTTTTTTCGTCGTTGTCTGAAAAGTCTAAGACATCCTCTATATCTTGCCATTGGTTTAGAATGTTTTCTAATTCGACAGTTGACAAAGGCCTACAGTCTAAACGTGGAAACCTCAAACTCATATTGGGCAAGTCGACACTATCTCTCTAAAAACAATCTAAAACATTTGAATTGCATGTTCATAGCAAAAACCAATAACTAATTGTTACTCCGCAGCAATCTCACATCAAAATTTTCAATATAACCACTCAAAAAAAAAAAACAACGAAAATTACGCGCGAACAACACAAACCGGTTCTAAGGGATCCATCACTTGTAGTGGCCAAAAATTACAAAAAAACGTCGTCTAGCGCAAACGTGGGGTAACTAATTCAATAGAATGCTTTGCTGCAGATATGCAGTGCTGCGTTGAAAGATATTTTATTCGTTGCTTTGAACGATTTTGCTAGTTTGAATAGTATGATGCAGATCTGCTACTCAGCGCCGCAAAGGGTTAATAAATTCATGTGAGTACATGGTGAATTTTATTTAGATACAGAAGTATGAACATTTTCAGTTGCAAATAAAAAGATTTATATTCACAGGATTATATAGAAGCATCATTTTTTCTGCAAATATTGATCCAGTTTTGTTTGTGTTCAACAATTATTGAGGGGTCTGCTTTCTATTGCCATATCAATAGTGTGTATTGCATCGAATACTTTTTCGTCAACATTGGATTCTAGTAAGAAAAGTCGCACGCGATTGAGTAATTTCTGGGCCTCTTTCGGAGTAATGTTAGAAGCTTCTCCTTGGTCTCCCTTTTCTTCATCATCAATATCATCTGTTTCGATCAAAATTTTGTTGCCATTAAGCATTCCAGCAACCGCAATATTGTCGTCGAAATTAACAAATTCTTCGAATCTGATTGGATGTTCTTGATTTTGCGTCAAGAGATTCCAATCAATTGTTGTTTGAATTTCATTTACTGATTCCGTTGCTGACGTATCCTCCTTCAGAAACCCACAAGATTGGAAACGATTTGCGATTGTGGCTGTCGTTACTTTTTTCCATGCCTTGTCTGCAATATTCATAGCAGAAAGTGTAATTTTATGGTCAATATTTTCTTCCAGATTGTCTAAGAGTTGCATGATAACTTCCGCTCGATAAAAAGTTTTGAAAACCTTGATTTTGCCTCGATCCAATGGCTGTAGAATCTATGTAGTGTTCGGGGGCAAAAAAACTACATCTACACTGCTCAATGGAGGAATATGGTTGTGGGCCGTGCAATTATCAATGAAGAGAAGAATGCGGCGTTTGTTTTTCTCCGTTTCTACGTTTAACGATAAAATCCATTCATTAAATAATTTAGACGTCATCCACGCCTTACGGTTGGCCCTATATGTAAAAGGGAAACTTCTTATGTTTTTGAAACATGTCGGTTTTGCCGATATCCCAATCATTAGCGGTTTTAGTTTCTCGGAACCATCAATGTTTGTTGCTGACAAAATGGTTATTCGTTCATTGCTTCTCTTCCCGCCATGGCATTTGTCACCTTTATATCACATGAAGCGATCCGGAAGGCATTTAAAAAATAAACCGAATTCATCCGTATCAAACACATTTTTCGCCTCGTAGCCTTCAATCAACTTTTCCAATTTTTCCTTCTCCGAAAAAATTTCAATGGAAACACTTGCACTTTCTCCGCAAAGTTTTCGAAATTTTATTTCGTGGCGTCCCTTAAAACGATCAAACCACCCATCCTCACTTGGAATCCCTAACTTTGAAGTAAACGTTTTTGCCTTTTCACTCAGAGTTTGACCTTCGATTGGTACATTCAAACTTCTCGCTTGATTAAACCACTTCAACAATTCTTTTTCCAGTTCCGGGAACTCACCTTTTTTGAACCGCTTTCTTTTGCTGTTGGTATCGGCTTCAGTGATAGCTTCTTTATTTTTCAAGATCGATGAGATTGTCGATGGCGGAACATTATAACATTTTCGAACCTTTTCTAACGACCGGCCTTCGCTGACGTGAAGTCCCGGTTAAGTTGCACAGATCTGTCATCCAAATTTAACAGCTGGTTGGTAAATTTGTATAGGGATGACAGATCTATGCGGGGTATCGATCCGTGGGATCGGCGGTTATAACAAAATTAATAATAATAATAACAATCCATCGTACAACAGTCCAAATCCGAACCTTGGCGTTGAGATTTATTGTTAGGTTGTCTCATTACATGGCCGTAAAGGAATTCGAGGTGATGTAGTCAATACCACGTTCAACCTTGTGTTTATTACCTAATTTTACAATCAGTACCCATCACAGCTGCGTAGGCTGATAGTCCGACAGCAGCATCAGAAGCTCAAACTCAATGCCATGACCGAAGTTTGAACTTGGGAGCCAAAGCGCAAGTGGAGTGCGCCCTGACCCACAGCTCCACACAGACTTAACTCCAACGAAAACTGTGGCTTTTCAGCCCAGGATACAACGTCGGGACCCATAAATCTCATAACTCGGCGTAACATACTTCAATGTATATTTGGCGATTCAATAGAACGTCTTGTTTTTGGAGACTGTGCTCTAGGTAAATCGAGTTCGAGGAACTGTGGCCCTATGTTTACAATAGGTACCATCTTATACCTTGTTGCTGCAAAATTCGTTGCGAGACTCATCCTTGCATTTAATGCAGTTTAGTCATTGAATTTTTGCAACTTTCAACTGAACGTCATTTTATGTATCAAGGAAAATAAGAATGATGCAGATACTATATTTTATTCATATCTCATTGCTTGGCTCAAATAGACTTCAATGATAACGCATGCTTGCAATTTTTACTCATGTTAACAAACTTCGCACACACGGTAGTATCCATTAATAATAACACCAAACAAACAATGTTAAATTAATTAATGTATTGTGTCCTTGCCAAATTACTATCATCTTTCACGTTAATTAACAATGTTTTCGGGACTATGGCCAAGTATATCCAGACGGTGATGACGACCATTGGGATGCGGCCGACCTCGTCCTGAACTTGTTGCAAGGTTTGTTTAGAAGTGCACATTCCAACTGAGCTTTGACTCAAACACTCCGCGAGTTTTGCAGGGGAGTGTTGGGGTTGAGATTCTCGGAGCTGACCATATGAGTATAGTACATCTCCTAAATAGGGACAGCTTTAACTGGGAGCAGAAACATGTCGCGGAAAATAGCTTTTCATCTGTTGCTGACTACGCGCATGATTCCCATTCCCCAGGCCCTGTTGCTTCATTAATTTCCCATAAATAGACAGCGAGTAAATTGTCGGTTCACAAACCGATGCAGATCGATATTGTAAGGTGCAAGGTAGGAAGGATGTCGGGCGAAGGACGTTGCACGACATTCGGTTCAAGATTACATTCGATGCTCCCTGCATTAGTCATAATCATGTTGCTGGGTCATTCTTCAGGCGACTTAACTACTATATGGAGTACTACGAAATAGCCACGTAGTTATGGGTATTTATCAACACTATTAACATTGGTCAAAAGTGATTACCTGAGCCTGTCTATGTTTACGGGTTCGAGCATTATTTTCACCTGTTTTCTGCAACTCGTTCCCATCGGATTGTGTTGTGCCTGATCCGAAGTGGTTTAGTTGGTCAGGATTGTCGTAGGGTAGGGGTTGTGTGTAATGTAGTCGTAGTTGATGGATCGCAATAATGATAGTGGGGACCACGAAAATGAAATGCTTTCAAATATTGATATGATGCCTAGGAGACTTGATTGGTTCCATTGTGCCATAGCATGTAACCGCATGGACGGAATAGTTGGCACATAATATAAGTAAGGGTAATCCTTGGAACAGGAAATGATATAGAGATAATAAAGAATTGATACTGCTTGTTGTGCAATGTGGCACGCTTGGGACAGTTTAATAATATGTGCAATGTAGAGAATGAGTGTATAGAATTGAAGGATTACAGAGCATAAGATTAATCCTGATGAGTTTATAAATAATCTATACTGAAGCTTTTTAGATATTAATAGATGCATGTTTGGTAATGGTAAATGCTAGTATTTATGATGGAGGCTTTGTTGAGGGTGATTAGGAAGAAAATGATGTTATCTCATTCACATATACTTTTCTCGAAATGTGATACGTTTGAATTTCACGGTTCTAAATGTTTTAATTGATTATTATAGAATAGTTTTAAGAATACATTCGCTTCGTAGCTACCCGAATGCCACGCACAAATTAAATATTCCAAGCCATTTATGTAGTTGATTATTCTTCTTCTTCGTAGCACTTCAGTCCCTCTCGAGCCTGGACAAAGTGCTTCCAACTATCTCCTTCCATTGGCCGCGTTCGCCAATTTATAAATCCGTGTAGCGATGAATTGTCTTCGTCTACCGAGTCAGACCAGCGTTTCGTCAGTCTCCCCGCAGATCTCAGCTCTTCATTTCTCCCAAAGATTACCTTTTTGGGTATCCGCTGTTTGTTCATACGATTCATGTGGCCAGTCCATTGCAGCTTCCATAGTCGTACAATGGTTGGAACCTACGGCTCGTCAAAAATTTCATACAGCGGCTGGTTGTATCGGATTCACCATTGGTGCCCGTCTAGCTTCGCTCCGATTATTCGCCTCTCTCAAAGGCGTTCAATATGTTTGTGTATGCTTGGACTAGGGTCCATGTTTCACACACATAGCTTAGCACAGGTCTTATCAAAGATTTGTATACTTGGTGCTTTGTTTTCCTGTGTATGCAGCTTGTTTTCAAAATCGTCAAAACTGAATAAGATGTTTTAGTAGCGAGCTGTGTTCTTCGACGCATTTCGTCTCCTTTACCAGTTCTCGTTAATTTGGCGCCTAAATATACAAATTTGCCAACATGTCCGATATTGTATTCGCCAAGTGTGATATTTTGGATATTTGGGGTATTTCTCCTCAACTGCGTCATGAGTTCTGTTATATTTTCATTGATTTGTAGCCCTACTAGTTTTGCTTCACTGTCGAGTTTCAGGAGAAGTCCTTTAGCAGTTGTTAACGATCGTGATAAAATGATGATATCATCCGCATAGGCTACCACTTGGCTCGACTTGTATACTAACGTATCTCCTGTATCGAGTAGCTTTCTTATAGTGTATTCCAGAGACAAATTGAGTAGCGATGGGGCCAGTCCAGCTCCTTACTTTAGTCCAATATTTCTGTTAAAGGCATCGATGATTTGGTTATTGATGTGGGCTTGAAAGGTTGTGAACATCATTGTCATTTTGATAAGACGGACTAATTTGGCTGGGATGCCAAAGCAAAGCATTATTTGGTACAGTATGTTAGGGTCGATACTGTCGGATGCCTGCTTAAAGTCAACGAAAATTTGGTGTACGTTTATGTTTCTCAAAGACCTGCTTGACTGTAAACAAATGGTCTATCGTCGATCTCCCTGC
The DNA here is from genome assembly GCA_963969285.1 of Odontomyia ornata. NCBI lineage: Eukaryota > Metazoa > Arthropoda > Insecta > Diptera > Stratiomyidae > Odontomyia > Odontomyia ornata. The sequence continues at coordinate 48,015,622 of OZ017739.1, forward strand.
TCTAAAGCCACATTGAGACTCCTCAATAGTGCTTTTGGCGCGTGCTCTGATTTTATTTTCCATAGTTTTTGAAAATATTTTGTATGCTGTACAAAGTAGTCATATGCCTCTATAGTTTTCACTAGGGATCGGCCGATACTACGGTAACAGTGACTAGGAACCAAATATTTGCTTGTCACTGTTGGAACCTGTCCCTAAAAACCAATAATATCGATTCCAAACACTCACTGTTACATGTCATAATGTTGTATATAATGCATTACACATTTCCCTTCATTCACTGATTCACCATTAAAAGTTGTACTCTTGCCCCATCTCTGTTCCCAAGTCACATAGTTACTAAATAGAACGGATTTGGCTGGTGAGTACAATTTCCAACAAATGTGACTTGCCAAATCAGTTCTTAAGTCACTGTTTCAGTAACTCACAGAGGGTACTTGTAGTCATCGGTCTTGGAGTCACAGTTCCAAAAAGTCACAATCACGGGAACTTGTACTCATGAACCAAATTAGTTCTTCAGTCACTGCTCCAGTCAAAGTCACAGTTCCGGGATATTGTACTCACCAGCCAAATTGGTTCGATTCAGTAAAATGTGACATAGGAACAGGCAGACTACAAGTTCCCCAAACCAGAGCATATACACTAAACACATAACAACATCAAATAACAACACCCGCAAGCTTTGCTCATTACTTGGTTTCACGAAAGATCCTTCTTCGCCAAAACAAAAAAGCAGAATCTACTGAGTTAATTGCACAGAATGTGATAAAAAAATATATTGGACAAACCAAACGTGCTGTTGAAGTTCACCTGAAGGAACATGAACGATACATCAAAAACAAAGACATCAACAAAGGGATTGCTGAACATGCATTGGATTTAAACAACACAGGAAGACACTACACGGGATCGCTTATAAATAATTTTAAATTGCTAAAAACAGTAACTAAACCGCGAAAACTCGACGCGTATGAATCGTTATTCATGCATATAACGGATAATCTAATTAATATCGACGATAGCCCAATAAATTCAAGTTTATTTCAATTGGCTCAGTAATGTGTTAACGGTTACTTTTATTTTGCATCAATTATTTCTTATTATATGTGGGTAACACATAACAGGACAGTAATTTAATATTGACGATAGTCTGATAACAGAATTTTTCATTTTTATTTAATCCGACTAATTTATATAGAACCAATAAGCCGTTAATTGTTAATGTACTTAAATTTTTCAGTAGTTTCATTAGTAGTTTCGCGCATAGCGCTGAAGATGGTCGGCAATACCGACCGAAATGCATCCGTGTGTGTTGTAGAATAAAAAATCGTTTTTACCGTCAAACTCTTGAATTTTATTCTAAATCAACAATTGTGGTCCATAAGAGAATTATAACTTTATTTCATTAAGCAACAAAATCTATTTTCAGCTCCGTTACAATACAATTTTCATGAAAACTTCATAAAAACGATGTCCTATAATTTAGTGAAAACACAACTATGAATTTTCATGTTCATCTTTTAAGCTATGACCAGTTATAGAAGGAAAAGTATCGTGTTTTTAGGTCGCGATTCCCGCCGGTGATTAGAATGGAAATCAATTATTTTAGGTTTCCGGACATATAATGTGGAATATTATTTAGAAAGTTTCAAATGGCGGCTAACTCAATCCTTATAATTTCTTGGGAAAATTTTGCGAGTTCTCCGTATAACATCTTTATCTAAGGATGCAAGAAGGGTCTTTTAATAAGTTTTTGGAGTCAATTTTACTCGTCATTTCATATTGAACTTTAGAGTCAGAGTCTTTAGTTTTTATTGAACTTTAGAGCCAATTTTACTCTTTACTTTTTTATTGAACTATTTCAGTTTGTTTGTTTGAGACCGCGGGCCAATTTGCTTGTAGTTAAAGACATGGTGAAAGTTTGCCTATGTTCCCTTATGTATGGGATCCTAGAAGAGCAGCTCAATCAAGTTCTCCTAGGTATGGAAACTTATGAGAGCCTAGAAGAATGGCTCAAGCAAATTTTCCTATTTCTCGCGGGACGTTGGTTGCACCGTGAAGAGTGCACTTGCGTAGAGACATTCCTTGCCACTACAGTCACTCCCTCCCCAATGACCTTTGCGTTCGACGAAGGGAGTGAAAAGGTGACATTTTTCTTAGTGGTGGTTGGCTTTTATTATTTCAGCATGCTAGCGGTTGGTTAAATCGCCTGAGTTAGCAGCGAGGGCAGTAGCGTGGGCGTGGTGAGGGTGACTGAAGGGGTATTAACGGTGGTGTTAATGGCTAGGCATCGGAGTGCTCCAAGTATGGTCGGTGGAAAGGGTTTTGGCAACGCCGTTTACGTCCATGACGTAGGTGCAGTTGCTGACCCTTTCAATGGTCCGAAGTACGGCTGGACGAATCGCTTTGGATGTGCGGCGTAAGTCTGTGACAAAATCCTATGGGCAACTGCTTGAAGTCGTTGAAGGTACGACGGATTCGCCTAGGATTTGTAGAGACGTGCTGAAAACCATCCCTGCTGGGGAGGCTTGCAGGTCTTCCTTGTAGCTCAACAGGATCGTAAAAATTGCTTGCATCCAGGGAGTTTCAGAAACGCACTTCAAAGTGCTCTTAAGGTTCAATACATCCGTTCCACCATGCCATTGGTTTGTGGATGATATGGTGTAGTGTAGACGTGGTGGGCTCCCAGCACGTGACCGAGACCTTTGTCCGAAATGATTTTGCGTGGCGTGCCGAATATGGCGATCCAGTGGTCAAACAACCTTCTGGCGATGGTGCTGGCCTTGGTGGCATGCACTGGTATTGCTTGAGGCCAGCGTGGATACCAGTCAATGATGGCAAGGTAGCTTGATAAGTTCGACGTGGATGTGGCCGAAAGCTACCTGGTGGTCTTGAAGCTACCTAGCTCGGTGTGGTTGTAATGATGGACCTTTGAACGCTGGCATGGTACACACTGCTTGGCCCAGCGATAAACATCCTTGCGTGGACTTGAAAAAAAGTATTTCAGTGCTAGGCGTTTTGCGGTGGCCCATTCGCTATTATGCGATAGCTGGTGGACAGTATCGAAGGCTTGGTGGTGGAGCACTGCTGGTAAGTAGGGGTTAATAGTCGATATAGTGCGTAGAGTAGCCGTGCTAAACCAACTGATGCATCTTGAACCGAGGGCTCGCCAGGAGGTGCGGCAGGTCACCTGTGTATACTCCAATCGTGTGTCGAATTGGCTGATGAAGTCTAACTATCTGCTTTGGCCGGCGAGGCCTTGTCCGAGCATTGTGTCAGGGCAAAAGTCTGTGGTTGATGGTCGGTGTAGACTGTAAAGTGCCTCCTCTCCAGAGTGCACTGGAAAAACTTGATTGTGGCGAAAACTGCGGAAGTTGGCGGTCGTAGGTGGAGTAGCGCTGCTCGGTCTCGGATAACTTCCTTGAGAAAAACCCCAGGGGTACCCAAGTACCGCCGTCACTTTGCTAGTCTAAAGCTGCCCCAATTGTGGTGTTGGATGCGCCGGTGCTTAATGGAGAGTGAAAGTAATGCTGCTGTGGTGATGAAGTATGAAATTTTGTAGTTTTAATGGTGAAGGTCTTTTGTTGTCATTTAATTTTCATGTCTTTTAAACGTGACGTAAAAGGAAGTAAACAGTATCATTTGCCGAAAACAGGACTCTTCTTTCTTTCCTCGTTCAAAAGGTGAACATACTCGTACCTCAAATAGCAAAAAAATATGTACTTCTTTCCCTTGGCAGTAAGTTAAAAAGGATAAAACAGTCATAAACAAGTACTCAGAAACTATTTTAAAAAACAACCTAATGCTATGTATATTCAGGTATATGTTGCTTACGGCTGCAAAAAAGCCAATCCAAACGTATCCTTGAATTTCCTTCTAAAAAAATCAATTTCTCGTGCTTAGATGGAAAAAACGCTTTTAATTAAAAGTGACAATCAATACAATTTCAAACAATATGACTTTTTCCTCCTCCATTCGTTGTTTGAATGCATTCAACCGTCTATTACGTATGAGTAAAGGCGAAAATCGATGGGCGCATTTTATGTCCTTATAAATGTAAATGAATTCATATATGTGTGCATGAATGAATGCAAGTGTTTGAATATGTCCGACAACTTTATATCTGATTGTGAAAATCGGAAAACTTTTTGTGATTAATAAAACTCAATCAAAAAAGATAAAATCTAGGTCAATAGTACTGAATTTACGTTTGAATGAATTTCTATTTTAGAACATTGATATTTTTGTCGAAATCTCATTCTCATGTATGCATGGTGTTGTTTGATATAAAACAAGTTCGATAGATCGAAGTATGCTCCTATCAGAAGGGTTTTGTATTCAACCCAAAAGAATCGGGCACCAACAATGAGTAAACTCTAGAAGCAATTCAATGAGATGTATGCACAGAGTGTTCTTTAGAGGTATAGAACTTTGAAATTAAGTAAAATACGGATAAATTGTTTTGTTTGCCGTTAAACTGGTTTTGTTGAAAAGATAATTCTTTGCCATTTCAATTTAAATATGATTTAGGGCATGTGAGTGCCACGACTGACGCGGAGGAAGTTCAAACAAAAGGTCTAGTTTTCGACTACTGTAACCAATAATTGGGGCCGTATTTCGTCAATAACGTGGCGAATGTTGTCTTCCATTTCATCATATTTATGATAAAATGGTAAACCAAAATAACTGTAAAACGCACGGCAGATACCACACTATACGTAGCATTAAAAAGGGTTGCCAACCTAAAGTTCTATACATATAAAAAAACATCCCTTAAATTCCACCATTCGGATATGGTGTCAAACAACACTAACGAAATATACCGGAAATATATACCATTGGCCCATAAAACCTATTCGTGATAAAATTGCTAACCAAAATAACCATAAAATCCATTACAGCTGTCACACCGTACGTAGAATTAAAAAGTGTTGCTAAATTAAAGTTCTATACCTCTAAAAAATACCCTTTACATATTTAAAAGAAAAATCATTCTCATAGGAATTTATGTTGTTCATCTTATTTAAAAATAATAAGAAGATAAATCAACAAGGTCAAGGTTTACAGAATAGCAACAACGTGTTTCGTTGTTGTTGTAACCAGAGAGAATTTAAAACGCTATAACTTCCGTAAATATGATTAAATTTTTTGAAGCCTACAGAATATAAGGATCTTCCATAAGACTACTTGACTAGAATTTTATTGAGTTTAAGAGTGCCCATGTGATTTGATTGAGAAAAATGTGAATTCTGGAAATTATACTATTATTAGCTAAGTTGAGTCAATTTCGACTTCTAAGGTGTTTGTTGTTGTTTTACTCAAAAATTTTTCAGATCATAGGTGTCCAATTGCGAGAGACGGGACAAACCTTTTTGGTACATTTCCCCTCCTCCTGCATTCCATGAAGCTGAGAACACTATTTGAAGAAAGCTCTCATCAAGACACCACGCAACGAATATCTTTGCGTATACGAGGAGGGGTCATAAAGCTCCTGAATAGACGGGAAGGGAGTTGAAATGATAAATTAAACAAATTTTCCTTTTTGTCTTGAAAAGCCGTCGGGCGTTGCTTTGTTGTGTGAGCAGAACCGTTTCGACTCCTTTGAGTCATCTTTAGTGTCCAAAGGATGTCTTGAAGGGAATGACTTAATATAGTCGGAGGATGGGTTAAGCGTTTTCCTTTTAAATATATTGTCGAGTGTTATGTTTTGCGGCCGATAATTTTAATGTTCCGGGAAAGTGAAAACGCACTGTCTTTTAAATTAAGTTAAAAGAGTTTATTTACTAAGAATGCACAATCATTAATTTCACTATTTTACAAGAATTAATTAAAATGTTATTTTTCACTTGTCTATATATTTATATTTCAACTGTTTTCACTATCAATCAATATCACCTTTAATTCGCACTCCACACTATCGCAGTTTCTACTCTCGCAGTTTTGCTATTTCCCCCAATTCATTCAGCTCGGCTTTATATAAGGTCTCTAGTCATTCAATCCATTTCTCGTGAATTGACTAGCCGAGAACTACCTGGAATATTCGAGCAGTTTGAATGGCCGCAGTGACGTCACTTTCAGATGTTAATCATGGATCTACTTGGTCCATTCTTGTGCTTTCGAGTACATTCGTTTATTGATCATAATGTTATTAATAGTTGCGACAACAATTCCGACAGTAGCTCGCAGAATTATTTGGACATGACATACTGCTCCCACCTCAGTTCTTTTCGTCCCGAAAAGATGTGTGGCTTGGGGTAGTTAAGTCTCCCTGGATGTAATATGGGGCAAGATGGTCCAGGTGCACGATGTTCAGTTTGGCTCTCGGCTAACGGTGTTCCTGTATGCCATATACGACGTCGTTGATTCGCTTTGTAACTCGGTATGGTCCCTCGCAATTATGCTGCAACTTTGGAGACCTACCCTTACCTAAAACTACAAAGCGAAATTACATGCCTGCTATCAGGACAACTTTACTCTGCGCAACAACTAAGGTTATACCTCTGAAATTAAAAATATCGCTTCCAAAACCAGAGCTTAATGCTGCTGTTCTTCTCTCAAATATTCCGTATCAGACAGCTTATACTATGGGCTTGACCAATGCACCAGTGTTCGCCTGGAGCGACTCGATGATAAATTTTGGATGGCTAAAAAAAGATCCATATTCTTTTGAGACTTACCTCGCAAACTGAGTCGCCAATATATAGAAACTAGATGGCGGAAGATGGAAATAGAACCACGTAAAATCTGATGAGAATCCTGCGGACCGCGTTTCTAGAGGGATAAGTGCAAAATGCTTTCAAAACCATAAATTGTGGTGAACGGCCCGGCTTGGCTTGTAAAAATGACAAACATGAAGGATCCCTTTAAAATAGTATCAAGGAGCTCAACAGAACAAGAAATAGGAATCCTTGAACCTTACTTCGATTTACAGAAGATGATAAGAATCTCTAGCCTCTGGTTTAGATTCGCCCATAATTGTAGTCAGCCTGAGAAAATAGCAGGATCTTTTAGATGCAACGAGCTTGAAAATGCCTACTAAAGAATAATAATTCGATACGAGATCCACCGATGCATAACGTGCGTCAATTTTGTAAGCAGACCTAATGAGCAAATAATCGGCGACCTACCAGCCGTGTGCATCACATCATCAAGCGCATTCACACATTGTGGAGTTGATTACGCAGAGCGTGTTAGCACAAGAATGTCAAAAGGACGTGGTTTAACCGTCTTCAAGGATTACATCGCCTTATTTATATGCATGGTCACGAAAGCTGTCAACTTAGAACTCGTAAGTGATCTCCCAACGGAAGCCTTTTTAGCAGCATTAAAACGTATCATCAGTCGTAGAGGACTTTGTAAAGAAACATTCAGTGACAATGGAACCAATTTCGTTGAAGCCGGCAACAAGATAGACAGGGATCTCCAAGAAGCCATCGAAAGATCAACAAACGATTTAGCAAGAATATCGGCAAAGGATGGACTCTCTTGGAAATTCATACCCGTCGCTACACCCCATTTCGGAGGTCTATGGAAAGCTGGACATATAAACCAAGTTTTTGACGATAGCGAAATTATTCCAACCTTTGAAGAGTTCTCAACTATATTATGTCAAATCGAAGCTTGCGTCAATTCTAGACCACATACAGCGATATCTAGTGATCCAAATGACTTAGAAGCTCTGACACCCGGTCATCTTTTAATTGGTCCGCCACTTCTAGCTCTTCCTGAACCTGACAGAACAAACAGAACCCTACATGAACGATGGAAAATGCTCACCGCAATGCACCAGATGTTCTGGAATAGATGGACCACTCAATATTTGCACACACTTTAACGACGTACGAAATGGACGAAACCTGAGGACAAAATAAAAGTCGGGGAACTTGTCCTTATAAGGGAACAAGACATTCCACCAACCAAATGGCCCCTGGTACGAATCGACGAGGTACACCCTGGTTTAGATAGCAAGGTCCAAACAGTAACAGTGAAATATAGTGGCAATTAATTAAAAAAAAACCTGTATTGTCTTCCTATCGAGATACCCAAAGAACCAACCCCAGAAAAAATAAAACCGGTTGACGAGAACCAATCTCCCGTTATATCTCTCCACTAATACATAAAAATTCCCGCTGAGTAGGTTCAAGCCACTCCTCAAAAACGGAAGCCTCGGGAATTGATAAAAATCAAAACTACCACGCAACCAAAAAAGATAAGGATCACTCCTTGCACCTGGGTAAATAAGCTATTAAATATAACAATCTTAATATTTCCACTGCTGCACTAGGCCCAGCAAACTCTACTGACATCTTCTATGACATCATTTGACCAAAAGGAGGCCTTTATGTGGAAAGATTAGTTAATGTTCATGTCTTACGTGGGAACCTGAGACCAGAGGTAAATTTCCCAATAAATGTTACTTTGGAAGATGAAAGAAATATTATATCCTCGTTGAATGATAGAAAGAATTTGAGCTGCAAAACAAAATACCTATCCGTGATCACACACTGCAACACACTCATGCAACACATGGACTCAAAAAACACATGGAAATACTAAGTCACATTCGAGAGGTCAGAGCAATTCCTATCTCCAGACAAAAATTAGGTTTGTTTGGCAAACTTCTGACTGCCGTTTTTGGAGTTAATAATGAGGTTTACACCAATCTAGATACATTGCAAGGAAACCAGCAAAATATCTTGAAAACCATAAACAGTCAAGGCATATTCCTAAGTACCAAAATGTTGCAGACAAATGGTGCAACAATGAACAAGCTAAAGCGTTAGTGTGTACCTAACACCGAATGAATCGATTTCATCTTTCCAAGCCAAGCTCCTTGCTTTGGAGGGTGCTGTCTTGAACGCAGACGGGAACGTGCTCTTCGGGGGAGACTTCAACGCTAAAGAAATCGAATGGGGCATGCCTTGAACGGGTTCGCGGCGGATTCCTGGAAATGGCGGCCAGGACGATGCTCGTCGTACTAAATACCGGAAACATGCCAACTTTCCACCGTATCGGCTGTGAAGGAACCATACTGGACGTGACGTTCGCCTTGGAGTCCTTAGTACGGAGGATACGCAATTGGAGGTTATTAGAGGACTACCCAGCCAGCGACTATCAGTGCATTTTGCTTGAGATAAACGATGCTGCCTCCTGACTTCCATGCTCTCGGCTTTCTACAATTGGATGGAACATCGGAAGAATGGACGTCGCGAGGTTCATTGAAGTGCTCACAGCAGGTGCCTCACTTCAGGGAGATTCGCAGGGGATGGAAGCACTGGCAGCTCAAGATATGTTGAACTTAACTATGAGCATCATTACGACTGCTTGCAACACTTCCATGCCCTGTCAAAAACCCCGGCACGGTGAGCCCCTAGTGTACTGGTAGTCAACTGAAATCGCTGAAAAACGAAGGGAGTATCACAAGCTCCGGTGTAAGGCTCAACGGGCACGGAACCGTAAACTGATCAACAACAGCAAGGCTCACTACTGGCAAGATCTAGTGGACAGTGTGAACAAGGATCCGTGGGGCCTTGGCTACAAACTAGTTATGTGGAACCTTGGTGCCCTACGGCAATCTTGAATACATGAAGCAAAAAAGATGGACGAGATAGTGCGGGGACTCTTCCCCGCCCATCCCGTCCGTGTTGACGCTGTCCATGGTGAAACAGCAGTCAAGTGTTCACTCTTCACATAGCTGAAACTAGAAGAGGCAGTCCTTTAACTGGAAGCGAGGAAGGCACCAGGTCTAGATGGTGTTCCAGCTGAGGTGTTGCAACTTGTATATCACCATTGTACTGACTTGCTGCTCAGCATATTCAACACTTGCTTACGGGACGGGGTTTTCCCGGTACGATGGAAGGTGGCGAGGCTCGAGCTGATCAGCAAGGCGAAGGGAAATCTCGTATCACCATCTGCATACCGCCCGTTATGCAGGCTAGACACAGCTGGGAAAGTGCTAGAGAAACTCATCAAGGGAAGACTCGCTGACGCGATATGTACTGCTGGGGACCTATCTCCTCGGCAATACGGCTTTAGAGCAGGACGCTCCACCATTGATGCGATTGCAGATGTGGTGAGCATGGTCTAAAAGGCAGTGACATATAGTCGCGCAAAGTGATGGATCATCCTCTTGGTGACACTCGACGTCAGGAACGCCTTCAACTCCGCTAGACGGGTGGACATTCTGGATACGCTACGCTGGAAAACTCTTTTCAATTTCCAGAATATCTAATGCGGCTTTCGAGGGACTAACTGAAGGACCGAAGCCCGCTCTACGACAACACATAGGGCCAACGAAAAATAGCTGTTACATTGGGTGTTGCCCAGGGGTTTATCCTTGGTCCAGACCTATGGGATTTGTCTTATGTCGGACTTTTGAGACTGGAGATGCCAGATGAGTCACGATTGATCGGCTATGTGGATATTGTGGCTCCAGTCACTGGACGCACCGGTGAACAAGCGCAACTCAGGCTAGGTATGCTAATGCGCCAAGTGGATATTGGGTAACCGCTCGAGGGTTCAGTTTGGCACTGTAGAAAATCGAAGTAGTCATCTTGACAAAAATCAGAATCCCTAGAGTAAAGATGATCAGTATTGGAGACATATTAATGGAATCAAAGCCAACGGTGAAGTACCTCGGGCTACTGATCGACTCGAAGATGAGTTTCTCTGAGCAATTCAGGGGAACGGCTAAGAAGGCTGCTTCGGGAGTATTGGCTCTGAGTTGACTTATGGCCAATAAAGGGGGACCCAGCCCATCAAGAGGACGCCGCTTGATGAGTGCTGTGAGCTCAGTGCAACTGTACAGAGCAGAAATATCGGGCGATGCTCTCAGCAAGGAGGTATACCGAAAACGCTTGGCACAGGTACAGAGAAGAGGAGAACTGATGATTGCATCTTCGTATCCAACAGTCTTTGATTTGGTGGTGAGATTTATTGCAGGCATGATATCTATTGCCTCCTTGCTAGAGAGTGCCATGCTATTTACCTGCATCGAAACGAGGATGAGAGGGAGATAGTTGTCCACGACGAGAGACAGCGCTCACTCAACGATTGGCAGCAGTCTTCGGTGAATTGCATGAAGGAAAGGTGGACGCCACGCTTCATCCCGGATGTGAGACCGTGGCTAAATCGAAGGCATGGTGAGACTTTAGCTGGCATGGGTGTTTTCAGTCTTACCTGCACAAGATTGGTAAGTCACGGTCTGACAATTGTCGGTTTTTACCCAGGAGAGGAAGATAGTGCCTGCCACACATTTTTTTCGTGCGTTAGACGGACAAGCTGTGAAGGGAACTCTGCAGGGAGGCGGGAGAGTCCACCCCGGATAATATATTAGCGATGATGCTCGAATCGGTTGACAAATGGAACCAGGTAGCACATTATGTTCGGGTAGTCCTAAAAGATAAAAGGGACTCACTGCAGCCAGAGGCGTTAGGGCTGGGGGTCACTTGTCTAGGACTTTCTCTTCCCGTCTCCCCTCCCGCTAGAAGAGGGAACCCCCAGCTTGAAGGTGCCTTACGGCGTAACAAAACGAGATCAGGCCCGAAGTAATGTGTCAAACGGTCCCAGGCTAGGTTCTCAGGTTGTCAGGGGAGGTTTTTAATGGGTAGTCCAGTCACATTCTTCTGAGCATGTGAGTCCAACACTCTGTGCGCATTCACCTCCCTGCCGCAAAAAAAGCATTTCGGAGAAAAACTAAATCATGTTATCCGATCGATTAATGAAATGACGAAATGGTACGGGTAAAGTGATCACAATAGATTCTCTATCCAAGTAATGTCGACCTATCTTACGGCTATGGACTATTACGACGAAATCAGTGTAGAATACTTAAAATTGGCAAGAGCCTTACATGCTCATGAGAGCATACTCAATTTCATCTCATTGGATGCTATCAGTACAATGATTCAAAATACCACACAAAAGATTTGGTTAGATTTCAAAATTCTTCGGAGTCCTCAAAAACGAATAACCCTTAAGCGTAATAAGGAAGGATTCGTAATTTGCGTTTATTTCACAATAATCGAAAACGGCAAGTACGATCTAATCCACGCAATAGCTATCCCACAGAAGCAAAATAACCATCGTTATGTCATGATCGCTGGAAGATCCCGAACGATAGCAGTAAACTTTGACCAATAAGTCTACCTGTATTTCGCTCTGCGTGAAGAACAGTTAAAGGCATTTCAATCTGAAGACGAGCTACTCATACGGTCACCAGGTACCACCGCTAATATGGCTATGAGGCCCAATTGCATCCTTGATGAAATCTACAACAGGCACAACAGAACTATGTGCCCAACCTTTGGCACAATTAGCGAACGAACACAGTGGAAAAGTATAATGATGAGGAATACTTGGTTGTTTGTCACGTATCTCCCCGTTCCAGCCCACATTATTTGTAACGGCAAGTGGCAAGAAATTGTGCTAATAGACGTAGGAATCATACGCATAGCTTCCAATTGCATCTTTGAGACCAAGGAACTCAGTCTTCAATCATCACTCAATGAAGAAATGACAGTTGTCAGTTCCTTCATGAAGCATACTCCACCTGAAAAGTTTAACGCTGATGATAAACGATCTCTAGAGGAAACGCTGAGCCGATCATAGGGGTATCGCAGCAGCTTTTAACAGATGAGGTTCCAATGATTCAAGACTCTACAACGACACTTCAAAAAATTAAAAAGCGCACAGTACCCGAGGCAACTTTAATTTTTATTACATTAATACTGGTACTAGTTGCCAACGTACTGCGAAGCAAATGCCGAAACTACATCCTGCAAATCCGGAAAGCAACTGAAGATCATCCCAATATCGTAAACTCACTTCAGGATAGTTTCAACAAAGTTATTTCTTGCGGCCGCCCAACATGTTCAGTTACTAAACATAGTCACCAATAAAATTCAATTAATTTTTCCTAAGTTCAAAAGCCTTAAAGTTCAAAAATTTCAATTTTGCTAACACATTCCATTTGCCAAAAGTTCATTAAATTCACTCTAGCTCAAATCTTAATTCAATTAGTAAACTAACTGCATAAAATTTCATAAAGTTCAATTTTGTTTATGACTGTTTAAAGGTTTGTTATAATTGGGTCAGTAATTTCAATTCGATTTTGATGACAAAGTGTAGTTATCGAGCAGTCACACAAACAAACTGCTCGAAAACCTTCCTATCTCCTATTCAAAATGTTGATGGTAGATTTAGAAAAACATTTAGTTATTTACATTCATAATCGTAATTTGTAAAATAGTTTTCTTTCTTATTATTACTATTAAATGTAATTTTTTATCAATTTTCCTTTATATTTCCCTTTAATTATGTTCGTCATGAGATTTAACTTTTATCACTATTAAATTTTTGTGCTTCAGTTAAATTTTGTTTTAAAAAAATTTGAATTACATCACGGAGTGTAGGCGAACCCGGCTGAGCCAGCAAATGACAAACAAAGACAAGTTTGGACGACGGATCTGGGGGGTCCGTTGGAAATCGCCAAGAGGGAGGTTTGGTTCAATCTTCGCAGAGAAAAGTTTTTTAGTCGTGCTGAAACGATTTGGAGGTGTGTCGCTCGCTCTCTGTCGCAATTGCCTCAGTCGTCGGTGAAAAATTTTCTTACGAGATGTACAACTTTTCGTGTTGACGATTTTACTTCAAATTATTTCCTCCAAACATGCAAATCCCTGAAGTGTTGTATCTTTACACTCCGTGAATTCGATGTGAAGCCAACTCGAGGCACTAAAAGCGTAGCGGACGAGAAAGCAAGTGTTCGGTCGATTGGTGGTAGCAGCACGTACTTACATGAAAGTGCGCAAAACGACGAAGACTAGCAAGTCAGTGCTGTAGGGAAGTAACAAACAAAAAAGACACGAAAGAATCAGAAAGCATATAAGGAACAAGAAAAAATATCTCGACGAAACGGTATTGCTTTATGTTTAAATGGTTTCTACTTTTATCAGTCTCCTGGACATTCAATCATGGTGGGAGATTCCTTGCATAGCACACTTTTGTTCTTTGTTTGGCTCCGCGTTTAATCTACCAGACATTGACATAGAAGATTTGGAATCGGCCCTATTAACTGATGGAACAGAGGATACTGTTGGCTTACTGCCGGAACTTATAGTTTGCCTATTGAAGGGGTGCGATGCTTTGAAAAACCAGAACGAAATAACGGCGAACGTGAATTTTCGAAAAAAAGCGAGTTACAACGTGTAATTTGAAGTGCTAAACTAAACTTTGTATTACGTATTATTTGAGAGGAACAGAGAATACAAGGAAGCGTTAATTGACTGCATTTCTACTATAAAAAAAAATCAAATATAATACACAATTGACGTCATGCTTAAGTTTTTTCTTTCCACCAGTACGTATGCCACATATATGTATTATGTAGATTTTCGATTCAATATCATTATCTGGACGTCTTTATGCGGCTTTGTGTAGCATCGCTATTCGCCCAATGGAATTCATGATTTTGCGTATTCAAATAAATGGAGAAAAGTTGCGAGACAAGCTTTGCCTTTATGTAGTAGTTCTCTTGTATGTATGTGAAAGCCTATAGAAACCGGCAGTGCACTGCCTCCGCAGACTTACACTTTCTGCGGTATGCAAGTACCGTTTGAGCGTGTAATTTAAAAATTCAGGAAAGAAATATTCTAGTAGAACTAGCAAGGTGCTTAAATGCATTCGAGGGCTCATAAAGATTGGAATGTATATCAGGATAGTTTTGTCATTGGTCGAACTATATTCAAAATAAGATTCCGATCTTAGCCTGCGGATTTTATTCCGTCACTCGGTGAATTGGATCATTCGGCAGATATAAATTCCAAAATTGCATTAAGACGAAATAGTGCAAGATTTTCAAAGATTATTTTCAATGTTTTAATTTATTGGTTTGAAGTGACCGAACATAAGAAAAGTAAGAAAGTAAGAAAAAAGTGTTTATAAGATTATAAAAGCTTCTAAGATTTAAAATTCTGAAAATTCCCAGTAGCCTTCTCCCTTCCAGTGCAGCGCGCTCTGCAACAAAATATGGGATAAGTAGAAAATTGACTTATGATGTAAAAAAAGAACCATATTGGGAAACTAAGTTGATTTGATTTCAATGTTGTTTCGGGCATGGTTTTTAGCTAAATTATTTTGCTATAAAATTCATTAGAGAAATTTCTTTGTTGCTAATCTTAGTAGAATGAATAAAATGAATTGTTAAACTGTAACCAACGGTCCTTCCATTTTGTTTTACCTGACCGGGTATAGGACCCGCAACGATGACAGGCTCCTCCTATAACATGAGCTATCCATCGGACGCGCTCCTCCGTTTTATGTTGTTTAACAAGGGCTCTTGCCGGGTAGAGTGGCCTTCCACTCGCGTGCCCATTTATGATATAGAGTTATGTGATTTCATTGCATAACGCTATAGCATAAATCGGTTACGGTTGCGTTTCTCATTTGAGGGAAAGAGTAATGAAAAGTACTTTTGTATGAGTTTTTCACTCTAATAGGAATGCATGGCTATATCTACGTTACGATATTGATCCAGTTGGGAGGGTGTGAGGGGGCACCGCTACCATCTGGATACTCCAATCTTATTTGTGGGTCATAAGGATCGTCGGTAATGACGAAGTCTCCGCCAGTCCATCGGTTTTTGCTCGGCCCAATTTGTTCGTTGAACATGCAATTTCTAGCCTTAGTAGGTTACCTCGGCCTCGACACCAGTCGATCGGCATTCGACACTTTTTAATTCGTGAATGTGGAATTTTTTTGTGGTGGGTCCTTGTGCTAGGGGGAAAGAACCCGCCCCACGACACCGCATCGCTAGCCTGCCTGCGCATTCACGCGTTCCCAAACAAAGCCAATCTCGGCGAATCTCAACATCCTGCTCCGCTGAGGCAGCAGACCATCGCTGCAGTCCTGCACGGATAATTATCCATAACTGCTTTCACTACAAAAGTTTGAATTTTGTTATATCATATGCTGAAAACATTCCAATTGTAGTCTAAGCTCAACAACTTTGCATGATATAAAAATAATTGAAATGTAAAATGAAGTATCAGTTCTAAAATAGCTATCCATTGGAACAAAGCATTTTTATTTGGATAATGCCCAGTTTTCCCTTCCCAGCATAACTTTGTTTTGTTATATTCGACAACAATTGAATATACCAAGGCTTCCTCCCAAAATCCTCAATAATAGCTGGTATGGCTAAAATTTGAGGATTCTCCATAAATGCAACTTTGGGCCTGCAGAACATTGTTCCGCGCCGAAACAGGCGTTATCTACCTACTCTATGCAAGACATGCAGTCAGGAGACTTTGACTTATCAAATTTTGTATGGTAAGTTTGTATATATCCATGCCCGATTAAGAGCACAGCTGGGTAGAAGTCAGCCTCATCATGCTTTAATCGAGCCATGACCTCAGATCAGGGTTGAGCCATACGGTCCATCTTCCTTTCGTGCCATTCAGGATTGCTATCAATCGCTAAAGAGTGTTGTCTTGCTTTGTGAGCAACAGCTTCTCTATCGCTGTCGTTTAAAAGCAAGTCGATTTTCGGACTCTCTAGCAACGTGAGCGATGGATATCACCCCTGTAATGACCAGCACCACTAACTCAGATACTGTCCGATATATCAAATTTGAATGCTTAAGACAAGACATGGTGAAAATGTATTGATTTATCAGTTCTAGATTTAGACCGATTTTAGAGGTATAAGTTGTTATGCCTCCGTTGCCTGCTCAGGATTAAAAAGTTGTATATTTTACCTAAGCCTCATCAAAGCCACCGATCATATCTTTGAAATATTTTATGAGTACTGTAAATACAAGTTTTAACAGAGCAATTACATATTTCAATTCTTAAATGGAGTCAAACCTTCATTTCATGCGTAAATGATGTGGGACTTCCAGGACTTTTGATTCAACCCATGTTTAATCTTGTATTAGATGCTTATATATCAACCATAGTAGCCATCCTTGTATAAACATTCCCTTCTGCATAAGCGATGAATATTTTGCCCAACAACATCGTCCAAAAATAGCTACTGTAATAGTTGCACTCTACAGTATACCATGTCTTATGAAGTTATCAAAGATCCCAAGTTCCAAGTTTCTGTATCCTTTTTTGCTTCTGAATATACATGCAGAAATAAAATGTTTCGTTTTCTTGTCAAACATTGTAACAAGGGTAAATGACAATAGCACGAAGAAGAAGGGCAAGGATAGAAAAGTGAATCCACTTTTGTTCGCAATAGCCTCGGATGGAGTAAGTGGTCTCTAACAATAACCTTACATCAACTCAATGCCTAAATTCGTATCTCCGATGAGGATGAATGACACATTGTGCATGGATATGGAGCTCCTGAAAATCGATTCCTTTTACCTTTAAGAAAAAGCATTCAAGGTGACGACGAGCTTGATATTCACATTGGTTGGATGAATATTATTAGCAGGGATATTAGGATCATCTTTTTATTTGAGAGTCCTCGAGAAGAATCCTCCATTTCATCCCTAGATATGTCTGTTTGCACCTTCGCTCTTGGAAATATGGTTTAATGAGACATTATTTGTCAAGGACGAAACGTTACATCAACTGAGCCAGTTTTTTGGGTAACACTCAATCCAACAAAGGCAGTCTTTGACGAATTTCATCGCCATCTCATTCTTCAGCAGTAAATTGCATTAACATCTCAAACACGAACATCGGACAGCCTAACATTCATTCAGTCGTAAACTTTCCGCGTGAAACTCCATTTCCTTCTTCGCGTCCCTTAACGTTCGTGAAAGAAAAACATTTTCCCGATGCTGTTTTTCATCACATACCTTTTCAAAATCTCATCGAAGATTGTCATAAAGTTTCAATTTTATTATGTTTACCTTATGCGCGTTGCTGAGCTATTGTTGGTTGGAACATGGTCAAATATTAAACCCACCCTTCAAAATCCAGTGCGAAGCATAATATTTTTTCGTGTCTAGCTGAAAGTCCTTTAGGGTTTATGTGTATACCCAGGGGATATTCAATTTTTCCTAATCCTATAAAAATCAGCCGAACGAGAAAATGCGGTCGATGAGTGTTAGACATTTGTGATGAGTTAACTTTTCGTAACATATTGAAAAGGTTACTTCCCTTACATGGTCGAAAGCGGTGGATCAGACCGAGGATTGTAGCGTGGACCAGCAATTTGTATGGGGATTATCCACGGTGAGTTTGAAAGGTCAGAAATGTGGGTTAAAAATATGCAGACAAAATATTAGTAAGCTCGATAGATTTGAAATTAAAATGTTATTAGTTAAGGTTATCGCGAGTCATTCAATATTCAAATAGTAATTTCGAAAGCTGTAAGGTTGGATCTGTAAAGTTTTTAATAAGAGTATTTTAAATGAACTAGTAGTCAGCGGCTTTTAAGATTTCTGTATGTTAACGTAAATCATATTAATAATTTATTATAAAGGGTGTTTTTTAGAGGTATGGAACTTTGAAATGAAATAAAATACGTATAAATTATTTTGATTTCGATAAAATTAGTTTTATTGGAAAAATAGTTCTCTGGCATTTTTATTTGAATACGATTTCGGTCATGTAAGTGCCACGTCTGACACGGAGGAGGTCCAAACGAGAGGTCTAATTTTCAACTTCTTTAACCAATAATTGGGGCCGCATCTCACTAATAACGCGGCGAATGTTGTCTTCCATTCCATCCTATTTATAGTAAAATGGCAAAACAAACGAACCATAAAACGCATGACAGATGTCACACAATACATAGCGTTAAAAAGTGTTGCTCTTTACCTCTGTGGTTAATAGACTCGTTACCGAATCAAACTAACTACACTACCATTCAATTCAAAATGACAACACAACGAATGAATATTATCTAAATTTTATTGAGTCGTTTCACTTCGACGGTACTTGCGACAATACTCCTCTTTCAACCTTTGCTACAGGCAGTTGTAACAATAACTGCCACTGTACCCCCTTCCCAGTGATTTGAATCACGTAATTCCAACTTGCAAGCGATCTGGAAACCGAACTCGTCTTCCTGAGCGTATATGCCTTGATGACGATTCGTCTGCATGATTCCTCGGTGTTTGAGTTTCAGTAGCCAGCTCTTCTCTCGCTTGCGTGGCATTGAGCCTAGGTCCCACGTATATTCCTGTTACTCAGTATCGTCATCATCGCTTATAGTTTTCTCCATAATGTATGTTATGCTGGTTTCAACCTATCAATTGAGATGGTAAAATTTTTGCCTCGAACGTTTACCACGAAAGTTAAATCGGCTCTAGATACGACTTTGAAAGGACCGCTATACGTCATTTGAAGCTGCTTTTTTTTATAGAGCAAGTGCTAATAAAAACGTGTTGCGTTGTGGCGGGATCTTTGAATATGAAGCTTTGCTTTTCAACATGTCGAGTTAGACTGGTAGGTCGTATACCCTGCAAATGCTCCTGAAGGACTTGGACAAAATTGCTCTGCAGTATTTGGTCCTTGTTTGATTCTACCAGGAACCCAGCTAGTATTCTTAATGGTCTGCCATAAACTAGCTCTGCGACGGTTGATTTGAGGTCATCTTTCCAAGCGCAACGTATTTCTAAGAGTACTGAGGGTAAGACTTATGTCCATTTATTGTTGTTGTGATATTTGATTGCTGCTTTGAGTTGCCTGTGCTATCGCTGGACCAAACCATGTGCTGCTGGGTGATATGGTCTTCTCCTGAAATGAGTGGTACCAGTTATGTTGCTTAATTCCTTAAACAAACATGACTCAAATTGGCGTCCTTGGCCTGCTGTAACTCTTAAAGGCGCCCTAAACCTTGAAATCCATTGGGAATAGAATGCTCTTGCAACGGTCTCTGCTTCTTTATCTTCCATGTGAACTGCTTCGGGCTAGCGTGTAAAACGATCTATGCATGTTAAAATGTACCTGAATCTTTCTAAGATAGGCATGACGATGATGTCAATGTTGACATGCTCAAATCTACCATTAGGCGGTGAGAATGTGCTTGGCGTAGTGCTAAAGTGTCTTGAAATTTTCACTTGCTGGCACTCAATGCAGCATTTTGCCCATTCGCGGCAGTCTTTATTCATTGATGGCCGAACATAACGCTGTGAGATGAGTTTAAGGGTGGCCGACTTCTTGCTGCTGAGTGAGCAACACCATAATTAAAGTCCTGCATTATGGTATTCTGATGAAACTGGTACTGCCGCCATCTGGGTTCGGAACAGTGACTTTCAAGCGGAGAGTTGTGGACGGGGGGATGGTTTCGTGTGGGTTCGGTGCTCAGGGATCACCTTCTTTAGTGTGTATCTAACGCCTAACGAATCGATATCATCTTTCCAAGCCAAGCTTAATACTTTTGAGGGTGCTGTCTCGAACGCAAAGGGCAACGCGCTCGTTGGGGGTGACTTCAACGCTAAAGCAATCGAATGGGGCATGCCTCAGACGGATCCGCGGGGAAAACGAATCCTGGAAATGGCGGCCAGGATGGCCCTCGTCGTACCAAACACCGGAAACACGCCGACTTTCCGCCGTATTGGCTGTGATGGAACCATACCGGACGTGACATTCGCTTCGGAGTCCTTAGTACGGAGGATACACAACTGGAAAGTATTACAGGACTACTCAGCCAGTGATTATCAGTGCATTCTGCTTGAGATAAGTGCTGATAAGCGGCCTTCTACAACTTAATGGAATATCAGAAGGATGGACGTCGAGAGGTTCGTCGAGGTGCTTACAGCAGGTAAGCCGCTGCAGGGAGCTTCGGAGGGGACGAAAGAACTGGCAGCTCAAGACGTGGTGAACTCTACTATGAGCATCATTACGACTGCTTGCTGCGCTTCTATGCCCCGTTGAGGACCCCGGCACGGCAAGCCCCCAGTGTAGTGGTGGTCAACTGAAATCGCTGAAAAGCGAAGGGAGTGTCACAAGCTTCAACGTGAGGCTCAACGGGCGCGGAACGGTGACGAGGCATGCAACTGGGTGGCAGCATATAAGTTGGCCAGGAAATGCATTCGCAAACTGATCAACATAAGCAAGGCTCGCTGCTGGCAAGACCTAGTGGAGAATGTGAAAAAGGATCCGTGGGGCCTTGGCTACAAGCTAGTCATGCGGAAGCTTGGTGCCCTACGGAAGATTGTATACATGACGCGGAAAAGATGGACGCGATAGTGCGGGGACTCTTCCCCGCCCGTCCCGTCCGTGTTGACGCTGTCCATGGTGAAACAGCAGTCGAGTGTCCACTCTTCACATCGCTGGAACTGGAGGAGGCAGTCCTCTCATTGAAAGCGAGGAAGGCTCCAGGTCCAGATGGTGTTCCAGCTGAGGTGTTGCGGCTCGTCTATCACCATTGTCCTGACTTGCTGCTCAGCACATTCAACGCTTGCCTACGGGACGGGATTTTCCCGGTACGATGGAAGGTGGCGAGGCTCGTGCTGATCAGCAAGGGGAAGGGAAATCCCGAATCGCCGTCTGCATACCGCCCGTTATGCATGTTAGACACGGCTGGGAAAGTGCTAGAGAAACTCATCAAGGGAAGACTCACTGACGCGATTCGTGCTGCTGGGGACCTATCTCCTCGGCAGTACGGCCTTAGAGCAGGACGTTCTACCATTGATGCGATTGCAGAGATGGTGAGTGTGGTCCAAAGGGCAGAGGCATATAATTGCACCAAGCGACAGATCATTCTGTTGGTGACACTCGATAACAGGAATGCCTTCAACTCCGCTAGATGGGTGGATATTCTGGATACGCTGGAAAACTCTTTTCAAGTTCCAGAATATCTAATGCGGCTTTTGAGGAACTGCCTAAAGGACCGAAGTCTGCTCTACGACACGACAAAGGGCCAAGGAAGGATGGGAATTACATCGGGTGTTGCCCAGGGATCTATCCTTGGTCCGGACCTGTGAAACGTGTCTTACGACGGACTACTGAGACTTGAGATGCCAGATGAGTCGCGCTTGGTCGGCTATGTGGATGATGTTGCGGCTCTGGTCGCCGAACGCACCGTTGAACAAGCGCAACTTAGGCTAGGTATGTTAATGCGCCGAGTGAGGGACTGGATGACTGCTCGCGGGCTCAGTTTAGCAATGGAGAAAATCGAAGTGGTCATCTTGACAAAAAAGAGAATCCCTAGAGTAAGTATGATCAGTATTGGCGACTTACGGATCGAATTGAAGCCAGCGGTGAAGTACCTGGGGCTACTGATCGACTCGAAGATGAGTTTCTCTGAGCAAATCAGGGCAACGGCTGAGAAGGCTTCTTCGGGAATATCGGCTCTGAGTTGACTTATGGCCAAGTAGGGGGACGCAGCCCATCAAGAAAACGCCTCTTGATGAGTGCTGTAGGGTCAGTGCTACTGTACGGAGCAGAAGTATGGGCAACGCTCTCAGCAAGGAGGTATACCGAAAACGTTTAGCACAGGTACAGAGAAGAGAAGCATCGACAATTGCATCTTCGTATCCAACAGTCTCTGACTCGGCGGTGATAGTTATTGCAGGCGTGATACCTGTCGCCCTCCTTGCTAGAGAGCGCTGCGCTATTTACCTGTACCTAAACGAGGATGCGAGGGAGATGGTTTTCCGCAAGGAGAGACAGCGCTCACTCAACGATTGGCAGCAGTCTTGGGTCAATTGCACGAAGGGAAGGTGGACTACGCGCCTCATCTTGGATGTGAGACCGTGGCTAAATCGAAGGCATGGTGAGACTGTAATCTATCCGACCCAATTTTTGAGCGGGCATGGGTCTTTTCAATCTTACCTGCACAAGACCAGCAAGTCAATGTTCCCCGATTGTGGGTTTTGCCCAGGAGAGGAGGACAATGCCTGTTACACATTTTTTGCGTGTACAAAATGGGTCAGGCTGCGAAGGGAACTGCAGGGAGATGGGAGAGCTCATCCCGGATAATATAGTTGCGGTGATGCTCGAATCGGTTGACAAATGGAACCAGGTGGCACATTATGTTCGGGCAGTCCTAAAATATAAAAGGGACTCACAGCAGCCGGGGCCCTGGGGCTGGGGGATTGCTCTTCTGGCATTTCCTCTTCCCCTCTCCCCTCCCGCTAGAAAATGGACTCCCAGCTTGAAGGCGCCCCACGGCGTAATAAAACGAGAACTAGCCCGAAGTAATGTGTCGAACGGTTCCAGGTTGGGTTCTCAGGCTGACAGGGGAGGTGTTTAGTGGGTAGTCCAGTCGCCCATGGGAGTCCCACACTCTGTGCATAAATAGCATTGACCTCCCTACCACAAAAAAAGGGTTGCCATGATACCCGGTTGAGACAGTCTGTATAGACTGTTGAACACAGTTCTTCCAAACTCCTTTCGTACGACTGGGCGTGCTGTTGCTATGAAAGCGGCGAAGAATTGGGACTATTCTGATCCTGGTAGCTTGGTCAACTTCAGTGCTGATTTATCGTTTTGTAGGCTTTTTACCTCATTGCTGTGCTTTTGAGCTGCTACTAAGGTTGGCAAGTCAACTTTTGCTTCGATTCCTTCGATCCTCGTGAGAGCATCTGCAATTGTATTCTCCTCTCCTGGTATACATCGGATATCTGTAGAGAATTCGCTGATAAAGTCGAGGTATTTGAGCTATCTTGGAGAACATTGTGTATTGTTTTATTAGGGTTTTGTACTAAAATACAAAACCCTATTGCAATCACGACCTGTGTCCGTCTGTCCGTCCGTCCGTCCGTCCGTCCGTCTGTATGTCACAGCACTTTTTCTCCGAAACTATAAGGGCTAAGGCCATGAAACTTTGTAGAAAGGTCAGAAGTGGTGGCCTTTTGAAAGTTCAAGGGCGGAAAAATTTTTCAAAGGCGTTTGAGGGGGGTCTCCCCATATATGGGGGTGACCCCTCCAAAAAAAAATTTTCACCATTGGTAGTCGAGTAGGGTGTCATTGGAAAGGTCTGAATGAGATCTTTTCAAAACAGGTCTTAAAATTGTCTTATAAGTACCGAGGGGGGCAGGGGAAGGGCAAATGTACGAACTTTTCGCGTACCCCCCCTCGCGATTGGACACCTTCCATCCGAAAAATCTGAAAAAAATCATGAATGTAGGCCTTAATGAGTACAACAACAACAAATACATGAGAAGTCAAAATTCACTCAACTTTGTTAGTAATAGTATGATTTATCGATTTTGTGTTTTCTTGAATAAAATCTAAACGGTGCCCTTAAACTCAATAAAATTTAGCAAAGAGATTGATCTTTTCGGAAAGTTTCATAAAGATCGAATAGTATTTACCGAAGTTAGAGCGATTTGAATTTTCCCGTATTACTATGGAGCAATATGCCCTGTATTACTATGGAAACATATTGTAATGGAGCCATATGCGCTTTTTACCGACTTAGGCACTACAGCTTTGCTAGAATTTGCATGAAAATTTCAGGAGTGATAGGTATCATGAAGATGAGTACATACAATTGAAACAAGTCGAAGAGGCAGGAGAGAGCTCCTAGCAAAAGGGCTTTGTAACCATTCTAGGATTCGAAAAAATAGGCCATGAATCGATGCTTACAGTACAGAGGAGTGGCCCCTGAAAAAAAATTTCATGAACGGTAGCCGATATGAGTATCAACTGTAAGTTCTCTATGAGAGCTTTTCAAAACAGTTCTTAAACTGACAGTTTTTGCTTCAGTGGGAGCACAGGGGGGGAAATACATGAAAAATGTGTTTCCTCCCTCGCGAATGGACACCAGTGATCTAAAAAATCTGAAAAAAATATCAAAAGAGATATTTATGGGTATAACTATAACAAATACCTCAGAAGTCAAAATTCGTTCAACTTTGTTAATAATAGTATGATCCTCGAATTTCAGATTTTCTCCAATTAAATTGTCTTTGACATGTTTCTTGATTTTATTCGTTGCTGGTTACTGCATTTTGAAAGTTGAGTACAAAACCCTTCTGACATGAGCATAGGTCTGTCTACCCAACTTGTTATTATTATAGGCAGCGTACTTACTCTCCGCTGACTTCAGTTTTCTTGTAAAAAAGTTCAATGGTTGCCAAGGGCCATTTAAAAGTTGTTGCAGTGCTACAGCAATGCTGAGGTTGGAAGCATCACAAAATATTGCTAGTGGTGCATTGAGTACCGGGTGAGCAAGTAAGGTTGCTTGTGCTAGGCTTTCTTTTGCTTCATGGAACGTTGATTTCCCCTTGATATTATCAGCGAGTAGGCTACATAATGGAGCTTGTGTCTTTGTGGCTTTCAGTATGAATCTCTGATAAAAGTTTAACATACCTAAGAACTCTTTTGCTGTTTTCGGTACCGTCTGATGATTTCAACTTTTTGCGGTAGCGGTCGAGTGACATTTTCACCAACTGGGTAGCCCAATAATTGTACGCTCGGTTGTCTAAAGATGCACTTAACGGGGTTAATGGCTGTTCCGTACGTTTGCAGGCGGTGAACCAGGATGTTTAGGTGGTTAATGTGTTCTGCTGCTGATGATGAGGCACCTATGATGTCGTCTATATACGCATAACAAAAATCCATGTCACGCAGTACTTCATCTATGAAACGCTGGAAAGTTTGCGCTGCGTTTTGCAGTCCGAACATCATAAACGCCGATTCAAACAGTCCAAATGGTATTGCAATTGCTGTCTTGCAGGTATTTTTATGAATTCCAGCGTACCAGCTTTCTCCCATTAGCAACTCAAATTGCCGCCGTAACATCTCCACCTTCCTTTGGGCATTTATACCTTTTCACCTGTTATTTATTTAATTTTACCAATTTCCCTATAATTTTAATTTCCACATCATAACAATCCTACCCTTTTCCCTTATTTCCAATTGCAACAAAGTAGTAACATAATAATAATTTTAATCTTCCCACTAACAATACTCCCTACATTAATTCCCATTAACAAAATTTCATTCTATACATTTTTCCTAACAAAACCTAATTACTTCCTTCATACTAACTAATTCTATTCACTAGTTCCTACTAACAAATTTTATTTTTTATACTAACGAAAATTCATGCACGTTTCCCTACTAACAAAATTCAATCTCATACCTAGATGCATAGTTGAAGTTGCTTATTAGATAAATGGGTAAACAATAGAACATGGCTCCATTGGCTGCGTCGTGAATTCTCGACCGGGGGTCTGCTGGACCCTGGGTTCAAGTTGTCCGAGCGCAGGGAAGTGCTCATTTTGGGGTATAGGCAAAATCAATAGTTTCCGTTTATGTATATGTATATGTGACACTTTGCATCTAATCAAGCGCTTCTTGGATTATGCAAATTGCCATATAGGCAAAAAAATGGATATTATTGCGTTTGTCAAAACGAAAAAGATGTGTGGATAGCGGAATCGAAGTGTAATGAACTTCGATTATGTTGCTCAGATGCGGCAGCGGTAATTGAAAATGAGAAGGATTGCGAGCTCGGATTTGCTGGAGGTGAAATGTGGGATTGGGTGCTTGAATTGGTGGTCAGTCGGTTTTTTTGACTTTGGGAAGGTGAATAAGAGGGATTGATTTTGGCGAAGAAGTCTTTTTTTGCGAGTTTTCAATGACGACGGAGAAAGAACAATAAAAGTGTAGAGTTTGGGAAATTCGTGAAAGGAGTTGATATGTAAAAATTAGTGAATAAAAGCCATGATTATGATTCGGGGGGATTTTGCGAGTGACATGAAATGAAATTTGAAGTGGTAGTGACATTATAAATGAAAAGTACCATTTCTGGAAGAATAAAAGAATTTAAATTGCGTGCAAGTGAAGTTTAAGTGGGCTAAACACACGAAAAACACAAAATTAGGTGAGGTGAAGCCGGAAGAAAACAGTGACGGTTTAAGATACATAAAACAAAGGAAATCTAGATAGTTTTTGAATCGGAAAGAAAGTTAGTACCGAGTAACAGTGGTAATGAAAAAGTAACAGTGAATGCAGGTTGTGGTGGACGCCGTGAAGAAATCTAAGAGTAAAAAGAAACTGGTGGCCCTTTAGTCGTCCTTATACAGTGAAACATTTTGTATTTAACTTTTGACACTCTGTCTGGCTTCAGAATTCCCGGATATTTTGATAGAAGCTCATGAAATGATGTTGATCCTGTTACCAATTTTACGGCCTTTCATTTCTAGCTGGGTTGCGTTGTCCAACAGCTTTCGATTGCTGGGATCTACCAAAAGTCCGTAGTATTCCAGGAAATCGAACCCAATTATTGGCTTTTCTACATCTGCAATTACGAAGCGGCAAGTGAAATTGCGTCGTAAGCCAAAGTTGAACGTCAGGTTTATAGTGTTGTAAGTAGTTATGCGTGTCCCATTCGCTTCGGAAAGTTCAAAATCACAGCTTTCTCGAGGCGCAGTGAAGTATTTGTGAGGATATACGCATAACTCTGCACCAGTGTCTATCAGGAAGGCTTTTTTCGCTTGTAGTGTCTTTTATAAAGAGGTGACATGATTGATGCAGGTGCATGTCATCCGCTGCCATTAACTACGAGCATTTGCGTTTCCCGACCCAAAACAACAAGGTTTTGTGCATTTATTTGATTTTGGGCCTAAACGAGCATGATACTAGCATACACCTTCTGCAGCGTAACGACTCCTGGATGCAAAACGAGTGCAGTTAAGTGAGAGCTTCGGATATGAGAATGAACTTGCAGCTGGCTGATCTCTTGGTGAAACGAGTCCAGTTTATCTTCCATCTTTGCGGATAGCTTGAATCAAGCCTCTCCAGCTGTTCAGCTAGCGCTTCTGCTATCGTTGTTGCTGTAAGTGGACCTAGGGTTAGTGCTGGTGTCCCACAGCTGCTACGTGATTTCACTGGAATGATGACATCTCCATGATTTTATCGGCCAACTCTGCAACGCTCTCAAGCTGGATATCTTTTTTAATCAGTAAGACCGGCTTCATATCCTCTTGCATTCTTTTAAACCAGATAGCATGAAGTATTTCATCGGAAATCACCGAGCCTGTCAATTTTCTCAGATGGCGAAGAAACTGACTTGGTTTCCTATCACCTAACTCCTCGAGTTCTAATAATTGAGGCATGTTTTGCTCTTGCAACGCACATAGCCTTTTGATTAACGCTGCTTTCAACTCCATGTATGGCTTCTCAGGTGGCGTGGAGGCTAGAATGTCTCCTTCATCTGCGGCAACTCTCCTATCTAGCGATTGAATCACACATGTGGATTTCAGTCCCTCGGTGGTTAAATTCGCTCCTTCGGAAGCCAGCTCAACTTGCGAGAACCAGAGATCTGGGTCATCATTGTTGGATGGTGGCAATGCAACTCTGTCGCTTCGATTTAAAAACGTGGTTCGGTGGAGCTGCCATCTTGTAAAGTCAGCATGATTTTATTCTACGGTACGTCTCTTGGCTTGCAGCCGTACAGTTGCTCGTATGGTGTACATCAGGTAGTCTAGCTCTGCATTGCACTGAATTCCCACTGATTCGCCTTCAAGTGTACGTCCAAACGGTGCTCTTGGTCTATTATTGTCTGCAATATGGTCAGCAAAGTTCTTTTTGCACGTTCTACTTCACCGTTGGCCCACTGAGTTTTCACTGCCGTAAGAATATGCTATATTCCGGACTCGTCATAGTATATTTGAAACTCTTTTGGCGTGTACGCTGTACCTCTATCTGTTACCAGCTGCTTTGGAGCACCAACATATCCACTCAGCTCTTCTTATACGGGTACGACGTGTTTCGTTGCTATAGATTTTCCAGCCCATAGAAGCGCACATTTTATAAACGCGTCTACGAGTACTAGTACATACTCGTTCTGTCAATTGCTGCGCGGAAAGGGCCCGATGTGGTCAACGTGTACTATTTGGAAGGGCACTGGATCAATTTTGTCGAAATGATACTTCCCTTCTTTCTGCCTGCCAGGAATTTTGTTAAACGCACATTCCGGGTACGATTTAATATAGCTTTTGATAGAATTTCGCATTCCCGAAAACCACATAAGCTCCTGTATGCACTTGAGTATTTTTTCCAAACCAAGATGCCCGACTTTGTCGTGGTTTTCGAACGTGATTTTTTGTCGCAGTGCCTTCGATACGAGCCACAGTTTTTGGCCGTTCATTTTACGTCATAACCGTCCATATTTCTTCCGATATCCGGCGGTGGTTGGCATGCCTTCCCGTTGAAGGGATTCGACTATTTTTCGAATGGGTAGGTCCTGCAACAGCATGCTGAATAACCGTTCGTGCTCACGTTGACCTTGGAGATTTTTAAGGACACCGTGTTGGCTTATTTTAGTGTTTAACTCGGGGCCCTGCTTAGAGCGTGTTCCATTCGGGTTGCTGAGTGGTGCGTTATATTGACATCAAAATCTTGGATTGTGAGTCAGCATCAGAAGGAAGCGCTTATTACAGAATGGGAGAAAACTACATCTGCAGAAACTAGTAATTTAATCGCCTCTATGTCCCAAAGACTACAAGCAGTAATTGACGTTAAAGGTAGTCCAAACAAATATTAAGGCAGCAAAAAGTTTTAAAAATTCAAATACGTTTAGTTGAAAATTCTTTGTGCATAAGTCAGCCAGCACTGACTGCTGTAGACTTTTCCCATTCAATTTTTTATCGTTATTTCTGAATTTCTCCTAAAGTTGGTATGAAGTTTTTATCTTTATTTTTTTATAAATATATTCATGTTACTGATAGGTATTTATCAATGGATTTTTTATTAAAGTTTTCAATTAACCAAAATCTCAATATAAAAAGTTATCGTCGACTTTTGTACACGACTGTATGTCGACATCTGCAATCCTGTGCCATTTATGTTAAGTAAGGCTTGTCATTTAATCATGAATCGTTTTGCACTCAAACAATGCTTTCAAATTGTGGAAATTTATTTTCAAAATCAAACTTCACTTTATGAAACTTTACTGTAAAAATTTGTTTGGTGATGATGCTCATTTTTGGTTAAGTGGATATGTTAACCAGCAAAGTTGCCGTATATGAAGTGACAACAATCCAATGCGATACCCTGAAGCTCTGTTACATATATCAGAATTGACTGTGCGGTGTAATGTACACGCTAATGGCATCATCGGTCCATATTTCTTTTGAAATATGGAAGGAACTGCCGTAACGCTAAATGGTGGACGTGATTAGATCACGCTGAATGAATTTTTGTTTCCAGAAGTTAATAAGATTAACATGAGAAATATTTGGTTCCTACAGGATGGCGCTACATGCCAAGCAGCCATCAAAATAATCGACTTATTGAAAACAAAATTTGGAGATAACATTATTTCACGAAATGGTTCAGTCAATTGGCCTCCAGGATCATGCGATTTGACGCCTCCAGACTATTTTCTTTCGAAATATGTCAAGTCCTTAGTTTACGCTACCAAACCAACAATATTGGAAGCATTGGAGGAAAATATTCGATGGCCATTAACGCAATAAGACCAGATGCATTGAAAAAGTGGTCGAACAATGGATTGATCAAACGCGCCTTGTAGCTGCTAGTCGTAGTGGTCATTTACCAAAAATCATTTTCAAATATAAATGGCACATGCAAAGACAATATGCTGCCTCTCATACTTTAGGCAGTAAAACCAAAACAAGTTGATTAATTGAGTGCTCTAATAGTAAAAGTTGCGAATACGTGCTACATGCAAACAATCTTTGATTTGATTTCACTGGATGGAAGTCTCTTGTGAGTACTTTCAGAGAAAATACTATTTGGCTGTTTACTAGCAGTATAATCAGTCAACGTTCAATTCGACTAAGTTTACGTACCAAAATATGTTCATTATAAACTACTGCTCACTACTCAATCGTTTTCAGATAAAATAACGTTTTTCTGATTTTTAAATGCAAAGAAATTATTTTAATTTAAATTGATGGATTGCCTACAAGAATAAAGTTCCGAAATTTACATAATACTACCTAGAGCCTAGCTTTACAAGCGAACGCAACACCAATAAAAAACTTGCGTAGCTTAGTCAACTGTTTTCGGTAGATTGTAAACCAACTCAACTCGCTCATGGTACAAGTAACTTGAGGAAAGCTTGCAGACCATGGTAATGCGATCATCAACGACATATCAGACCCACCTTGAATAACGATGGACAATAAACGGTAGTTATGATCGCTTAAGTGATTGAAACTAGACCAATAGTATTGGAAATATTTAATTCACTTCTATCAACTTCGACGGGGATGTAGCTCAGATGGTAGAGCGCTCGCTTAGCATGTGAGAGGTACCGGGATCAATGCCCGGCATCTCCAGGATATGATTTTTATTAAAATATTCAAGAGCTAAGATTCAAAGCTAGTTGATGTTTAATTGCAAATTCATTCGATACTATAAAGTAACTGTGCGCGTTAGGATTATATGCAACGTACTTACAAACATTATAAAAGAAATACTAATAAATTAATGGCTAATTGCGTATCAAAAATAGTAGTGAGACGAAATTTTACGTTAATTTTTAAAGGCTACAAAAGTTTGGTTGCGATACAATATTTTATTATGCAAACGAAAATAAAAACAGAAACACTCCTTTTAAAAATATATTATTCATAGCTCACAGGCCTATAAAGCAAGTTTTGTTTTCTCCTTTTTTGATTTCAGTATTGATTTATTAAGTTTTGGGATCTTCTAATTTTGAATCATCAATCGGTTTCTTCATTTCACATCAGAATTTTTCAGAAAATATATTTCCCAAAATCATGTAAAAACGAGGGTATTCAACTAAAACAAGTCAAATAGGACAAAAGCAGTGGAGGAATTGAATTTTTAAAAATTTGTCTGATTGTTTTCATTAACATAAACGATTAAAAATACTGCAAAGGCTTCTGAAGCCATTGTTTTTTCCAAAGCTTCTGCTGGACAACTTCCTTTTGTGCATTTGATTTGGTTATCCTGTTTCATCATCCAGCAGTAATCATCCATCATGTTGATTTTCCACTCTCCTCGTTGCCTATTTTCCATTTCTTTTAAGTTTTGGTGTAATTTAAAATACTAGGTGATCTTGGTGTGGACTCATCTATTGGTCGATGGTTCTACTATGTACGAGTCAACCGTAATTACGTAGTCACTGTGAATTCCCAGAGCTCTTCTCCTTTCTCGTCGGATTCTGGAGTGCCTCAAGGGTCCATTCTTGGCCCATTACTATTCCTTGTTTGTATCAATGAATTTCCATCGTTATACAAATCCTATTTGCATATATAAGCAAATAGGATTTGTCTAACGATTTGAAAATTTTTAAGAGTGATTGAGTCGCTGGAAGTCTGTGTCTGTTTAAAACTAGATTTACAATTTCTATTAGATTGGTGTACGAATAATCATCCGAAACTTGTAGTAATCGAGCAGTCATACCAGCAGACTGCTCGAAAACCTTCCCAATGCTTAACTGAAATTAATCGCAGAGTTGACAAAAGAGAAAATAGAAAGACTCATTTCTTCCATTCATAATTATAATTTATAAAATTTTCTTTTGCCTTATCGCTAAACGCGATTTTATATCAAATTTCTTTAATGTCAGATTTAAACATTTCCCTTTAATTTTTTTTGTTATTATTCAACGTAATTTTATTCAATTTTCTCTTGTATCAAATTAATACGTTACTCTTTAATTATATTAGTCATGAAATTTAAATTTTCACCACTATTTGAAATCTTTCTCATTTTTTCGTTTACTGCGGTTAATTTTGTTTTCTAGCAGTCATAAAATCAGACGGCTCTAAAACCCTCCCATCTCCTATAAAAATTGCATTATGGCAACTAGCACAATTGGGTTGCTGACAGGTGGGAGACTGTCATTTGGGAAGAGGAAGGCGAGCGGGTCCGTGTGCGAGACATTACGTCAAGGAAGAAAAAACCAGGTAAATAGCTCAGAAAAAAAAGAAAGGGATACAAAAGAATGTTAACGACATTACAGGAAGGATCAGGCAAGTGAAATTGAAGCCCTAGGATCGATACATTGTGGTGAAATGGAAGTTCTGGTAACGGAACCTGGACACCATGGTAAGGCGGACAACGGATTAGCATGTGACTTAATTCGTACATATACCGAGAAGAATCCCGATGAAGCGCTTAAGGTGGGAATCGAAGGAGTAAGCAAATTCGAAGATGAAGATGTAGACATGCGAATGAAGCATGAAGGACGCAGTAAATGGATTCAATTTTGTTACTTATACAGGGCATGCACATTGGTCATGACAGGGAATTACAGTTACATATAACCGACGAGTGTGTGCAAAGGGGAATGCAAAAGCGAGCATATGGGGTGGGACTTCCATTTCGATAAAAAAATAATAAACTATAAAAAAAACTTTGTTATGTTTCGGACAGACATGCCACCGTAGATAGATGCAGTAAAAAGAAACGTCGTGTACGTGAAAGTGTTAAAAACAATATTATAACAATTGTCGTCTTATGTGTCACGATACGACTTATATCATGACGGTTCGTTCCCAAATGTAGACAAGTGTAAAAAACTAGGAATACAAAAATGCGTGATTAGATACGGGTGCGTGTAGGGTCGTAGTATATTGATCGCGAGAGAAATGAACAGAGTGGAGTTTGCGAAGATTCTGTAGCAAGAAGTGAAGAAGAAACCGAAATCTCAAGCTTTCTAAACAATCAACAGACATTTTACTGTGGGAACCAGGAATACGATCAATTAGTCAAGTCACGCCTCTCGGTGCTCGTTTTGTGAAATGCAGTACGCGACAATCAGTGAGTGAATAGAATCCACCTACGGATAGGGGAATTGGGGCATTGGCTGCAATTCTACACGATTAGTATGTGCATCGGCGTGGGATTTATGTTACGGTGAGCTTCAAGATGGGCAATTAATGGGAAAAGAAAATAAATTACCAATCTCTAAAATATGAAGTGGCTTGCCTAGACATTACACCGCTAGATGAGACCAAATCAAAGTCGGATTTAGTTGTCGTGGGCTTATGGACAGACATTTCCGCGGTTGTGATTACTTTACCGGACTTAGGAACTATACATACGGAGAAATTAGGAGGGGGAATCATTCCTCGTTCAAGATGGATGACAAATTGTCAAGGAACCAGTTACTTGCTATGTGCCTTTGAGGATGGCTCCGTGTTTTATTTCAATTTGAATAAATCGGATGAGTCACTTTCCGGTAGGAAGAAACCATTGTGTTTGCTTGCTCTGACCGTTCGACGATAATATATTCTTCGAACCATAAGCTTGTTTTTCGTCCAATGTAAACCTTAAAGAGGTCAATCGCATGTGTTCGCTCAATGCAGAGCCGTATCCAGATATTTTAACATTGGTCACGGAAAACTCGGTGATTTTAGGAACAATTGATGAGATCCCGAAATTACACGTAAAGCACCACCCTTGGCGGAAATCGAGCTAAGTTCCGAATTTTGTATATTGGAGCGACGATGCTGCAGTGCACTAAGTTATAGTTAAATACCAACAGGATTATTTAGACCGAAAAATTGGAAGTCTTGAATCAGCAAAAGATTCGAATTGATTTTATGAATAATATCATGGATTTTAAAGAGGAGTAAAATTGTTTTTAAATCTGAAAAAGAAAAATCATTAATTTTTATAAAGAAAATTTGCATTAGCTGCCAGGACTTACTCACTCAGAAAGGTTGGGTAAGTACCTTTTTTTATATGTTTAAATTTTTACATGTTTTCTTAAATTTATACATGTTTACTTTAAATTTTTAGATGTTTATTTTAAATTTTTACATGTTTACTTTAAATTTTTACATGTTTTCTTTACATTTTTCTTTTTTTTGCATATTTGTACATAATTTTTTTAATGAATTAATTTATATCTTATCATTGATTAATTCCTTTAGGTTTCTCTATTATTTAACTACAATTTTTATGAGGGAGGGGGGTAAATTTTAGAGGGGTTCACATTTACTTTGTACGAGTATTTGATTCAAATTCATACATTTAAATTTTTGCATATTTTGTTCAAATTCATACATTTAAATTTTTGCATATTTTGTTTTGCTTAGTATATTTAGTGGATAATAAGTCAGAATGAATGTGACAATTGAATAATAACGCTGTTTCTTTGAAGAAAAACGTCGGTTATTTCATTTTGGACCTATCTGACCGGGTATAGGACCCGGTACGGTGGAAGGTTTTCCACATCGAAAATGAGCCAGCCATCGGGCACACTTTAACTTTCTTTTGTTTCAGGGACTCTTGCGGGTTTGAATGGCCTCGAGCAAGGTGCCTTTTTATGGCATATGGTAATGTGATTCGCTCACATAACTCTATGATTAAAATTGGTCACCGGTTTATTTCGTCTCGGATGGGAAGGCTCATACAAGTTATTTTGTATGAATTTCTACTCGGAAGGGAAATATATGTCCACTGCAACGTTTGTGGATCTTGATCCGGTTGGGCGGTTGCGAGGGGGCACCATCACCATCCGGTTGCCCCACTCTTATTTGTGGGCCATGAGAATCGTCGGGTAACGACGAGGTTACCCTAAGTCCGTCTGTTTTGGTTTGTTTCAACTTGTTCTTTGCACAAGCAATTCCTTCCTCTTCGTAGTTACCTACAATTTTTCGACTTTGGTCACCTTTTCTTTGGAGACCCAAGAATTCGTGAATGCAAAATTCTTTTGTAGTGGGTCCTTGTGCTGGGGGAACGAACCCGCCCCACGACACCGCAATGCTAGCCTGCCAGCGCATTCACGCGTCCCTAGACAAGGGCATTCTCGGCGGGTATCAACATCTTCCTTCGCAGAGGCAGCAGACCATCGCTGCAGGCCTTTACGGACATTTGATACCTACCATTCACTACAAACTAAATACATATAAGCAAATGTCATAGTATGACTTACTCACTGAGAAAGTTTACAATTCCTTTCGATTATTCCATATCTGGTACTTCCTTGGAATCAGTCCTTCATAAAGATCTTGAAGTACTCTTTGAAACTAAGCTGCAATATGGGCAACATATAGCCCAGGTGGTTTGCAAAGGCTCTCGAATGTCAGGCTTTGAATTAAGATTCACAAAAGGCTCCAAAAATATTTCTTCCTGTATTTGTTTATTCTTCTCACTGGTTAGAAGTTTTTTGGAATATTGCTCGCAAATTTGGAGTCCTCATCAACACAATCTATGTAGTACTGTGGAGATTGTTCAACGTAGGTTTACCCCATCTCTTTTCTTTAAATTTGGCATCCCCTATTCCCCTTATAATGATCGTCTATTCCTCTTGCGCATACCTTCTTTAGTCTCGCGTCGTATATTTCTTGACGCATGCTTGATCTTTAAACTGAACCAGAAACTCTTGTCAATGAATCTCTGTAATGAGATATCCACCTATATTGCACAGCGCTCAAGTAGATAGACAACGATTTTTAACGTTCCCTTTGCCAGAACCAATGTGTTTTGTTTTTTGCCATTGGTGCGTTTGCCACGTAAACACAACCCTCTTGGTCTTCGTACGGTACCTCAATCTTTTACGCAATATAAAAATAAACTTAGACAATTCTTTCTTCTTTTTAGTTTTGTAGATTAACTCGAGCGTACTTTCTAGTTTTAGCTTTCTTGCTTTGTAACCTAATTTTTCTTGTTTTGTTTGTTTGTTTGGTATTGTTATTTCTTTTATTACTTCCACTTTTTCTATATTATAATTGGATTTTTCTAATCTGTATGTAGAATTCTGTAAATAAATAAACAAATCTGTTTCCTTGTTCCTCACTTACTGTTTCTAAATTTTCGGGAAAGTAGCTCAAATGCAAATGAAGGAAATTCAATTTGAGAGTTATAAGGCAATCTAATCGTTGGTAATTTTGGAGAATCTTATCAATAATATTCTCATAATTGGGGCTTTTATGTTTCCGTGAGACGTGTCTTATAACTTCTTTTACTCATGTCCCCGCTGCCAATTCTTTTGAAGCTAGATTTCTGTCAAAGTGTTCATCTTTCATTAGTGTTCACTTATCGGGCCCAATGAATATACTTTCTTTCAGTTTAGGGTCAGGCTTAAATAGATTTACTATTTGTAAGTACAATCCAAAAATAAAAGATGAATTAATAATAAGAAGTTAAAAGCCCAAGCCCTTAAAAAAGTATATCCTGTACCTCCAACAACTAATTATCGTACTCTAACTTATATTGGAAGACCACAGAGGTTATTCGAAGAATGAAATAAATTTATAAATGATAAAAAGTTTATAAGGAATAAAGCACTAAAATCAGGGGTCTATTTACTACCTTGTGCTTCATGTAATAAAGTGACATACGAGTCAAAATGGTAGATCGTTTGAAAAAAAATTTATTATTTGTTTATTTGATATCCGCAGGCCAATTCTCTTTTTTCTTTAAAAGTCGTTGGGCCTTGCTTTGTTGTGTGAGCAGACGCGTTTCGACTACTTCGAGTCATCTTCAGTGTCTAAAGGATGCGTTGAAGGGAATGACTTTATATAGTCGTAGGATGGGTTAAGCGGATGGGTAATTAGGTCAGGTAGTAAATTACGTCAAGTACTAAATTATGCCCGGCAGAGGGATATTAAGTTTTTGTTTTTTTGCTTGTTGGATGTCCGTTTATTCTGTTTCATCTCGTTTCCGTTTTCGTCTAAGAGTGTGGTCTAGTACTGAGAAAATTGCGTCGGAATTCGTAACAAGTTGTTCGTTGATAATGTTACCGTCTGTCTTTCTATGTTTATAAATTTCAAGCCTTTCTAGGATGTCATGTCTCGGTCCTTTGCTTTGTTTGTGTAGCAATTTCATGGAGTTTGTCATAGCGTCAGGCTCATGTGCGTGGTTTTGTAGGTACGTCGCATAATTGGAGTCTGCCTTGTTGTGTAAGAAAGATCGTAAATGCTCTTTGTATCTTGTCGTTAGTTTTCGTGTTGTCCTTCCTATATATACCATGTCGCAGTCCTTGCATGTCAGTTTGTATATGCCGCTGTTTTCGTATATCGATGTGTCATTCAGTTTTGGTTTCAGTTTGTTTCCAATGTTGTTGTTCATTTTGAATGCAGTTTGTAATTTGTATTTCCTAAGGAAGTTTGTTAGTTTGTTTGTCTCTTTGCCGACGTATGTTAACGAAACACACTGTTGGCCGTTCTTATGAGTTTCAGTTGGTTGGCGTTGCTGTTTTTGTTTGTACTGTGTGACAAGTTTGGCAATGTCGTATTGTTTGTATCCGTTATTATTAGCTATTCTGTAAATGTTGTTTAGTTCGTTGGATTAGTTAGTAGGAGTCATGGGGATAGAGTGAAGCCTCTGCCCCATTGATCTGCACGCTGCTAGCTTATGTTGTGGGGGTGGTTAGATGTTTCATATATGGTATGATCAGTTGAGGTTTGTTTTAGTGTATACAGGATAAATACGGTATTTGAGGACATGCATAAATGTGAATATAACTTCGCGAATTTTTTTTTTAATTTTTTTTCCTTTTCAGACAAGAAATGGCGGACTATAACATCACTCAAGAAATGGAGCGACATGCTGTCATCGTCGCTTAATGTGCGAACCATACAGATTTAGAGATCTCTAATTTTCTTAATTGCGCCCGTTCATTCGTGTATAAGTTTCGCCGTGAATTGGAAGCATCAGGAGAGAACACAGAACCGGTTGCAAAACGCAAAAGGCACGAACAACGTTGTGAATCTGTCTGATCTGCAGAATTTTTAAAGCAAGTGGAAGCGATCATAGACGAGGGCCTTTGCGAGTGGGCTTCATATTTCTAAGCGCCTTATTTGTAGATTTGTCCACGAAGACCTTCGGTATAAGTCTTACGTGATGGGCAGAGGACAGTTCATGTCAGAACCAATACGGAAACAGAGAGTTCTCCGATCAAAACGTCTTTTAAACAAAATCAAACACCCTGAGGCGGCCAAAATGTTATCGTTTTTTCCGACGAAAATAATGTTGACCAAGATCAAAAGACCAATCGCAGGAATGACGGATGGCTATGTTCAAACCCGACGGAGGCTCTTGTTGTTATGCACACAAAATTTCCAGCCACTGTTATGGTTTTAGGTGTTGTCAGCCACGAAGGGCATGTTATGCCAATACACTTTTTTACTCAAAGACTTCGAGTGAACTCTGCCGTATACATCGAGGTTTCGGAGACGGTAGTGAAACCCTGGATAGACAATGTAAGCGGAGGCAGACCATACATTTTTCAACAAGACTCTGCTCCTTCACATAAAGCGATAGTGACACAAGATTGGATGGCCGAAAATTTTCATGACCACATAACACCGAACCTATGGCCACCTAGCTCCCCAGACTTTAATCCTTTGGATTATTACGTATGGGGCGTAGTTGAGCGTGAGGCTAATAAGCGTCCTTATAATACCACTTCTTCGCTGAAGACTGCTATTAGTGCCGTTATGGTCAATATGAGCAAGGAGCATTTGATTCGGGCATGTAATCGTTTCCGGACCCGGGTCGAAGAGGTTATTGCTGCTAATGGCGATTTTATTGAATAACTTTATAGCCATATATCAATTTAACGTTGCATAAAAAATTCCTGAAATTTCATTAAATTTTGTTAAAAATACAGTACAAGCTAATTAATTTTACTCTCAAGTTGTCCTCAAATACCGTACGTATCCTGTATTATAGTTTCTGCTGCAAATTTAGAAAATTTATTTACGCTTGTCATATTTATAAGCCCTTCTATGAAATATAAATCCATATGAACAATTTCTCCGGGACTTGTTGGAGTCTGTGATAATTCCAATATGAGCCTAACTGGTTTTCTATCTACCTTCATTTTGTTGCATGTGTCACAAACGTTTAAAGATCAATTTATGTATTGTTTCAAATTTGCAAAATAAATTTTTCTTTTAAGTTCCTCATAGTTTTCCATGACGCCAGAGTGTCCAGTTTCTATTTCAGGATAATTTTTTATGACTGATAGAAGTTCGTCCTCGTTCTCAATTTCTTGTAAGATCTTCGATACTTTGATGAATCTAATTTTACTATTGTCGAATCCTTTGATGAGGATTTGTTGTAAGATATTATATTCGGGATCGTCCAGTTCACTGTAAATGGTCACTTGGCCACCACATATCCTTTTCTTCAAAAAGTCGATTGTTTGATTTTTGTTTGAGATAAACTCTAAGTGCAAAATTATTCATCTTATTTCTTAGAATGAGAAACTTGAGGTTGGTTGTCAGAAGAGAAACTTGAGGTTGGTTCACCTTGTACATGAATAGGTAATGTTTTTACCGAGATTATGTCTATTTTATTTTCTTTATGTTGAACCATGTTAATGTCTCCTGGATCACGTAATCGAGATACGAAGTCTGCGGATATATTTTCTTTTCCTGTAATGTATCCCAGCTTAATGTTATACTCTCCCAGTTTTAATATCCATCGTTTTAATTTGGGAGTGATGTCCTTACCTTTGAACTTTTGGTCCTCTGACAGTCGTTATTCTGTCTGAATTGGTGAGAGTCGTGATTTCTGTTCCCAGAATAATAATTCCTTCGTAACGTAAATCTCCCATTTTCATTCTGGTTATCTTGATTATTCTGATTTTCACTTTTCTTTTCTTCACCTTGCTTATTATTATGTTTACGTAGTTTATGCTTCTTGATCATAATCGTCAAAATAACCAGTTGATAACTCTTGGTAGGCTTCCTCAAGAATCTGGTCATCTTTCGTTCTTAGATACATTGCGTCTGTCCTGCTGATTTTGCTTAAGAACTTTTCCAATATGCTTTTTAGGGTTTTACAAAACCCTACTAGTTTCGCGACCAGTCTGTCCGTCTGTCCGTCTGTCCGTCTGTCCGTCTGTCCGTCCGTCCGTCCGTCCGTGTGTCACAGCAGTTTTTCTCGGAAACTACTTAAGCTAGAAACATCAAATTTTGTGCGTAGGTGTAAAGTGGTGATCTCTTCAAAGTTCAACTAAAAAAAAATTTTTCTAAGGTATTTAAGGGGGGTCTCCCCATACAGGAAAGTGACCCCTCGAAAAAAAAAATTCATTAAAGGTAGCCGGTATGGGTATCAAATGAAAGGTCTTGATGAGAACTTTTCAAAACAGGTCTTAGTTTGGCAAAATTCGCTTCAAGGGGCGCACAGGGAGGGGAAATACACGAAAAATGTGTGTCCCCCCCCCTCGCGATTGGACACCTGTGATCCGAAAAATCTGAAAAAAATCAGGAATGTAGTGTACAACAACAACAAATACGTTAGAAGTCGCAGTTCACTCAACTTTGTTAGTAATAGTATGATTTATCGATTTTATGTTTTCTTGAATAAAATCTTAACGGTACCCTTAAATTCAATGGAATTCAGTACGTAGATGTCTATTTATAAGATTGATCTATCCTGTAAGTTTCATAAAGATTGAATCATATTTAGCAAAGTTATAGCGGTTTGAATTTTCCTGTATTACTATGGAACAATATGCGCTGCATTTATTACTATGGCAACATATGGCTATGGAACAGCATGCGCTTTTTACCGACTCAGCCACTACAGTTTTGCTAGGATTTGCATGAAATTTTCAGGAATGATGGGTGTTATGTATATCTTTGAGAATCGGTTTAGGTAGTGGTATCAGTAATCGTTAAACCAAATTGTGGCTGTTTTAAATGCGAAGATTGAATAACTTTGAGTTATTTTTTCCCAACTTCAAAGTTTAAGGTGCATGCTTTGAACACTTGATTCAATTGAATGAATGACTGAAGATGAGTACCTACAATTAATGCTCATAAGTGAAACAAGTCAAGGAGGTGGGAGAGAGCTCCTAGCAAAAGGGTTTTGTAATCATTCTAGGATTCGAAAAAATTGGCCATGAATCGATGATTTCAGTACAGGAAAGTGGCCCCTGAAAAAAATTCATCAAACGTAGCCGATATGAGTATGAAATGAAAGTTTTCATGGGAGCTTTTCAAAACAGTTGTTAAACTGTCAGTTTTTGCTTCAGTGGGGGCACAGGAGGGAAAAACATGAAAAATGTGTTTCCTCCGTCGCGGATGGACATCTGAAATAATTATCAAGGGAGATATTTATGACCAAAAACCTCAGAAGTCGAAATTCGTTCAACTTTGTTAAAAATAGTATGATCTTCGTATTTCATATTTTCTCCAATAAAATCGTCTTTGACATGTTTCTTGATTTGATTCGATCTGGTGACTGCATTTTGTAAATTGAATACAAAACCCTTCTGACATGAGCGTAGGTCTGTTTACCCAACTTGTTTTCGTTATATTCAGGCTTAAATTCTAAAGGTTTACTTATATCTAGAGAATATTTTAAATTTAACTTATCTAAAATAGTGATAAAGTAATTGTATAGATACTTAACGCTCCTTGAATAATATGTGTCTGCTTGTTCTTTAAATTTTAAATATGTTTCCTGTACTCCGAATGATTAGATTAGGGCTTCCTTTACGCTGTTCCATGTTTTTTCCATCATTCTCTCTACGGTGATAGCAGCCTTTCCTTGAATTTTCGAATAAAGTATTTCAGATATGTAACGGCTTTGTTGTTCTCCTTCTACTAGCGACATGATGCCTTCGACCTCAACAATATAGCTTCTAAGCTGGAATCCATCGTCTCTAGTGAAAGCTGGCATTGACCTAGCTTCTTTCAACAAATCGTGGAAAGATAATGCTATCTTGCTGCTTTTGTTATTGCAAGTTTTTGCATACGAAAACCCTTCAAAATAAAGCTTATGGTTCTATTACCTTGGAACTGCTCCTTGTTTTTTTATTGTTTAAGTCTTACAGAGGCGACTCTTACTGTAGACCATTTATTATTTATTTTATGTTTTTATCAGCCTTGTCCGTTTCGATTACAGCAAGGAGGTGAATTCTTTTATAATTCTGCCTACGGAACAATGCCCGTCCTTAAGTTTTTTAAAATTTTGTTTTTAGGCTTTTTGTTTTTTTTTTGGATTTTATAATTAGTTTCTGTCACTGCACAGCACTTTTGTTTTTGTCACGTCACTGCAAAGCACTTCCACTCACCAGATTCGTTTCACTGGATACCGGTAAGCACTTACACTTTTTAGTTCGTAACTAATAACACTGGTCTACAAAATGTAACTTTTTGTGTGCCTTTCAATTGAATACTTTATTTTTATATTGCTTTGAGGTTATTGAATAGGAAAACAAGAATATGTTTTTTTAATTAGCTCTTATTTTGGAAATATACCTAATATACAAAATTTGGCTTTTAGTAACACGTTAAAGTACAAAACATTTTATAAAAAAAATAACTATAATAATTATTTACTATAAGTT
This sequence comes from Odontomyia ornata, assembly GCA_963969285.1. NCBI lineage: Eukaryota > Metazoa > Arthropoda > Insecta > Diptera > Stratiomyidae > Odontomyia > Odontomyia ornata. The sequence goes on from OZ017739.1 coordinate 48,058,744, forward strand.
TTTGCTTTTTACTTATATAAAATTGAAAATATTACAATTAAAAAAAAATAACGTATTTAATTCAGATTTTCTCTTCTTTTTCGTTTGTCTTTTGTAATCACTATTAGGTCTATTCTCTTTCAAATTCCAGCAGTAGTCCGCTAACATTGACGCATCCCATCGGCCCTGGCATCTCTTTTCCATTCTCGAGATATCTTGGTGGAATCGTTCACCATGTTCGTCACTTACATCACCGCAGTTAGAAGGGATAAAATCAAGATGAGAGTGAAGAAAATGAATTTTTAGGGACATATTGCAACCCAATTGTTGATACTTTTGAAAGAGATTGTTCATAAGTTCAACATAATTTTCATTTCTCTTAATGCCCAAAAAACCATGAACGACTGCGCTAAAAGATTCCCATGCTTCTTTTTCAAAGCCCTGTAAAACTGAATCAAAGTTTTGGTCCTTTAAAATCTCTCTTATTTGAGGTCCGATAAAGATTCCTTCTTAATTTTGGCGTCGCTTATACGTGGAAATTTACTTCGCAGGTATTTGAATGCTGGTCCATCCTTGTTGAGAGCCTTCACAAAGTTTTTCATTAGTCCCAATTTGATATGTTAAGGTGGTAGAAGAATTTTTTGGGAATTAACTAGAGGTAAGTGCTTGACGTTCTTTTCTCTAGGATTCAGGCTTAGTCTAGGATTCCAATCTTTTTTTATGTAATGTAAAGATCTAGCCCGACTATCCGACTTGCACAAAAAACAACAGTACTTGGTATAGCCCATTTGTAAACCCAACACCATTGCTATGACTTTTAGATCACCACAAATCTGCCATTCGTGCTCTGAGTATGATAAAGCATCTTAAATAATTTCATATTTTCGTATATTTCTTTAGTATGCACAGCATGGCATAACGGAATCGATGGTTGTGTGTTACCATTATGGAGAAGAACAGCTTTTAAACTCAATTTTGAGGAGTCTATAAACAGCGTTCATCAAGCCATTTACGTTATTACAGAATGCAAGCTGGTTTTCGGATTTGAAATAGGGTATCAAGTTCTTCTGACGATATCTGTATAAACTGATTTTGACATCCGGTTGCAGCAAATTCCAGTCTCGATCCTAGTAGTTCCACTTTATCTCTTGGCAAATTTAAATCTCGTATAAGGTCGCTGAGTTGATCTTGCGAAATTCTATGAGGTTCGTCACAAACAATATTATCACCCACAAACTGTGACGATTGTGAAGTTGTAGGCTCATTGTAGTCAACTTCCATTGAATTAATCGCTTCTTCAGAATCTTGCTGGTATTCTTCGGGAAGTCGAGGAACAGGTAAACCGATTCCGTGTGGTACAGGTCACGATACAGAGGCTACGTCAGGGTATACTACGCTTCGTTTCTTTGTTCGTGATATACCGTGCTGGATGGGCGGAGTCAAGCAAAAGTAACAGTCATTCGCATGATTGGTAGGTTCCCTCCACATCTTTGGTACATCAAAAGGCAATGAATGTTTCTTTTTGTTTAGCTACTTAATCAGATTTGTGGTGCAAGTTGTGCAACTAAAATGTAGTACCCACGTCTTGGTTTTTAATTTTAATTCCAAAATAATGGAAGTAAGCAGTTTCTAAACGTTGTGTTATTGAGCATCTTTGGTTAGTAAGGGTCACCTTACCACAAATGTAGCAAAAATTGTCTGCACTATTAACACATTTGCGCGACATAACGAAAACTGTAGATTTTTCACTAAAAATGTGAAAAAAACGGTAACAATTTCACGTTTTAACTGTTGAACAAAACACAGTCAGCGTTAAACGCAATAAACAAATGTGAAATAATAAAATTTCCGCGGGTAACCACTAAATATTTTGAGTTATCATCATTAATGTGAAAAATCTGTCGCCTTACCCGCTATTATATTTATATGGCATAAATGCACAATAAGAGCTAACTATGAATTTTAATTTGTATATTTATGTTCAGCGAGTGAAATAAAATCAATATAGTTTATTTTCATGTAAAAGGCAATTTTGATGTAAACCAGTGTGATAGTTACTTTATTCTTCACGTGTTTACTTGACGGAACTTGCAACATTTCGCGACGAACTCTACGGTATCCTACCGACTGCGCCAATTATATTTTTCAATTCGCAAACACTCACAAAAATATTGAAATTTAGGACCTGCCGTGATCCCTTCAAAATTAAACACAGGTTAAATGGCGTTTTAAAGTAATTTTATTAATTACTAGTCTAGCTGCATGTCAAAATCACCGATCGCTTCATGTGCTTACTCCCCTGTGACGACACGTACTACGAGAAGCAAATCTACCCAGTCTGTTAAGCAGAGAAAGAACGTTTCTGTACCGGACGTCAATAACATCACCCAGAATATCAACACCCAATCGTTGGGCCATCATCCTCGGAACGCGAGCAAACATATACACGATGCTCTTCCGCAGCCTCCGAATCTTAGCCATGCGCAACAATCTACTGATGACCAATCTCTAAGGAGTAGTAACAGTGCAAACAACGGCACTTCAGTGGGTCTACCCTCAATCAGAATCGTCTCACCACCATTATCGCTCCTGATTTCCCGTGTAGCCACGGACACATCTATCGAGGAATTAAAATTATATATTACTGCTAGATTAGACCATTCTCCGCAGTTTTTGGACTTGATTAAACTTACACGTGACGACCGCCCTAGTCGCGTTGTAGGCTCTTTCAAGTTAACGGTTCCGGCAAACCTTTCACTTTTGCTTAACCTAGACTTTTGGCCACCCGGTTTTTTAGTAAAGCGTTTTGAACAGACTCCTCGAAAAAATTTTCGTCCCTCCGGAAAGTCTCATCGGAAAGACTAAATCATTCTGACTCGTCATTCTCTCTCAACGTCTTTTATCAAAATGTTCGCGGTCTAAGGACCAAGCTGAATGAAATTAATCTTGCTTCTTACATTGCCAATGATGATGTTGTTTCGGAAACTTGGCTTACAGACGATTTTACAGATGAAGAAATCCTTCCTCTTCATGTTGTTTTTAGGCAAGATAGAAACCGACGGTTAACTGGTAAATTAGATGGCGGAGGTGTGCTCATAGCAGTCAACAGCAGTCTTCAGTCTTCACGTTGCTCCGATTTGAACATTTCTCTACCTGTTGAAAGTATCGCAATCCAAATAAACTTATCTCCCAGTCTTCGAGTTTGCGATTTATGTCTGTATGTTCCCTGTAATTCGCCACTTCGTTCTTATGAACGGCTGTTTAATGAACTTGCTTTATATCAATCAAATAATAGTCACTTTTTCCAATGTGTTTTAATTAAATTAAATAAAAATAATTTTTTCCTTTTAACATTGGATATTTATTTTGTGTAAAACGCGTTTACGACTACTATTTGTAGTCTTCTTCAGTACAATGAACAATTTCAATTTGAGGTATTCTATTTATATATGTAACGTTTAATTATTCTAATGCTTTTTTAATTGACTTTACTACCCCTAATTACTCTACTCTATTTTATTACATTAAACAAGACTGAGTTACAATTTCCTTGATCGGTATTCATTCTAAGTGCGTCAGGTACCTGCATGATTTTCAGTGATTCAATAGCGTCAAGATGCCATGGGTTTTCCACTCGTCTTATCATCATCACATTTTCGTCGCCGATGTGGTGGTTTTCTTCGATCATATGCTTTGCGACCGTTGATCTGATCATTGTTCCAGGATTCCTCCGGGCAATATCCGCTTCCCTGAAGTGTTCTCTCGCTCTTATCGGGATCAAACGTTTCGTTTGTCCGACGTAAATTTTCGGGCAATCCTTGCATGTTATGTGATACACTCCACTCGATTCACCAAATGATTTCGGGTCCTTAGCTGATCCTAGCTTTGATTTTAAGGTGTTATTCCGGCTTGTTGCGATGATGTCAAATCCGTTTTGTTTGATTATTTTTCCAACTTTCCTAGGAAAGAAAGAATTAGTTATACTTACGCGCCTTAAATCTTCTGAGTGTTGAGTTAGTGTCGTTAACTTTTTTCTTTGCAGCCTTGCTTCCTTTTTCCTGGTGATTTGCTCAATCGTTGTCGGTTCGAATCCATTTATTATTGCGGTTTGTAGTATGAAGGACTTTTCTTTTTCGAATCTTTCTTCATTCAATGGTACTGTCAAGAGCCGGTGGATCATTGAATGGTATGCTGCCATTTTGTGCGCGTAGCTATGGAAGGAATCATTCGTGATTGTACGTTGTGTACTCGTTGGTTTGCGGTATATATCGAATTCTAATATACCATTGTTTCTGATGATTTTAATGTCCAAGAACGGTATTTCATTATCTTCCTCTATTTCCATTGTGAAACTAATTTTTGGGTGGATTTCATTAATTTTCCGAAATGTATTTCCCAGCTCCTCCTTTGAAATAATTGCAAATATGTCGTCGACGTATCGAACCCAAAATCGTGGCATCAATCCTTCTTGCTCAATTATTTCTTCTATTCGCGCCATAAATATCTCACTTATTAGTGGTGAAAGTGGATTTCCCATTGCAACTCCCGATTTGTTTTTGAAATATCTATTTCGAAACATGAAATAGTTTTCTTGCATGCACATTGTTGCTAGTTTCACGTAGCACTTCACTTTTTCTCTCCACTCTTTAGTATGGTCAATCTTCAGCAGCCATTCTTGGAACAGATGTATTGCTTCTTTTACTGGGACACTAGGGAATAATGATTTCACGTCGAATGAAACCATTATCTCATCTTGGCGTATATTTTTGATCTTGCTAAGTTTATCTATCACTTCTTCTGAGTTTAATACTGTCCTCTGGCTCATCTTCATTTTTATCTGTTTGATTTCCGTAGTTAGCGATTTTGCTACGCGCGTAAGTATGACTAATTCTTTCTGTTTATATAGCGACAAAAGGCTTTTCTTTTGCCGCTTGATTTTATTTTTAGAAGTTAAAAAATGATAGCCAGATTCAAAAATCTGTCTGTTTAAAGCAGTGATTTCTTTAATTTATAGGATAATTGGCAGTCAAATACAGTATCTGTCTGCTGAACTAATTGACTTTCGGTCCAATACCGAAACTCTGCGAGGTGGTCAGATGAAGTTAAACACTTGACGTTAACAAAGCAAATGACATGGTTTATTAATCGTCTATTCTTTTTATACATATTATTTACAACTTAAACTAATTTGTCAGCGATATTACTCGCTCCCACGGTTCAACATTTTCCATGAGCGAGAATATCGCTGACCATGCACAAATGTATGTACATACATGTACTTTAGTCAGATCGCCAGCGACACGATCATGCTCCCACGATCTAACATCATTCATGGGAACATATCATATCGCTTGCGATGTACAATCATATGCATGCACGTCTTGAAGTTTTCAGATTTTAGGAAAGTAAAACGATCTTTGTTTTGACTTCAAGACGCGCATGCAAAGAAAATGATATTACGACAATTTAGGTTTAGAATTTAGATTTAGAATTTAGAAACGTAATGCGCGCTTTGTTTTGGCTGAAGAATTCACGACGTGCATAAAAATAGTTTTACATGGAAATATGATTTTAAATTTATGTTGTTTTTGAACATTCTCCCGGCGTTAAACGGCAGTTTAACCTGTTAGGCGCAAACTGAATGCTTCTGCTGGTATCGATCGGGGGGCTGGTGTTGGAGCAGTAATTGATGCTGGGGTTTCACGTCGACGGCAAAGATGAAACCAGGCTAAGTATATTACAACTAGGCTGCTGATAAACAGTCCAGTATAGCCCACTGCAAACTGATGGATGTCTTGACCTTGGGGCTTGGTAGGTCGTAATTCCGCAGTCAGGAGGGTTTTGATTGATTGTTGTAGCTGATAGAGACTCTCCTGCTCGGATGCATTGTAAACTGGAATCGTTGCAAGTTCTTGCGGCTCAGGTTTGAATAAACGCTGCGTCATGTTATTTCTAACGGGAATAAAATGAGTTTTAAGGGAGGAAGGGAATATTTTATGGGCCTGGATGGTTAAGGTTTCTTCTTTTACGGAGCAATCTTCCGGTAGTTCAAGGATTCCAGAGCCATTCAATGATATTGATGAGATCTCCTTCCCGCAGTCTATGTTGACTATTGTGGCCTCGTCCATATAGTAGATCCAGTGGTTTGGGGTGGTTAAGGGAATCCACCTTTTTAGCTCGGTAACTCGTTGAAGATGGCATTTATGGTCTCTGCTTAGTTGATTGACGAAACTAATTTCACATGCCGCTACTTCAGATCCTCGTCGATATAAGGGTCGCACTTGATTGCAAAGATAATTGAGTTTACTGGCAGATCTACAGGACTTCAATTCATTTTCTGTAATCGGATAGTAGTTGTCTCGATGTAAATTTACAATCATAAATTCTACACGAAGCTCTATTTCCGCTGAAGTTCCGTTTACTATCATTGGAACTGCTATAAAGTGGATCATTTCATACTGGTCGTAGGATACTAATGGCACTTTTAATAGAAATATCATTTTCTTTTTCAGTGAACATCCGTGAATGGTAATTATCCGGTAGAAGCCAGCCAAGTCTCCCGATGATATGGGCAGTCAAACAGTAGTGGGTAGATTTTCTTTTATCGATGCAATGGTTGACTGTAATTGCTCTGGGGTTAAAAGTAACGAATTTAATTTGCCATGATTTGTATCGATAAATGACTCCCAGAGCGCGGCTTGAATTCGCTGATAATTGTTTAAGGTTAGCATCAACTGAGTGGCTGACAGGGTAAAGGACTGGAGGATGTTTTGCCTGCGCATCTCTTGGGTTATATTGTTTGTACGTTGGATATTTTTGTTCATGGCGGTTTCTAGCTCACTTAGGCGTTGTTCATTGCGTCGTTGTGCCTCAGCCATAATATTTACTGTAGAATTTATTACTGATGTTTGGTTTTTGAATAATCCGAAAAGGTACTGATCGCTATCTTGCAGCCGATCGATTACATTGGCCATGTGTTCGGCGTAGTCAGAATCAAGAACTCCAAAGAGAGCACTGGCTATGTTTCCTATCACATTGAGCGCACCACGTTTTTTCAGTCTCTTTCTTTCATATGTACCACGTTGCATCAACTGGTTAATTTTTTCAGCTTCTTTTACCAGTGCCTGAAACTGCTGAATGATGTCATGGCATGCAGTATCTTGGTTCAATAGACGATTTAGAAACAGCAGTTGGTTAATTCCCAAGTTGACCGCATCCAGCTCCTTCCAGTATGATGTTAAGTCGTAATATACGACCAGCTTCCACTCATTGAGGACCAAATGAGCTGCCCCTAGATTTTCGACATATAAGCCTGGGGCTGTTTTAAATGGTTGTATTTTAATCGATAGGGCAGGAGATGGTAAAATAAGTCCTACTACCAGTAGTATCTGCAGGCACAGATTCCCTAGTCGTAACCTTTTAGTCCCTGATGGCCCATCATGATTCTGGCCTTGCCCATTATCAGGCTTATTGACCAATCCATATGTTGAGGTAGAGGGTTCAGTATGCTTATCCTCCTCTGTTAATGGTTGTTCCTCTACCGGCAAGGGTGCTAATTTATGGATGGGCCGCCTTAGCATCCCAGACGCCGTTTTTACGTCGGCAACTCTGACTAATCCATCATTCCCGGTTATAGTGTTGATAATCCTGCCTAAAGGCCATTTTAACACCGGCAGGTTATCCTCCTTCAAAATGACCATCATTCCAGGCGTGACATTTTTGCGTTGTTGCTTCCGTTTGTATCTGTGTTGCAGCTCATTCAGATACTCTGTGGACCATCTTTGCCAAAATCGATATTTCAAGTCCATGACCATCTTCCAACGATGTCCCAAAGGTAGTCGAGGCACTTCTGCGTCGACATCCACGATACTTGTAAGTGGCTCGCCTATCAAAAAATGACCTGGGGTCAGGGCCTGGAGATCGTTTGGATCCGAGGATAAAGGAGTCAGAGGACGTGAGTTTAGGATGGCTTCTGGTTCTACGACGATTGTTTCCAATTCTTCGTATGTCAGGTTTGCATTGGCTAGGTTTTTGACGATGATGTGCTTGGCGGACTTGACGGCCGCCTCCCATAGTCCACCAAAGTGTGGTGCTCTAGGGGGGATGAAGTGGAAGTCCATCCCTTTGTTAGTGCAGAACTTGCTTATTGTTTCCTGTGATTCTTTTTCCTGCATTCGTTGCTTCAATTCCCACAGCTGGTTGTTGGCACCCACAAAATTGGTCGCGTTATCGCAGTAGATATTGCGGCAATTTCCCCGTCGGGATACGAATCGTTTAAGCACGCCAATAAATGCTTCCGTTGTTTGTACCGTGGCCAGTTCAAAATGTACGGCCTTTGTAGAAAAGCAGCAGAATACTGCTAGGTACGATTTGTGAAGTTGCTTGCCACGACCTTTGAAATGCGTGTAGAACGGCCCAGCAAAGTCAACGCCCGTGTTCAAAAAAGGTCTTGCCTGAAGCACTCTATCTGCCGGCAGATCGCCCATTAATTGGGACATTAATTTAGGTTTCGCTCTGGCGCACATCACACAATTTTGTACCACGGAACGTGCCAAGGTTTTCCCTTTAATAGGCCAATAGCGTTGTCGAGCGAATGCCAATAATGCCTGAGCGCCTGCATGCTGATGATCCTTATGTATTTGAGTAAGGATGAGTTTTGTGATAGGATGGGCGTAAGGGAGAAGTAAGGGATGTTTCTGGCTATACTCCAAGTCTGAATGCTCGAGTCTTCCACCTACCCTCAGCAACCCGTCGTGATCCAAGAAAGGTGTAAGACTGCTAAGGCGATTGCTGCAACTGAGCTGCTTTGTGGCTTGAAGAGATTTAATCTCTTCACTGAATTCCTGTCTCTGGATCTCCTTAATTATCACGGACGAAGCTTCTTCCAGCTCTGATACGGTTGATATGTTGTTCTCCCGGTTGGATGCATCCCTCCTACGGATCATTCTGGTGAAGCGAATGACCAATGCCACTATGCATTTGAGTTTGCGGAAGGAGTTACCATGATTTATCTGATGTATAAAGTGTGAATCTCCTTCAGTAGCCACAAAAACACTCCTACTCCTTTTCTTCTCCAGCTCAATTTCTTTGCCTATGTGTTTAGTAGGCCACATATCAGGATGTCCGTGGAGAAACAAAGGCCCATAAAACCATAATGAGTTTTCCTTTAGCTTGGCCGGAGTGGTGCCTCGAGAAGCTAAATCCGCTGGATTACAGTTTGAACTAACGTGACGCCATTGATTAGATGTGGAGTATTGCTGGATGCCGGCAATTCGGTTGGCAACAAACGTCTGGTATGAAGCTGCATCACTATTTAGCCAGTGTAACACGACTTCTGAATCCGTCCAAAAAAAGCAAGATTGTCCAGGAATGTGCAGATCAGCCTGAAGACGATGCACCAGATCTGCTGCAAGCTTTGCAGCACATAATTCCAAACGAGGGATAGTGACGGTTTTAATCGGTGCTACTCGAGTTTTAGCACATAATAAATGCACGGTGGTAGTTCCATCATAGTGATTAGCTCTGAAGTAGACCGCCGCACCATATGCTTTTTCGGAAGCGTCAGCGAATGCGTGTAGTTGTGTATTATGGGGAACTCGAGCTCCAAAAACATGTCGTGGTATTTTGATTTGGTTGAGTTGTTCTAGACTTTCATGGAAGTGCATCCAGTTGGTGTGCAGTTCCATGGGTAAGGCAGCATCCCAATCCAGTTTTAACTTCCATAAATTTTGAATAAATATTTTTGCTGTCACGGTTACCGGGCTCATGAGTCCAAGAGGATCGAAGATATGTGCGATCGTTGACAGCGCTGTTCTTTTGGTCACCCTTGTTGGATAATTATGTAGTGGAACTCGAATGATAAGTTCATCCTGGGAAGGTAACCAGGTTACACCAAGAGTCTTAACTTGTTCCGTTGCACCATCTGTTAAGGTATATTGTACCTCTCGGTCCACCGGGTCGATGTCTTTAATTATATTTGGATGATTTGCGCACCATTTCCTCAGCTTAAATCCTGCGGACCTTAAGATCTGTTGGACTTCTTCCTTCTTTTGGAGCGCTTCTGATAAACTGTTTGCACCGGTTAGTAAGTCATCCATATAGAAGTCCTTCTGAATCGCCTGACTCCCTAACGGGTGTTTGAGTTTTGATGTTACGGCCAATTGCTCTAAACATTTGGTTGCCAAATATGTGGCCACGGTGGTGCCGTAAGTTACAGTATTTAGTTCATAACAGCGTAGTCTATCACTTGGGTGGTTCCGCCAAAATATCATCTGGTAGGGCCGATCTTCCTTGTCAATCCAAATTTGCCGATACATTTTTTCAATGTCGGCAGAAAAAACGTATTTAAATAGACGAAATCTAAGTAGAGTCGTAAACAGCTCGTCTTGTATGGTGGGCCCTGTGTGGAGAATATCATTCAAGCTAGTATTGTTGGTGGACTTAGCTGAAGCATCGAACACTACACGTAGTTTGGTCGTGGTACTGTCAGGTTTGAGCACACAATGATGTGCTAGTACACAATGTGGCATCGAGAAATCAGGCCTTTCGACTTCGGTCATGTGACCTAACCTTATGTATTCTTCAATGAAATCTTGATAGGCCTTTTTGACTTCTGTGTCTTTATGTAATCGTTTCTCGAGCTGTAAGAATCGTTTTAATGCCATATCCTTGGTTTGTCCCAATTCCTTAGGGTCTTTGTCGAACGGTAACCGGACTATAAAACGCCCTTCGCTAGATCTCTTCAAGTGTTGCTTAAAATGGGCTTCACACTGCCGCTCTTTTGAGGTCATCGTAACGGTTGGTTTCTCGTTTTCTTCTATTCTCCAAAATTTTTCCAGGTCTGCGTCAAGGTTACGTCCTTCTGTGCGGTACATTCCACAGGTTGCTGCCTTTTTGTGATTAACATTACTTCGAGAATTGTTGAATCGACCGCCAATTACCCATCCAAATACGGTATTTTGTAAGATGGGTAGAGCTTCACCAAGCTTAATTTGACCAATTGCCAACAGCTGATAATAATATTCCACACCAATGAGCATATCTACTGGTTCTGCTTCATTAAAACCTGGATCCGCAAGTGAAATGTTTCCTGGTATTGGCCAACCATCTACCCTGAACGATTCTGAGGGTTGTTGAGATGTTATCTGATTTACGACGTATGCATTCAGCTTAATCTGGAAGTTTGTCTTCTTAGATTGGATCGGCAAACTTAGCTGTCTATTAGCTTTTTGGATAATTCCTCCAATGCTAGTTATTGAGATGTTAGACGTTTGCGCCTTACGGTTGAGTTTCCTTAAGGCAGCTTCAGTGATTAAATTCACTTGTGAGCCACTGTCCAAAATTGCACGCAAGTCCACCATCCGCCCATTGTTGTCTGGGGTTCGGACAATCACCGTGCTCAGAAGTACCTCGGATCTCCTTGCTTCGGCTGCTAAAGATGCCTTTTCTTTAGGCTCACCTACGAACCTTGGCGGAACTTGTTTGGTTGTTGTTGTCATGGTACCTTCGTCCTTATGCAACAGGGTGTTGTGCTTCTTGTTGCACTTTAAACAAGCTCGAGACCCACACTCTGTACTTTTGTGTCCAAAGCGCAAGCAATTTAGACAGATCTTCAATTGTTTGGCCCTTTTTATGCGGTCAGATATGCCAAGCTTTTTGAAGCTTTCACAGGCATAAATCTTATGAGTGCCTCCACAATTCTTGCACGGTTCTGGCGTCGGTTGATTTGTTGACACGAGTGCTGAAACCTTTTTTGGTTGGATCTTGTTAATGTTACGTTGATCGCCACCCAATGCTTCTAACGCTTGGAACCTAAGTTCTAAAAACTTTAGGAAGGAATCCAGTGATTGCAATTCCCGTGGTGATTTTATGGATTGTTCGTATAAATTATGAGACGTCTTGTCGAGCTTCTTTATAAGCATATGGAGCAAGATTGGGTCCCAGTTGGTGGTATCAATTTTTATGCTCTTCAAACCCAATATACACTCTTTCGTGGTGTCATGACACAATTTGATCGATCTAGCTGACTCAGCGATGATTGCCGGTTGTGATAGTAATTTATCGAGAAAGGTGGACACCATTAACCTTTGATTGTCATAGCGGTTTCGAAGAATGGTCCACGCATCTGCATAGTTTTCTTCGGATATTGGCATATGTTTTAGAAGCCGATCTGCCTCACCCAATAAATTGGACTTGAGATACCACATCTTTTGGGCATTACCAAGAGGTTGCGAATCAATGATCTGATGAAAAAGATCATGAAAAGATGTCCATTGCGCGTAGTCTCCATCAAACTTTAGTATGGACATTTCTGGCAACTTAACATGTGGCTGAGTATTGGCGGCTGCATTTGTTATTGGCGCTGCCCTTTCTTTACTTGTCGCTAAGAATATAAGGGCATCCTGTATGCGTTCTTCGATCTTGTTGAGATCAGCTTGGCTGTATATAACACTTCTGCCTTGGGATCTGCATAAGGTTCTATGTACGTCTCGCAGTTCCTCCCAGTATCTTGTTACTGTACCGGTTTTAACCTCATAGTAGACTCTGGGTTGTGATGGAGACGCCCTGTAAATCCCATCGATTGTGTACTCGATGGAACTAATCGTTGCCTCTAGCTGACCTTGTAGCCCTTCCAAATGTTCATCCAACCTTTTAACTGTTGTCATGGTCGGCTGATCAACTTCTTGACTAGGGTCGGTGGAGGCAGCAGCTGCTTTTGGGCTTAAAGCCTTGAGAGCCGGTTCCTCCCTATTGTCCTCCTTCAAGAGACCGGTTATCGCATCTCTTGCGGTCATATATTCTCGTTGTATGACCGAGAAATAGTTTCTGGCGAAATAAGGATGGTCGGTGCATGTTGCAGCGTATGGCTGAAGTTGTTCATTTCTCGAACAAAACAGCTCCCAAAGATCTTCTAACTCGGCGAGTCTTCTTTTCAGATATATCGCCGTTCTTCTAGTTGGACCATCCTTGCGGTAATTCGTTATCAACCGCTCAATTTCATAGCCAGTTTGATCTTGTTCTTTGGCTAGATCTTCCATTTTATTTTTAATTTTTGGTAATCAATTGACCAGAGGAGAGATATTCAGCACTAAGCTGCGAAAAAAGTCTAAAAACAAATTGAATTGATCCGAACGAATTCTTCTAAAATTCTGTTCGGGTGAAGAATCTCAATCTTCAAAGTGATAGCAAGGATCACGTCGGGGTCACCAAAATGTTTATATAGCGACAAAAGGCTTTTCTTTTGCCGCTTGATTTTATTTTTAGAAGTTAAAAAATGATAGCCAGATTCAAAAATCTGTCTGTTTAAAGCAGTGATTTCTTTAATTTATAGGATAATTGGCAGTCAAATACAGTATCTGTCTGCTGAACTAATTGACTTTCGGTCCAATACCGAAACTCTGCGAGGTGGTCAGATGAAGTTAAACACTTGACGTTAACAAAGCAAATGACATGGTTTATTAATCGTCTATTCTTTTTATACATATTATTTACAACTTAAACTAATTTGTCAGCGATATTACTCGCTCCCACGGTTCAACATTTTCCATGAGCGAGAATATCGCTGACCATGCACAAGTGTATGTACATACATGTACTTTAGTCAGATCGCCAGCGACACGATCATGCTCCCACGATCTAACATCATTCATGGGAACATATCATATCGCTTGCGATGTACAATCATATGCATGCACGTCTTGAAGTTTTCAGATTTTAGGAAAGTAAAACGATCTTTGTTTTGACTTCAAGACGCGCATGCAAAGAAAATGATATTACGACAATTTAGGTTTAGAATTTAGATTTAGAATTTAGAAACGTAATGCGCGCTTTGTTTTGGCTGAAGAATTCACGACGTGCATAAAAATAGTTTTACATGGAAATATGATTTTAAATTTATGTTGTTTTTGAACACTTTCTTTTCTAGGAAAATTGGAAAAATAATCAAACAAAACGGATTTGACATCATCGCAACAAGCCGGAATAACACCTTAAAATCAAAGCTAGGATCAGCTAAGGACCCGAAATCATTTGGTGAATCGAGTGGAGTGTATCACATAACATGCAAGGATTGCCCGAAAATTTACGTCGGACAAACGAAACGTTTGATCCCGATAAGAGCGAGAGAACACTTCAGGGAAGCGGATATTGCCCGGAGGAATCCTGGAACAATGATCAGATCAACGGTCGCAAAGCATATGATCGAAGAAAACCACCACATCGGCGACGAAAATGTGATGATGATAAGACGAGTGGAAAACCCATGGCATCTTGACGCTATTGAATCACTGAAAATCATACAGGTACCTGACGCACTTTGAATGAATACCGATCAAGGAAATTGTAACTCAGTCTTGTTTAATGTAATAAAATAGAGTAGAGTAATTAGGGGTAGTAAAATCAATTAAAATAGCATTAGAATAATTAAACGTTACATATATAAATAGAATACCTAAAATTGAAATTGTTCATTGTACTGAAGAAGACTACAAATAGTAGTCGAAAACGCGTTTTACACAAAATAAATATCCAATGTTAAAAGGAAAAAAATATTTTTATTTAATTTAATTGCTTTATATATAAATAATGCAAAGCCATCTCTCCAATTCCTCATCTGTGGTGATTTCAACATGCCATCGATATGCTGGGAAAACTCTTCTATAACCTCGGTTAATGAAGCTTCTATCGCTGTTTCGTCCTTTTTGTCCCTATGTTCCCTAACCCAACTTAATTCTGTGCCAAATATTAACGGAAAAATTCTCGACCTCATTTTTTCAAATAATCCCTCCACCGTCAGTCCAATTTCTTTAGCAATGACGCCATATGTTACTCCGGATCTTCATCATCCTCCCTTAGAAATGCAATTCTCGATGCATTCAATACGCTCGCAACGGAAAACAAACCCTCGTCGTTTTAACTTCTTTAAAGCAGACTACGAAAGCATAGAATCAACTCTCGCGAGCATTGATTGGGTTTCTCTTTTGGATCTGATTAATCCCAACTTAGCTGTACAATCATTTTACGCTACGCTCTACAATATCATTACCCAGTTCACACCATCAACCCGTGCACTAAGTCATAAACGTCCAGCATGGTTCAATGCTGAAGTTGCAAAAGTATTACATTTAAAAGACAAAGCCCGAAAAATCTATCTTCGATCAGGCTCCAATATTGATCTTATAAGGTACAAACTTCTTCGAGCGGATGCCAAAAAAGCCATATCTTATGCTCTGCTTGCCTATTACAAATCCATTGAAACATCCTTCTCCTCAAATAACCCTAAACCTTTTTGGTCTTATGTTAAGTCCCTTAAATCTTCCAAGAATCTCCCTAATTCAGTATCTTTGCTTAATAAAACTGCCACTAATGATCAGGACATATGCGGTCTCTTTGCCGTTTTTTTTCATCCAATTACAAATCCTCCTCTCCTAATTCCTCCAACTCCGGCAATCCACCCCATTTTGATTTCAGCTCTATCTCAACCAGCTCTTCTGAAGGAGAAGATATCATCTACTCGATAGATACAAGCGGATCTGTTGGACCTGATGGCCTTCCTAACTTCTTCATAAAATCGCTATGCTCTTCTCTTAGTTTTCCCCTTTGCATTAATATTTAATTTGAGTCTCTCCACGGGCGTTGTTTTGATACATGGAAACGTGCCAATATTTTTCCAATCCATAAATCCGGTGACCGTAATTCCGTCTCCAATTATAGGCCAATGTCTCTTCTCTCATCTTTTGGCAAGATTTTAGAGAGAATCGTCCAATCACGAATTTACGAGGCCTTCCATATGAATCTCTCCGCTAAGCAACATGGGTTCATAAAGGGCCGTTCAACAGTTACTAATCTACACGAGTTCTCCAACTTCGTAGCCCTTGCGTTAGACTCCAGGTGCCAGGTCGATGTGATTTACACTGATTTTGCCAAAGTGTTCGATAGCATTGACCACCAAACATTACTTAGCAAACTCAGTAGATATGGAATATCCGGTCACCTCCTTGCATGGATCAGTTCCTTTATCCTCAACCGTTCTTGCTCTGTAATTTGGAACGGTTTCTCCTCTGCCGCCTTTTCCCCAACTTCCGGCGTACCTCAGGGTTCTATCCTAAGCCCACTCCTATTCAACCTTTTCATCAACGACCTTCCCAGTAGTTTTTGATGATCTTAAGATCTTTAGAATCATTCGCTCGACGAATGACTGCTTGGCACACCTAAATGACATCAATTTATTAGACGAATGGCGTCAAGTCAATCGTCTTGCGTTTAACGTTCCTAAATGTTTCCATATGCGTTATTCCAATAAACATAATCCTCTTAGCTTCGACTATTCGATTGGTGGGTCTATACTTTCATCAGTTGATCACTTTAAGGATCTAGGTGTGACGTTTGATGTACAGCTCAAATTCGACCACCATATTGCACATATGGCATCCAGAGCAGCTCGAATCGCGGGCTTTGTTCTGCATTGTGTAATTATTTTAACATTTTTACGTCCGACCGCGGAACCGACCTCTCATCGGTTATAGAAGTTAAGTCTGAGTAGTGCCAACGGATGGTACCAACCGGTCAACCAATCCGTGCACCGTAACCCATTCACGCGGTGGCTGCTTGTCGGCCAGCTAGTTTGGAGAGGATTTCGGTCGCGGGTCTCCGAATGGGTTACGCTCATTTACATATTTTCAGCCACCTATACACGCCCGTTTATAAACGCGTTACAAAACAAAACCATACGGAGAAGAAACCTACTTTACGTTGCTCCGTATTTCTTTCTATAACCAGTCAATGAACAAAATCTCCTTTTTACTTCGCGTTCCCGAATTTCCGACGCGGTACCGAAAAGTATGCTACTCTAACTCAACCCGACGAAAACTACTCTAATAAAGCGACAAAACAACAAAGGTACCGCGTACCGCGCACGACGCGAAACCGACCTCAGCGGATTTTTCGAAACCCTACCCTCGCGACGGCATACCTACCCTGCACTCACTTTCCCGCTGAAACAAAAAGAACCACTGAAAAGGAAAGTCGTTAAGTAGTTAGTAATTCATGATTTGTTTATTTCCTTTCTTTTAAACCCATCATATAACTGCTTTCTTACGTAAAAATACAATATAAACACTTTATTATTAACTTTAAATATTTAAATGAAATGATAACCTTACGGGATCACAAATATGGTACAAGAGATTTACAGAATTAAATTAATTGTATAAAACCAAACTGTATAATGAAAATATTCAATAAAAGTGAATTCAACCAAATATGAACCGTTAAATAAAAAAAAATTCATAGAATGTATTATCCTTTCATAAATAGGATGTAAAAACTATCAAGTTATGCTATTTCTAACAAGGAATAAGTTAAAAAAACATCCATACAAAATGCAATTTCTAATCTCTTCAGTGATAATGAAAATAAATTTCCATTGTGAATACTTATAAACCTAGCCTGTTTTGTAATATTTTATTTACAGTATTGTTCAATTGTACTTTCAAGTAAATTCATTTATCAATTTTAAAAACGATTTTTCATTGCAAACTCAGAAGGCTTGTACACAACATCATGTACATTATAAGGCATACTAACTATAAATAATTCACTTGTGAATATAACTATTTGCAATAAGAGAGGAAAATATAAATGGCATCACTAGATAAGACATTTTTCACAATTATTCTTAAATAGTGTACATATAATGTAGTTGCTGCATGAGGGACCTGACATTCACTTGTAATGTTTCTGCAGATTTCCTAATTCGATAATTAACTCTAACTCATGCTCAACATTTCTCTTAATTTTTCTTTTCAACCATTTTTCAATTGCAATAAATCGACTCGCTTACAATTCCTTTTGAATTCAGGCCTTTAAGACTTCGACTAGCTAATAGAAAGGACCAAATAAAGTAGTCGATCGCTTCAAAATACGTTTGCTGCATTTTTCTCTTTTTCATTCGATTTTCCCACCACAATTCCTTGAATTTATACTGGTTGCAAATCATCTAACCTTATTCACCGTTCACCTTTACTTGAAAACACCTCCGATTGTCTTTAATTTTTTTTCCTTTTCTTTACTTTAGACTTTTAATAATCTTTGATAAAAAATAATAAATTTACAAATATGAGGAGCAAAAACACATTGTGTCCTTTTTATCTTAATGCCTTCATTAATAATTTAGTTATCTCCAACATTTCATAGCAT
This sequence comes from Odontomyia ornata, assembly GCA_963969285.1. Lineage (NCBI taxonomy): Eukaryota > Metazoa > Arthropoda > Insecta > Diptera > Stratiomyidae > Odontomyia > Odontomyia ornata. The sequence goes on from OZ017739.1 coordinate 48,076,918, forward strand.
CTCTCTTTCATTTATATTTTCCTTTCCTATTTGTTTTTATTTTCCATTCCTACTTGTTTTTATTTTCCGACATAGTATATCAATCAATCAATATCAAATTTTTTTTTTTATTTCCCAGCATAAAACTTAAAATTTTCTCTTGTCCATCAAATGTCTCATTTTTTCTTTTAAACAACTAGAAAAGTAAAGATCTTGTACAATGTGTTGTTTGCTTTCCATTCAATTTTTTTAATTCTTTTCTAAATGGTATTCATTAATTGTTACTCTAAATATTTGCTTTACAAAGTTTCAGTATGGGTTTTATTTCCTTCCTTTTTAAGTAGGTTTTGAAAGTAGTTGAGTTGAATTTCTACATTCTTATTTTGGATATTTAATATAGATTTTCTAGGACGCAGAGTACATTAACTAAACACATTTCTCCTGATTTGCTAGGTCCTTTCAATTGTTAGGTTCATTAGCGATAAGGTTTACTGTTTAAAAAAAAAGCGCTCCCTATTGTGAAAATATTTTTACAATAATTATAAACTGTTACCATACCATAAACTGGCAGCGTTCGTTGATCGGAGGAAAACCGTTTTTTGTTTAAGTTATGAAGATTTCTATTTCTTTGCCTTCATTCAGTCTAGGAGTTCATTTTTTTTTTTTTTTTTAAATAAAATTGCAGATGCTACAATTATGAGAGTGGTAAACATTACGTACTATACTGGTGTAACGACACTTGTATTAAAAATATCCAAGGCTTTATTCAAATAGTTCATTTGCACAGCGATACACATATCTGTCGCTAGGATTAAGATCCAAGGAAGCCATGTTCCAAAGTCATTCGATTTTCCTAATATGGTATCCCGAATAGAAGGCCCTAACGCTTTGCAAAACATCACAGTTAAGCCACCGATTGAAGAGCATAGAATAATGTAAACGGCCACATTCACTCGACATATTTTGGTGCAACGTAAAAGGCGATAAAATTAGCTACCGATACAATCAATTACAATGACATATGTAATAAACACCGTGTCTTGGAGTTCCTCTGTTGGCACATCTAGCTCGTCAAGTTCTTTTTGCCTAATCTACCTTAACTTTCGGAAACAGCTCCCAAAACTAGGTTTAATCTGTCGTACGACATTAATGGCGAGATTGTGTGCAACTTATATTTAGCTCCGGAACTTATTCCGTCAAATGAATGACGTGGGCACTGCTGATATTTTATCGTGAAACTTACTTGCTAGCCTCCAAATATCCGACTGTATATTTATCCATAAATAGGTTACCTCCCTCGACAAGGCATGCTTCAAAACTGTCACAGGAACTCTAACTCGAGCTTGGCCTTTTTTCATTATCATCTGCCGTAAGTTGATCCGCGCTGGTAGATCATGTCATTCCCTTGGACAATGTTTGGTGCTTTCTTTAATTCGTTGGTGTCCCCTCTCAATTCTGGGTTTTCGGATCGGTTTGATCAGTACTCGAATCTGGCCACATGTATTAACCCCTTAAACAGAAATATCGATTCATAATTTATTTTCTGTGTGGCATCATTGCACCTACCTTCCGAAACGGAGAAGCAACCAGCCCTCCGTTAGCTGCAGCACCGCTATCACGCCCGAAAAGCCCTCAAAAGGACATCAGAAAGACACTCCAATGATATCGGAGGTTATCTTTCCCACGTTTTTCCTCCACCTGTTGCGTCGGACTGTCACTTTGACAACCACCGACAAAACAGATGTGGACTGGGAGTCGTCGCAACTGACGCGGAATGAAACGCCACATGGCGGCAATGGGCATTTTTATTGGTCGCCAGTGGCATAGTGTTTTGATGGCAACTGTGGGGGGGCATTGCCAGGGTTCGGGATCGGAATCACTTCGATTCCCGGGCGTAGGCGTCACATTACAGTTGTTCACACATTTCTTTTAGCACCCAAACATGTGTCCATCTATATATCTCACTCGTGCGATCTACTTTAGAATACGCATGTCAAATATGGTCTCCCCATCACACATACCTTTTGCACGCGGTTGAATCCGTACAGAGAAAATTTACTCGCTCGCTTTTCTATAAATTCAAACTAGCCTACCGTTCCTATCATGATCATCTTATCTACCTTGGCATCCCTTCCTTAGAGCTGAGGCGACAATACCTCGACCAATGTTTGCTCTTCAAGCTTATTCGGGGTTACTTATCATCAAATGTTCAAGATGCTATTTGCATACGTCCTCCATCTAACACTACATCTACCCAGTTCTACTCCATTCCTTTTGCACGGACAGATATTTATTTCTATTCGCCATTGGTCCGACTCGTCCGTGACCATGTATACCTTCAGCTTGGTCCTCCTTTGGAATCGCTTGGAATTTTCAAGTCCAACCTACGGAGAATTCTTAACATGTAATTTTCAATTGCGTTTTCTTTTCATAATTATTGAATTGTTATTTTGATAAATGGTAATTTCTTACTTCATTTTCTGGATCTATTTTGTAATTGGAAATTTTTCTGTAAAATGGATATAAATAAAATAAAAAATAAATAAAATTATTATACACTCGCGCTTTTTATAATAATTTTTAATACTATTCTTAACCGGATTCCGTGTATTGATGCTATTGATGATCTGTCGAGAACTGACTCTTCTGGCAACGTCCAAGTGCGTTTATAATTTACTCCCATGGGAAGATTCAGATAAGGGTTCTTTTGAGACTAAGCAATCGTGTGAAAATTTCCTTTCTTATCTGCATCTTCGTGGGTGATGCTCCAGTTACTTACAATATTGCTTGCAATATTAGGTTCTAAAATGTTGCTTGCAACATTTGGTTTATCTAAGAATATAACTTGAACCGTCGTATCTGCTTCGCTCATCTAATAAGCGTGAAAACAATTTTTTTGTATAATTCTCCTCTCTTGGCGCTTGACAAAGCTGGTAACATTGTTTTAAGACGTGTTTTGGACATTTATCAACACTTTTCAGCACCCCACCCGGCCACCTTCGGTAAAAAAAAATTGTTAAGGCTCCCTTTCCGATATTGGAGGTTCTCTCTTAAAAGCCCTTGAAAGATTAATTGTTACTCAAACTTTTAAAAAGTCATTTATTGGGTTTTGTAAAATAATTTTACAAAACCCTACTAGTTTCGCGACCTGTCTGTCCGTCTGTCTGTCTGTCCGTCCGTCTGTCTGTCCGTCCGTCCGTGTGTCACAGCACTTTTTCTCGCAAACTACTTTAGCTAGAAACATCAAATTTTGTAAGCAGGTGTACGGTGGTGGGGGGTCTCCCCATATAGGGAAGTGGCCCCCGAAAAAAAATTTCCGATATGGGTATCAAATGAAAGGTCTTGATGAGACCTTTTCAAAACATGTCTTAATTTGATACTTTCTGCTTCGAGGAACACGCAGGGAGGGGAAATACACGAAAAATTTGTGTGCCCCCCTCGCGATTGGACACCTGTGATCCGAAAAATCTGAAAAAAATTATGGTGGTAGGTGTTTATGAGTACAACAACAACGAAGTCAAAATTCGCTCAACTTTGTTAATAATAGTATGATCTTCGAATTTCACATTTTCCCCAATAAAATCGCATTGGTACTCTTAAACTGAACGAAATTCGATATTTACGTAGTCCTACTAAGGATTCTTAAACTTTATAAGTCTGATGAAAATCGAATGATATACACGGAAGATATAGCCATTTGAAATTTCTCTAATTGCAACAACAATAACACATGATTTTGGTATTTTATGGACTTTCCATCTAATCCGCCACAGCAGTTTTGATTTGATCTTCTTGAAATTTTCCAATAATTTCAATAACATTAATATTTTTGAGAATTAATGATTTGAGTGATTTTTGTGTGTTTGCAACAAAATGGCGACCGTTGAAAGTAGAAAAACAATGGATTTTCCTTTGAATGTGCACATCTCTTTGACATATTTCTTGACGTTATTCATTGCTGGTGACTGTATTTCTGAGAAGTTGGGTACAAAACCCTTCTGACATGAGCGTAGGTCTGTTTACCCAACTTGTTTATATACTTATCAAGATTGGTATATGGAGTTGCAACTGTTTCGGAGAAAAACTTCTGTGACACATAGATGGATGCACCGACAAACCCAATTTCATTTTGTAAGTAGTGCAAATCCCCAAAAATGCAAATTTTATTTACAATATAAAATAATAACATTTCGTGTCACCTTCAAAATTTAAAATCTGAAAATCTAAGGTAAAAGAAGAAAACATAAAAATTGCTGCAAATTAACTTCCGAATCAACTTGCCTAATCACCCTACATTATTCAGAGGATTCACTTCAAAGTGTCGTGGAAGTTGAGCGCATAACACCTTCAACAATTTCTGGTGATGTTAGAAAAAAGCTAGAGAGAGGAATCTCAAGAACGCTCGACTTCCTTTGCACATCCTTTATCTCAGCTGTTGTTCATATTGCAGTTGCTCCGGTGTTCTAAGTGAGTACCATTTTGCTGGAGAAAGTTGAGAGCGAGTTCCTCTCCTTGGCTATTTAACGTGGAAACTTTTATTAAAGAAGAGTTTACACCGAAAACCATCGCACTCTTGAAAGAACACCACTAATAAATAATGGATGCGACAGGCACCGCTAAGTCTCATGGAGCATAAAATTGTGGGGGACTCCAGGCGTAGACAACAAAGATGACGGAAAGCATCCATTTCAGGCTGAATGGATGAGGGTTGGTTGGGTGGGGGTGGGCGAGATTAGGGGAGATTTTTAGACTGTTGAATTTAAGCGGGACACTGGCGCGGAGCTTTTCGGTGTTATTTTCGGGGAGTTGCGAAAGCTCTTTTTCCCATCGAGATAATGGCCAGAGCAACAGTTTATTATGCTGTCTGGGATGTGCTATGACTTTAGTGCCTGGATCGTTGTCGTAGAGTAGCAAAGCATTTTCACCAGGAGATGCAAAAGTCGCGAAGTGTGCTCTAGTGGTTGATTTGCTAGCATAGTTTTGGGCTGAAAAGTGTTGAAGCAAGTGCACAGGTGCTCTTATAAGTCGAAAAAACTCTGTTTCGTCCCAGTACCAAAGAAGTCCCTAGATAAGCTCTTTTATCGGGTGAAAGCAAATGCTTCGATTTATCTGATTATAGAAAATCAACTGACCGGGAAATTCCTTTGAGTAAGCAAAATCACCCGCAAAATTGACGGTATCAAATCCTGGCGACATGACGTCTAGCTCGTCGATATTTGTTCGTGGCTGGTAGTATCCTTTGGTGCTTAGCTCCCGTTTGTATTCGCCGCGTCTCGCTTATCCACAAACAACGCAAGGATTGTTGCATCTCGCTTGCACCTACAAGTACATCTGCTTGAATTCAGAACAAGGGCTCTCGCAGCCAAGACATCTCGAAACTCCCCGGAGGGGCATTGGCTTCTGTGTGTCCTCGTCGCCTGGCATCGTGCGGCTCCAAAGTAGCATCCTCGCTCTCTACCAAGGAGCAACAGTTGTTTTGGACGCTATCACAACAGCTCGTGTCTAGCAAAAGCAAGCAAATAGGCTGGCAAGGGCTTTGTTCCTTTTTTGCAATCAACATGCTACGCTCGTCGACGGCATCGTACATATGAAAAGCGGAAGTGCTCGGGGTGGAGCGGAAATGCGTGGAAAGTGAAAAGTGCGTGTTTCGCGTCTTTTTGTTCGGGTACGTGTAGTTTAAAGAAAGTATCACCTTTCTCCGTGCTTGTTGTCAATTGTGTTTGTCGCGATCGGATTTTAGCGTGTTAACTGTGAATAAACGGACGCGCCTTGCCTTGGCAAACTAACTTGCCTAAGATGCTTCTAACAATGAACTCGCGTTCGGTAGTTGAGTCATTTTGAGTTGGGGTAGCAATGAATTTGATGAGGTCGATGATGACGGTTGATGTTATGGCAATGAAGGCAACAAGTATCCTCGACCTGATTTCCTTGTGGATACCAGCGAGGGGTCATTAAGTTGTGCATATACGCTAGTTGGAGCCGAGCATGGGCTTGATATAGAAAGAATACCTGAAGCTGTTTTTTAAGGTAAGTGAAGAGAAAAGTTTTGGGGGATAAGTTCAGTGCTCCAAAATGGAAATGTACTCCTTCAGCATGCATGTAGAATTGACAGAAAAATGTCCTACATGATGGATTGTTATGTTACCAAGCATTTCAATAGGCCAACAATCAGATGTGTGGAAATAGATCTGCACGTGTATGAGCCTTGTCAAGTACTTCATCATTTTCTTTTTCAAAATCATCTATTCAGGAAAAGTGCTCCTATCCATTTTCTCACACTATTAACCTGAATATTTTTTATTTGTAAACTTAAAGCGTCATTTTTAAACGTATTCAGACATAAATTGGATATTATATAATAACGTCTTATAAGAAACTTCACGTTCAGTTTAATTCTTAACGAGTCTTGACATTTGGAAAGTGATTGTGTCTGAAATATTCTTTACCCATTCCAAGATTTGCAACCAAATGTGAACAGAGTTTTCGGTATTGTTATTCTCAGAATGTATTGTAGTAACCTTTAAGTAATGAGGTGTCATGAAACGATACTTCCTTTCTTATTGGCTTCTTTAGTAGTATATTGAGTTCGAAGAATCCTTCTGACACGTGTTCTCGTATTTTCGATGAGTTTGTGAGATACGTCAAAAAATCACCTTTAAAATAAATTGTTCGTCCTGTACGCACATTTAATAATGACGTAATTTGAGACGTTACTTGATCAGTTGTTTTCTTCGAGTAAAATATTGTTTAGGAGTTATTTTTAGGTTTCAAAGAATCTTGAATTGGGGTGAAGAAACTTGAAGTAAAATTAATTAAAAAGTCTTGAGAAAATGATGAAAGTTTTATAATGATACGTTTGATAGGTGTTTTCGCGAAATGTGTCGCGATAGGTGTTTAATTTAATTTTTGGACAGGAAATTAAATTTGATTTATATTATTGGATATCTACGTTTTTAAGGCGGTCTATCATGTTGTCGCGTGTTATGGCTCGCGGCCGATAATTTTAATGTTCCGGGAAAGTGAAAACGCACTGTCTTTATAATTAAGTTAAAAGAGTTTATTTACTAAGAATGCACAATAATTGATTTCACTATTTTACAAATCGCATTTTAATTTAATTTTCACTGTCTATCAATTAAGATTCCAACTGTCTGTATCACGAAAATGACTTCACTATCAATCAATATCGCCTTTATTTCGCACTCCACTTTTATCGCAGTTTTTACTATAGCGGTTTTACTCCATTTCCCATTCATTCAGCTCGGCTTTATATAGGGTCTCTAGTCATTCAATCCATTTCTCGTATATTGGCGAATGTTCTGAGGAGAACTACATGGTTCGTATAATAAGTAACCGGACTGAGCCTGCCCCGCGCCGTCAAAGCGTCTGCTAACCGGTATCTGGTGCTGTAGTGGTGGTGGGGGTCTAGGTAAAGGGAACCGGGCTGCAGCAGTTGCCTCCAAGCGCTTGGAGAGATAGCATCGAGCGAGAGCGGAGTGCGTGTTCAGTTACGTCGTCGGAGTGAAAATGGAGCGTACGATCGAGCAACCGAACCAGAGTTTTTTAACCACGTTATTACAGGAGACGAGACGTGCGTTTTCGAATACGGTCCTGAGATAAAGCGGCAGAGTTCGGTTTGGCACACACCGGCATCACCACGACCGAAAAAAGCGCGCATGAGCAAATCGAACGTGAAGTCGATGCTCATTGCTTTCTTTGACGTGAAAGGCATTGTTCACAAAGAGTTTGTGTCACCCGGCCAAACTGTAAATGGCCAGTACTACAGAGAGGTGCTCCGTCGACTGACTGCCCGGGGTCACCGAGTCCGTCCGGAGATTGTCGATTCGTGGATCCTCCATCACGACAATGCTCCGTCGCACACCTGCCTGCTCGTCATCGAGCAGTTGGCCAAACAGTCGAGGGCAGCTTTGCCACAGTCTCCTTACAGCCCGGATATGGCACCAGCGGACTTCTTTCTGTTCCCCAAGATCAAGAGACAACTTAAGGGGACGCGGTTCGGGACCCTGGAAAACGTTCAACGAGCTACGACGAGGGCTCTAGACAGCATCGAGGTTGCCGACTTCCAGGGAGCGTTCGGGAACTGGAAAATCCGGTATCAGCGTGTTATCGACTCCAATGGGGACTACTTTGAAGATTTCCAAAGAAAAATTGTACATATTTTGCCAATAAAAATTTCCTGAGGTCAGGCCGGTTACTTATTATTTAGACCCTGTACCTGGAATATTCGAGCAATTCTGAATACCCGCAGTGACGTCACTTTCAGATATTGATCATAGATCTACTTGGTCGATTCTTGTGCTTTCGAGGACATTCGTTTATTGATCATGATGTTATTAATAGTTGCGACAACAAATGCGACAGTAGCTCGCAGAATTGTTTGGATATGTAACACTATCCCCACCTCAGTTCTTTTCGCCCCAAAAAGATCTGTCGGCAGTTGTAGTTAAGTCTCCCTGGATGTAATATGGGGCAAGACGGTCCAGGTGCACGATTTTCATTTTGACTCTCGGCTTACGGTGTTCCTGTATGCAATATACGACGTCGTTGATTCACTTTGTAACTCGGTATGGTCCCTCCCAATTATGCTAACATCGGAGACCCACCCTTCCGCCGTTGTGGGTTATATAGCCACACCAAGTCATCTTGCTGGAAGCCAGTAGAATTTGCCTTTAGATCATACCTGGTCTTCATGCGGTGAGCAGCCTATTCGAGGTGTTTTCGCACTGTCCGATGTTCTGGTTGCGAATTCCGAGATAACTTGGGGTTTCTCAGGTGGTGTTCCGAACTTTATATTAGCCGGCTGACGAAAAGTCTTTCCAAAAATGACTTTGGCTGGGGCTTTGCTCATTGATGCATGTTTGGCAGCTTTATACGCCATCAAGAATAATGGTATGTGCCGGTCGCAGTCCTTTTGGTTCTCGTCAACCATCTTGGCCAGGTGTTTATTTAGTGTGCCGTTGAAACGTTCGACCATTCCATCGGGTTGGGGATGCAGCGGTGTTGTCCTCGTTTCCCGTATTCCCAGCAGCTCGAACGTTTCGCCAAAAAATAGTGACTCAAAGTTTCGGTCTTGATCCGAATGTAGCTCACCAGGTACGCCATACCTAATGACCCAATTTAACACTAGCTATTCTGCTACAGTAGTTGCTTCCTGGTTGGGAATGGGGTAGACCTCGAGCCGCTTGCTGAAATAATCAGCCACAACTAGCGATTTCCCCATTCGGGTTCTGGAAAGGGTCCTGCAATGTCAACAGCAATTCTTTCAAACGGCACTCCCATGTTATAGGTTTGCATTTGTCCTCTCAGTCGTCGCTTTGGACCTTTGACGGAAGCGCAAACTGTGCATCTACGACATTAGTCCTCTACGTTTCCTCGAGCGTGTAAAACCTTTCCCGCAATTTGGTTAAGTTAGCCTTCCGAAGATCTGTCATGCATTTCCTTAACCACATCGTGGATTCGGCTTTTTGGAAGCATAGTTTACATCTTCTAAGAGCTGCCACCCGTCGTTTCTCATTCCCGCTTGAGTACGCCACCCTCCACCTGAGGGGAATTCCATTGTGCCCAATAGCTTTTCAGGGTTGCGCCATGCATCGAAACGTCCTTCCACTCAGGGCGCCCGGTTGTCTCCTTCCATACGAGTAATGGCCCGATGTCTTCATGGGCTAGCTGGGCATTTTGAATCTCCTCCGATGACTAACCTTCATCGAATTCGGTGGCTATCACTCGCAGATCAGCGGTCAGCTTCTTTGACTCAATCTGTTGGCAATGCTTGCAGTTAGCTGGACATGGACGGCGAGATAGGACGTCAGCATTTCCACGAATTTCGCCCTTCTGATGAACAATTTTATAGTCGTATGACTGCAATCTTTCGATCAATCTCGCAACTTGTCCCTCGAGGTTTCTGAAGTTAAGGAGCCATCTCAGCAATGCATGGTCTGTACGAAGAACAAATTTCTGGCCATATAGGTACTTGTGGAACTGCTTGGTTGCCTCTATTATAGCCAATAGCTCCCTCCTGGTCACGCAGTAGTTCCTCTCACTTTTTGAGAGAACTTGACTGTAATACGAGAGGACTCTTTTTTCGCCATCGATCTGCTGGGAGAGTACAGCTCCAATCCCACCGTTGCTCGCATCGGTGTCAACTACAAACATTTTTGATTTACATAGCTTCTGCCTGGCATTGTTCATTCCAGACATACGGATGATTTTTCTTGGTTGGCTGATGGAGATGCTTAGCTTTTTTGGCAAAGTCTTTGACGAATCTTCGATAGTAGATCACCAGACCCAGAAAACTTCCTAGTTGGCGCTTGTTGTTTGGTGTTGGCCAGTTTTTCACGGCTTCAATTTTCTCAGGGTCTGTTTTGACCCCTTCTGCTGATACCACGTGTCCCAGATATTTTACTTCAGCTAAGAATCGAGAAAACTTGTCAGGACTAAGTTTCTAATTCGCCAGTTGCAATCAGGAAAACATCTATTCTAAGCTCCACACTTGCTCTTCGAACGTTCTCCCGATGACAATAATGTCATCTAAGTACATCAAGTAGGTCTTCCAGGTTAGGCCTCATAGCACGTATTCCATCGGGCGTTGGAAGGTGGTTGGAGCATTGCAAAGCCCAAATAGCATTACCACAAATTGCAACGATCTGGTCCCAACTGAAAACGTGGTCCTCTCGTGGTCCTTCTTGTCGATTTCTACCTGCCAGTAGCCAGTCTTGAGATCGAGGGTAGAAAATCATTTTGCGTCGGCTAAAGTGTCCATAATGTCGTCGATGCGTGGAAGCGAGTAACTATCTTTCTTAGTGACGTCGTTAAGCTGCCTATAGTTGACACAAAAACGAGTGCTACGATCCTTTTTCGTAACTAGAACTAGAACCGATATCAGTGCACTCGCATCTCTTCTTGTTTGTCTATAGGAAGACGACTTGGTGTTTGTCGAGTTGGCTTGACTCCCTGTGTATCTATGACGTGAGTTACCATACTCGTTCGGCCTTGGTCATCCGGGCTTGTTGAGAAGATGTCACTGTACTTGGTGACCAGATCAGAGGCTTGCTTGAATGCCTGCACTGGCAATTTGACCTGCTTCAATATCGCAGACGTGAATTCCCGGGCTTTTTCTGTGTCTTGCCTCTTTTTTTCAATGATGGTCGTGAGTAGCTTCCAAAGAGGTGATGGTGAAAACAAGCTGGCAGCTGCCGATGACTTCTCCCGCTTTGATGCTCGTAGTTGAGTCTGAGGTGTTAAGGACTCTAACCGGCACGTATCCGTTCCTTATAGATCTTACAAGGGTTCGTCCTACAATCAAACTGCGCAATGCGGACGTCTTCGTTGGCTCTATCAGATAAGATCGGTGGTCTCCAGAATCAATATCAAGCTTGGCCCATACAATGCTTTCGGAAGAATTCGGTACATCAGTGTCGGTACATACTACTACACTCATTTTGGGAATGTGGACGCTGGGATCCTCCCGTGGCTGTCCGTAGTGAGAAAATTTCGCCCTTGTGAAGTAGTTGTTCCTCACTAGGTCTGGTCGGATAATCCATCGGGTTGCATCAGTGTCGATTGTTATGGTGCAATGTTCTCCGTCAACTTGACCCGGAAGGCATAAGTCTGATTCTCCCCGATGTACTATAGTCTTGTTGCGGTGATATTGGTGTTGTAATGTCAATACTGCTAGCCAACCTCTACTCCACGAGGTTGGCCCCTTGAGCTTGAGGAGCTTCCATTCTGGGCTCCTCCTGGTCTGGATCTCCTCCTAGCTGCATACTCTGGACAATTACTCGGTTTTCTTCGCTTCTTGCAGTCTGTTGAGTGAGAACCGTGGTGAGAAGGGGCTCCTACCCTTCTCACCACGGTTCTCACTCAGTTTTTACGTGATCACACCTGTAATCATCCGTCACTACCTCGCGAACCCGGGCAGTGGTACGAGTCACATGTTTCGCTGCCTCAAAGTTCTGACTATAAGCTAATGCGTCCGTAACCGTTTGATTTTGAGCTAAATGCACGGCTTATTGCAATTCCTGGTCGTTTAATGGGCTGATGAATGCTTTTGTTGCTGCATCATCTCGATGTTCTGGGTCGCAAGCTGGGTAAGCCAAAAGTGCCAGTCACTCAATGTCGTGGGCTAGCTGCTATAAGTTTTCACCAGACTTCTGCATCCGATGCCGTAGCTGTGACTGATAAATCTACTTCAGATAATCGTCTCCATAATGCATGTCAAGCGTATTCATTATAGCCGCTGAGCTTGAGTGCCAATCAATGGCGATAGTGTGCAAAAGCTCGGCAGCTGGGCTTCTTAGAGCAAGAATTAGTTAAATTGCTCGTTTCTGCTTATTTCAGTGATTCGTCCTAGCGGTGGCTTCAAACTGGATTTTGTAAATACTCCTGACCGTTTACCTGTTGAATATTGTTGCGTTCACATTTCTGGATGTGCTTTGCGGTGAGGTTATAAGTGGGGCTGGTGAAGTGGTTACTGCTGCCTTCGCTGCTTCCAATCCCTTGTTCATTTTTTGTATCTCATGGTTGACTCTTTCTTCAACCTGGCTGCTCTCATGGTTGATTCTCTCCTTGACCTGTTATACCTTCTCCACGACGCATTTAATTTGGTTGTTCAGACTACTGAGCTCCGCGTTTATTTCGGTTGACTGTTTTTGCAAATCTGCCTTCAAATCAGTTGACTGTTTCCCCAGCAGCTGTGTGATGTCTGCCTTGATTTCGAATGCTTGTTAGTCCAGCTTCGCTGATTGTTCATTTCGCTGCGTTGATTGCTCCTCCAGCTTCTGTGTGATGTCTGCCTTGATTTCGAATGCTTGCTGTTGCTGATCTTGCTGCATCAGCAACAACAATTGCATTAGCGCACTTTCTGGTTCCATTGATTTTGGTGTTTCCGGTTCTCCACCTTCTGTGCCTTTTTCCCGCATCCGAGGGCTCACCTAAATCCAGATACACGCCTCCCGATTCAATCGCGTCACGCAAGCGTGCAATCAGTGTGGCCTTTGTACGTTGCGTAGCCAGATTTCGCTGTTCTAACTCTTCCTTAAGCTCCGACATGGTCAATTCATTAATTTTTAGATGTAGTCTTCGTGGTATTTTCATTTTTTTGGATTTTTTCCAACAGTTTCCACGTTAAATTACACTATTGTGCGCTTTAAAAATGTTTAAAAGTTCTCACTTTCAAAGTTTTCTTTCTCACTTCTGACACCACTGTCGCGTGTTATGATTCGCGGTCGATAAGTTTAATGTGCCGAGGAATTGAAAACGCACTGTCTTTAAAATTAAGTTAAAAGATTTTATTTACTAAGAATGCACGTTCAATAATTTCACTATATTATAATACGCATTTTAATTTAATTTTCCCTGTCTATCAATTAACATTTCAAGTGTCTATATCACGAAAATCACTTCACTATCAATCAATATCGCCTTTAATTCGCACTCACTCTTGATGCAGTTTTTACTATTGCTCGGCTTTATATAGGGTCTCTAGTCATTCAATCCATTTCTCGTATATTGGCGAATGTCCTGACGAGAACTACCTGGGATATTCGAGCAATTCTGAATACCCGCAGTGACGTCACTTCAGATATTGATCATGAATCTACTTGGTCAATTCTTGTGCTTTTGAGTACATTCGTTGATCATCATGTTATTAATAGTTGCGACAACAATTGCGACAGTAGCTCGCAGAATTGTTTGGAAATGTAACAATATATTAGGGCAAAAGAGGGTAATGGGAATCACTTAAGCGAGAATTTAAATAAAAACTTTTTGAAAGATAATCTTCACTGCAATCATTTGTTATAAACGTATACTTTGTTAGTTTTCAACTAAGACCAGTTTTAATCACTTAGGCAATCACCTTTGTTCATAATGTTTGTTTAAAAAGAAAATAGGTTTGATTCCCATTGCACTGAGGTAGGGTAAATGGTGGTCGCCCTGCTGGCAATCAGAGCCAAGAAAAACAAACAGCACATAACATAGACATAGCTTTTTGCTAACTCCCAACCAGTAAAGTCTGCGTGAGCCCATTGTCCACCGAATTACTGTTACTTCTTCTTACTTCTCAACATCGCCTTGTATTCAACTCACACGCTCATGCGATCCTCCAGAAAGCAAAATTCGTAACAGGAACTAAACTCCTTATGTACAAAAGCTTGATACGGCATACCTTAGCGTATTGCTTTCCTGTGTGGATGACAATGCCTCCTGCGGTAGACGAGGAGCTACAGATCTTATTTATTTATTTTGCCAAGCAAGGCGTAGTTACAAACGAAATACATATGCATGAAATACAAAAAAAAAAAAAAACAAATTTAATTTAATCATTTATGAGGAAGGGGCGTTGTGGTCATTTAAAATTTGTTTCTTAAAATTGTACTTGGAGGTTGTTGTGGAGTAATGTACGCTAAACTTGTTGAATGCTTGTCTTTTAAGCGGCTCTTTGCTAGCATAGTTGGTGTGGTGCATACGCAAGGTTAGCATTGGTGTTTGTCTTGTGGCTCTTATAGGATCATTCAAGAGAATCTTGTCTGACAAGGATGAAGTTTGAACGTTACCTCTTAAAACATCAAAAGGCACGCAGGCGGACAATGCAGCTCTCCTGGAAGCCAGTGTAGTCAGGTTGATTAGTTGAAGTCGAACCCCATAAGAAGGAAGATAGTGGCAAGAAGTAGGCCATACAAGGATCTAAGGGCGAAGAGAAACTGTTTTTGCACTGATTCTAATCTACGGCTATGAATGTCGAATATGGGGTCCCAGATTGTGCAGCCGTATTCAAGAAGTGGACGGACAAGTGAGGTATGCAAAGATTTAGTAGCCCAGATATTTCTGAACTCTTTTGCTCTACGTTTAATGAAATCTAGCATTTTGTAAGCTTTGCTCAGGATTTCATCATAATCGAGGTAATAGCGGAGTTTCGTGTCTAAGGCTACGCCAAGGTCGACAACACTTTCGACTCTTCTAAGTTGTGTGTTATTAATGTCATAATCATGTAAGATGACGTTATTTTTTCTTGCAAAATTTATTATCTGGCATTTCCCTATATTGAGAGGAAGCTGGTTTCTATCGCACCACTGAAGGAGAGCAGCTAATTTGAATTGTAGAAAAGATACATCGGATAAGGATTGTATGCAGTGATAAAGTTTGCGGTCGTCGGCGTAAAACAGGTGTGGAATATCAGACAGTACTGTAGAAAGATCAGCGATGAAAATATTAAAAAGGAGTGGACCAAGATGACCGCCTTGAGGTACTTCAGAGATGATGCTGAACTCACGAGACAACCGGTCAGAAATGGTAATGTTTCCAATTAAGGTCTTTGTGACAATTTCCAACAACTCCAAATGAGGCAAAGTGACTGAATTAGAGTAAACATGCTGGAAACGATCAGCAAAGAATTCACAGATCTGCTCTGTACAGAAAGAGACAGAGTCATTATATGACATTAAAGAAGG
The DNA here is from genome assembly GCA_963969285.1 of Odontomyia ornata. Classification (NCBI taxonomy): domain Eukaryota; kingdom Metazoa; phylum Arthropoda; class Insecta; order Diptera; family Stratiomyidae; genus Odontomyia; species Odontomyia ornata. The sequence goes on from OZ017739.1 coordinate 48,092,364, forward strand.
ATAACCGGATGTTTTGCGCTTAACGTTAACAAAGTCGAAGAATGTTTTGGGATTGGAAATACTTTCCTCTGCTATGACATTAACGTAAGTTTGATAGGCCTCTTTTAATTTAATTTTGAATTCAAGTGCAAGTTCATTATACTCACTCTGAGTCTCATCGCTTACATATTTATCTTTTCTGAGGAACCTGTATAGTTTGTTTCTCTGGTTACGTAAATGCCTTAGATCACTCTCCAGACATGGTTCTGACATCTTATCTGTTTTCTTGATTTTCGGTACAAAAGATTCAACGGCGTCAGAGGTTATACAATAAAAGGTGCATAGAGACGTATCCAAATCTAACGTTGACAGAGTTCCGTTCCAGTCGACACTGGATAGAAGACTATTAATGTTTCCATAATCGCCATTGCGGAAGTCGTATACAATAGTTCTATTGTACGATATAGAATTGAGAGTATCAGGAGTGGACAAATCAACAGAAAAAGCTGATTGATGACACGTGTTAGAAAACAGATTCTCATTGTCATCAGTTAAATTGGCCACGGCTTCGTCGTACGCATTAGCAAAAATAACGTCTAGCCATATATCGTTCTGGTTGGGTGCAGGAGCTATCTGCTGCAAATCGTTACTATAGAAGGTGTTCATTCAGTTGAAATCGTTACAATTATGGAGATTCATCGGAAGAAGTCGACCGTCATTTTTTGTCGATCACAAATTTTATATTAGGTCTATTTAAATCACGAGTAATTATGATTTTATCGTCTTCATTTGTCATTGCAGTGATATCACTTATAATTTTACAGACATTGTCGTAAAAAATATCGCTCGATTTAGGGGGGACATAAAACACGCCAATAAACAAATTAAATTTTTACATTTTTATTTTGACCACTTTAAGCTGGAATAAATTATGCGGCAGGCAGTTAACTGGCTCGCTCATGAAAGAGTTATGTATGGCAATCAATACATCGCCTCCTCGCGACTGGCCAGTGCTAATCGGATCTCTGTCATCTCTGTAAATCCTCCAGTTACTATCCACAATTTCTTCATTAATGTGAGAACCCGTCAACCACGTTTCAGAAAGGTTGATAGCATTAAAATGGCACAATTTTGCGTCAAGGAAAAACTTATTTAATTTACTGCGCATACCTCCAAAGTTGTGGTAAAATAATTCGAGGCTTTGCTGATTATAGGGGGCGAAAAAATGTACTCTTGTTCTTTGTAGTGAAGAAATATGGTTGGAGCTTACATGAGATGTGTATATTTAAAGATCTTTTTTAGCCTGATTCAGACTTACACCTAACTCCTCATGAAATGAGAAATATACGAGCCTAAGAGCCTCAAGATCGATTGAAAGACCTTCCCTTTGAATTAAAATTTTCAGGCTGGTTTTTGTTTTACCGTCTATGCAGGTTGTGTCTGGAGCCTTGTATATATAAGAAAGGTAAAGACGAACGGAATTCATAGATTTTGTTATCTCTGAGTCGAGACATAAGGTGTCTTTTTTCTAGGTCAGGTCTTGACCTCATAGTCTTAGAAAGCGTCTGTCTAAATATACAAGACCTATCAAGAAACATTTCCGAAATAAAATCCTCTACAGAGAAACAAGAATAGCTACTTTCATTTATAATCTGATAGAAGGCAGCAAAAAACGCCAATGCAGCTGGGCCGTCCATCCAGAACCTATCATAAACAATCTCTACCACTCAACGCGATGTTTACTATCTGTCGCCCAACAAGCTGATCTGTTCGTAATCCTTTCCTCAATACATAGCATAGCTACTATCAGCCTTCCTTCTACAAACTGGTGGAGGAGGAAACCGACCGAGGATAGATCAATATCAAAAGCACCCCAACAACCAATGAAAAGTTCACATCATTCACACCCATTTCCCCGCAACTCCATTTATTCAGATAATTTTAACACCACAAGCCCTACCGGGAACCGTCCCCATTTCTCCATCCAACAATTGTAGACCTACCGTCGTATACCGCAGCATATAAAATGAAAATTAACAACTAAACTCATTCTCCTAAACTCAAATATTGTAATTAGGTTAAGTTAGGTTAAGCTAGATTAAGTAGCACCTTCTCATTATGTACAAACCATTTTTGCAGCCGCGGAAATCACCGCAGTTGCAGACATTAAGTGGTAGCAGAGGGGTGCATAACTCGGAGTGGCATACTGAGGCCGGCAAGCGCTCAGTCGTGTTGCGGGTTTTCCGAGACACCCTCTGCTCGTGCTGAGCCACACTACATATCAAAACTAACACAGAGGGAACGGAAGGGAGAGGAGGAGGTCAGCTTGAGAAATGAAAAAAAATATTTTTACTTACAACAGAGTCGCCATTTTTATTTGAAATAAGAAAAATAAACACAGCAACAATTTATGAAAAATAATAATGTTACAAAGTAAGCTAACCCCTTTGTCTTTAAATAAATTAATGAATTGACCGAATGAATTTCGAAACCGATGCTATAAAAACCAACAAATATTCTTAATTAAAAAATATATTAATTGATAAATAAAATATAAAAAAAACAAATTTTAAATATAGCGAAAATCAGTAAAATAAGATATCAAGAAAAATATGCAATTTACTCACCCCTATTGTTGCTGCTGAGCGCTCGCCAACTGAAGGGGGGCACTGAAAATTAACTTTGATTTAAAATATTAGCGCTACTCAAAACAAAACCCAAACTGGCTACTTTTAAGAAACGGCAATCCTTCTCTGCTGAGAGCTGGCACTATATTCATCCTTCAGTGATCCGGTAATAATTAAATTCAGATTAAAGTATGATTTTGTTTCACTTTTTCATTAATAAACGTTCGTTCTTAATTCAGACTTCCTCTTTTCATTATTTTTGAAATCCTGACACTGAATGATCCTTTTTTCCTATTAACTCTTCACAGCGTCCACCACAACTTGCATCCACTGTTACTGAGATTCTTAGGCTATTTAAATTTTTTTATCTATCTTGAACCGTCACTACTTTCTTCCGGACGCACTCACTTAATTTAGGTTTTTTTTTAGGGTTTTGTACTAAAATACAAAACCCTATTGCAATCACGACCTGTGTCCGTCTGTCCGTCCGTCCGTCTGTATGTCACAGCACTTTTTCTCCGAAACTATAGAGGCTACAGCCATGAAACTTTGTGGAAAGGTCAGAAGTGGTGACTTCTTGAAAGTTTTGGGATGGGAAAATTTTTCAAAGGGGTTTAAGGGGGGTCTCCCCATATTGGGAGGTGACCCCTCAAAAAAAATTTCACCATTGGTAGTCGAGTAGGGTGTCATTGGAAAGGTCTCAATGAGATCTTTTCAAAACAAGTCTTAAAATTGCTTTGTGAGTACCGAGGGGGGGCAGGGGAAGGGGAAATGTACGAACTTTTCGCGTACCCCCCCCCCCCCCCCCCTCGCGATTGGACACCTTCTATCCGAAAAATCTGAAAAAAATCATGAATGTACCCCTTAATGGGTACAACAACAACAAATATATGAGAAGTCGAAATTCACTCAACTTTGTTAGTAATAGTATGATTTATCGATTTTATGTTTTCTTGAATAAAATCTAAACGGTACCTTTAAATTCAATAAAGCGAACAGATGAGTATTTATAAGATTGATCTTTTCTGAAAATTTCATAAAGATCGAATAGTATTTAACGAAGTTATAGCGATTTGAATTTTCCTGTATTACTATGGAACAATATGCCCTGTATTACTATGGAAACATATGGCTATGGAGCCATATGCGCTTTTTACCGACTTAGACGCTACAGCTTTGCTAGGATTTGCATGAAAATTTTAGGAATAATAGGTATCATGAAGATGAGTACATACAATTGAAACAAGTCGAAGAGGCAGGAGAGGGCTCCTACCAAAAGGGCTTTGTAACCATTCTAGGATTCGAAAAAACAGGCCATGAATCGATGATTACAGTACAGAGGAGTGGCCCCTGAAAAAAATTTCATGAAAGGTAGCCGATATGAGTATCAACTGAAAGTTCTCTATGAGAGCTTTTCAAAACAGTTCTTAAACTGACAGTTCTTGCTTCAGTGGGGGCACAGGGGGGGGGGGGGGTAAATACATGAAAAATGTGTTTCCTTCCTCGCGAATGGACACCCGTGATCTAAAAAATCTGAAAAAATTATCAAGGGAGATATTTATGGGTATAACTATAACAAATACCTCAGAAGTCAAAATTCTTTCAACTTTGCTAATAAAAGTATGATCCTCGAACATGACATGTTTCTTGATTTTATTCATTACTGGTTACTGCATTTTGTAAGTAGAGTACAAAACCCTTCTGACATGAGCATAGGTCTGTCTACCCAACTTGTTTCGTTTGTTTAGCCGACTTAAACTCCAGCCGTACGCAATTTAAACTCTCTTATTCCTCCAGAAAAATTTTACTTTTTCGTTTACAATTTCACTACACTTTCAAACTTCCTCTACCAACTTTTCGATGATTTCATCCATTCCAAAACCTTCCCGAATCATAATCAAGGCTTTTTGTTCACGAATTTTTCGAATCCAAAATCAAGCCTTTAATTTTTTGCCCGTCGTCACCGAAAATTCGCTAAAACTCCCTCCCATCTCAACACCAAATCCAAACTAACTGCAATCCCGCAATCCTTTACCTTCTCCAATTCCCGCTGCCGTACCACGGTAACGTAATCGAAGTTCAACACACTTCGATTCCGTTACCCACACATCTTTTCCATATCGACAAAGGCAATAATTTGCATAACCGTGATAGTGTTTGGTTATACCTGTATGCAAATCGTCATATGTGCGGAAATAATTGCTTTTGCTGATATCTCAAAACGAGTATTTTCCTGCGCTCGGGAGAAGGGTCCCAGCGGAGCCCTCGGATGAGAATCCACGACGCTATCACCGGAGCCATCTTCTGTTGATCTCCCATTCATTTATTTAGCAACTTCAACTATGAACCTTTCTTAATGGGCATGGAAATGAAATTTTGTTAGTAGGGACAGGTGGATGAATTTTTGTTAGTATAACAAATAAAATTTTGTTAGTGGGAGATAATACATAAAATTAGTTAGTATGAAGGAAGGAAGTAGGAAAGTTAAGAATATTACTATATTATATTCTTGTATTTAGAAATAGGGTAAGAGGGTAGGATTGAAATGAGGAAATAAAAATTATAGGGAAATTGTTCAATGTTAAGAAAAAAATAAAGGTACAGATAAAAAGGTATATCTGCCCAAAAGAAGGTGAAGATGTTACGGAGGCAATTTGAAGTTGCGAATGGGAGAATGCCGGTACACCGGAATTCGCAACACTATGTGAGTAGATGGTAAAGCCTCAATAATTTTAAAAATCGTCAAATTTCAATTTGTATTGGTTACGGCCGAATCTTAGACATAGTCCATGTTATTTGGCATAAGTATCGCTTTCAAATTATACAGCGTTAAACAGGTTATATTGGCAAGAAGAGTGAGAGTAATTGAGGGAACCTGATGGTAAAAACACGGCAAAATTTTTTAGGGTGAACGAGCGTAACGCACATACACAAATGCATTTTGTTGATCATTTGGTAGGGGAAATTTTATACAAACGCCGGTAATCATTCCGAATTGAGCATTCGGTGAAGAAGGTAGTCTTCATGAAACGATTGCCTTTCATTGATTTGCGTGCAAAAATGGACGCGTGGATGCGAGAAGCTACGCGTTATTTAACAAATTTATGAAAGCGGAGGCCATGTTCAATTTCAGGAAACAACACGACAAATATCACGATTACAATAGTTAAATTGCGTATTGAAAATCCATAGAAAATTAACAGTACGCATAATCTTCATAGAATCACATTATAATAAGCAAGTTTACAACACATTAAGAAAAATATGCGACTAAAAAAGATATTCAAATTTGGAATATATTTTTCAGAAAGCGGAAAAACACGGAGGATTGAAATAAATCTAATAGAAGTATGAGTCGACCAACTTTAACAATCATAAAACACATTTTTGATTCCAGTTTTTATTACCTCGTGCACAATTCAAGGCTAAAACATCAATTCTCAATTGCGTATCTCTCTGCCCGCTTTCATGTTGCCCGCACGATGTTTAAGGATCCAATGATCCTTTTGACACATACACTCGCAAAACGTGTATCGTATACAAAAATAGGTTGGCTGAACTATGCAACGAGTAAACATAAGGGCGTAAGCGCGAAACTTGTTTGGATATGGGTTTTTACCATTCCCGTTTGAAAAAGCCCAATGTACGTTAGAAACTTAACCCTTTGTTTCATCTTGTTGCAAATTTGCTACATTCTGTTTATCACCCTATTAGTACTTAAGCATTTAACGTTTTGAAGTTATTTCATGGTGTAGCATCTTTGCTACATATCACTGAGTAAAGTTGATGTCACAATATTCGGGTGGAGTAATATAGGTGATCGTGTTCCCCGGTTCATTATAACGGGATGCTTGTCTGAGCACGTTCGTGTATGATATTCAAGTTGTGAAAAGTTGAATTTGGTGCATTAATTACACAAATAGTAACGAAAATAATAAGAGAATCAATAAAAGGAATCAGAAGGTAAGCTAACTATGTTTTGGAACACTTTTCATGTGTAGTTTGTGTATCTGGTACCTCTAAATAATAGTGTTGCTAATTTGCAACACCATGGAATAGAAGTAGGATAGTTTTTTCTCAAAGACGAGAATAAATGTTTTTGTTTTGATTCCTTTGTTGCCAGTTTTAGGACAAAATATATATTTTGCTTTTGATTTTTGTCAGATATGTCGTGGAGAAAAAAGGTCCCAAAGAAAAATTGACAGATACCGAACTGGAGGACATTTTGCAACATATGTGCGACAGCGAAGATGATTTGGATGAGCGTTCGGACTTTTCGGATACGGATAGTTTTGAAGATTCAAATCATATCCCAGTTGATGAGAGGGAGAGTGTCTTGTGGAATGAGGAAGAAGACATCGAAGAGGAAACTGAAGGAGTTGGTAAGCATGACGACATTATTTCAGATACTCTTTCTACAAGTGCAACAGAAAAAACCATTCCAAAGTTGAAACTCAATGCTCAAGACATTTTGTGGCGTAAGAAAACTCTTCAAATTGGCGAGGATAGTATTAGTTTCAAGGGTAATTTAGATCTTCCGAAAGAAGTTATGCAGTTAGAGACACCGTTTGATTTTTTCAAATACTACCTCACTGATAGTATACTAAATTGCATAACTGAACAAACGAATCTTTACTCAGTTCAGAAAAATCCGAATAAACAAAGCAACGTTTCTACTGAAGATGTACAAAAATTTTTGGGAAAATTTATATGTCAATCAACAACCCTCCAAAAACTCGTTGGTTGTGGAGGCATGATATTGGTATTGCAAATGTTCGCAATACCATGACAATAAACGAATTTGAACGCCTCAAATCTGCTTTGCATTTCAACGATAACAGCACCATGCTTCAGAAACAAGACCCAAAATTTGACATCCTACATAAATTGCGACCGTTCATCACAGAATTAAATAATCGTTTTGCTTCAGTGCCAATGACAAGCAAACTTTCAATCGACGAACAAATATGATCCACTAAATGCAAGCACCAGTAAAAGCAGTACAATCCAATGAAACCGCATAAGTGGGGGCTTAAACTTTTCATGCTGTGCGACACAACAGGATTGTCTTATGGCTTCGAAGTATATAGTGGGGCTACTAACTGGTTTACTCGTTTAGTCCCAGGCGAATCAGCTTTAGGAGCCAGTGGGAACATTGTAGTTTGACTGGCAAGAAACATACCGCGGAATATGAACTACCAACTTTACTGCGACAATTATTGTACATCGCTTCAACTCTTTGTACATCTGACCAACCAAGGAATTTATATGTTGGGTACTCTCCGCCAGAATAGAATACCCAATAACCCGCTTAAGCCTGAAAAGGTATTCAAAAAAGAGCTTCGAGAAACTTGTGAAGAATTTGTGGCAAATATTCAAGGCATTGATTTATGGTTAGTATCCTGGAATGACAACAAAATAGTAAGTCTAATTTCTTCTTGCTATGGGAAGCTGCCAACTCATAACGTCATGCGATTCGACAAAAAACAATGCCAAAAAATTAATGTCACATGCCCTAATGTCATTCAAGAATACAATAGACACATGGGGGGCGTTGATTTCCTCTTCGATCTAAAAAGTGGTATTTACGACTATTTTTTCATCTTGTGAAAGTTGCAATTGTTAATGCATTTTTACTGCATCAAAGAGTAGCCAAGTCGAAAAATAAACAATGTTCTAAAACAGAGACAGTCTAATTAACAGCTCAAAAGAAAAGAAGCGTGGAAGGCCTTCATTGAGCCAATTGCAACGTGAAATTGAAGCAAAGAAACATAAGGAGCCTGCAGCACATCTACCTCCCATGAATGTTAGGATGGACCAACTTGCTCATCGGATAAAATACGAAACGACCCGTCAAAGATGTAAGCTGCCTCAATGTAAAGGTTTCTCTCATTTCAAGTGTGAAAAATGTGCGGTTCACTTATGTTTGACGAAAGGCAAAAACTGTTTTAATGATTTTCATCTGAATTAGTTTACACCCATAATTTCATAGTGTCGCAAATTTGCAACAAAGGATATTTCAATAACAATAATGAAAAAAAATATTGGCTTCTCAGAAATGTGTCTTTTACTTCTTTATTATGATAATCCATGATTGCATGTAATGCTATTTTTATTTTTTAATAATTCATGAAATGAAGGGTTAATAAGGATCTATCTATCACTTGCCAACTGACAGATCTCTGTCGGGTATCGCTCCGGAGTATCGGAGGCTATTCAGGTTGTAGCCTTAATTATTACCGGCTTTTTACCTTGAATGCACCAGATTCCTAGAACTATAGCTTTTAACTTTCAGATAAATTAGTTATGCAACTTGTTTGAAAAGTTTACTTTGCCTCCAAGCTTTTACTCATGCTTTCATCCTAACAATAACTTCTATTTTGCCTGTAATTTCAAGAAAATCCAATAATGCTGACACACAGTTCATAATGAACAAAGTTCTTCATGTAAATGAGGTGACGAGGTGCACAAACATCAATAATTTCAACTAAACAGGGAGGAGAGTCCTGGATGAGTACTCTCAATTCCCATAGAAGTATTACCCCTGAAAATAAACTTTCCATGTGACATAAAACGATTACAATAACTAACACCATCATTAATCACAAAACATCCGTGAGGCATACGTAGGAAAAATTTGGCGGTTTCAAAGTTAGACATCATGAAAGCCACAACGCATAAATTCAACACCCACCAGCAGACGAAGCAAAATAAGGACTCCATTGTGCGGAAGTCAATTTACATTTTCAAGGAAAAACTCATCTTTAAATCAAGTTAATGAACAGTACATATGATAAATGGCAAATAATCAGGGAAAATCTTTAAAGTTGAAAAGAACTAGCGACTTCATTAACGGGTTAGCAAAATTCACCAGAAGATAAATTTCTCCTTTGACATTGATAAATTGCTTAGAAATTAAGATTCACTCGACAAAATCGAATATTTACGGCACATTTAACAGACTGCTACAATGATTTCTTAGCCTAATGATTAATATTTATCAAATTTCACGAATTTCACCGAATAAAGTATATTCGCTAATGGGTTTAGCCTTCAGTGAAATAAAATGTATGCAGATAATTAAATTACCGAAACTGCTGCCATTGGTTCGAGATTCAGAATGTATGTTATTCTTATAAGGAAAATCTTTCGGTACAGAATGAGGCGCCAATGAGGTAGAAGGATGAGTTTGAGATGAAGCATGTTAGGCATTTAATTGGAGATAATTATCATAAAAGTGAACTCGTATAAGATATTCAAAAGGAACCAGAAAAAGATACTCAAGATTTGAAATAATATGCCGCCGGGCGTATAAACACGCTTGTTCTAAGAAATTGAGCAAAGAGAATAGTCTGGAATGTATTCCTGCGTAGACTGCCGTCAAAAATGGCGTAATTTCGTTTGAAAAGCAGCCAACTGAAGCAGCAGGAGGTTCCGTGCTCTTGTAAGCACGAGAGTAATCATTTTATAGAGAAGTAGCGCAAAAGGTAAAGTGAACACGTGCAGAATAAAACGAGTCCTGTTGCTTGTGGTGTTAGCTGGCGGGAGAAAAAAAGGATGAGGTGACTAGGAGCTGAGTTCACCAGGATGGATTTTGGTTTTATTGTTTTCTTTGAGGACTATAAAATTTTATTATAGTGGCACCTGCCAAGCAATTTGCAATTGGTAACGACTTCTTGTAATTAGTGATCAGATTATGAAAAAACTCATCCCTTAGTTGGGTAAGGATTGTTATTAATGTGGTTGACGCTTTATGTTGTGGTTTTATCCGATTATGAATAATTTTGGCATGCTGTGCATTTGAAGCAGTCAAATACATGTGTAAGTATGTGCGGGTACATAGTTCCACACAAAGTCACGTAATGCTTTATAGATGATGATCTTAACGAGTAGTTAGAAATTTATTCCCGCATATGATGCCCATTTCCAAGAACAAATGTTAGAATATTAAGGCAACAAATTACGATGATTTTTAAATGTGTGGGAGTTTACTGTGTGATGCGGAAGAGGCAAATGATTTTCAAAGTTGATCCTGATAATTCTATGAAAATATAAAACCTTTTGAAAGATTTAATCTGCAGGAATTTTGAAAGCATACCCAAAGGTCGTTGAGTATTGAAAGTGCTTTTGGAGTTTATTTGGCTTCTATTTGATTAGTAGGCAAGAAATTTTATCAAATAATTAAACATGATTAAATCATACGCTTAGATTGGAATAATTTTTATGCTTCATTATTTAATGTTTATTGTAAAAATGTAGGAGGATATAAAATTTTGATGTGAAAGATGTTATTTCATCAATTTGACCAAAGGTAAAGTCTGTAATAAAATATTTCAAATGAGAATTTGAAATCACTCACGTTCTTCAACCTGCATCTAACTAAATACAGGGTTATCCATTTCGTGACTGGGAAAGTATAATCCTGCCATTTGACATCTGTCAGAATTCAATGTCTTCCAAAGCGTGTTTCTTTTAGTTTAAGGTTTGCCATTTAGAAATATGGATCATTTGGCAGTCGAAGAACGCGTTAAAATTATTAAATTTTATTATAAAAATGGTGATTCTGCTGTATCAACATTTAGGGCTTTACGAGCCGATTACGGTCGACATAATCGACCTACACAGCAACAATTTCGAACACAGTGTGAAAATTTGAAGAGACTGGATCGGTTATTGATATTGCAAGGCCTGTGCATCATTGCAACATTCGTTCAGCTGAAAATATCGCTGTCGTTGCTCAAAGTGTGAAGGAAGACCTTAATTTGTCGATTCCTCGACGTGCTCAACGTTTGGGCTTGTCTTGCGGCTCATTGTGGCGGATTTTGCATTTGGATTTGCATCTCTATCCGTACAAAATCCAACTCACTCAAGAACTTAAGCCTCAAGACCACACACAACGCAGAATGTATGCGAAATGGGTGATTGAAAAACAAGCCATTGATAACGATTTTTCGAACAAAATTTTCTATAGTGATGAGGCTCATTTTCCGCTCAGTGGTTACATAAATAAACAGAATTGCCGCATTGGGGCTCTCAAAATCCTCAGGTGGTCGCAGAAAGGCCTTTGCATCCGGAAAAAGTGACCGTTTGGTGTGCATTATTATTAAAATGTATCGATTTTATAGTTTTTGTTAACGTTTAAATATTCAAATATAGGATTCGTGGCGACACCACATCGCACGGTCATTCTGCAAAACACTAATACATTTGACATTCATAGCATTGTAATTTTTGTACAGTCACTTCCCCTCTTACATACAGCATTCATTAAATTAGCACGTATAAAATATAGTCGCTTGCTTGTTTCATTTTTCTTTAATTGTTTTTTGCTGCGGATACATCGGTAAAAGGTAAAATCTCAACAGGTTATTAAGCCCAGACAACGCAAAATAATTAGGGAAAAGAATTTTTGGTGAGCAAAAATTGAGGGTGACGCAATAGTTGATACGATTGTGAAATTCACTGACACAGCACAGGCAAACGCGTGCAGCGGTACGAACGTTCTGGAACAATTGTATTGTATTGAACAGAGTAGCTGAGCAATTGGTGTTACGTTTGGATGAAATTTCGCGGACAAATCGTTGAAATTTATTTTATTTGGTCAAAAGGAATAAAATAATAGCGTTGCAATGGAAACCGAAGTAATTAAAATTGACAAGTTACAAGATATTAGTCAATGGATGACGTGGCGATTTCAAGTGAAAGTATGTTTGAATGCGGCTGGTTATTTCGATATTGTTGATGGAACAAGTAAATCGCCCGTGGCAACAACAGAGGATCCAAAGGTGAAGGAAATTGCTGAATGGAAACAAAAAGATGCTAAGGCTCAGCGGATCATTGTTACATCGATTGGACGAAAACCAACACAGCTCATAGTTCGTTGCAATACATCGGCTGAAATGTGGACAAAATTGCATGCTGTATACGAGCAAAGGCACGATGCTGGTAAACAATTGTTAATGGAACGATTTTATTCATACAAGTGCAATTCATCGGACGATATGGCTACAAATATTGCAAAATTGGAATATTTGGTGCAGCAAATACGTGATGCTGGCAATGTAATTTCGGATGAGATATTGATTTCGAAATTAATATCAAGTTTGCCGGATGAGTATAGTCATTTGAGTAGTGCTTGGGATTCAACGGCAACAGCTCATAAAACATTGGATAATCTAACACAAAGATTAATGTTGGAAGAGCATCGCATCAACACACGAAAAGCTGAACGTGGTGAATCGGCTGAGAAAAGTGAAGCATTTTTCGCAAAACGGGATGGCGATAAAAAGAAGAATAAGAAGAGTCAAGGTGAAAAATCACAAAGCAAACAAAAGGGTCGTTGTTTTAAATGTGGTAGCGATCAACATTACAAGCGGGATTGCCCTGATTTGAAGCATTCCAAAGGTGACAAAAGCAACAAAGATGAAACTGAATCGAAGGCATTTTTGTGTGAAGCGAATGAATCAATTTTAAAGCAACAACAACGGGATTCTTGGTTTGTCGACTCTGGTGCAACATCTCATATGTGTAATCGAATCGATTGGCTTGAAAATTACGAGAAATTGCAAACACCCATTCCAGATACCATCGGTGATGGATCGAAAATGACAGGCATTGGACGCGGCAATGTGAAAGCATTAACATTCACAGGTGAGAAATGGATTTCAAAAACATTAGTTAATGTTCTTTTCGTACCGGACGGGTGCGTGAATCTTTTTTCATCAATAAAGCGTTAGACAATGGTCACAAGTTGAAAGCTGATGCGGATTCATTCAAATTCTATGATGAAGACAAAGTGGTAGCGATTGCATTGCGTAGAGGTGGTCTATGGCAAATGATTATACAACCTATTGAAGCATCGGAATGTGAAAAATCAGCGGCACATGTGGCAATGAAAACACTCACATTGCAAATGTGGCATGACCGTTTGGCACATCAGCATGTTGCATATGTACGAAAAATTTTACGAAATCGGAACATTGAATTCATCGATGAGGATTTTGATTGTGATGGATGCGCATATGGCAAGCAGCACAGATTGAGTTTTGAATCACGTGTAGAAAAGTCAAAGGCATGCGGTGAAATAATCCATGGTGATTTATGGGGACCATACGATAAATCAATTGGTGGATCGATATATTTTGTTGTATTCAAGGATGATTTTTCACACATGCGATTCATTTATTGTTTGAAAAACAAGGCTGAAGTCGTTGACAGGCTCAAGACGTTCATCAAGTTTAGCGAAAAACAGTGGGGCCATCAAATCAAGGCATTTCAATCGGACCAAGGAACGGAATGTGATAATGCTGAAGTGAATCATTTTCTTGAGGAAAATGGAATTCAACATCGTCGATCTGTCAAACACACACCGGAACAGAATGGATGTGCAGAACGTGAGATGCGTACGATCGTTGAATCAGCACGTTCAATGGGCTCTTTCACACGGGAATGGTAAAAACTCATATCCAAACAGGTTTCGCGCTTACGCCCTTATGTTTACACGTTGCATAGTTCAGCCAACCTATTTTTGTATACGATACACGTCTTGCGAGTGTATGTGTCAAAAGGATCATTTGTTCGTTAAACGTCCTGTGGACAACATGAAAGCGAAGACAGAGAGATAAGCGATTGAGAATTGATGTTTTAGCCTTGAATTGTGCACGAGGTAACAAAAACTGGAATGAAAAATGTATTTTATGGTTGTTAAAGTTTGTCGATCTAATGGATTTATTAGAACTTCCGTGTTTTTCCGCTTTCTGAAAAATATATTCCAAATTTGAATATCCTTTTAAGTCGCATATTTTTCTTGTTGTGTTGTCAACTGGCATATTATAATGCGATTCTATAAAGATTATGCGTACTGATAATTTTCTATGGATAGGCAATTTAACTTCATTGAAATCGAGATATTCGTCGTGTTGTTTCCTGAAATTGAACATGGCCTCCGCTTTTATAAATTTATTAAATGACGCGTAGCTTCTCGCGTCCACGCATCCATTTTTGCACGCAAATTAAAGAAAGGCAATCGTTCCATGACGACTACCTTCTTCACCGAATGTTCAATTCGGAATGATTACCGGCGTGTGTATAATATTTCCCCACCAAATGATCAACAAAATGCGTTTGTGTATGTGCGTTACGCTCGTTCACCCTACAAAATGTTGGCTTGTTTTTATCATCAGGTCCCCTCAATGCCTCTCACTCTTCTTGCCCATATAACCTGTTTAACGCTCACTTTTAACGCTGCGTCTGAAAAAGCCCAATGATACATGCAAAGGGTTTGAATGAAAATTTGTGGGCGGAGGCTGTAAATTTGGCCGTATATGTCTTAAACACCATATGAATTGTGGTGTGGTAAACCGGCACAGGTTGAAAATCTTCGTTCGTTTGGCACTGGTGTATACGTTCATGTACCGAAACAAAAACGTCGTAAAATGGAACCAAAATCAAAGAAATGTATTTTCGTTGGATTTGACGATAATATCAAAGGTTATCGTGTTTATGATCCGGATACAAGGAAAATCGAGGTGGTTCGCGATGTGAAATTTTTATCGGATGAATTTAATACAATAAAAATCTTGGCACAAGTACACGGTGGTCAGGAAAAAGCGGTACAAACGGATGAGAATGGGGATGAGCTCAAGCCTGAGCAATCGAATGTTGAACAAAATAAAGCGGAGTCAAGTGATGCATCAACGTCAACCGCAACGGCAGCAACGGCCGAACAACAACAACAACAACAAGAACAACAGGCGGCAAGAATTGTCAAGCGTGGAACAACGGGTTTGACTGATATTGATGAGGACAATATACTTCGCGTACACGTAATCGAAATCAAACGACATTGGTTGCAATGGCACTTATTGCAATTGATGATGAGCCTCAAACGTATCGGGAAGCAGTTGAATCACTGAACAGCGATAGGTGGTTACAAGCAATGCAAGAGGAATACGATTCACTGGTGCGAAATAACACATGGAAATTGGTCGAAAAACCACACGATCAAAAGGTCATCGATAATAAGTGGGTTTTCAAGGTGAAAAGTAATCCGGATGATTCAACTGAACGATACAAAGCGCGGTTAGTGGCACGTGGCTTTAATCAACAGCATGGAATTGATTATGAAGAAACGTTCAGTCCGGTGGTGCGTTTTGATTCAATTCGGACATTATTTTCAATTGCAGCGGCAAAGAAATTGAAAATGCGACAATTTGACGTGAAAACAGCATTTTTATACGGAGATCTACGTGAAAATGTGTACATGAAACAACCGATTGGATTCAGCGATGATACAAACAAGGTATGCAAGTTACGTAAAAGTTTGTATGGCTTAAAACAAAGTTCAAGATGCTGGAATCAAAAGATTAAGGATTTCATCGATGAATTCGGCTTTAAATCATCATTGGCTGATCCATGTGTTTTTGCAAAGTCAAATGGGAAAAACACAGTTATTTTATGTATTTATGTTGACGATGGCATGATTTTTGGTGACAGTGATGATGTGATCGATGAGATCATTTGAAGCAAAAGTTCGAGATAAAAGTAATCGACGCCAGGTGTTTTCTTGGTATTGAAATTGATCGTTTGAACGACGGATCGATTTTTATACATCAAACGGCATATGCCCGCAAGGTTATTCAAAAGTTCAACATGGAAAATTGTGTTTCAGTGAGAGTACCAAGCGATACAAATCAAAAATTATCGCAATACGATGACAGCGATCCATCGAATTTTCCGTATCGACAACTTGTGGGCAGCATTATGTATTTGGCAATGGGAACACGACCTGACATTTCGTATGCAATCGGCGTGGCCAGTCGTTATTTGGAAAAACCATCGATCACTCATGTGAATGCGGCGAAGCGTATTTTGAAATACATACATAAATGGTACATTGAATCGTGGTATTTTGTACGGCTCTACAACGTGTGAAATTACATTCAATGGATACAGCGATTTGGATTATGCTGGCGATCTTGATACACGCAGATTGGATAATTTTGAGTTATTTTTTCCCAACTTCAACGTTTAAGGTGCATGCTTTGAACACTTGATTCAATTTAATGAATGACTGAAGATGAGTACCTACAATAATAAGTGAAACAAGTCAAGGAGGTTGGAGAGAGCTCCTAGCAAAAGGGCTTTGTAAACATTCTAGGATTCGAAAAAATTGGCCATGAATCGATGATAACAGTACAGGAGGATAGCCCCTGAAAAAAAATTCATCATACGTAGCCGATATGAGTATGAAATGAAAGTTTTCATGGGAGCTTTTCAAAACAGTTGTTAAACTGTCAGTTTTTGCTTCAGTGGGGGCACAGGGAGGGAAAAACATGAAAAATGTGTTTCCTCCGTCGCGGATGGACATCTGAAATAATTATCAAGGGAGATATTTATGACCAAAAACCTCAGAAGTCGAAATTCGTTCAACTTTGTTAATAATAGTATGATCTTCGTATTTCAATTTTCTCCAATAAAATCGTCTTTGACATGTATCTTGATTTGATTCGATCTGGTGACTGCATTTTGTAAATTGAATACAAAACCCTTCTGACATGAGCGTAGGTCTGTTTACCCAGCTTGTTTATTTTTCATTCAATTTTAATAATTTTCTGCATAATGCAAGAACATATTACAGAGATCCATAATCTCAAGTTTCATCAAAATCCGCTGGAAAATGTGACTGCTAGAGAGCCACTAAAACCTGAAAAAACGCATATTTAAGCCGACGCCATTTTGAAATTTGCACATGCATGATCACCAAAATATCTAAGTCTGTAGATCTAAGTAATGTCTATTTTGAAACCAAGTTTCATATACGTCGAATCAAAATTGCGACTTTTAGAAGCCTTTGAAGTTTTGAGTTTCAACTGGCTGCCATTTGGTTTTTTGTGACCTGACCTCCAGTTTTTTCACGTAATTCTTTAGATACTTATAATTTCTATCTAACTGCCGAATTTCATGAAAATCTGTTGAAAGCTTTAACCACTATTACAACAGCAACATTTTGCACGTTTTTCGACTTTTGAGCGGCTGCCATTTTGTTTCTGCCGTACCGACTTTAGATTTTTTATTGTGAGATTCATCACATATATCAGTGAACCTTTGTATCGAATTTCAGCCAAATCGGAGCTACACTTTGGTCAGAATAGAAATCACGATTTTTCGTCTAAACTGGCCGCGATTTTGTTTTTTGCGAGGCCGATATAACTGGTTCACGAACTTAACCGAGATATTTACCCCATACACCTTTCCTGAAAATTTGGTGGAAATCGGAGCAAAATTGCAACCTCTAGCGTGGTCACAAATTTCGTTATATCCCATATATATATATATATATATATATATATATATATATATATATATATATATATATACATATATATATATATAAATAAATATATATATATATATATATACATATATACATATATATATATATATATATATATATATATATATATATATATATATATATATATGTATATATATATATATATATATATATATATATATATATATATATATATATATATATATATATATATATATATATATATATATATATATATATATGATGCTCTCCGCAATAGGTAAATTTCTCGCGAGAAATTTACCTAAAACAAAAAGACTACTTGGTCAGATGAACAAATGTGTGTGTCTACAGCATTTGCCAGGCAGGATGGACGAACCTGGCACAAGGGTCTTTGAGAAGGAGGGTTACTCAGGGTAGCTGCATAGGTCACGGCTGGTGTTTTATTTTTCCCATTCATTTGAGCTTTAATCTCTTTTCGATTTCATGAGAGCCTCGCATTCTTCTTCGTAGCACTACAGCTCCTCTCGGGCCTTCGCTTTCTTTAAATAGCGCCTCCAACTGTCTCGGGACCCAATATACGAAATCTGTAGCCACAGAATTGAGTCTATACAAAAACAATTTTCCTCTTTGCCTTAAGATCTCTGTACGACCCGACTTCTTTTCATAATCTACCATCTCACGAGGATCGACTTCAAACATGAAACCTGACATCACCGCTTCCAGAAGAGTCGCTTTGTCTGCATGTGTACCTTTCGACGTCTTAAGGTGTAATATTTAAGTTCCGTTTTTGTCAAACAAGTTTCACTCTCACGCGACCCTGTTAGAGCGACTAGGCACACTCCAATGTTAACCACAAGCACGCACAACACCAATTATGCAGCCAATTAGCCGGTTAACAGTAAGTAAACTTTATTGAGACTTTTTATAACTTGACATTACAGAGTATGCTTAATGACTATGTGACATTTGACAGTATATGGATGTCAAATAAACTTTGACGGTTAGAAAATATGTATACTTATTTTACCTCAGTGTTTTTTAGATATGTAGACTGCCATTTGCTCATATGGTTTACGACTTGAGTAGTTTGACAAATAAATACGTTAAAACTTAATCTAAATCTAACCCTAATATAAATTTAATCTATTCCTACATCTAACCTAAAACTATAAGCTGTTTAGTACAGCACTCGAATTTATTTACATTTATGTATATTTATCTTGTGGTTTTATTTTATTACACTTATGCACTTACTAAATTTATAAATATTTTATTTAACCACGGTATGTGTTCGGTTCAGGTGAAACGTAAAACGCCGGTTTATTGGTAGTTACGGAATCAATGGGATCGTGGTGGTATTGTTCAAGGATTTTAAAGGGACATAGGTAGTAGGGATTATTATTTGTGGTGGTAGGCTCGAAAAGTGCGCGAATACATTGAAGGGGGTGCTCCCGCCACTTCTCTAGGCGTTTTTAAGACATTGCCAACATGTAATGGAGAATCGGTTCTATCTCCGTATCTTCGTAAAGGATAGAATTCCTGTAGTACTTCTTATGAGGCCGTCTGTATTTGGATAGGCATTTCCTAAGGATCTTCCTCTCGAAGATTTGGATTTCTTCGGCCGCAGTAGGCGAGATTGTTAGCCATGCCGGAAACGCGTAGGTAATGATTGGCCTAATAAGAGTTTTGTACATTAACACCTTAACTTTTGGGCAGACTGATTTCGAAGAAAAGAGAGACGAAATAATTGCGGACGCTGCTTTCGCTTTACTGAGAATTTTCCTTGAGTGTCTATTCACCTTAAGTCGATTGTTAAAATGGACTCCAAGGTATTTGATATTTTCCTTGAGAGGGATGATTTCACCAGCAATATGTGCTTGCACATTCCTACTTTGAGATACGACAAGACGGTGCCCTCTCCCGCTGGCATTTCTGAAGCAGATCAGTTCCGATTTGCTGGCATTTATTTCGAGCCCCCAGTACTTCAGATATTGAAAGATGTTGAGGACAGAGCGCTGCAGTTTTATTTGGGCCATCTCTGGGAGGCTATGGGTGACCGTGAGGAGGATATCATCTGCATACATTGCTATATCGATATTCGAGCAGTTTGGACGTGGGATATCATGAAGGAAAAAGTTGAACAGGGCGGGACCGAGGATAGAGCCTTGTGGGACTCCCGATTTGATAGGGATAGGATTTGAAATGAGGTTCCCCAGTTTAATTTGGGATCTTCTATCCGAAAGGAAGCTGTATAGGATTCTGAGGATTGTGACCGGACAGGATGCCATTTTCAATTTGTATTTGAGCCCGTTGATACAAACTGAGTCGAACGTATTTTTCAGGTCTAGAGCACAGGCCACTGTGCACTCTTTCTGCCGAAGATTGCGGGTGACTCTATTGTGCAATAGCATTATTGCATGCTCCGTGGATCGTTCACGTTCAAATCCAAACTGAAAATCGGGGATCAGGGGACTAGTAAATTCGTTCAAGTTTCGCAGAAAAACTTTTTCAAGGGGTTTACCCATGTTAGGCAAAAGGGAAATTGGCCGAAAATTATTAATGCTACCTTCGTAGCCTGGTTTTGGTATTGGTATTAGTTTGCTAACTTTCCAAGGTTTTGGAAAGCATCCATTATTAATACAATTATTGTATAATATCTTCAAGAAGGAGGAGATGGTCTTTCTGCACTTCTTGAGTATTCTGCTCGGGATACCATCAAGGCCGTGGAGGGCTTCTACTTCCGTTTTCGAGGTGAAAAATCCGGCGAAGATTGGATGTTGTGGAGAGGATGCTTTATTATAACTAGAGAATATAGTTAAATAAGATCCCTCGTACCCTTCCGTCGTTAGTAGAACCTCTGCTTTAACGTTGTTGTTCAAAGCTATGTTGGATGACTCACGGCGACAATATAGTTGTTTGAAGTATTCCTCACATGCAACGATCTTTTCAGATTGTGCAGTGAAAACTTCGTTCCCTCGCTTTATAGGGTCTTTCTCAATGTTGAATTTGGAACTTTTACGGCCCGTGAATTGATTCATCGTTTTAAAAACATCTGAAGATGGTCGCAGTGATATCAGTCTGCTTTTATAGAAGTTGTTGACTTCTGATCTGATGCGTTTTTGGATTTCACGGGAAATGCTCGTTATTTGCGTTTTAAGTTCCAAATACTCCTCATTGTACCGGTTAAAGCTTCGATAGTAAATACGCTTAAGCCGTTGGAGCATATGCTTCCGAGTTTTTATTAATTGAAGAGTCTTCTGAGTTAGACATCTATAAAGCGGGCTGCGTGGTTTCTGGAAAGGGACGTGCTGGTCTAGACACTCTATAATGGCAGATGTTAGTGCTGATATATAAGTGTCTATTTCTGCGTTCGAGAGAATGATATTTTCCGGTGAGAGATTCGGAAGGAGATCTTTGAGGTCTTTTCTGAAGTTGGCCAGTCTATGGAATTAAACGGTCTATAGTGAGGTGGGCAAGTAGGAACAGGTATGTGTGATCTAAGGGTTATATTGAGATGGAGGCTATGATGGTCCGATAATGAGGTAAATGTGGAGCAAGTGAAGGGAATTGTGGGATCGTTGAGGTCAGAAGTTATTATGAAGTTGTCTAAAAATGAGTTCCCTCTGGGAAATGTTGGGACCCCAGCATTTGCTATGGATGCCGAGAGGAGGGCGCCCGCATGGAGCCATTCAAATAGATAGTTCCCGTGGGTATTTCTTGTGGAGTCCCCCAGTGTTGGTGTCTGGCATTAAGGTCTCCTCCTAGTATAAATGAGTCGTGGGATGAGGCTGTTACGAGGATTTGGTTAAGTGTAAATGGGATCTAGGGACCTAGATTGCACGGGAGATATAGAGAGCCAATAAGGATTTTGGCTGGGTTTCCATTGGGTCGCCTGGTGTTGAGCGTTGCTAACGTACATGAGGAATTATTTTGTTCAAAAAGGATTTAATGGATATCTAAATCATCCCGAAACAGTATCGCGGTACCTCTGCCACTGTCATTCCGAAGCACATGGTAGTTCTCCAAACGGACTTTGTGGTGATGGTTAAGAACTGTTTCGTTCAGAAGAAGGATGTCGGGTTGGGAGGATTTGACCAAATCAGCAATGTAGAGCCTCTTATAATGTGAGATTAGGGAGTTTATATTTAGGGATAGAATGGTTAGTCTATTTGCAACCATAAAGGTTGAAATAGAAATTGAGGAGCGCCATTGGCTTCTCTTGGTCAGGAGTGGTGTCAAAGTATGGGAGGAAAGCCCTGACCTTGGATAGGAGTTCACTGGGAGAGACTCCCAGCCACTCCACGGTTATTTGTTGTAGGCGTTCGACGGGACTAGGAGTTGGTGAAATAAAATTATGGGTCGGAGTTCCACTCCTTAAAACCTCTGAATATGAGGGTCGATTGGAGGGAGGGGCAAAATGGTGTGGGGTTGTAGGGGCCGGTGTAGTATTTGGGTAGCTGGGGAGCGGTGAGAATCTGTTTTGAGGTGCCATCCGTTTGGCTTTATTTTCGATTGCCCTATCTAACAATCTTTTCCGTTCGGGACAGCCGGAAAAATTGGCTGGATGCCCATGGGTCTTGACATGGTGCAGAATGGCGCGGTTTCCGGCTTGTCCATATTTTTTTTGTGGGGCAGCTTTCGGAATTATGCTCCTCCCCACATGCTACACATCTCATGTGGAATCTACAATTGGTGGATACGTGCCTGAATCTTTGACACCGATAGCATTGCACCAGATCACTCCTTTTGGAGCGTTCCCATACGGCTCTCTGGTTCAAAATATAGCGCAGCTTTATCATCTCGTTCTTATCAGCTTGCGATCCCACTGTAACTCTAAATAAATCAAGGTCGATTTTATTTGCTCTCGACCATGCAGTTGTAAGTGAACTAACAGTCTGGAGGCCTAAATTCGGGATTTGTCTGGCTATGTCCTCTCGAACAGCCTCCGCTCCAAATTCTGAACTAATCCCCCTTAGAATAACGACACATCTTTTCTTTTCTTTGGGAGTGAATGAGTATTCCACTGCTTCCGTGTTTTTAAGCAGGTTCATAATGTAGTCGTGCGCCTCGAGTCTGTCCACTATGACTTTAAGTCGGGAGTTTGACAATTTAGTGATTCGGTACTCTAGACGGGTACCATCTGTAAGGACGTATCTGTCCATGATACCTTTAAGTACCGTTGCTTTTAAATTTTCACTGAATATTGGTGGGAACCATACCTTCTTTACTCGACTGTTAGCTGCGTTTGAGTTATTATTATCGTTTGCCAGTGCGCTGAAAGGGTTAGTGCTAGGTGTGGGTGGGATTGGTATAGGAACCGGGGTTTTACGTTTGGTAACTAATTTACCCTTTGCTACTATAAATTCATTTACCTTACAGTTAATGAGGTTAATATCTTCGTTGAAGCTTGAATTCTTTGCTGTTGTATCGTCCGCATCCATCATGTCCGAAGGCATTTTCTTGCGTGCGGCTTTGGTCTTTGGTTGTTCTGCCATCGTGTTCACTTACTCCGCTGTCGTGTTCGCTTGATTCGCCATCGTGTTTGCTTCTTGACAATAACTACTCCATTTTGCAGCCTTTGTAATACTAGCCACGGTGTATTTTATGAGCGCTCGCCCAAGATGAAGTTTCTGCTTTCTTTCGGTCTTCAACCTTCAAACTTTATGCATATGATCTTGTGTGATGAAATATACTTATAAATTTTCGTTTTCTAATAGGTTTTTTTATAATTTCGATATTGACCAATTCACACGCGTGTTGACCGTTTCAACTTCCAAACGTCCAGCCGGTTAACAGATGCTGTAACATCTTCAATAAATTTAGCGAGCATTAGTCCCCAACCACTTCCGAGTCCTGATTTAAGTCCAAAATATTACAAATCTTCAATTCCTAGACAACATTTTTATGTGCTTTCTAGTTTTGTTTTTAATTCAATTTGCTATGTATTTGATTTTAAACTGTGCCTTGTTTGGCGAATAAATAAATAAAACTTGCTTTACAAGACCCTTCTGGCAGGAGCATTCGCGTGCTAATTCAGCTTGTCACATTTTGTTTCAGTTTGTCTTATTATTTTCATGACTTTGATGTGTTCCCCAACTCCTGTTCAAATTCAACGAGCAAGGACCAAGAAGGCAAATTGACAATCTCCATGAACTTAATTTTCCTTCTTGTCCGTTATGAAACAAAGTGAATTTAGATATCTTTCATCTGAAACTGATTGCAACCAAGAAATAAATATTTACCTGTTAACATCCTGCATTCCAGGATATGATTATGAAATGTTGCAGAATAATTCATTCGTTTGCAGATACGAGTACGAATGTATTGTTTCAATAGAGAAGGAAGACACACTATTAACGGATAGAACAACATCCTTCCGCTGAACCACTAAAATCGCGCACTATTGCGGATTTTATCTGATAATACAATTCTTCTTCAATATCCAGCAAGGACGAGATGTTGGGATAAAATTTGAATTTATTGTAGCGGAAACGATAAAAATTGTTATAGCTTGATTGGATACTGCTGTTGATTTAGTAAGATATTGAAGGGAATATTCTGTTTGAAGTTCACGCGCTACAAATCGATACATTTTAACGAAAATACCAGCCAAAGGACAAGGAGACCCGTAATGTTCGCAGAGAAAGAGAAGTTTATCGTGTTTTTTCCATCGTATCCTGGTCAAATTGTTTTGTTTGAAAATATTTATATGAGCGAAAGATATACGTTGGGTAAGCGTTGAAAATTGAATTCAAGGAGGATGGGGTGGGCAAACATTTGAAAAGTGATTACAAGTTATGGTTAATGGAAATTTGATATCTTGTTTCCTCTGAGCGATAGATGTCATAATATTGATTTTCAGTTTTGTATCAGATTGTCCTCGGTCTTGTTGAATCTTTATGGGGTTTTGGCCAATAGCGAATAGAATAAAAAGAGGATATTCCAATTCCTTGTGCGTGTAGATTTCATGTAAAATTGCATTATAAATGGCAAGGATAGGATACAATACAATTGAGACAAAATAAACTTATGGCTAGCTTGCCTAAAAACCGTTGAAGGTCAAAGAATTTGAATTTGTAGCGTTCCAAATGAAAACATGAATATGTATTTTTAAGTAGCTGGAACTCTTCAATATTATTTTTCATCGAGAGCCAGAGCTCTCAGTAGCAATCCTTTGAAGAGTATTCCCAAGGTTCTATTTATGTATGCAAATGAAAAATGTTTATCTTAGAATTTTATCATTTCCAAGTGAATGAGGTGGAACTGAATGCTTTTTTTTTGAATGAATACTTAATAGCATCATAATTCTTGACTATATAAAATAAATATTTGATAATTTTAACGTTGACAGCTTGATTGCTAAGATTTTTGGGATCTTTATCCTGGAAATTCAATCCTCGATTGTGTGTTGTGTAATGCTCCATTGAGGTGTATTATTTGTGTTTTGTATATTTGTTTCCTTACGGTTTAGTTATTAAAAATATGTAAGAAAAAAATTAATCAAATATTATTAAAGAGTTTTGGGGAAGATAGAGAGATCTGGAGAGAGAGAAAGACAAAAAAATAGAGAGAAAGGACCATAGAATGTCTGTAATTAATTCTTCAAATATACCACCCCATCGAGCGTGCAAAAAGTAATAGAGCGCTCTCTATAATTATAATTTTCCTCTATTTCCTACTTCCTACAGAAAATTATATACTAACAGTTGAATTTGATAATAATCTTCGTTTATTTTTTCTGCATCCCTACCTTGCGTAACCGCATTAATATTCAGTAGCTAAACCGTCTGAATTTTTGTCATAATAATACACAAGTAACACGAAATAATTTCGTATTATCACGCATTAAATACTTCCACGTGAACATTTCCTTTGAACTAGTTCGCTACATGTAAAAAATATTTCCTGAAGATAATTATTCCTGACCACGCGATTTGATTAGATGTTTCACCGTGAATATTAATTGGCCCTCGGAAAGGATGTATAAAGCACTTATTTATTTAAGTATTTATATTAATTTTGGTTTTTGAAAAATTTTAAATTTTGTGGTTTTGAAGATTAAAAAAAAAGAAAATTAAAGTAAAAACTTTATTGAGGAATTTTTTTAAACACTGACAGTAGGTACTTAAGACTTATTTTACATTTGACAGTAGATAGATGTCAAAGAAACGTTGACAGTAGAATATGTATTACAGATACAGTTTATCGTTCAGATCAATTAGAAGATGCCATTCGCTCTTATGGCTTAACATATTTAGTGAAAGGTTTTTTAAATAAATAAGTTAAAACTAAAAAATAATCTAAATCTAGACTAATCCTATACCTAATCTAAATTAAATCTACAACTACGCGTAACATAATTCTACTACTAATCTATTTTTATTCCACTCTGATGCATATACATGGTGGGCACTATAGTACAGGGTTTCCCAATAAGAAGTGTTATTTTGATATTTAAAAAAATGCCATTTTTTAATATAAATGATCGGATGTTTATTTCATTAGAAAGAAGAAGGTATGCCGTTAATAGTGGAAAATAACATCAGGCAAATTACCACCACGACCACGCTTACAGAACCATATCCTTTCCATGAAATTTTCCATAACCAAATCGGAAAGTGGCAGCCCTATGTCTTTGATAGCCTCACGAATTCCATCTTTGAGGTCTTGAATTGACGCTGGGCTATTGGCGTAGACCTTTTCTTTCACGTGGCCCCAAAGAAAGAAGTTGCAAGGTGTTGAATCACACGATCTCGGTGGCCAATTGTGATCACCTCTTCGAGAGATAACACGGTCCGGAAACTCGTAAAAGATCAGTGGTTTCGTTGCTTGTGTGGCACGTAGCGCCGTTTTGTTGAAAGTAAACGTTGTCTAGATCAATGCCATCCAATTTCGGCCATAAAAAATCATAAATCATCTCTCGATAGCGCAATCCATTCACTGTAACTGTTGCTCCAGCCTCATTTTCGAAAAAGTAAGGTCCAATGACTCCGCTGGACCATAAACCGCACCAAACAGTCACACGTTGAGGATAAAGAGGCTTTTCAACAACAACTCTTGGGTTTTCCGAGCCCCAGATGCGACAATTTTGCTTGTAGATGAAGCCACCGAGGTGAAAATGGGCCTCATCACCCAACATGATTTTTCGATAGAATTCCGGACGTAGTTGATGATCGACCGGCTTGAGTTCTTGTGTCAACTGAACTTTATAAGTCTTAAGACCCAAATCTTTATGCGAAATCTGGTGTCATGACGTTTGTGGAATGTCTAATTCCAAAGAACGACGAGGGTTTTCTCTAACAATTTCGGCTACAGCAGCAATATTCTCGGCTGTTCTTGAGTGCCGTGCATGGGTTTTATTCTTCACATCACTAAGTTGTTCCAACAGCTCGAATTTTTCCACCAATTACTTTATTGCGGTCCGACAAGGTGCTTCACGACGACCCAAAAGTGTTCGAGTTTTACGAACCGTCTCTGCGAAACTTTCACCATTTTTATAGTGAATTTTAATAATTTCATTGCACTGTTGAAGCATGTATTGTTCCATTTTTATTAATAGCATAGTTTCTGCTTTTTAAATGTCAAAAAATGACAGCTTTAAAAGTGATATCTACCGAAATAGTAGCCTATTCAAAATAACACCTCTTATAATAATAACACCTCTTATAGGAAAACTCTTTAGTTTCTTTTTAAATCACATGTTATTTTGACACTGACAGCTATTTTCCGCTCAAAATTATGTTAGTCAGTCAGTATTAATCTTCCGCGAAACAAAATGAATCGATCTACGCTTGAACAATGTTGGGAAATATTAAAATCGAACTGAATGCCGATTTTTCTCAAAAATCATATTTTTTGATGAGGCACATTTTCATCTTGGCGGCTATGTGAACAAACAAAACTGCCCTATCTGGGGCTCAGAAAACCAACACGTGATTGTCGAGAAGCCATTGCATCTTTAGCGAGTGACAGTGTGGTGTGGATTCTGGAGTGGTGGCATCATTGGACAGTTTTTCTTTGAAAATTGAAATGCTGTTTCAGTCAACGGGGAGCGCTACAGAGGCATGATGACCGACTTTTTGTGGCCGAAATTTGGGGATTTAAACTTGACTAACCTTTGGTTTCAACAGGACGGCCCGCTATGCCATACAGCTCATCAAACAATCGATCTTTTGCGCACAAAATTCGAAAATCATGTAATCAGCCGGCATGGCGATGTCAATTGGTCGCCTCGAAGCTGCGATTTGACACCATTGGACTTCTTTTTATGGGGTGCTGTGAAAGATCGATGTTATGCAGCAAATCCACAAACGATTCTAGCACTAAAATCAAATATTCAACAACCCATTGCTCAAATAGTGCCGGAACCAACCAATAATATCTAGGAAAATGAAATTGTTGATTACAACTAACGAGAAGAATCGCTCTTGCAAATAAAGCCTAAATAGAAGAAAAAAATTTGATTTTTGTTCATTTTATGGCATTTTTAAAATAAAACTTAAATTTGGCCCGCTCTATCTATCTACAACTCCGCCGTAGACGGTCCCGAGCCCGTTTGAGAAAGGAGGAGGGAACCCCTTGCTTCCCCAACCCATAGCTTTCATGATTCCTCATCCCAAATCAAATGGTGGTAAATACTCTTTGGGTCGCACATTGTGTTTACTGTTTTCCCAATAATGGGGTATGAAATGCCGAGGAATGCTAATAACTGTAAATACATCTACCACTCTGCTACCAAATCCTACTCGCACCTCCTCTGTGGAGAAGGTAGAGGGTGAAGGTGAATCTTCTGCGCCTGATAACGGAATCGAAGTAATAACCATGCCACCAGGATGTAGGTTGAGCGACGGGCTAACTCCCCGTCCCTGTAAAATACTAAAATGTTTCGAAACCTGCAGATTGGTCTTGGAGTAGATAGAACTGATGGCAACGACTTCGCAAACGAAAAAAGACCTATGGCATTGGACCCTGAAATGTTAAATCACTCAATTACCCTGGCGCTGTTAAGGACCTTTTACAACAGGGCAGTCAAGTTCAATTAAAAATACTTGCAATCCAGGAAACAAACTGGCCTGGAAACGACATTCAAGACATGAAATCGCACACAATATTCAAAAGTGGGAAGCCTACTGGAAAACGAGAACTCGGAGTGGCGTTCATTGTGGATAGGGAGTTCAAATCACACGTCATTGATTTTAAGGCAGTCAATGAACTGTTGTGTGCAATCCGCATAAAAGCGAAATTATTCAAAATTTGGCTGATTAATGTTCACCCCCAACCGAGGAAAAGGAGGAAGAAACGAAGAAAACGTGCTAGGGTCACCTGGAAGGACTAGTTGACTCATAGTCTACAAATCACACAACAATAATTCTGGGTGATTTCAACGCTAAATTTTGCAATGAGCTATCTCATCGGGGAACAACGAAACGAATGACAACGGTTGGCGCCCGATTGACTTTGCATGAAGCAGAAATCTAGTCATACGTTCGACTTGCTTGCCACATTGACGGAAGGCAACACACAAAACCAGATCGATCATGTTCTGATCCAACAACGTTGGGTCTCGAGCATACTTCACTTCCGTTCACACCTAGGAACCAATTGTAGTTCAGATTATTACTTGATCAAATTAACCTATCGATGTCATATATCAAAGCCATATTCAGCGAAGACCAGCCCGCTAGAAAAATTTGACATCGAAAGACTCCAAACGGCGTCTGTGGTCGAAAGTTTCACGGAAACCGTCGACCACCGGCTGGCTCCCATCTTGTCAGACGCATAGTTAAAGTCAAGCAACGAGCTCTGGATGGAAGTGAAAGCGGCTGTTAAGACTGTGGTAGAACAGACGATCAGACAACAAGCCTGGCGCAAGAGAAATGCATGGTTCGCTGATGGGTGCCAGAATGCGTTAGATAAAAATAATCAGGCATACAAAGATTACATAGGCAGGAAAACCAGGACGAAGAGAGAACACTATGAAATCTCAGAAGAGTAACGAATAAGATAATTAGAGTTAAGAAAATAAAATACTATGACGACCAATTGAGAAGTGTCGATGTAAGTCTAGCAAGCAATAACACAAGACAAGCATACAAAATAATGAAAAGCCTGAAACGTGGTTATCAGCCAAAAACCACGCTCTGACGTGATGATATCAGCAATATCACCGCTGAAGAAATCAAGATTATGGAAAGATCTTCTTGTTCTTCTTAGCACTACAGCCCCTCTCGCGCCTTCACTTCCTGCAAACAGCGCCTCCAATTGTCTCGGTCCATTGACCGCGTCTTCCAATTCCGAAATCCGAGCAGTGAGGAGCTGGCTTCGTCAACCGAGTAAGGCCAACGATTCCTCGATTTCCCTACTGGTCTCCGGCCTTCAGTTCTCCCAACGAATACCTTCTTGCGTATCCGTTGCTCGTCCATACGATTCATGTGGCCAGCCCATTGTAGCTTCCACATCCTTACAATTGTTGAGACCTCCGGTTTGTAAAAAATTTCATACAGCTCATGGTTGTATCGCATTCACCATTGGTCCCCGTCAAGCTTCGCTCCGATTATTCGCCTCAGAACCAGTCACTCAAAGGCGTTCAATATATTTGCGGATGCTTGGGTTACGGTCCGTGTTTCACACCCATAGCTTATCACAGGTCTTATCACAGATTTGTTTACTTCGAGCTTTGTTCTCCTGTGTATGCTGCCGGTCTTCAAAATCGTCAAAACAGAACAAAAATTTTATTTGCGATCTGTATTCTTCGGCGTATTTCGTCTCTTTCATTGCCCGTTTTCGTTATTTTGGCGCCTAAATACACAAATTTGCTAACATTCTCGATACTGTATTCGCCAAGTGTGATATTTTGTGTATTTGAGGTATTTTTCCTTGACTGCGTCATGAGATTTGTTTCATTCTCATTGGTTTGTAGCCCTACTAGTTTTGCTTCGCTGTCGAGTTTCACGAAAAGTTCGTTGGCAGTTGTTGATGACCGTGACAGAATGTTGATGTCATCCGCATAGGCCACTACTTGGCTTGACTTGTATGGTAATGTACCTCGCGTATTGACAGTATGACGTACTCCAGAGCCAAATTGAATAGCAATGGGGCCAGCCCATCTCCCTGCTTTAGTCTGATATTTGTGTTAAAGGCATCGGTGAGTTGGTTATTGATGCGGACTTGGGAGGTTGTCGACGTCATTGTCATTTTGGTAAGACGGACCAATTTGGCTGGGATGCCAAAGCAAAGCATTATTTGGTACAGTACGTTCCGATCAATACTGTCGTAGGCTTGCGTGAAGTCAACGAAAATTTGGTGTACGTCTATGTTGAACTCCCAGCGTTTTTCAAGTACCTGCTTGACTGTGAACAATTTATCTGTTGTTGATCTACCTGCCCTAAAACCACCTTGATACTCCCCAATAATACTGTGAGCGTATGATCCGATTTTATTTTCTAAGATTTATGAAAATATTTTGTACGCCGTACAAAGTAGTGATATGCCTCTATAATTTTCGCACTATAGCTTGTCGCTTTTTTTGTGGATAGGGAATATAATTGATTGGCTCCACTCTTTCGGCATATGTTCTTGTTGCCAAATGTACTGGGTGACTTTGTGAATAGCTTTATGAATACTACTGCTACCATATTTGATGAGCTCCACTGGAATCTCATCGATGCTCGGCGCTTTATTATTCTTTTGGGCTTTGATGATGGAACAAACTTCATCCAGAGTTGGTGGGGCCAATGGAACCTCTCCGCAGACGTCTATAGGCTCCGATGCTCTGGAGCTGTGCGGAGGATTAAGGAGGTTCTTGAAATATGATGCCCATCTTTCCTTAATCTTGGTTTCATCATCATTCATTTTTGGCTGATAACCACGTTTCAGGCTTTTCACTACTTTGTATTCTTGTCTTGTGTTATTGCTTGCTAAATTTACATCTATACTTCTCAATTGGTTGTCATAGTATTTTCTTTTCTTAGTTCTAATTATCTTATTTGCTACTCTTCTGAGATTTTCATAGTGTTCTCTCTTCGTCCTGGTTTTCCTACCTACATGTTCTTTGTACGCCTGATTCTTTTTATCTAACGTATTCTGGCACTCATCATCGAACCAATCATTCTTCTTGCGTCGGGCTTGATGTCCGAGCGACTGTTCTGCCACGGTCCTAATAGCCGCTTTCACTTTCATCCAGAGCTCGTTGCTCGTCTTTGACGATGCGAGCCAGCTGGTTGCCGAGAGTCTCCGTAAAATGTTTGGCCACAGACGCCGTTTGGAGCCTTTTGATGTCAAATTTTTGTAGCGGGCAGGTCTTCCCTGAATACGCTTTTTATATATGACATCGATAGGTTAATTTGATCATGTAATTGTCTGAGTTACAATTGGCTCCTCGGTATGTACGGACGTCAAGCAACGTTGTTGGATCAGAACATGATTGATCTGTTTTTGTGTGTTGCCATCCGGTGATACCCAGGTCATTTTATGAATGCGTCGATGTGGCAAGCAAGTCCAACGTATGACTAGATTCCTGCTACATGCAAAGTAAATCAGGCGCTGGCCGTTTTCATTTATTTCATCGTGGAGGCTATATCCTCCAGGCGTTTTCCGATGAGATAGCTCATTGCCAACCTTAACGTTGAAATCACGCAGAATTAGCTTTGTGCCGTTTGTGGGCAATGAGTCGACTGGTTTTGTCACCAGGTGATTGTAGAACGTTTCCTTCATTTTTTCGTCCTTTTCTTCGGTCGGGGCGTGAATATTAATCACCCAGATTTTGAAGAATTTCGCTTTTATACGGATTGCACACAACCGTTCATTGACTGCCTTAAAATCAATAACGTAAGATTTGAACTCCTTGTCCACAATGAAGGCCACTCCGAATTCTTTTTTTCCAGTAGGCTTCCCACTTTTGAATATTGTGTGCGATCTCATGTCTTGAATGTCGTTTCCAGTCCAATTCGTTTCCTGGATTGCCAGTATTTTTAATTGATATTGACTGGGTCCTTAACAGCGCCAGGGTAATTGAGTGATCTGACATTCCAGGGTCCAATGTCATAGTTCTTTTTTCGTTTGCGAGGTCGTTGCCATGAGTCCGATCCATTTCATTATAGACGGTCCCAAGCCCTTTTGAGAAAGGAGGAGGGAACTCTTGTTTCCCCAACCCATAGATTCCATGATTCCTCACCAGCAGATAGGCCTCGGAATGGATTGGACAATTTTAATGAAAATCTAACTTTCACTTGTCAATTAATTCCTCTTACAACTGTTTTCTTAAAATCACTTCGCACTCAAACAATCAATCGCATTTACTACGCGTTCCACTATCTGTATATCGCAGTTTTCTATCGCGGTTGTAATGAATGATCTCCCCATTCATTCAGCTCACCTTTATATAGGGCCTCTATCCGTTCAATGCAGTTCTCATACATTGGCGAATGTTCTGCCAAAAGGTATCTGGTATATTCGAGCAGATTAATGAATGGAGCAGTGACTCACTTCCGTATGTTGATCATGCTTGGTGGGTTCTCGTGGTTTCGAGTAAATTCATTTTGTTGATGTTTTTAATGGTTGTGAAAACAATTGCGACAGTAGCTCGCAGAATTCTTTGTACATGTAACAATATTTTGACATAACGTCAACAAACAACAGTCGTGGATGTAAAAAATATAGTGCACAACTATTTGAAGATTGAGAGCTTCGCCATGACCATATGAATAAGAACTTCGAAAATGCATGCAGCGATGCGATATGCAGACTTCAAAAATTCTTAAATCCCACTCTATGCACCCTTGCTCCACCATCTTTAGACGGTCGGCAATATTCCCCACTCGATGCACAATGATAATGAATGATTGTTACTTACCCACGTGTTATTATGTCTAATCGCCACTGTTTCTGTTTTGTTTCGCACAACGGTATGAAAACGACAAACGACAACCAATTACAAAGTGTTTCCGTCTAGGCCACAACTTCTGTTAGAACGTCAGATGCACTGTGATCGTAGCCAATAATCATAAGTAGCGCCTACATTGAGCAAGTTCACACGCTTCAGTGTGTTGCCAGTTGCAAACAGGTTAATCAGGTTTGCTTAGGCGAAAGGGACGCGACGTCGAGAGAAGCCAAAATATACTAAAGAGGTTTGCACATGTCAGGACAACCAAGCAGCACGATCTACAACAAATGCATGCCAATCAGCTTCGCCTCAGAAATTTTTAGAAGTCTCAAGGCAATCGTTCATCCTTCGATAGTTCAAAGGGAAAGATCATGCGAATCATGTATGGCAGATGAGAAATGTATGCTTGGTCCTGGCGAGAAGCCCGTGACAATGCTGTGCGGTTGTGGGTACGTCGTCTACACTTGACGATGGATGGCAATGGAATGAGTATGATACACATACAAAGATAAAATGTGTATCGTATAGAAAATGAACATGGGTAGTATGTTGAGCCCGGTAGATCTGAGACTAATTTGTTTGCGGTCACATGTAAACTCGTCTATTCAACTGCGGCACGAACAAAACGATTAAATAAAAAAGCCAAATTTGACAAAAAATTCTAAACAATTTCTCATTTTTGGCTCTAAATTCAGTTATAATTTGCTAATTTATTATTTTTAAGATTTTTTTTTCGAAGTGCTGAGAATTTCAGGAGAAGAAAATACACATTTTTTTTATTGGTGAATAAGACCTACGGGCCCCTTTAGGAAGGCCGGGCCTATTCCTATCATTGGTGCTCGTTGGCTCTTCAAATTAATTATGTGTGGCAACCATGTCAAACGATGATCTACGGTAAGACCGAGATATTTCATTGCAAACACTCTTTCTAATTTTTCGCTGTTAATCTTTAGGTTAACTTCTATGTCTTCCTTCCTTGTTTGAAAATAATGTATTTTGTCTTTGCAGTATTCAATGCTAGCTTGTTTTCGATAAGCCATGACCGATTTTGGAAATCCAAAATGTTCCTCGAATTTACCATCGAACCAAATACTCCATTTCATCAGTCGTGAAGGTTTACCTCTAAAATCATAATACACAAATTAATTGATTTTGCACTGTGGTTAAATTGAAATTCCTTGTAACCGACACTCATTAAAATTACAAAATTCATACCACTCCATTAGTTATTCATAAATATCTGCGCCTAAAGATAGCATCCCTTCCATTCTTGGTCCTTTCAATAACCAAATACTCATTGTCCGCCTAATTTAATCGATTGGGAACATGTTCATCCCTTGAAACTTTGTTCTAGTTCATCAACAACAAAATATTCATTCAGGTTCAAGGTTGTTAACCAATTTAGATTAGCTCCTTTGTTTTCAGGTCATGTTTTTGGTAGTAAATTGGTAAAACAGGACCAGGATGACGCTTTTCTCTCGTATTTTGCTTACAGGGAGAGGTTTTTACATTTGGATGATTTTCTCTCGTATACACGCAGGACTAAGAATTGGGTTTATCCTTTTTCAAGTAATTATTTCTGTTTCATTTTGTTGGGTTTTTTACTGATTCAGGGAAAGTAAAATTTGTTTATATTCACATGAATCGTTTCTTAGGAAGTCAGTTTAATAAAAAAGTGCTCAGACTTTTTGGTGAATTTCCTGGAAGAGAACGGTTTCGAAATTATCAAGTCAAGTTGTTGAAGCGAAAAGCATTCTTGAGAAGGCACAAACGTTAAAGTTTGTTTTTTTATAAAATTAATCAAGGTATAGAATATTGGAAGATATTTGTACACTGAATGGGTTATAATAAATAACCGAAGAGAAGTCTAAAAGGGAACTTTGGTGGCTTAAGTCAGCAATCACAAAAAGAAAAATGTTCTGTGAATTATGATTTGCTTTACGTTATGTCTTCTTGAGAATTCAATCAAATATTCAATTCAATTGGTTTGAAAATTTAATTTAAATTTTTTTTTATATTTATCAGTGCAAGAATATAAAAATCAAGTGAGTAAACAATCCACTACATAGGTTACTAAGCTATATATGTATACAAATAAAATATAATCCTAATTTTACCTCACTTCTTACAAAGAAAATTAGGCTGTTAATTTGTATCATCAATAAGTTGTCCCTCAAGTGCTGTTCCATCATGTTCTTCTGTAATGTCTCTTTTGTTTTCTCTTACACATTCAATGCTGGTGGAGGATAATGGACCATGGAATAGTCTTGAGAAACTTTTCTGGCGACAATTGATTCGATAGGAGCTATTAATTTTCTTATCTTTCTGCTATCATTTCTGCACGTGGAGTTATGAATAAAAATATTATACATTAGAAGGCATTAAGTTACTGCATTTTTACAAACGAATGCAGTTTCAGGTATAAAAAATCTTGTTTTTAGGTCTGAGTGACACTATAACTAATTCTTTTTGAAATTCCTTTGAGAATCACGAAATCGTCTCCCTCGAGTCAACGGCCTTGAAATATTGAAAACAGTTTTCATTGCTTGTAATTTTCGGCATAATCCTCAAATTAAAAGTAAATGTTTAGAGTGCAATGTTAAACATTTGTTGCGTTAAGTTTAAGAAGTTTACGTCACACCAAGCGATTCCGGTTGGGGGCCTTGGAGTCCCGACTAGCCTATGGAGATGGGGTAGGAAAGCACCACTCGCCAACGCTAGTATTGCCTTCAGGAGCCGATTGGCGAGCTTAAGGCTCCCCGGAATGGTCCTTCCACTAAAATATCCGCTGGTGACCTTGACCCGCATCGTTGAGCCGTCTATCACCACTTTCACTAATGGAAAAAAAACACCAACTATACAAATTTGGAATCCCCCGACAGATAGAATTCCTATTCGCACTAACTTGCACTAAAGAAAATCGAGAATCCTTATTCGCACTAACTTCCACTAAAGAAAATCGACTGAGAAGATTGAAATCCCCGGCGGGAAGAATTTTCATGCACTCCAGGCGTAATCTATGCCTTCCACTGACACTGCTCGCTTCACGCGCGAATGCACTGGCTGAAATACTCACAAAACACGAAAATTTCATATTAAAAAAATTAAATGGTAGTTCATGATGATCTCAGTTATTATTTTATAAATAATAACTGAGATCATCATGAACATCATGAAATAGTTCAAGTTCCTTGCACTTACTTATTTTCCTTACTTCCTACGTTGGGGGCCCCATCGATGGTCAAAATTTTCGCACTTCAACTCACTTGCTGCCCGAATCAATTTTTTCCTTGTTGTCTGGAGCAAATTTCCCCTCGTTGCCTGATTAGATTCTTCCACGCTCCTTCCTTCTAATATTCGCACCCGTTGGCTCTTTATGATCCGCACGTTCTTCCTTCTCCGCTGTCCAAGTATCTACAAAAGAGACCGCTTCCACCGTCACTGGCTCTTTTATCACCTTGTCGCAATGGCTTTTTGACTTGAGTTGAAGAACCTAATTTCAAGGCCACAACATTTACCAAGGCTGATCAACCTTGCAGTGTTTACCTCGGACACAAACCCAGTTTTTCTTGGTGGTCATCTTTCTTTCGCGCACAGTCCTGCATTATCGATAACAACCATATCGATTTATTTATTTATTTTTGCCGACAATATAACTTGCCTATCGCACAAATTCGTCTGCAACGGAAATGAAAATTGTCCAATTGGCGACGATGAAGAAGGATGCGAAACAGCAACTGAGAAGCGTCCTGATGACCATTGCTCAAAATACGAATATAAGTGTGCTGATAGATCGTGTATTCCTCTGGGAGTGGAATGTGATGGGTAAAAGACTGTCCTGACAATTCAGATGAAACGGAAGGATGTGATCTTTTGGAGCAAAAAAAATTTCTCCTGTTTTGCATCGCCCCCAAATGGTGTACATCCAGTCAATAATACATAGGCCAATACACCAACCAACCATATATCAGTTTGCAATGATGATGGATCATATTGTAGTACTTCAAGTACGACATAATCGGGTGTGCCAAGAATTTCACGAATCGCCATTCCTCGTCGTGAGAGCGGGTTTGAAGTTCGGTGGTGAAGGAAAGCTGCTTCCTTTTTTTTCGCTTAATACCTAACCTTACTTAACGCGGATAATTTACTTTGGTTATACTAACATTACCTTAGTCCTTCCCACCAGGACTTCAGCGCGTGGGGTGGTTCCTTGGTAATATTCCGACTAAAATGTTAGAGTGCAAGGAATCCTTCCCTTCCAGGAAGGGCTCCGGGGTTTTTTTTATTTAATTTTATATTTCGTAACACATTTTATCAGCAACTATGTGTATTAAATCAATTTTCAGCTTTTGCTGACCACGATGCTTAAAAATGCTATTGACCTTTCTAAAAGCGGTGTCAACCCCAAAGTGAGCATCGTTAAGCATTTTCCTCTTTATTTCTCGCAACCCAAATCAATTTCACAACTGAGCTGTAACTTTTCAACGTTTAAGTTAGATTATCAAAAACAGTTGGCAACATAAAAGGATTCACAGTCGGTTCTAGAATAGTATAATTTGTTGACTATTCAGCCATCCTAATTCAAGTCATCCTCAGCTTTGTTGTCACTGTATTTGCTCAGCACGTCATCTTTTTTAGCTTCTTGGTCTGGAGGTAAGGCCAACATTCCTAGATACCTTCGTTTTTGGCTGACTGTCTCCGGCAAATCTTCCACCACATGGGGCAAGACCTTCGTGATGATATAAGGGCCCTTATACGGTGGTACAAGTTTCTGAGATACGTTGGAAGCCACGGTTGCTTATTCTATGATGACCAGATCATCGCGCGAGTTACGTCATGGCCTATACTTACCAGTAACATCAAAGCTCATACTTACCTCAGCATAAATTCATCAGCATAAGTTCATTCATCATAAATACATTCAACCTAAATTCATAATTCTCAAAGAGATCAGTTTCCAAATTCTTGAATTTCAGTCTAGACACTTTGTAATCATTTTGTTCATCATTTTGTTCAATTCTCATATTCACTTGCACACGCTGCTTAGCCAGCATTAACTTAGATTCAGACTTTTACAATTCCATGTTAATTTCAAGTCGGTCTTTAATTAAACCTTGTGTAGTAAACATCTCAAAAAATAATAAATCAACTTTTAACTTAAACTTTGCTTTTTTTTTAAATCAAACGTTAAACTTAACATAATTGGCGCAGTCGTGCGGATTTTTCTTTTTCCAAAAAAACGTTTAACATATTCTCAGAAGTATACGCGGGAAGTTAACGGTGCGAAATACGGCTTGAAACGTAAAGTGAAGTGAAGAAGCTGACTAATATTCAACGTTGCAAGGAATTGGCCAACGGATCATTGACCACAAATCAATCAATTCTCGAAGGATTATCGAGAAAATGAAGGACTCAGTCATAACTATTTTAACGTAATTCAATTTTATTGAACACATTTCCTTTATTTCATTCATAAATTCCTTATATTTGATTCATAAATCCTTTTATTTATATTTTTTTATTCATATGTTTATTGTGTGTGTGCCAAATTATTTTCAATTAGTTTTCAGTGAATTGTGAGTAAATGCCATTTTTTCATAATAGAAGACGTAACAATCCTTATCCGCGTACGCGAATTAATAGTAACCTAAGACTAATACCACTCGATAACAGAATCCTAGAAAGTGAAAGTGAGATCGATTTGCAAAATTTTTTCGATTCGAATCAGTCCGGGAACAGTGAGTTATCGAATCGCGCCATCTCTTTACCAGAATTATCGATTGATTCGGCAATGGCAACTGTGGCCGACATTTTTAACTCCCTAAGGGTGTCTGACGCGGTCAAGGACCTACCCGAATTCAATGGGAACCCTAGATTGCTTCGCGATTTCATCGATAATGTCGAGGAAATTCTCACAGTCATATCGACTACTTCGCCTGCCCATAACAGAGTCCTTTGACGAGCCATCCGAAACAAAATTGAGGGTCCCGCCAATGAAGTCCTTAATATGTATGGGACACCGTTGGCATGGTCGGAAATAAAGAAAAATTTCACGCTTCATTACAGCGATAAGCGTAATGAAACGTCGTTAGTTCGCAATTTGCACAATACACGACAAAGTGAAAAATCGGTTGAAAAATATTATAGTGAGATAATAGAACTTTTATCTACTATGATTAACCATGTGCTCATCCATGAGACAGCCGAAAATGTAATGAAAGCCAAACGAGACCTGTATTCGGAGATGTGTTTGAACACCTTCTTGACAGGACTTCGTGAACCTCTCGGTGCAACAATAAGAGCCATGAAACCGGACTCACTTGAAACCGCAAAATATATTCTACGCAAAACACGATAGCTACAACTCACAAAAGAAATTCAGTTTGATTCTAGATATTCCACATAAAGCTCCACCACAATAAAATATAAAATCGCAAACCAATCCTTTCCAAAGTATGAATGTTCAACCCCATCTCAGTTTTAATAAACCCCCTCTTCTCACAAATTATCCAGTTTTTCACCTTTAAAGAACTCCATAACGTTGACAAAATTGAACCAGATACTACAAACACAAACAATACCTCATATTTTCAACCAGCTGCAAACGAAACATATGGACAAGAACTCGACAACTATTACTATTACGAAAATACTGATACAGTTGACAACATCCAGCCTAGTGAAGACTACTACGGACAAAATCAACCCAATTCAATTGTTGAACAGAAATTTAGCGAAATTGATGATGAAAATTTTACCATAGATGCTTCACAGAACCAACAGCATACATAGATATAAACACACATGGATCTAATCTGCCTTATATTAAAATATCGTCCCCATTTGGCCGCGATCTCAAATTTTTAATCGATACGGGTGCCTCAACTTCCTTTGTTAACCCAGAATTTGTGCACCCTGACCAAATTGAAAATGTTCAGCCCATTATTATCAACATCGTTTTGAATAAGCACATATTAAACAAACAGGTGACACGCCCAAATTTTGTAGAGTTCAATCAACCAGGTGAAATGAAGTTTTTAATATTCAAATTTACCAATATTTCGATGGGTTGCTAGGACTAGACACTCTATACAAACTACGAGCAAAGGTTGATCTTGCAAATAAGATACTTTCCATCAGTAACGCTTCAATCCCCTTGAACTTTAAACCTAATATAACTTACCAGAAATTCATTGTTCCTGCACTTTCAAAATTTATAGCTAAACTCCCTGTAGACGTTCGCCATGGTGACATTCACATAAAACCTACAGAAGTAAAACCCAATATTCGTATCAAACAAGGAATTTACCAAGCTAAAAACGGGTAGAGTTTGGTAGCCATAACCAACCCATCGAACGATGAAAAGCTTCTATTTCTTGAACAACCCTTGAAGGTCTTAGAACTTTCGAAATTTATTGAAATAAATAATTTAAATATCGACCGTACTGACAATACTGATGACCTATCTTCCCAAGACATCTCTAAATTGATCCGTATGTCTCACCTAAATGAAGAAGAGAGACAACTAATCACTAAATTGTGCCAAAATTATGATGACATCTTCTTTCGCAAAGGTCAAAAGTTGAGCTTCACGAAAAAAATCAAACACTGCATTACAACAACAGATGATGCTCCTATTTACACCAAATCGTACCGATACCCATATATTCATAGGGAGGAAGTCAAAAGGCAAATCTCAAACATGCTTAACCAAGGAATTATCCAACCAAGTTATTCACCGTGGAGTTCACCGGTCTGGATCGTTCCTAAAAAGAAGGATGCTAGTGATAAGCAGAAGTGGCGGTTAGTTATCGATTATCGTAAATTAAACGAAAAAACTATAACCGACCGTTATCCCCTTCTTAACATCAATGATATTCTGGATAAACTCGGAAAATGTCTCTACTTC
Source organism: Odontomyia ornata (assembly GCA_963969285.1). Classification (NCBI taxonomy): domain Eukaryota; kingdom Metazoa; phylum Arthropoda; class Insecta; order Diptera; family Stratiomyidae; genus Odontomyia; species Odontomyia ornata. The sequence goes on from OZ017739.1 coordinate 48,134,075, forward strand.
TCTACATTGGACCTCGCTAGCGGATTCCATCAGATTGAGATGGATCCTAAGGACATCAAGAAGATGGCGTTCACTGCTGATGGTGGTCATTATGAGTATGTGCGTATGCCCTTTGGACTCAAGAACGCACCATCAACGTTCCAGAGAGTTATGGACAACGTGCTTCAGGATCTTCAAGGGAAGATCTGCTTGGTTTACCTTGACGACATCATTGTGTTCTCCACATCACTCCAAGAACATGGAGAAAATTTAAGAAAGGTTTTTGACAAACTTCGTGAAGCAAATCTAAAAATACAACTAGAAAAATCGGAATTCCTTCACAAAGAAATAGCATTTTTAGGCCATATAGTGACACCCAATGGAGTAAAACCCAATCCCGAAAAGGTACAAGCAATAAAGAACTTTCCAAATCCTAGGACACAAAAGGAGATCAAAATGTTTTTGGGTTTGATTGGTTACTACCGCAAGTTCATTAGGGACTTTGAGAAATTAACTAAACCCCCAACAGAATGTTTGAAAAAGGGCAGAACTGTCCAGTTAACCGAAAGGTATATTAGGGCGTTCGGCTTGTGTAAGGATCTTCTCATGAACGATCCAATTTTGCAATATCCTGACTTCAATAGACCGTTCATCCTGACCACTGATGCCAGCAATTACGCAATTGGCGCCGTCTTATCCCAAGGCTCTATCGGTAGCGACAAGCCTATCTGTTACGCTAGCAGAACCCTGACGGACTCCGAGATCAATTACTCAACGATCGAGAAAGAGTTACTGGCGATCGTATAGGCAGTCAAATATTTCAGGCCGTACTTGTTTGGACGTAAATTCAAAATTGTAACTGATCACAAGCCCTTAACTTATTTGATGAGCCTCAAGGAACCAAACTCAAAATTAGTCAGATGGCGTCTAAAACTTGAAGAGTTTGATTACAAAGTCGTCTACAAAAAAGGCTGCCAAAATTCCAACGCAGACGTCTTAAGTAGAATCAAACTAAATGAACCTAGCCCTATCAAACCGATTGAAGTTAACGCTAACGAAGCGCTTGACAACGACAATAGCTCCTCATTACAAACTGAGCACGGTCCCACCATACATTCAGCTATCGAAAATTTAGATGACGGAATCCCGATCTCAGAACGTCCTTTGAATGAATTCAACCTACAAATTATTCTAGAAAGAACCATAAAAACACCCAAAACGACCCTAGCGATGCCATTCAAAAATAGATAACGCCGAATAATTCAGATGCATTCATTCAATGAAAATAATGTTCTAGAGTTATTCAAAAATTTTTTAGCCCCCAATAAAATTAATGCTATTTTTACTTCTGATGAAATCTTCAAAACAGTACAGTCTGTCTATTCCAAATTTCTTTCTCAATCTCGAACCTTCAAGTTAATTAGATGCACGGATTTGATCACGGACATAACAGAAACTGACGAACAGGACAAATTCATCAACGATTATCATCTTAATAGCAATCACCGTTGCATCAACGAAACATTCCAACACCTCAAAAGAGATTACTATTTCCCTCACCTAAAGGTAAAAATAACAAAAATCAATAACAACTGCGAAACGTGCCAAATTCAGAAACACGATAGAAACCCATGAAAAATCAAACACCAAAACTCCGATAGTCCTCGTAAGCCTTTAGATAAAATATATACAGATGTGTACACCATTAACGGCAAATCAATTTTTACTATTATAGATCGGTTCTCGAAATTTGCAGCGGCTTACACCTTACCAACCAAAAATAGCCTAAACATAGTTAAATCCCTCAGACATTTCATAAGCCTTCACAGCATCCCGAAAAAACTAATCGCTGATCAAGGTACAGAAATGACCGTAACAATATTTAAAGATTTTTGCAAACAATACGATATAAAGGTGCATTTTACATCATTTCAACAAGCAAGTAAAAATGCTTACGTTGAAAGGTGGCATTCTACTCTAACAGAGACCTACCGTATAATCCTGGAAAAAAGGAAAAAGGAAAACTTAGACATAGACCACGACGATATACTGAACGAAGCACTAATAACTTACAATGACGCTATACACTCGACAACCAAGCTTACCCCTTATGAAGTATTTTCTGGCAGAACCCATACGTTCGACAAAAAATTCAACTTTAACAATGAACATGAATACTTAAAAAAGCTAAATGAATTTCGACCCCAAATTTATCCGGATATCAAAAGTAAAGTCGACGAGCTCGTCACTAAAAACTTGGAAAAATTAAATAACAAGTTGGGTAGACAGACCTATGCTCATGTCAGAAGGGTTTTGTACTCAACTTACAAAATGTCGTAACCAGCAACGAATAAAATTAAGAAACACGTCATGTTCGAGGATCATACTATTATTAACTAAGTTCGAAGAATTTTTTAATTCTGAGGTATTTGTTAAAATTATACCCATAAATATCTCGCTTGATAATTTTTTCAGATTTTTTTAGATCACGGGTGTCCATTTGCGAGGGAGAAAACACATTTTTCATGTATTTACCCCCCCCCCCCTCTGTGCCCCACTGAAGCAAAAACTGTCAGTTTAAGAACTGTTTTGAAAAGCTCTCATAGAGAACTTTCATTTGATACTCATATCGGCTACATTTCATGAAATTTTTTTTCAGGGGCCACTCCTCTGTACTGTAAGCATCGATTCATGTCCTATTTTTTCGAATCCTAGAATGGCTACAAAACCCTTTTGCTAGGAGCTCTCTCCTGCCTCTTTGACTTGTTTCAATTGTATGTAGTCATCCTCATGATATCTATCATTCCTGAAACTTTCATGCAAATCCTAGCAAAGCTGTAGTGTCTAAGTCGGTAAAAAGCGCATATGGCTCCATAGCCATATGTTTCCATAGTAATACAGGGCATATTATTCCATAGTAATACAGGAAAATTCAAATCGCTATAACTTCGTTAAATACAAATCGATCTTTATGAAACTTTCAGGAAAGATCAATCTTATAAATAGCCATCTGTTTGCTAAATTTTATTGAATTTAAGGGTACCATTTAGATTTTATTCAAGAAAACATAAAATCGATAAATCATACTATTACTAACAAAGTTGAGTGAATTTCGACTTCTCACGTATTTGTTGTTGTTGTACTCATTAAGGCCTACATCCATGATTTTTTTCAGGTTTTTCGGATGGAAGGTGTCCAATCGCGAGGGGGGGGTACGCGAAAAGTTCGTACATTTCCCCTTCCCGTGCCCCCCTCGGTACTCATAAGGCAATTTTAAGACCTGTTTTCAAAAGATCTCATTGAGACCTTTCCAATGACACCCTATTCGACTACCATTGGTGAAAATTTTTTTTTGAGGGGTCAACTCCCTATATGGGGAGACCCCCCTTAAACCCCTTCGAAAATTTTTTTCACCCTTGAACTTTCAAGAGGTCACCACTTCTGACCTTTCCACAAAGTTTCATGGCTGTAGCCTCTATAGCTTCGGAGAAAAAGTGCTGTGACATACAGACGGACGGACGGACGGACGGACAGACGGACACAGGTCGTGATTGCAATAGGGTTTTGTATTTTAGTACAAAACCCTAAAAATCGGGTAGAAGCGCCTAGCTTAAAGGAAAATGACACAATATATCGTAAAGAGTGTAGGAGGAACAAAATAACACCAAGATTTAGTAAACATAGAATTAAAACTAATACAAAAGTCACATTAATAACAACAAAAAATTAGAAATTATGTAAATCTAAAGTAAAAGAAAGACGTAAATTTCAGGGTAATGCTGATGGTGAAGGACAAAAGATCGAAATACACGAACTGAACAACAACCACGGACTTCTACCACTCCGACTGGGGATGACTAGAAACATAATTACTTATAGCAGCCTAATCCACATAATTCAGTTGGACAACTATGAAAAGACCATAGACAACATCAAGACTTCTATTACAAAACTCGACCAAAGCCACGAAACAGCAGACACTTTAGCTATCACCAAAATTAAAATTACAGAACTCACACACAAACTCGAAACCTTAAAACCCAGACTTCGAACAAAACGTGGACTTATCAATGGACTCGGTTCTTTAATCAGGGGTATCACAGGAAACATGGACGCGGATGACGCAACTGAAACAAATAAAAACATCGATGCGCTAATGTCGAATCAATCCGTATTGAAAACCCAACTTACAAGTCAATCGAAGTTAAATCACTTGACCATGGAACCATATCAATATGCAAACCGAAATAATAAACAGATATCTAAATTATTCGCAAAACAAAATTAAAAAAGAAAACAATTTTATGATTCATGTGCAGTACTTAAACCAAATTAACTATAACATTGACCTTTTAAATAACCACCTTTCGGACATTTCTGAAGCCATCATACTTGCCAGACTAAATATCATTTCGAAGCAAATTCTAAACCAAATTGAACTCCTGAAAATTCTAGAAAACTTACGAAACCAATCAGTCGATGCCCAATCCGATGAACATATCTATGAACGTTTGAATCTTCAGGCATACTACAATAACACCAATATTACATTCAACATCCAAATTCCCATCCTATCTAATACAACATTTCTATTCTTCCACATCATTCCACTTCCACAATCGAATCACGAGAAAATCATTACCAAACCCTTTACCGCCCTGGAACTCAAAAGTGTTCAATTTTTTGACGTAAAATGTCCTAAGATCGAGGGAACTTTTTATTGCAAACAAAACCAAAATGTTTACAAGTTGGCAAGCAATTCCAGATGCATCGCCGATATCATGCATGGCAGAGAAGCATCATGTCAATCGGAAACTGACGCATACATGCCGGACATTTCGCAACCGGAACAAAACTACATCCTTGTCACGAACATACCTGAAACAAAATTAATCACCACTTGCGGCTCAACCAAAAGATTGATTTCCGGAACTGCACTAATCCACTACAAAGGATGCGACATCAACATAAATGGAATTACATACAGCAGTACCAACAACATATTTTGGGATAACGTCAACATTTCTCTGATCACTCCTGGAAGAAAAAATAATACCGATCCTTCAATCAACATCGATCTTCATAGCCTTAACCGTTTCAAGTTCCCCGATACAAACGAAACCAACCTCTTCGAAATTTCAATACGAAGCCACGTCATCCAAAACATCACTGTTTTCATCCTCGTGTCTACAATTCTTTACGTATACTTACGGCGCAGTTGGACCAAAAATACCCTGCATCAAAGACGCGATAATGTTCCATCTACGTCACCGATGTTCCTCTAGCTGTCACCGTTCTTAGGGGGGAGGATTTACGTCACGGCCTATACTTACCAGTAACATCAAAGCTCATACTTACCTCAGCATAAATTCATCAGCATAAGTTCATTCATCATAAATACATTCAACCTAAATTCATAATTCTCAAAGAGATCAGTTTCCGAATTCTTGAATTTCAGTCTAGACACTTTGTAATCATTTTGTTCATCATTTTGTTCAATTCTCATATTCACTTGCACACGCTGCTTAGCCAGCATTACCTTAGATTCAAACTTTTACAATTCTATGTTAATTTCAAGTCAGTCTTTAACTAAACCTTGTGTAGTAAACATCTCAAAGAATAATAAATCAACTTTAAACTTAAACTTTGTTTTTTTTTTTAAATCAAACGTTAAACTTAACATAATTCGCGCGTACTCCGTAGGAATTTTGTGGTTTGGGTCAAACCAAGCTTTCCATTCCGGTGTCTCCTCTGGATTCGTTTTGCCGTAGCTCATAGTCAAGTTTATATTTGAACCACATGTGTATTGATTATCCACTGGGCCGTTCGTAGTTGCTCGCCCCAATAATGTCCCTCACTTGAGGTCATTGCTGATGTAAAACCATTTTGTTGACTCGCTCTGCCTGACCATTTTTCCATGGGGCGTGCATTGCTGTGGTTAATACAAGTACTCGTATGTCGAATTTCGTTATCGAGCAAAAGATTTCGAAGGTTGCAGGAGTAAATGCTGTCCCTCTATTGATGATCAAATTTACAGGGAGCCCAAACATCCTATCATTCCGTTGAGAATAAAGATGGCTGGTGAAGTTAACGTATCCTTCACTGGCAACGAAACCACATGTTTAGTGAACGCATCGACTATTACTAAAATGTGCATATTGCGGTATGTACTGATTGGATAAGGACTTGTAAGCGCTGCGTTGTCCTACGAATAATAACAATAACTTTTTTATCTATTGATTAATGATAACCTTTATGCGTTTGGAAATCCATTTTCCATCCATTATTCTTTCAGAAAACGACTCATGCTTTTTCCTCGCTTCGCTCGTTCTGCTTCGATACACGCTCGACTCGTTCGGCTTCGATACTCGATCTTCCAGTCTAGTGGGAAGATATGTTTCATCTTCCGGCCGGTTGCTACATTTGGCAGGCGGATAAGTGCGAGGATGCGCCCGGTCGCTACAAGGCTCCCCTCCTAGTAATTGCAAATTGCAATTGCGATGACGTGTGGCTAGTGGGTAAGTCCAGACTGGTGGTCGTTGGTGTGAAGGGCTCTTAACGTTTGGATCCCAGCTAGCTCGGCGATTACATAGTTGAGTAGGATTTGGCTGATTTACGGAGTTGTTTTCAACGTGATGTCCTTCTGCGATCATTGTGGATGTTTGCGAAAGAAATGGCGTGACGACTTTGCTTGAAACTGTAGATTTTACTTGAAACTGTAGATTGTAATATCTGTTGTGGTAACTGTACTTGTGATACTGGAACTGGGTTATCACTGCCAGGATTCTAGTTAACAAAGAATGCTGGTTCGAGGCGTTCCGTTGAAACGTTTAACTGTTTGCTGTTCACGTCCATAGTGAAATTTGTGTTAGAGATTCTGTTAACTATTTGATGTGGGCCTATGTATGGCCCACTCTGAGGAACACGTGTGTAAACGTTCTGAGGTCCTTGTGAACAAATGTACTCCGGTTGTTTTTCTGCGCCATAGGTTTAGGTTTGATTTTTCGCATTTGTAGTTTGAAATTTTCACTGAACAAATGAGGATCACTTCGGCTGTTGTTCTCGACCAGAAATTTCCCCGGGAGTCTTAATGTTGTGCCCAATACTAACTCCGCACAGCTAGCTCCCTAGTCATCCTTATAGCAATTACTTAGGCGCAAACGACCAATTCCCGTCATCTTCGTGGCACATGATGGCGGCGTTCACTGTCCGATGCCACCTTTCCACTAGTCTATTCAAAGCAGGGTGATAAGATGAAGTTATTGCTTTACTGGCCTGAATAAGGCTGACTCAAATTATGTTTCCTGGTCGATGGCCATAATTTCTGCCACCTAGGTGGCATACCTAGGTGGCATAGAAGGCTTTAGCCAGGTAGTGCATAGTCGTGTCGTGGGTCTTCGGGGAAATTCTCTGCTCACGCTGGGCCACTAAAAGGAAGGGGAGGAAAAGCGAGATCATATTGAGAAATTAAACCAAAATTAGATTCGTTTTTCATGGCCGTTTTATTAAACAAAGTGAACAGAATACACAACAATTACAATCGTAAATCAATAAAAATCGGCAAATAAAAAGCCTCTGTAAAAAAATGGAAATGATAACATGTGTTAGTTCTAAATTCAACTCTAATGTTTTAATTTAAATAGCAAAAAGAAATAACGAAACAAAACAAATAATTAATTGCCCCTTTCCGAATCCTGTGAGCGCTCGCCAAGTGGAAAAGGGGGGAGGTGTAATTGTAAATTAAGTTTACGTAAAATGTATTCAGAATAACATTAAACTATTCGGCCATTTTAATCTCTTATATTCTAGGTACAGTACTAATCTGGCAATTGTTGAACAGTTAGTGCTTAATAACAACGTTTCTTGTCGAGTGTTCACTCGATTTTTACCCAAAGTTAATCAATCGTTAATTTTTTTATTGGACGACTAATTATTTCAATCAACCTATATATTCCTGATTACAAGCATATCCAATTAATTCACAAATCACCGAATCAATCAAACAATACTGGAAGTCTCAGATTTAATGTTTTCAACTTTCTAATTTTTATAATAGGGGTATCGGTTAACTATGCCGAATAAAGTGTTTTTGCGGGGAGTACTTCTTCATTGAAGAAAAAGGCTGCCGAAAGTCATCGTATTTTGGTGGAAGTGTATGGTGTGCATGTTCTATGCACACCATACTATGGAAGTGTATGGTGTGCATGCCAGAAGTGGTTTGCACGGTTTAAAAGTGGCAATTTTGACTTGGAGGACGATGAACGGCCCGGACAGCCAAAAAAGTTTGAAGATCACAAATTGGAGACATTGCTCGACCAAGATCCATACCAAACTTGCAAAATCACTTGGCGTCGCTCAAAAAAACATTTCAAAGTCAAAGTCAATGGCCCAAATGGCTCTCTAAATTTGTACGTTATCATTAAACACATTTAAAAAAAAACTATAGCAAATTCAAATCAATGAAGATTTTTACATATTTTTACAATTCAATTGGAAAAAGGAGAAAAAACCAACCAACACTATTCTAAAATTATTTATAATTTTAACACTACAGTGAACTTTGATCCTACACCTAATATATTTTAACTTAATTCTAATAAATGCAATCAAAAACTTTATCTTATACTATAAAAAATCTTTAACAATGTTCTTACCCTAAGCATTAAACCTTATCTCTAACCTAATATAATAAACATATTATAAACCTAACCTATACCTAGTTTTTAACACAAATAAACAATAACACTAAATGTAGCAATAATGAGCTGAAACTCAAAAACTAAATAACGAAAAACACCAAAACTGAAAAATAAACACGAATAGTTTAGACATTGTCACAATAAAGCTTCAATTTTCGAAAAAAACCGGTACCCCTATTATTTATCGGTGGAATCGTAGTTTTTTTTTACTTAACGTGCTTTCGAATTAAAATACATTTCTTTTTTGGAAGTGTAAATTGATTTTTAAACCTTACACTAATAACCGAGCTTGTTACCGACTCTGGTACTGGGGTTTCTGACTTTGGCTTTTCTTTAGCTCTATGAAGACTGTTATACTATCGCTTACAACCTCTTAGATCATGTACCGTTTCAATTCGTTGGCCTTGTGTAGCGAAATGAAATGGTCGTCTTGCAACCCGAGGATCATATACCTAACACTAGCCGCCTCACTTGCACCTCCATATTGGCCCAACATGACCATTTCGTCGGGATATATCAGCATTGTTTCCGGCTGGAAACGTTTTTACCCCTTTAATTCCAAATGTACGTTCGCTTCATTTTTGATTGGCCTGATACATTTAAGGAACGATTTTTCAAAATCAGTTCAGTGCTCTAATGTCGGTGTTAATTCAAGCCATGTCTTTGCCACCCCTGTTAACTTGTCCGCCGTGCAAACAGAAACAATTTCTCATGCGATTAGTATAAAGTTCATAGCTCACGAGCTTTGGTAGTCCACCTTTCTGGCGTAAGATTTGCAGTTCCATTGTCAAAACCGGGCAACATGTCAACCATCTCGGGAGGTGTCTAATTGATTGTCTTCATTCCACTACAGGCGCCTAAGTTCCTGTCTCTGTTTTTGAGTTAGCAAAAAATCACGTAATCGTTGGGCGAGCTGTGTATTTCTGCGTTTTTTAGGCGATCAATCCTTTCGCAACAACTCACATCGATTTTGTTCAGATTTTTGCTCATTACTCATGGCGTCCGATATACACTTTTAATGTTTGCACAATGTGCAATTTTTTCATCCACACGATGCTCGGTAAACACCGACGCCACCGCAATATACTCGTCCACTATAAATATAACTATGGATAGCTATCCCTCTCCAGATTCCATTAAAAGTTTTTCTTCTTTATTTCCCACCACTCAAATCAATTTCATAACTGAGTGTAGCTTTTCAATTTTAAAGTTAGATTGTCAAAGAAGACAGTTCACAGTTACTTAGATTTCGAACTTGGAGGATACGGTCAATGAACGGAGACATTTGCAGGCGCTTTTTGCAGGAAGAAAAGCTCGATAGGGGCTGTAGTGCTACGAAGGAGAAGAAGAAAGAATGTTAACGATTTCAATTTTCAACTGTCAAATATGTTTCCATTGTAAGTAGTTCCTACAAGATGGCGTGGTAAAAAAATTACTCAAAATATTTAGAAAATAAAACAATTTGAGTAGGCAGTGGAGCACTCTTATCAGAAGGGCTTATTACCAATTCCCTTACTGCCCTACCCATATATTGGGGCTCCAGCGACCCAACTAACTCGCCTGAAGACAGGCGTAGGCTCGTTCGATTCATTGAGCCTTCAAAAGGTCGTCCAAACGAGAAAACGACCGTCCGCAGCAAAATTATCACTTGGAAACGTTTCGTGCTTGCCGCCGCCTAGCCGCGAAGATCACCTGCCAAGGACCCTAGCACGCAGTACGAGTTCGAATATTGCACACACAGAGCTCGCAAATTCCTGCACCAATTATCTCCTGAAAACGTTTTCGCGCTCGCCACCACCTAGCTGCGGAGGTCAATGCCCAACACTCTACCGCGTAGTACGATTCAAAATATTACGCTGCCACACAAAACTCGTGGTTTCCCACATCAGGGCAACCAAAATTAACGCCCTCCTTATCTCTGAACACCGATGACACGAGATAGGACTGAAAACACACTATCGTTCGCTCCACCCGCCGAACACATTTTCCCAAAACTTTCTGCCTAGTCACCGTCCCACGAAAAGAATTCTCAGGCCACACTTTTCACAACGTGAAAATTACAATCATGTAATTATGTGATAGCAACAAAAGGAAATCTGACTTTAACTCTCCTCGAATTCTGTGTAATATCTTGTATTTCATTGCTTACAACAAACTCTTCCAACATAAATTTCTTTTGATTGAAAAAATTAATCAAACCACTTACATATGATAATTTCCTACTCTAGCAAGTGGTCCCTTTCTTTCGCTTTTTAATATAGCCACCACCGGGTCTAAGTTGTCTCGTCCTAATTCCTTGGTTCAAAATCTAGGTTCCTTTTCGAATTCGAAGAAAATTTTCTCGCCAAATACCGCTCCGTTCATTCCTCTGCAAGCTAATGAAAAACTCTCAAAAGAGAAAGTACGTTAACCTTCCCGGGCTTAAATTACCTCCGGTTAACGTTTTCCTCCCGTTCACCGGGAAAATCATGTTTCATGAATGGTTTTTTGCTGTTCCTTGGAGTAGTTCCCCTCGCTTCAGTTACACTCGCAACGAGTTCCACTCGATTGCCAACCTAGTCGGAATTAAGTGCATTACGCGCTCAATGCATTCGACTGACAGGTCGAACTGTCAGTAATGTTTATTTACATCACGACGAGATGTGAGAATTTCGCGGAAATCCTTGTTTTTTTCCTCCGTCGAATCTCTCCTTGGGCATGTCGTCATTTTGTTCATTAAGGGCTCGGCCACTTTGCGATTTTCCTGTCGTAACCAGCGATTTTTAGACGCAAATACGAACATACTGCGACAAAATCTCCAAAGGAACTTCAGGCATGCGCAGAACTATATGCTCATTTGAAAGTATGTCTTTGCCAGGAACACATGCGATAACTCATTTGTGCGTTAAGCAAAAAACTTCCGTGCACGTCAGCGTCAAATGTCCAAATGATGTGCGCCTGCGCGAGTATCACAAAAACTACCTACTAAACTGGTTTTAGGAAAAATCGCAAATTCCTGCGACTGCCGACCTGGACAAAATTGTCGAAAATCGCAGTGTGCGGGCTTCCATTTAACCATGTGTAACTTGCGACAGAAGTGCGACTATAAAGTCGTAGTCTGATGCATCCCTAAGGTTTCTGTGGTGGATATTAGTGAATTTGTAAGGAATGTGCTTTGGTACGATGTCGTTAGTCAGTCAGGAGAGGAGGTAAGATATTCAAAAGTTGTATCCATGTTTCGTCACGATAGAAAATCTTTTGGTCTTCGCAGAATGATCGACGACAAAGCCCTCGCTTGTTGACGCTTACTTAAGGGTAACTCTCCATAGCAGTCATTCCTGCTTTGATGAAATTCCATCACTGATTTGTGGATAATGAAAATATACGCCTTTGCATGCTACGTGTTTATTTTCTGATGAATTGGGTTCTTTGGGTTCAATATTTCTCGCTGCTACTTCTTTTAATTTACGTTCCGCCTCAAGTTCGCGCTTTACTTGTGTTTTATTTGCTGCCAATGGAGTGTTAAATTTGCGAGTCTCTTTCTCTTGTATGCGTGCCATCGAATTCGCGCTTTACTTGTGCTTTAATTGCTGCTAATGAAGTATTAAATGCACGAGTGTCCTCCTTCTGTATGCGTGCCATTGCTGCCTTAGCAGCAGCTCTGGCTTCGTTACTCAGCTCGTTCCTCTTTGGTGGTGGTGAGTGTGAAGATGTTTGCAGTGATGGAGCATTAAGTTTTTGTCCTTGGCTAGAAGCTCAGTGACTGCACATCTGATAGAAATGACGGCTTTAATGACAGCCTCACGTTTAGATCTGCACTAAAAATCGTTTCATTTTGAATTTCGACAGCACTCAGGCTCGAATTTAAATTGATTGAATTATAAACTGCATCAAAATTCATTGGGAGTCTATGTCAGAAAGTAAAATCAATGAAAACACATGCATTATGGAACCTTGATTTGGGAAATGATGTAAATGCCCGCAAATTATTGCGCATATCCCGAACGTCTCTTATCGTATGGTGGGAACAACGATTCAAACTCTGGGTTTTCTCGATTGCTTCGAGGGGTTAAATATTGTATATGCTTTTATATGCTGAATGAATGTCGAAAGTTTCCGCTACCATGTGATCTAGTCGTAGTGCCGGGAATTTGCGTTTCGTTTCGAGTTCGCTTTGGTCCTAGATGCTTTCGACGCTTGCTACTGCTCGTGGCGTCCATGATGTGGCATGTACATAGAAAGTGACTTAGCTACTTAAGTTTAATTACATGACGTTAAAAGGCAAAAAATACTATTTGGCTTGCTTTCCGTAATCTACAAGTAGTCATTTTATGAATGAAAATTAAAATTTCTTGCTGTTGGCTACATTTCCTTGATTTGGGAAATGATGTAAATAGCATCACAAAAGTTAATAAAGTGCGACTCAGTATTGCGTAGGTTTAATTAAAATGAATTAAAGTCTGCATCTACTGTAAATATAAGAAATCGTGCAAATATATCAGAGATCGAGGAGCCCTTTCTAAAACAAAAAAACTTTCTCCATTTTGTTCTATCAACTTAACATATTTAACCACTTTGGTACGGTAGTTACTGCATCATAAACGACATCCTCAACCGGCATTCAGCTCGCACAATGTGAACCCATGGCAAATGCTTGGTTGTGTGCTTCCATATTATGGCTGTATATTATGGTTGACGCTCGGCTGTATACGTTCATTTTCGGCGTTCGATTATAGTAAACGCTTTGCTGTGCAGGCTCACCTTTGGCTGCTGACTATACTCGACGGCCTATCGAAGTGGTCAAATTGATCCTTATTCCTGAAATTTTCATGAATATTTTAAGAAAATTAAAGGGTCTAGATCGATCTGAAGTATAGATCAATCATCAACATGTGTTGTTGGTATTTTAATTCCGTAAAATATGACTATATTGATAATGATCCGATTTCTATTAAATTTAGTGAATATAAAGAGCTTAATACTGTGAAAATCATTATTAAGATATATTTAAGGGTACTATTTCGATTTCATGCGGTAAAACGTAGAACTGACAAATCATACTATTGCTAACAAAGTTGAGTGAATTTCATTTTTTTAGATAACTAGCCTCAGCGAAATTGCCTTGGGGAGACAATAGTTTTACGTCATTTTTGCCTCCCTCTAGACCCCCTGATGAACCGATTAGTTCTAAGTTCTAAAAACTCTAATCAAGACGTTTCATTTAATATCCTGTTCAATTACATTTGGCATACAATTTACGGTTCACTTAGTATAATGGCAGTGACTCCCTTAAAATATTTCGATAAGACCATTTCTGACCTTCAACCTAAGTTGGACAAATGTAGCCTTTCAAAGCAAACTTGCTGAGGTGCACAGATAGATGGTCAGGCAGACGGTCGGACCAACAGATTGGGAAGGAGAACGTTAAAGCTAATAGGTCTTTATAAAATACATTTTAAAAGGCCCAAAAATGAACATCTTATTACTATAACTGATATAAAGAAGTTCAAGTCAGCGTTACAGTAACGTGTTTGGACTATTTTTCTGTATCTGCAAAGAAGAATCAAAAAAAAGGAGGTTAAATAATTTAGAACAATAATACACACAGTAGTCACATTATAAAATCCAAAATATTGGCTCAATGCAATGCCCAAAATTGGAAAATTTATTGGCATGGTTCATCCCACTGCCTTTTGCCATCCAAATGTTTTACTAGGGTGTGAGGACAACATTAAAATACGTTTGACATTAGATAATCCCAAAGAAATGTTTAATAAACACTCAAAGCTGGTGAAGTTGTATTGCACTTCAACTTATCCTTCAAAGAGACTAGATGTCCTGAAAACATTTTTCCCCAAACAACAAGTTGGTTTAAGGCTGTGAGACCTATCATGATGGAACCATAAGTAGCATAGTCCCTCTTCTTTAATAATATCTTGTATTTTGCAACAAGCGTCCAGAGTTCATTGTCACAGTCTCGCTTTTCTATCCAAAGAAGTAACAATTTTGACACCAAGTTTTGATACGGTACATAACACTGTCAATTTTGAATTCTGGTCCAAACGAAGTTACAATCGTGATGATGGGTTAGAATTTGGTCAACAACAATACGTAGCTGTATAGCTACACGGGGAGTCAACATCGCCATCGTATATCAGTTTGGTCTTATGAACCGTGTCGATATTTTGATTTTGTCCAACTTTGAACTACAGGGGAGAGAACTCTAGACTCTCGGTCTATCTTTAAAGTACAAGATGTCTCAAAAGGAAGTTTATATTTGTTTAGCTTACTGCGTGAATGCAACAGATTGGATGGGGGCGGCGAGAGTGTCAATTGGTAGCCTGGCTTTTGGGGATTCGGTTGCTGTGGACCGTTTCCTGGGAATGAGCCATGCATTGTGCATGCGAAAGTTTTAAGAAAACGTTGATTCAATGACCAGAAGATGTTCCATTAGTCATGGAAAACGAAATGCCAGCCATCAGGTAGACTCCCTGCATAGCGGTCATAAGAAATTTTACAGTAAGATGAAACGAATTCCGTGAACGTGAGGATTTACATTTGGACCATATTATTTTTGAGGCGTAAATTTCCGAGATGTGTACTTTAATAATCAATAAACTTTTTTTGATAGGCGGCTTACTTTTTTTTAATCGATCCACTAAATATAAACTAACTTTTGAGTCACCTTGTATTAAGTTGGGGTTGAATGTTTCAATATTGTTTCAAAGGAAATCAATAGAAATTGCACCTTTGAAACTTAATTCAAAATTTATCTAGTCCAATTCAAACATTTTATAAACCATTCCATGTATCAATCAAATTATTCAATTGTACACTTCAACAAAAATCCAATTTTTTCCGATTATGCTTCATTCAAATTTTAATATTGGATTTTAATTAAGAATTGAAAAATATTCAATTCCATTTCATATTTTTATACCCATCGTCTGAACCCATTTCTTATCGAAAATGTAACATTGAATAAATTTTTCAACATAACAATTGCGTGCCAGAAGGATATCGTATTTTCCAGACATGTATCAAAACAAATTTGCTATTGTAATCAAATACTCGTATGCAGCCTTGAGAACATGTGTAAAGGGCACATGTACTCGTACCAGTCATTTTTTAAAAGTATGCAATCCAAGCATTCTTGTAGTAATTTATTAAAGTAAGACAAATTGTTGTCTTAAAAGAATTGTACGCAAGAAATACAGTTGGACAAAGGTGCTTACTCCTGATGAGGCCGCTAGGAGCGTTATTGGGGTGACCTGTATGGTTTCAACATGCAGCTTTTGACAATTGGTGTTTTAAAAATTGTCCTTGAGTGCATGGTTTTTACCAAGTTGGTGAGCAGCAAAAGGTGATTGGCCTACGTGATCCAGTTATGTAGTTTTGGGCAGTTGGTATTTTGAACATTTGCCATAACAGCTATGGCTGGTCTAGGTAGGCCAAGCGGATCAGTACCAGTAACCTTTTCTGAGCCTGTCCTGACACCATCTGCAACCCATCAACAGTTGGTTCTACAATAAAAAAAAGTTTATTCGTCAGACTTACTAATCCCATATGTAAGTATGATCGCGTATTTTTCGCCATCTTTATATGTTACATATAAACAATCCATTTATATTCTCGAGTATCACACACGGTAGTGTGTCTGTAATGATTTTCACACACGTCCCGGTGAAGTCGTCACGAGCTGCTCGTTTTCGTTTAGTTCGCTCGACACCCGTCGAGGTCAGTGGCGTATTGTGTAGAGATCTGTCACACAACCTTATCAGTTGGTTGGGACATTTAAATATAGGGGTGACGCCAGGTCAAGGTTATCACAGGGCAGTGCCCATACAGACAGGCATGGGGAGAGTGAAAGACAGGAGGTTCAAGCTCTTAGCTGAGGCCATCTGTTTTGGGGCGTGTGGTGGGCTGATGGATACGTTCCAAAGATATGTTCTGGAAGAAGATGTCGTTGTCACGGTTTACAGGTCCAGGTGGTTGTGAGCAATAGCAATCGGAGAACAACCAAAAAGGAAGCTTCCTGGAGATGGCGTGCTTCAATGCCGTAAGTTTCTTGCATGGTAGACTCCAAGTTCTTTTCCGGACATGTTAGAAGATATCGCGTGGGACTTAACACCTGCAGAACCCGAATGTAGCATTGCAGTGCCGGGCCGCTTAAATTTCCGTAGATAAATCTCATCGCCTGCCTTGAAGCCAAAAAGGTGAGGTTGTAGCGTTCCTCCCCTGCACGTCTGCTATCTTCAATCTTTTCTCGGAGTTGGTCTGGCAGTGCTCAGAGTTTCTTGTGCGGCTGAAGAGCCACTACTGGATCTTCCAAACAATTTCCCGAAATCTAATCGATGTGAACTGGACTCCGTTGTCGGAGACAACATATTCTGGTACTCCAAATACATGGAAGACGCGTTTCTCCAAGAAGCTTATTATGGAAGCGGTATGCATGTTACGAATTGGCTCAATGATCGGGAACTTTGACAGTTGGTCCAGGTCCACGACAGCTCCAATGTGACCAGACGTCGAACGAGGATAAAGGCCGATGAGATCGATATACAAGCGCTGGAACACATACTCGGGTAGTTCAAGCTTACACATCGGAGGCCGAAGGACAGCATTTGGCGCTATGGTGCACTTACATATCTCACAGGTGCCTACATACGTTTTTATTTATTGTGACATTTTTGGCCAAAAGAAATAAGTTTTCAGCCGCCGTAGCGTACGACCGTATCCGCCGTGCGCACTCAGTGGGTGGTCATGAGCACGTGTAATCAGATCGATGGTCAATTCTTCGGGCACCCATAGCTTCCATTGTTTGTCTTCTTGTATGGGGTCTCCGGATGCGTGTCCCATTTGCATGTATATAAATCCCTCCGTTACCCGCAGTAGCTGGCTCTGAATAGTATGCATGAGCTGGGTGCTGCCAACTTGAAGGCGGGATGGTCCAGGTTGATCAATAAGGGGCTGTCGTCCTCCTGGACCAACTCGGCTTCTTCTGGGCAAACATCCTGAATAAAGTATCCGGTACCACATCTTGGCTTCCTTTCCAGGGTGGAATCGTAAGGTCAAACGCCTGCAATTTCAAGGCCATCTAGCTAAGCGGTCATGGAGATCAGTTTAGCTTATTTCGAAGGGATGGCCTTCGACGTATGCACGAAAGTATTTCACCTCCAACACCGCCGCCAAGCATGCCTGGTCAGAGACAGTATAGTTCCACTGGGCCAGGCTCAGCTTGTGGGACATAAAGGCTATAGGCATTTCCTCGCCGTCTTCCGTAACCTAGACTAAGACCCCCATGTTGACTCGCGTCACAATGGATTAAGAACGGTTTATTGAAGTCCAGGCTATGTAGTACGGGGGCTGTTGTCAGACTCTTCTTTAGCTCTTCAAAGGCCCACTAGCCGCGATCTTCCCAAATGAACTTTCATCCCTAACGCAGCATGTCGGTCAAGGATGTGGTGGTGGTTGCATAGTCATGTACGAATCGTTGGTACGATCCGCCTAAACCTAGGAATCAGCGTAACTACTTGGTGGTCTTATGCAGAGGAAAGGCATGAATCGCCTGTGTCTTGTCTGGGTCGATTTTGATGTTGCCATAGCCAATAATGTGGCCCACATACTTAACCTCCGTCATTACGAACTGACTCTTCTGTATGCTGATGGCTAACCCTGCCTTCCGATTATGCAAAGCCACTTCCTGAGGCAGGCAGATGTGTTCGTCAAAGGTCTCGGTTATAAGCAATAAGTCGTCCAAGTATATAAAAACTTGGTGCCGTAAGTGCGGCGATATTTTTTTATCCATAAGGCGTGTCATTGTTTGGGGAGCATTACACAGCCCAAATGGCATGGTCATAAATTGGTATAAAAGGCGACCTGGGACCATGAAGGCTGTCTTGTCTTTTGAGTTAGGCTTTAAAGGGACTAGTCAGAAGGCTTCTACGAGGTCCAAACTCGTAATCAAATAGGCTTTGGGTAATTGACTTAGGATATCTTCGATCAATGGTAGGGGATATGCCTCCTTAACAGTGACGGCATTCAAACGTCAGGAGTCTAAGCATAGGACCTTATTCGGCTTAACAACTTAAGTGACTGGTGAAGCTCATGTGATCAGTGATTCTTCGATCACACCTAGTGCCAACATCCGATCAACTGCGACATATAACGACTTTTCCTTTTCTGGAGATATGGCAAAATGCCTCTGTTTTAGGAGTTTAGCATCCCCCACATTTATCGTGTGAGACAACAAAGTTGTCCTGCTGAGGACTTCCTTCTCATGGAAAGGAAAAGCCGATATAGCCGAGTTTATTCGTAGCTGTTGGTTGGCATCCAGTGCGTGTTGAAGCGAGTGAAAAGTTAATATCGCATTATTAACGGTGGCGACAGAGTCGAGTATCGTGTTAGAAAATAATGCTGGGCCCAAATTAAATCTTCGGATAAAGTCAACGCCTAAGTAAAGGTTCAGTATCAGTTGGGATATAATGCAAAATTCCAGGGACATGGTCGCACCTTTAAAGATGACATCCTTCGTGAGTTTCCCCACTATGGAGTCACTAGTTCCGTCCGCCATGCTTAACCAGGTAGTAAAATGCTGGATTTGATCGGCGTGGTTCATCAAAACTTCTCTTGCAAATTTGACTGCTATGCGGTTGACACTCGGCCCAGTGTCAATCGAGCCTACCAGTCGATTCAATAGTTCGTTCAGTTGGATCGCATGCAACGTTTTCCCCGACTGCCTCATCCTTTTCCAAAAGCTCCGCATCTAACGCGTGGCTCGCTTCTTTCTCGGAGGGTTGGTGAGAACCATCTCCCCATTGAAGATGCACTGACGAGCAGCTAGATAGTCCAGCAGTTTAACGTGAAAAAGCTTAACATGCCAGGGAGCACTCGATTCATAACCATTCCCCTGAAAGCCCGGCTTGGTAGCGCGTGACGTTAGCTGCGGAGCTTTGGGAGAACTGTGTTTGGCGGTGCTAATCTGTAAGGTATCCAGGGCTTGGTTATCCATAGCAATGAGTTTAGTGTCATTTTGGTCAGGTTTTAGGAGTGCCGATGGGTGTTTGCGGCACTCGCTGGTCAGTTTTTTTCACAACCTGCTATCTATATAATCTGAGGCGTAAATGTCCGCTTTTCCGCAGTGATAACAGAAGACCGTTAGCTCGGCTGGACATGCAGGGAACCGCTATCCCGGTTGTTGGCAGTTCCAACAGATCATAGGGCTTGCAACTACCTATACAAAAGGTTGGTCAATTTCTAGTTCAGACTCGCGATCCAGAGGGACTCCACTCCTCGGAATTTGTGTCGGCTTAGTGTCTACCAGCTGCTTCTGCAGTATGATTGCTTCGCTGACTAGGTCCCGTCATGTGAGGTTGTGACCGAAAAGTTCCTCACCGTTCAACTAATCATTCTTGTCTATAGGCATGGAGGCGTAAGGCTTGCACGGTGTATATTGGCACCTGAAGAAGGCTGTTTTGAAGCTCCCACCGCATTTTCTCCCAAATGGTCTCCACCAGTTCGTCCTCGGCCATAGGTGTTCGTAGTTGAGTTGTTAGGCATAGTATACTGGTATAAAATTGGGCAAATGTTTCATAAGGGACTTCTTGCGCTTCCGTTTTTGTTCCCGCAATTCCTGTTCAGTGAGGCTGTCATTAAAGTGGTTGCGCAGAGCCGCACAGAAGGAATTCCAATCAGGGCGTTCTATAGATTCCTTAAAACTCTAGTACCATTCGGAGGCATCCCCGCTGAATTAGAGGTGCGCGTGTCGAAAAAAGGCTGAAAAGGCTCCTCCCAGCGTACTGGCTGTCGAATTAAAGCCTGTGAAGCTGAGTCACCAACTATCGATTGTGTGCGGTGTCCGATCACGGGCTTGCGTCGCGAAGATCGCTGGGCAATTCGCTTCATGGTTCAGCCCACCGTAAGGAACTGAGTCGTGCGTTGTCGGTATAGGTGGGGGTGCGGTACTGAACCATGGTCTATACTCTGGGGTCCATTCCCGAACTCATTCGAGGGAGGTTCCAATCCTCAGCTGGTCTAGAGGTGGGTATAGCAGCATTTGGATTCGGTTTCCAGCTCGGTGGAGTTCATGCGCGACTGGCGTGCTGGCTGCTCCTGAGGTCGTGGAACCCCCTCTTCATTTGTCCTATCTTGTCGGACAGCCCTTGTAATAAGGACGAATCGTGTCATTACCAGCTGTGTTTGAGGGCGCTCTTGGTATGTTTGCCTGTGCTCCTGAAACTGGGTCTTCCCTGCCTACGGCTCCCTAGTTGCTCGACAGCGGTTGTGCCTGGTCGTTAGTCCGGGGGTCTTTCGCAACTGCTCCACGCATCAGAGCTTGCGTTCCGAGGGGGCTTTCTAAGGCACTCTGCTCGATTGGATGCCTGCATAGAGGACAGAGATTGGAGGTTTGCAAGAGCTACTCCAATCTCAAACTGGTAGAACCCTCTATGACGCCCACGTAGCAGATTCCACAGTTGGCTAGCTGTACATTTTTGGAGTGGGTCCAGCGTGTCTCTAGAGTCCCCGTGGTTGTCAACTCAGGAATGTTATACAAAAGAAAAATAACGGCATGGGAAACTCCTACTAACTATGAAAAAGGCTCATCTACTTTATTTATATGGCCGATCGTGGCGAGCTATAATTGGTCTTACAAAAAAAATTGTTTGGTTAGCTCTTTCCTTTCTAGCAGCGTCGACTCTTCCCTAAGGAAATTAAACCGAATGGTGGTCTGCCAAAAAGAGGTTGCTCCTGGTCGATTTTGAAATTTATCCCCAACCCCAAGTACATTACAAAAACTGTCTGTAATCTATGCTGATTGACTCGACGAGATGAGTGATAGCGTCATCGTAACGAGCTTTGTACGCGGTCAAAATCCTGACGCGTAGAAGTATTCCGGGCTTCACAATTCAAGCATACCCCACCGAAAGTCCAATCGAAACCACTCATCTATCACGCATAAAAAGATGGGTAGACTGCGGAAGGCCGCAGCATAAAAGCAAGGTAACCTTCTATTTTCTTGAGAGTCCAGGCAGATAGGAGGAATCCATCTGGCTGACAGTTCTCATCAAGAAAATAGAAGGTCCTTATAGGTTTTACCCTGGGACAATACATCGGAAGGAATCTGTCGTGAAAAAAATTAAACAAAGGAGAACAGAAGCTACAACCCACGAGAAGTGACAGAAGGGGTGTCTCACACAACTCCACTACTCCTGTCGAGGGGACTCTAGTACCAAGGTACTGTACATCTTCCGTGAAGAACCGACATTTCAGAAGACGCGAATTTTCCCGCTTGAGGATGTTTGGGGCCCCACGTTGGGCGCCATTTATAATGATTTTCACACACGTCGGAAAAGTCACCGCGAGCTGTTCGGTTTCGTTTAGTTCGCTCGACACCCGTTGACGTCAGTGTCATATGGTGTAGAGATCTGTCACATAACCCCATCAGCTGGTTATGATATTTAAATATAGGGGTGACGGATCTGGGCGGAATATCGATCCGCGGGATCGAGGTTACCAAATGTCACACAGTTAGCATGAATTGAAGAGTCAAGGAAAGGAGTTTGGATGAAACTATTAAAATGGATAATTTGTTATGAGGTTTGGTATTTAATCTCAAATAAAAGGCATTTTGTAGAATTCTATAGTAAAAATTTTATTGTGAATCCAAAGAACAACTGTCACGGATGGAGTAGAGAGGCATCAATATTATCGCACCCCGAACACTGCTGTATCAGTCGCGTGACTCATTAAATACAGCAATCGTAAGCCGCACTCGATTAGTATTTTGATTAACTCTTTTAATGGTATCCGTAGCAGTAATTTAGTACTTGTAGTAATGATTTTTAGAAAGAAAAAAATTAAAATAACCCATACTGGTAGATAGGTATTTTGCTGCGAAAGTACTACTGTGCCCAAAAAATAAGGTGACATTGTATTTATTTTGAAAATTCTTAATTTATTTTTCCAAATCAATTTCATCTCCTTCATAGTTATCCCCTCCCGATGCAATGCACTTATGCCAACGGATTTTCCAATCTTCGAAACACTGATTGTAGTCACTTTCCGGGATGGCCTTCAGTTCCGTATTCGCTGCGGCTTGAATCTCCTCTATAGTATCAAAACAGTGTCCCCGGAGCGGTCTTTTGACCTTGCTGAACAGCCAGAAGTTGCACGGCGCCATATCAGGTGAATACAGTTGTTGCGGAATGATATGGGGTGAGTTTTTGGCGAAATGATCACGAATTACGAGTGCAGTATGGGATGGTGCATTATCGTAGTGTAAAAACCAAGAATTGTCTTTCCACAATTCTGGCCTTTTAAGGTAGATAGCGTTACGCAAATGCCGTGCAAATTTGACATAGATGTCACTGACAGTACTACCAATCTAAAAAAAATAATTCTCTAAATCCTTCGACGCGCGCAGCTTAAATTCAAATGTCACCTTATTTTTTGGGCACAGTAGTATATACCACATCAGGCCCGGTGTTAATCAGACAACAACTTAATTTGGAAGGAATGTCCTGAACTACTGGCCAACAACATTCAAATCCTGAACGAGAAGGTTCCAACACCGTTTAGAGACCGAAAGTGCCCTAATAAGACGAGTTGCGAAAATGTACCGACCGACTACAATATTGTGCATCATGACTAAGGATTGTCTGCAGCTTAAGATCAAGGAGGGGAGTCAACATCCAAAGCTGATCAAAATTCCGGCAGCGAGAACGACGACGACGAAGACAGCGTAGGTGAAGAGGATAAGAAAGCAGAAAACGTGAAAATTTGATGAAAAGATAAGTCACACAATATCGAACAACTCAGTCAAAGGAGAACGCGAAAAGTGAAAAAACTTTTACGTGCCTACCATAAAAACAGGCTAGGACACGTTTTTGAAAAGGTTCTTGAAAATTGCTAACTTCTCGGATCTGTACCATTACTACTAATTGTAAGCGTGTAGCATGATTTTAAACATTATGTTGAATTCTGTTTCGCTTCGATGATTTCCATCATTCTGATTTTCTCATGCTACTCTCACATTGCTGTTGACCACCTGTCACATACATGAGTAAGTAAACTTTAAACAGATGAAAAGAACTAAATCCAATAGGTGGCATTTTCCGTCTGTCTGTTCTCCAAAATATAGGAGCGCAGCATTTATTATCAATTATATAACCTTCTCAAATTATTTGATACGTTGTACGTAAATGAAAATTGCCTTCAACCAGTTACTTATAAAAATTTTTTAAACGAAAATAATAAAATAACTTAGTAAAACATTCGCTTTACCGGATATTCTCCTCCAGGCGTACTCGACGCAGCGTTGTATGATCAGTAGCACTAGTTAAATCACACCGATTACAATCCGGAAAAGCACTACTTAAACTCACGATAAACAATTTAATCTGACATTACAAACTGTCAGAGAAGATATTCAGCGCTGATTCAGCCGTGATTTTAGTGATCGCCATCAGAGTGGTTGAAGAGGGAGTGGAAATCACGCTGAGTTTGAGTGAAACCACTCCTCGGGAACAGGAAGAACCACTCCGAAGAGGTGGCTGAACCTGAGACAAAGAACTCGGTCGGAGAGCGGAAAGTTGCCGTTAGAGGGAGATTATATAAGAGCGCGACGAATGACGTGCCTCCTCTTTTTTCTTGGGTTTGTGGAACCGAAGGTGGAAAAGTGAAGTGACGGCGGATAAGACAGAGGACGAGCGTTGGCTAGATTTTGAAAGTAATGGCAGCAGGTGTGTACTAGGCGCAGTGCTGATTATGACATTGTGGAACACCAGAACGAAGAGAAGCGACGAGGAAGTAGTCGGAGGCAAGTGGCAAAGCAATTTCAATTACATCAACGGAAGCAGCGAAGAAGAAGCCCCTTCATAATTTGTAGACCAGTAAGTTTTTCTTCTTATTCACCCTAACACAATTGTGAACTCAGATTAGTTATTCACATAACGAAATATGAAACGAAGATAAGTTTGTGTGATTGAAGTTTAGTTCATAACGTAATCAAACGTAAAATCCAGAAAAAAATTAAATTTTCTTTAGATAACAGAATTGAATTTGAGTTTCAGGTTGTAACATGTGCGGCTTGGGTGGTAAATCGTGGGAAGAAAATTCAAAGTTTAGTGTTCGGGGGAAGTGTGTAGAGGGTGGCAAATTTTGAGATATTAATTTGCCAATCGTAAAAAGAAAGTGAAGGGTTTTAATATATAAATCGAAAGAAATTTAGACAAGTCGTACTCGTATAGTATTGAAAATAGCCTTTGTTCCATTGTTAGGGAGTTCCGAGGAAAGTGTGTTTATTTATATCCATTCTAAATGTCTAGCCGAAAAACGGTTGCGCGAAGTTGCATGAGTGTTCTCAGTGGCATAAAAAGTGTAGTAGTGAAGTGTCCTTTTTCGTGCTGCGAGAAAGAGAAACTGGCAAGCCGTATTCTCGCTTGGCGGCTTATTGGGGCCTTGGTGGACAAGTGAGTGGCGCCCCATGCCCGTCTCCGGACGAGCTGAACCGGGTCCGTTACCCCAGCCGGAGTACTCTATTTCCTTTTGGGTATAACACAATGTATGACATTTAAATTTTAAAGATTATCTCGTTTAAATGTTGACTGCGACTACGCCGTAAATAGTACATCCTGAGAATCCAATTTTGCACGACACGTTTCAGCATAGCGACCGGGGTATCTCACGAATGGGACGAGTAATGTTGGTTTCCAAAACGTTGATTGAAGCTGGCTTATCACTGAAGACCAAAGACTTCGTGTAACTCCAAAGAAAATAATCTGAAGGTGTGATATCACACGATCTAGGTGGCCAATTTACTAGTCCAAAACCTCAAATCAGGTTCTCACCAAAATGATTTCTGAACAAGTCCATTGTTCTTCTCGCTGTATGCTGCATGCAATCTCACAGAACGCTGATTTTCGCAATACTGCTGAGCAATTTGGATACGCTGTTGCGGTGTAAGTCTTTCCATGATGGTTTGTCAAGCAATACTGAATAAAAATTACATTACAGTTTGACAGGAGTCACGAGTGATCTGTCAAAAAGAAGCTTATTGAAAATCAATCCTCATAATGAATCGCCCTATATGAGTTAATATGCGTAATTTGTTTGAAACCCTTATCCTATAAATATGTATTTTTTTAGCATTTCTCCTAAATATCAACATTTAATTCAACTTACATTCAACATTTTGGGATCATTGGAATAAATAATTCAGGATTTTTATCAATGTGTACGAGTAAATGCTGAAAAATTTAAATTAAACAATATATTTAAAGCTTATCATGCCATCAATAAATTATTGATGATAACCAATTTATATCCTTGGTTTGCGGGTGATTACTCGTGTTGTCAAAGAAGTGGAATTTTAATTGAATTATTTTACTGCAACTGATATGTAATTGAAGTCCTGACAAAAGTACTCGTGGATGACACCCGTAAACACAAATACTTCAACATTTTCGATGATATGTTAACCAAATCCTGTGATGAAATTTTGAAACATATGCACAAAGAGCAAAGATAATTTACATTGCGAATTTCATCAACAAAATTTGTTTTTCATGCATTCCGAGTCGACATACGAGTATGCTACCGGGATCTTCTCATTCAAATGCAGGAGTGTATGGTTAAATTTCAGACACATCAGCTTTAAATAGTCCATTAGTGTTAATTGAAGTTTAATTGCAAAATCCCTAAATTGATTTTCATGCATGTGGGCTTAATTTTTGAATATGGACATTGCCATATGCATGTGTGTGTGTGCGTATGTATCCTTGCAGAAAGCATGTGATGAACTTTTAAATCCGTTTGTGCAAATGCTTCAAACGTGACATTATTAAAGAGGCCGTGAATTCCTGTAGAATTTCTTTTCTACTATGCAAACTTTCTTGGTAAACGGATTACACGCTGTATTGCGACTTAATATTAACATCTTTGTGGGCGAATGAATCAAAGGCTTTCCTGTGGAGTCCAACACAATTAGCCTTGTAGAGCCATCCGATTATTAGCTTAGTAAGAAAGTTCATTATAATTGGATTCTGCCGGTTGCAATTATGCAGCGATTCTAGTTGAGATTTTAAGCTTGCACTTTGTGTTTGGTGATAAGTTCATGTAATTAAATTTACCAAGTTTAGGCGTAGCAGAAAGGATTTTCAAGTGAGCAAGCAATGGATGGGTGGGTACGTTGATGTGAAACGTTGACTTTGCATGCTTCATTGCTTGCTTGTAATTTAATTATATTTGCGTACATAGCAGAAAGTAAGGTTATTTTAGAATTGTAAAAAGCGGCTTAAGAATTTTAGTAGTGTATAAGAATTTGCTTGCAACATTCAATGTTAAGGATAATTGTCTTGGAGCTTTTCTTGTCTTCAGACGTGTATCATTAGCTGTCTCATTTTGAGTTGAAGAAGTTAAATTGATATAAAAATGTAATAAACCAGGATATTTACATTTTACAAGTATCTACAAGTTTTGTGTCCTCTATCAGTTTGCCTGCCTATCCATTCATCCGTGCGCCAGGGAACTTTTCTTCGAAAACCACCCCAGTCTTTATTGAATAGGATTTTGAGATCTTGGTGAAGACTCCAGCAGTAATACGCCACCATATGAACGGCAAGCAAAACAAAAAAAGTCAATGATCAGTTTTCAAGCTCGTTTAAAGCTTCAATAAAATTTTCTTTATTTGAGTTATCTAGTACTTTATTTTCGTCCTAGTAGCACGTTCTGTTGTCTTCACTAATAGATTCGGACCAGTATTTCCTTAAATTTTTGGCTAGTCTGGGTCCATCAGCTTTCTAGTGAATACCTTTCTCGGTCACCACTCTTTGTCCATTCGCTAAAAATGGTCAGCTTATTGCAACTTCTTTTGCTTGATGATTGTGGAAACGCCTACTTCGTTAAAAAGTTCGTACAATTTATGGTTTCTTCGTAATCGTATCACGTGATGGCAGCCATATTCACAATCTTGTCAGATGTTGAGCGTAATTGGCACAGTCACGTCGCAGTAACCAGTTCGAACGTGTTTCGCGCCTTCAAAAGTTTATTTTATAGATAGTTTTCTCCTGTTTTCTGGTGAGTTATTTGTTGTTATTTGTAATTATTTCTATTAAAATCAATGAAATTATGCCAGTACTCAGTGATTTCGATTAATTTTATTGCAATTATCAGGTGCTTGATGGAATTCCGAAGAGTTTATGTTAATTAACATTTATTATTTTGTTTAGGTGAAATGCCGCAAAAATACGAAAGAAAAACTAATCGGCAGTCTTGGAGCCAAGAATCCATGAATAAGGCTATTGAAGCATGGAGGCAAAAAAAAAGGGATGGGAATCGGCCGCAAAAACATACGGTGTTCCTCAGGCGACGCTTAGAAGACACGCACTCAATATGAACAAAACCTTGAATTCTAACTCTAAAGGATTAGGAAGATTCAAGAAAACATTTTCAACTGAAATTGAGCAGGAGTTAGTAGAACACATAAAGTTTTTATAAACACGACTTTTTGGTTTCACACGTACATCACTCCAAGAACTTGCCTTTGAACTAGCCGAAAATAATGGTATCGATCACCCTTTCAACAAGGACAAGAAACGTGCTGGACAAGAATGGCTTGACGGTTTCCTGAGAAGTAATAAGGACATTTCTCTGCACACCTCAGAACCAACTTCTGCTGCATGAGCGCAAGAGCTTAATAAACCACAGGTAACTAAATTTTTCCGTATTTATGAAGAATTTTCGATGACTCACAAATTGGGACCTCACCGAATCTTCAATATGGATGAAACCGGGCTCACTACAGTCCAGAAACCACAAAAAATTCTGGCCACCAAAGGTAGGAAACAATTCGGCTTCCTCCCCAGTGCTGAGAGAGGTTTGAATGTGACAGTAGTGTGTTGTACGAATGCCATCGGTTCATTTTTTCCGCCATGTATGATATTTCCTAGGAAGAACATGAAAAATGAACTAGTTGATAAGGCTCCCACCGGCACTCTTGGACTAGCACAAGAATCAGGATGGATGAATAAAGAGGTGTTTGTAAAATGGTTAAAATATTTTCAGGCACATACGAAATCTAGCAAAGACTATCCGATTCTACTTATTTGTGATGGTCACTCAAGTCATAAAAGCATTGAATGTTTGAGTTATGCCAAAGAAAATGGTATTCATATGTTGTGTTTACCGTCACATTGCACCTATAGAATGCAGCCCTTGGATGTTTGTATCTATGGACCACTAAAAGCTTATTTCAATCAAAAAATTTCTAAGTGGCTAAAAAATAATCCAGGGCGCGTTGTTACCCATTTACAAATCGGGTATTTGTTTAATGCAGCGTATGGAAAAGCCGCAACTGTTCAGAATGCAAGTAATGGCTTTAAAAAAACAGGCATCTGGCCTGTTAATGGTGATATTATTCCAGACTACATGTTCGAACCGGCAGAGACCACAAATATTCCGTTGAATCAGGAGGATATTGCAGACAGTACACTTAAACTTCCCAGCTCACATTTATCATCAACTAAATGTATCAACACCTCTTCAATCCAAGAAGATCCGAGTAACGATGTTGCATCTATTTTAAATCCATCAGCAACAAATGACGATGAAGTAGATTCTTCACAAAACACAACGCAAGCCACCACCATTAATGATATTGGAGTTGTTGTTTCTGATGTGATGAACCTGAGTTTAAAAACATGTGAAAAGGAGTCTAATACAGTTGAGGTAGCTGGAGCAGCGTACGATGACGGTGTGAGACCTGGTCGATCAAAGTACTTACTGACATATCCAGATGCTACTATTTCGCCAGCACCACAGGGGCAGTTCATTCGAGGCTAAGGAAAAAGAAAATTGAAACCTGTCAAAGGTGATTGGCTTTTAACTTCTACTCCAAACATACAAGAAATTATTGCTAAAAATAGACCAAAGGATCCACCAGTAAAAAAGAAGAGACAGGTTAAAAGACAAATTTTTGATGAGGATGCAATAAATATTCCTGCTTCCAAAAACGCTCTACCATCAGAGAAGAGATCGAGAGCATCGAGGCAGCATACAACTGCTCTGATATATGAAAGCTCAGGAAGCGAAGATTTCTTATGCGGTAAAGAAGACGACGATAGTGACTGCGCTTGCATTTATTGCAATAACCTCTTTTCCCATTCTACGCCCGGCGAAAGTTGGTTACAATGTATGACTTGTTCCCTCACATGCGTCATGTGCTGATGTCCCAAAGAAGACCAAACGATTTATTTGTGAACTATGTTCTTAAAAATTAGTATGTCATTATGTCCTTACCTTATATGTAATTTTGTCCGTACTATATGGACAAAATGGTTTTTGTGATTACTTACATTATTTTAATATATATTTTACTATAGTTTCTACTTAATTAAAAGACTGTGCTACTGATAGTCAATGAATCTAAGATGAGTGAAAACGATTGAGACTGATTATAATACCATTAAATAAATAAATATTATTAAAAAACAAAAGACCCTGTCATTTTGTCCGTACTTCCCCTATTAATGAGTACAAGGGTAATGGAAATCAAAATTTACTCTACTTTGTTAATAATAGTAGGATTTGTCAATTTTACTTCTTAAAATTTTGTGATTTTGTAGATACATATAAGGTCTTTATACTTGCTTAGAGAAATCAGATCACAATCAATGTCTGGGTCAAAGTTAAAAACGTTTTGTTCAATATTAATTGTTATAAATTTTAAAAGAATATAAAGCAAATTCCAAACAATTAAAATACGAAAAACTAATGGCCTAATTGCTCTCAAAATTTATACGTTATCAATCAAACACATTTAATAAAAAAAGCAAATTCAAATTAATTAAAATTATAGCATATATGTTTATCCAATTAAAAATAGGAGAAAAAACCAACCAAGGCTATTCAAAAGTTATTTATAATTGCAACACAAGAGTGAACTTTTATCCTACACCTAATATGTTATAACATAATTCTAATCAAATTCAATCAAAAAATTTTATCTTATTGTGAAATCCACCCGTAATTTTTAACACAAACACTAAATGTAGTAATAATGAGCTGAAACTCAAAAACTATGTAACGAAAAACACAAACACAGCAAATAAATACGAATATTTGAGACATTGTCACTCAGCCACCAATACCTAGATTGCTCCGTTTCAGCTCGACCAGCCTCAACGAATGTAGCAAATGAGGATAATTTATCTTCTTATCGGTGGCCCATCTATATATGTGATATACGATTGGGACGCCGTCAGAATCAAAAATACATCGATTTATGTCCAAACACACGAATGCTTCTGGAGGAACGAAGCCAGTAGTGAGGCAACTCACAATATACCTGTTCGTAGGGTGGAACGGCTGTGAAATCCAGGGGTACACATCTTGCGATATGATTACGAAAAGTTTAATTAAGAAGATATCGACTCTCGTCACTTTAGCAGTTGGATAAATTTTTCTATTCGATATATAGTGCTTCCAATCCGTCTCAGGCTTTCTGTACAAACCAGTACATGCAGAAAGACATTTCCTTTCGAAAACGCTTAATCTTTCCGTTGTACTAGCACTCTGGTTGTACCAGATCTGACATCTGTATGTCAAAATTGGTCTAACCAGGGTCTTGTAACAGTTAACTTTGACCTTTTCATCAATGTATTTGAAATGAAAGAATCGTCGAAGGGCCATGGCTGCTTTACTGAGTATGATTTTGACGTTTTGTTACAATCCTGGAAGTCACCGCAGTTGCAGACATTAAGTTTCAGCATAGGGGTGCGTTACCCGGGGTGGCATATTGAAGCTGGCTAGCGCTCAGTCGTGTAACAGGAAGCGAAAAGGACGGGAAAGGGGGAGGTCATATTGAGAAATGAAAATATGAAATTTTAGCAAATCATGGCCGTTATATTTTATAAAACGTAATTTCCACAGCTAGTTCAACAATTTTGAGATACGAATAAAAAAAAAACAGACCCCCCAATAATTTGTGTGTAGTTAAATCAAAAAAGATTTTATCAAAAAGCAAATTACAATAATATAAAATGATATGCAACAGATAAAAGAATGTCAAAAAACAAGGAAAAATATTAATTACTTTTTTACTATTTCTTTTTGTGTGATCTCCGAGCGCTTGGCGAAGAATACCAAAAAAAAGAGTTGGGGTCACTGAAAATTTAATTGATTTTAAATTCAAACTCATTAATTATAGATAATCGGCCTCTCATCCTAATATTCAATCCACCCGTGTATTTCCATTAATTTCAGCATTGGTTTGTTTAGGTAATTTCATTTATTATTTCTGCCACATAAGTTATTCGATAATTCAGTTTATTTTTAAATTTAAACCCTTGTATTAAAGGAACAAAGTCGGAGGTAGCGGAATCCACTTTTCTATTGTACGAAGAAGGCTTATCACATCACTTTTTCCAAAAAAAAAATTTCTTAATGCAAACTTTTGCTTCAAACAGGAAATTTCCTTTCCTTTCTTCCTTGTATGATCAGAAGGTGATCAACTCAATCACTTTGCGTAATTTACACGAATTAAATGTCGTTTTTGTTTTTTCTTCACTTCTCGTACCCACTCGTTATTTTTTCTCCCGTACAACAAACGCTAGGACAATACTGCTCTGTTACAAAAGTATTTTATTCACTACTTTCTTAGTTGAGACCAGTCCAACAAATTTCTTAACTCTTTTTCCTTTTCCAAGTCATCTCCTATCCAATTTAACTGTTTCTTCACTCTTAAAATTCAACTTTATTTTTATTTATTTAATTAATTCGACTTCAAAACAACTTTCATTCCCCCAATTTCACACCAAAAACTTGTAATGAAATCGCATAAGAATTCCACTCACTATGCCAGCTAACCACTGAATTCCCTCTTATCCAAAAACCTAATTACCGCTGCCACATTCGAGTAACGTAATCGAAGTTCAATACACTTCGATTCCGCTACCCACACATCTTTTCCATATCGACAAACGCAACGATTTCCATTTTGCATTTATGGCGATTTGCATAACCATGGTACCGTTTGGTTATATGCAAATTGTCATATACGGGTATAAGGAAACAACTGATTTTGCCGATACCCCAAAAAGGGTGTTTTCCTGTGCCCGGGAGAACTTGAACCCAGGGTCCCAGCGGACCCCCGGTTGAGAATCGACGACGCTACCAACGGAGCCACCTTCTGTTGATCTCTCATTCATCGAATTAGAAACTTCAACTTTACACCTTTCTTAATGGGAATGGAAATGAAATTTGTTAGTAGGGAAGCGTGGATGAATTTTGTTAGTCTAACAAATAAAATTTTGTTAGCTTATGAATAAAATTAGTTAGTATGAAAGAAGGAATTTGGTTTTGCTAGGGAAAGATATCGAATGAAACTTTGTTAATGGAGAGTAATGAATAAAGTGTGGTTAGTAGGAAAGTTTAGATTATTATTATATTTTTATTAGGGTAGGATTGCGATGATAGGGAAATAAAAATTATAGGGAAATTGTTAAACATTAATAAAAATAAATAAATATACCGAGGAAAAGGGTATATGTGCCCAAAAGAAGGTGGATATGTTACGGCGCCAATTTGAAGTTGGGAATGGGAGAGTGCTGGTACGCCGGAATGCGCAACAATTTTCAGTATAGTACAGATACTGAAACTCGTTCTGAACTATCCTCATCAGCCATAATGTGGAAATCTTTCCAATAACGTTTCAGGACTTGACTGGCCCTCTGCAGCGTTGTCCGAAGCAAAATTGTTTCACACTCCTACACATTGATTTTTATTTGTCAATTGTCGGTGTAGAACTGCACATCGTTAAACATATTTTGAAAACTGCTCTGAAACATTGTAGCTTTTTGGTCTATCGTGTATATGCTAATACCATCAGTAAATGCTGCCAATGATCGCGTTGGCGAGGCATTAAAATCAAAGCCGTTCAATGGCTTGCGATATTGAGAAAAGCAGAGGAGCAGTAACTGTTCCCTGCTGTAGACTATTCAAGACTCGTATTGTCACGTATTGTCATCAGGTTTCCATCAGTTACAACAAATGATTTCCCATATAACATATTGCACATCAATGCAACAAGGTGTCTGGGGAATCCGTCCTGAAGGAGTTTAAAAGTACCACATCTAACCACACCGTATCAAAGGCTTTCTCCGTATCAATGAGACACGCTCCAACACATTGTCTGTCATTCGGTTTCCAACAGATGTCTGAGGTGACTTTCGTTATCGAATGTATGGTCGAATGCCTGGCACAAAAATCAAATTGGCAATTTGGCATCAACTGATATTTCTCAATGTGGGGGTTTAATGCCCACTTCAAACACCTTGCTGATGTTAGGCAGCAAGCTGATTGGCTAATAGCTTTATGGGGTCCAAAATTCTTTTCCTGTCGTCAAGCTCGGAATTCCACTTATTTGGAAAATATGAATTGCTTAACATGTTGTTGAATAATATGTAATAATTCCTAAAAGCAACCTCAGGCAAATGTCGGAGAACTATGTTTGGAGTACAGTCGGTACCACTTGATCTCTTATTGTTTATTCTGCCAAATATGAAACGCAAGTCTTCATAGCTGACAAAATAATCAATAAGATTCAAGCCCGGTATGAGGTCAGACGTTAATTTTTCATTGAAATGTAGAATTGATTTGCCGTTCAGGCTTGATTTGAAGTCGGAAACTTTTGCTTCAACGACCTCTGAAAATATTTGATTCCCTCTCTCAGGGCTAGGTAGAAGAACCAATTCGAAATGAGTTTCAATCAGGGTAAATTTCTGCAATTCGTAACATATAATTCAGTTTCCATTTCTACCCGGAGTCGCACTATAAATTTCAATACCAGCCCATCTCATCATTAGTGACTCCAAGATTCGATACCTTGGACTGCGTTATGATTGCAATCATAAGGAAGCACCTGCAGTTTTCGTTGAAGACTATTAAAGCTGAATTAAAGTCTTGCGTCAGCAATGCAAAGGCCCAAAAATGAAATTGTCCTAGGGTATATTGGGAACTTCGAGCCATATAGATTCCACCTGTATTCAATTTGGTTTTCTGTTATCCACGATATCAAGAAAACACCTTTTGCATTATTGTTGGCGTTCAGCCGTGATGTATGCCGGGCATTAAGGTCACCGGCAAGAATATAATGCAGCCTGTTCAATTCGAGTATTTCAAACGAGGAATTGAGTTCCTCCTTGAACCTGAGAACATTTCGACCAGTTGCATAGGCAAAGACAACGAAGAGGTTATCCCCACCTAGCAGTGAAATTTTGATAACGGACACTTCAAGAGATCAAAGTTCTTGAACTCGACTTTATCAATATTTTGGGAATAAGAGGGTTTTCTAACTAATATCCTGATGCCACCTCGCCCATTGTCATAGAAGACAACGAAGATGCAATCAAGGATGAATTTCACAGCACTCTGGAATGCTCTGTCAATGCATTGCTCTCAAATATCATTGAAATTGTTCTGGGTGACTTCAATGCAAAAATTGGCTAAGAAATGGCGCATAGAAGAACAACCGGAGGATCCAGCTTTCGTGTGGAGACCAGCGATGACGGGCGAGGGCTGATAGACTTTGCTCCTAGTAGAGCCATCCATAAGAGATTGTGAGCATCCCAAGACGGTCACATATTCAACCAGATTCACAATGTTCTTATACAGAAACAAGCGGCTATCATTCACGATACGCGCTCGTTCGTGATTCGGGTCACTACCTTATAAGGGTCAAGTTCCGATGCTGCATCTCCAAGAACTGTAAACAAGGTAATTTTTCGGTAATTAACTTACAAATCAATTGGATTATTATATAATCTAGCGTTTTTAAACCAAACAAAAATAATTTCCAGAGTTCAATCAATCGTCTCCTATGCCAATCTTTATTTCATCAGTACTTTTTATCTAACTACTCGTGATTGCGTTACTGCTTTATAACAAGAACAAGTTAGGCAAAAACAATATGTCAAATCGTTACCATCTAAACTTGTACGTTTATGATAAAAAAACAACATCAAGATTAAAAAATTCCGAAAGACTGTTCGAAACTAGCAAGCGCCATTTGCTTATTATACCCAATGAGATAGGCCAAACAGCTTCTAAGGATAAATATAGTTTGAATAGATACTAAATCAGAACACTATCATTAACTCGATAATAGACAATAGGTATTATTTATAGTGAGTGCAATATTTTTTTATTATATAAAGGTAAAGGATTAAATGTTCCACATGCAACATAACAACTAATTTACAAAACACTAGGGTACTCACCCAACATCCTCGACGAGCGCCCAGAGATGGTCGGGGTGATGCCTGAAAACTTTGCTGAAATCCCGTTTAAAGTACGTTACGAGTGCTTGAACAAACTCATTACGTTTTAAGATTAATTGAAATGGTGAGGAAAATTCCAAATCACACTTATTTTAAAAGGATTAATAAATTGAAATGCAAGGCACAACCTCCCGTAATTTGTGGCCAAACTTTCAGATAAAAAAAATATTTTTGCACCAATAAGAAATTCATTTGATTTGAGCCGCGTTTCAAGTCCGAAATAATTTTTTCTTAGTTCGCAAAAGTAACACTCCCAAATTTCTTAATTATTTCTATACTGTCGTTGAAATTCGTTACAAAAGAAGTGTTGCGTAGTATTTCAGGCGCATTGTCGGCCAGTTACGTTGGCTTTCATTCGTAGTAAATGCCCAAAGGCTCAGTTTGATACAGATGAGGTATTCCATCATAATCAAAACTACCAATCAAACCCGATATGCCGAATGGACGTCGTCCATTAATCTGTGTGTATTTTGTTTAAGGCCAGCGATGAATCTGGTTATATTCCAATGTGACGGGATCTTCGACGTTTAATTCATAGCTTTGATACTCAACTTGAGCCCGATTTATTAAAAATTGAGCATAGCCGTAAGACGAGCAAAGGCCATTACTATTTGACTATCTAGCGGGCAAATTTTTTTCATAGTGTGTTCTTCCTGCAGTTTCCCGACCGATTTCTTTTCCCCGCCAAATACAACAATGTCTTTACCGATTACGGTCGCCCACGTCGAATTTCAGCATTTCCCTTCACTTTTCGCGACGAAAAAGTCACAAATTAGTTACTTACAATCATCACCAATGCCCATTATCAAGCGCAACCCTAGCATTACAACCCTCTTCACTAGTGTCGAACTTTTCCCGCTAGCACAGCCCTCGGAACGATCTGAATTTTTAACGACGAAAATTTTGGGGCCACTTAGTATTGGGAATTTCACTACTTTCTACTTAGCACGGTCACTTCCCAGATAAAATCACTTCTTTTCTCTACAGAAAAATCACCACAGTAAAATTTAATTCATTCACAAAGAGAAATTTCTCCACTAGATCAAGAAATTTGCACAAGACTTGGAACAATAGCTGGCGCGTAGAATGGTCACTTTGATGGCGAGTTAAATTTCCCGGCAAGCTGTCGACAATTCGATAATGTCGATTATTTTCTATTCCTCGATGCAGAAATTTGAATAACAAGTACTACGTGCCTCCATTAGGGAAGTTTGATCAAAATATCTGAGCAAAGACGAAACTAATTCTAAATTTAATGGATCGCGGTTCTCCCGACGTGCTCGCTGTGGCGATCAAAAGCAGACTCCCCTTTGTTCCCAATCATCACCTTACGGGACATATCGCGCCAGTAGTTGACGAGCCAGCTCATCCGACCCTGTACATTGCATTTGGCATTGCAATTCGTGGATGAGCTGCGTTAAAAAGTGTTGCCGTGTCCAAATTTTAATTGTAGATTTGAATAATTAAATTTTTGAATTTACAATTCAAGTTTGGATCATCCTTATGGTGGTTTTCGAGCAATTTGCTAAGGCAACTGCTGGATTCCGACACATTTCCTCGCAGGCAGGAGAAGGTAATTATGACATCAAAACCATTTGGAAGACAGTATGAGATGCAGTAACAGAAGCAGCTAAAGAGGTCGTGGGGCACAAGCTAAAGAAAAGCTGGAACGACTGATGCCACAAAGAATGCAAGAAGTGAAAAAAAAAGATCCAGGCCCCTAACGAATGCAACCACCCACCAACTCGGGCCAAAGAAGAACAATATAAAACCCTCCAACGTCAAGCTAAAAAAATGTGCCGAAGAAAGAAACAACTGACCATTAACACCAAGTTCCAACGGATAAACAAAACCATGACCCTACATGAAGTCAGATCGGCGTATGCCTCTATCAGAAACGGCTTTAATCCACAAACGAGTCTTTGAAAAAGTATACAAGGAGCAATCATGGGCAAACTAGTCAAAATTAAAAACAGATGGCTGTAATATTTCGAGAAGCTATTCAAAGCATCACCAACAATAACTGAAGCTGTGAAAATTCTAGAAGCCGAGCAAGAGGTCCCAGTCTCACCACCAACCAGAGATGCATGGGTATTTTCAGTCTTACCTGCACAAGATTGGTAAGTCACGGTCCCCCAATTGTCGGTATTGCTCAGGAGAGGAAGACAATGCCTGCCACACATTTTTTTGCGTGCATAAAATGGAACAAGCTGCGAAGGACCCTCTACAGGGAGACCGAAGAGCTCACCCCGGATAATATAGTCACGGTGAGGCTCGAATCGGATGACAAATGGAGCCAGGTGGCATATTATGTTTAGGTAGTCCTAAAAGAAAAAAGAGACTCACAGCAGCCGGGGGTGTTGGGGCTGGGGGATCGCTTGTCCGGCACTTCATCTTCCCCTCTCCCTTGCCGCTAGAAGAGGGGTCCCCCAGCTTTAAGGCGCCTCACGGCGTAACAAAACGACACATGGCCCGAAGTAATGTGTCAAACGGTTCCAGGCTAGGTTCTCAGGTTGACAGGGGAGGTGTTTAGTGGGTAGTCCGGTCACTTTGTTGCGAACATTGAAGTCCCACACTCTGTGCGTAAATGGGCACTCACCTCCCTACCACAAAAAAAAACAGAGATGAAGTTATGTCAGTAATACGGGACCTCAGAAAAAATAAGGCTCCTGGAATAGATGGAATATCACCAGATCTGCTTCAGAGCGGGGTCCCTATCTAAATAACCTTCTGCATCGACTAATATGCAAAATATGGTCCGAAGAGCAGTTACTTGAGACCTGGCGGAAAATTATAATGTGTCCTGTACACAAAAAAGGGGGACAAGTTTAGGTGTGAAAAGTTATTGAGGCATCGCTCTACTGTGTACTTATTATAAAGTGCTCTTTAAAATCATGGCTAGAAAATTACAGTCGTACTATGCAAGTTTTATAGCAACTTATGAGGGAGGCTTTCGAAGTGGATGGTCTACACCAGACCAAATATTCTCCCTAAAGCAAGTGCTCGAAAAGTGCTGGAATATAACATCGATGTACACCAACTCTTTGTAGATTTCAAGCAAGCTGCGAAAGTGGAGACAGTAATGCGCTGAACAAAATAGTACCTGACTTTGGCGTTCCAACAAAATAAGTCCACATCGTCAGGGTCACGATGCTAAACACGGACTTCTAGGTCAAAGTAAACGGTGAACTAAGGGATAGCTTTATAATGGAATAAGGCTTAAAGCATGGGGATGGACTTGCTCCAATGCTCTTTAATATTGCGCTGGAACACGTCATCAGGAAGAAATCAGCTAAAATCTCGGGTTCACTAATGTTCAAGTCCATACAATTGGTAGCATATGTTGGTGACGTCAATATTATGGCACGTTCAGGCTTAAATGCCAAAGAAGCATTTGTGAGCTCGGAATCTGAAATTAGTCTACGAGTTCATGAAACGAAAACGAAATTCATGACTCAAACGAGGAACACTCTAGTTTGAATAAAACTGATCGTAGGCGACTATAACATTGAAAGTGTGGATAACTTTGTTTATCTTGGAGCTAACCTGAATAGAAGAAGCGCCAAAAAGGGCAAGATTGGATGCTGCATGAACGCCGATCATAAAACCTATTACTCCGTACTTCTGTGATAACCTCACTCTTGGCGCCCTTACGCCAATGACGCGACCAGCAGATCCCTACACCCTACGCCACTGACGCCGACCAGCCGATCCATTTACCCTACGTCACTGACGTCGATATTTGATGAGCGACTTTAAAACTAATCGCTACCACTGAATTGCGCATTGACGTTTGTCGCGCAAAAACTTGTGATAAAGCAAGAGGGAGGCGCCATACTGGGAAGATTTTAAATGTGGGCAGCAAAGTGTGAATTTACAGTGGAGTTATTGTTGTATTATTGCTCAGCAAAACTCAATAAAACGTTCAGTGAAATAAAGTGTTTTTGAGTTCAGTCATTCAACGCTTTTTGTCAGCTGGATTGGGAGCGAGAACCCCAGCGCAAATTTTGGTGCTGAGCGGAAGACAGGGCATTTGCGAGTGCAGGATCCGGATTGTCCACCGCCACAATACAAAAGCTGGTCGGAATCTTTTACTATTATTGAAAGGAATTGAACCCTCACACTACAACAAGGTGCCCTATGATTTTCCCTCGCTGCAGTTGGAGCGGTCACATCACTTGAAACCCAAGTAAAGAAGGTTCATGGCAGATTAGATTAGTAAATGAGGCATGAATGACCAAAATTTGTTCTGTGTTCTATTGCTTCAGCTTTTATTTTACCGTAACTATAAGAGTCGATGAATGTCTATAGAAAAGGTGAATTCTATGACTTGAAATTTGACTTAGGGGTGTTATCAAGTGTTGACTTGTCGTTACAAAGCTCAGCAGATGTGCCTGATCTTACAGATTTTAAACGAGCCGTTAAATTTTAATTATTCTTCCGACCGACATTCGCTGTATGTTGGTTTTTTCGGAGCGGTAGCACTGGAAAATCGACAATTGTGTGTAATGTCAATCATACTTGTTATTGATTATAATATCATACGATTATACGATTCCATTATTATGTGCCCCAAATGCTCTTCAAACTGGTCAAACGCAAGCTGTTGTGGAGAGCGCGATAACTGATTTAAACGTGACAGGGAATGGTAATGTTAGCTGTAGTCTGGCAGTTAGTGGATCCTTGGCGATTTGAAATCCGGAATCAATAGGAGATGTATCGGTTACTTTGGATTCTATAAGCAGGATAAGCAATTAACTGAATGCGAGGGAATCTATTGCAAAATAATCAGTAAAATAACCAAAGGACGAATCAAACATACATACCCAAGTTCATAAACGTACGAGTATATGTCCATTTCACATTTGTGGAATATTTGTGTTTCATTAATGGTAATAACACTAAAACAAAAAAATATTTTCTAAATAAGAAACATGTGAAAACAATGAAATTATGAAAATCCTGTGATTTGCAAAGAAAAATGGTAATAAGAATTTAGTGAAATATTTATAGGGAACATGCTGGAAAGTATTTTAATTCTTTTAGCAAAGAGAACAATATTGTAAAAATTAGGTAGGGCAAGAGTTATTTACATTTAATGAAATTCCACCCATTTAAGTTTTCAGGTTACCATTTATTAAAGTTAAAAATTAATTGAAACCTAAAAACGCGCAAAATTTTTTTGTTTGAAAAAGTCCAGCATAAATAAATGTGATAAGTTTCATAACAACGTTGATCAATTTTTATTAGGTTAAATTTTAATGTTTTTCCCTTTCTAAATATTATTTACAAAATAACATAAAAATTAATCAAAGTTCTCTTCGATAAAAGTAAAGAGTATTACATATATTCAAAGAATAACGTCTAAAGCAATAGACCATTAGCTATATAAGTTGATAATTTGACAGTTCTAAATTTAGCGTTATATTTCATAGAATTGTTATTATCAATATATGATATGCAGCTTACGATTCAATGGAATGAAATTTCATCACAATTTTATTAGTAATTAGAATCCAACTAAGTTTGCAGTTTTAACGACACAAATTTGTTCCAATTTGACTAATTTGAATAATGAGTAATATGCAAAAGACATTGATTATTGTACAATAATTAATTTATTTTCTTCTATTGTTTTATTAATGCTTAGATGTAGTGATATAACCAAATATCAAATAGAAGAAAAGAAACTATTATGAATTACATATTGTAGGGAAATTTTTGAACAAAATGATAAATATGAATTGCTAGGCTAACCCAGTCTTTCCTTTCCAGC
This sequence comes from Odontomyia ornata, assembly GCA_963969285.1. NCBI lineage: Eukaryota > Metazoa > Arthropoda > Insecta > Diptera > Stratiomyidae > Odontomyia > Odontomyia ornata. Next base: position 48,175,840 of record OZ017739.1, read on the forward strand.
GAACCCGTCCTTTTTCAGCAAGATAATGTCGGCAAACGGTGAGTATGCCGCTGAGAGGATAGGGTGCAAGTAACCCGCGAATGGTCAAATTCTTGTGACGGTCGGTACGCGGTGCCAAAGTTCGTGTTTGCCTTTTTTATTAGAGTAGGTTCTTTTCAGTTTTGCATTCGAGTAGTGTATTTCGGGCACCGCATCGGTTGTAGTCGGGAGCGCGTATTGTTTCAGCGGTTGTTTTCGTTCTTTGTCTCTGGAATGTAGTACGTAATTTAGAGTAGAATCGATGGGAGTTGTTCGACGCGCTTTAAATCGGGCATTTGAACCGGTGACTGAGTTTTCGTATTTCGGACTTAGTCTGCTCGCGTAAGACCTGCGACCTAAACTCCTCTCCGAAATATGTAGCTAGCCAGCAGCCACCTCGGAGTAGACTAAGAGTGTCCGGACTTGTCGACCTAATGGGTACAGTCCATTGTTACGTTCCCAGACTGCACGTCTAGAACCGATGAGAGGTCGTTTTAGATTTCCTTTGAGAAATCTCGAACGTTCCAGGCGTGATAAAATCATTACACTTACCATTCTAAGGTCAAGAGTTTTGTACAGGCAAAACAAACTCCGCATTTACAAAACTAGTCAAACCTTTGCTGTTATATGGAAGTGAAACTTGGACCCTGACGAGTGAGTCCGAAAAGTTTGTGGATGTATTTGAATGCAAAGTGCTCCGGTAAGTTTAAGGCCCTGTGAAATAAGGAACATAGTGGAGACTGCGTTACAACGATGAGTTATACGAGCTTTTTGACGATCCACCTGCGTAAAATTACGTAATTTGCAATGGGCGGGCCATGTAGAAAGAATGGGAAAAACTGGTCACCCAAAAGAGCATTGAAGCGCAGAGCACAAAGTAGACGTCCAGCGGGAAGACCAAGGACTCGATGAGAAGACACGGTAGAAGCTGACAGCAGATCCAAACGAACATTAAAGGGCAGAGCATAAAGTAGACGTGCAGCGGTAAGACCAAGGACTCGATGAGAAGACACGATATAAGCTGACAGCAGATCCTTGTTGTGAGCAAATAACTGGGGGATATTGTCGCGGAACCGTGATGATTGGAGGAGATTAATCGTGGAGGCCAAGGTTCAGCTTGGGCTGTCGCGTCGTAGATGATGAGGATGAAACTTTATTTTTCTTAAAAATTATTTAAAACTCTGTGAGCATGTATTACTTCAATAAGAATACCGTGACGGACAAAAGTCAACGACAATTCCTTATTTTGAGATAACGGTTAATTGGAAGCTTTAATCAAAACTCCAATGAAGTTGATTTTTCAGTAACGCAAATATATTTTATAAAAAAATAAAGATATAAACTTTTCATAAGAGAATTAAGGAGAAAGTCCGAAAAACATAAAAAATTGAATGGACAAAAGTCTATGACAGTCAGTGTTGACTCAGTCCCACACAAAAAATTTTCAACTAAAAGTAACGAAATGTCATCAATATTTGTTTACTTGGTATTGTTATCATTCCGTATATGTGCTGCTGCAACTCCGTTTTAGTTTTATCGCTAGTATCTAACTGTAAGGACCGCAAAATGACATCGCGAAAAGAAATTTCTAGTGATATCCGAAATTTGGTCGTACAGTATAAAAAAGACAATAAATTGTGCTCGGAAGTCGCGAAATTACTGAAACTTAAGCGAACTTCTGTGTATACAATCATCAAAAACATTGAAAACAGTAGTTCCATTGAAAGTAAGCCGCGAACTGGCCGACCAAAAATTTGTCGCTCAGAGAAATTAGTTCATTCTAAACGAAGTGAACAGCAATCCGAAAATAGATGCTCCAGATTTGGCAAAACAAGTGGCTACGAAAAGGAAAAAGGATGTCCATGCAAGAACCATCACGAGAGTATTAAATATTAATGGGTTTCAAAGAAAAATGCGTAAAAAGCCATTAATATCCGCTAAAAACCGACTTCTGCGTCTACAGTTTGCGAAGGCCCATACTGACAAGGACAATAATTTTTGGAATCGCGTCGTTTTCACAGATGAGTCCAAATTCAACATTTTCGGAAGTGATGGTCGCAGTAAAGTATGGAGGAAAAAGAACACGGCGTTAGAGACCAATCATTTGATTCCTACTGTCAAGCACGGTGGAGGTAATGTGATGGTTTCGGGAGGATTGGCTTTTGTTGAAACCACGATGGACCGTTATGTTTACAAGAATCTGTTAGAACAACATTTGAAGCCATCAGTGGGGAAGTTGGGTCTTGGAGAGAGATAGATTTTCCAACAAGCCAATGATCCAAAACGTACAGCACTTTTCGTCAAGAGCTGGTTGTTGTGCTACGCTCCCAGGCAACTTAATACGCCTCCGCAAAGTCCAGACTTAAACCCAATAGATCCTGTATGGGAGCTTTTGGAACGGGAAATTCGAAAAATTCACATTAAAAATAAAAATTTGTTGAAGGAAGCACTTGTTACAGAATGGGAGAAAATCACATCTGTAGAAACTGCCAATTTAGCTGCCTTTATGCTCCGAAGACTGCAAGCAGTAATTGATGCGAAAGGGGGTCCAACCAAATATTAAGCCAGCAAAAAGTTTTAAAATTTCCAAGATGTTTAGTTGAAAATATTTTGTGTACAAGTCAGCCAGCACTGACTGTCGTAGACTTTTGTCCATTCATTTTTTTATGTTTTTACAAATTTCTCCTTAAGTTTGTTATGAAACGTCTTTGTTTTTTGATTAATATATTTATGATACTGAAAAATGCACATCAATGGATTTTCGTTTAAAGCTTCCAATTAACCAGGATCTCAATATAAGGAGTTGTCGTAGACTTTTGTCCGCCACTGTATGTTTCGATGTACTATAAAAAATTGCGCTATATTTTAATAATTGCAACGGGCGGTCCAACCATAATGCAGGATGTTAATTGTGAGTCACACATTAACGTCAAGTTTTTCGCCCAACTTAATTTGACATTTCTTTGTTCAAGTGTTTGACAAATTCAACAATGGAGAGGTACACAATTGAGCAGCATGTTAAGGTTGTTGAAACCTTTTACGAAAATGGGCATTCAAATCAAAATGCATTTCGTGCACTTCGTGATTTTTTTGGTCAGCATAATCGACAAAAAAATCCACAATCGGGAGAATCGTGCTCAAATTTCAGCAAACCGGGTCTGTAATATAGGAAATGTGAAATCACTTGTGCATGCTTGCCCAGTTCGTTATGGGCTGGCGGCGTCATCGGGTCGTACTTCTTCGAAAAAGAGAACGGCCAAGCAGCTACCGTGAATGGTGTTCGTTATTACGAGATGATAACGGACTTCTTGTGGCCAGAAATTGAGGTTATTGACCTGGACGATATGTGGTTCCAACAGGATGGCGCCAATTGCCACACAGCCAATTGCCACTTCTTTCTCTGGGCATATTTAAAAGAAAAAGTGTACGTCAACAAGCCAAGAAGAATTCAAGAGCTAAAGTATGAAATAATTCAGCACATTAACGACTTGAACCTCAGTTATGTCTCCGAGTCATTGAAAATGTGGACCATCGGATAGAAGTATGCCATCGTAGCCGCGGCGAGCATTTGGGAAATATTTTGTTTTACACATAGTTGTCATAGATCCTTCTATTATAGTAAAAAATATTAAAATAATTCTCTGAAAACTTTTTGTTTTATTTCCAATTAACATCGTATGTTTTGGTTCGACCACCCTTTACATACCTAAACACTAAAAAAAAATAGTTGAAAGGGAAAACAAAGATTATGTTTCGCAGACCGGAGTTATTTATTCATATTTCTCTCCACAACTTTTCTACTGCAGCATTAACAACTAACTTGAAACAAAAAAGTTGGTTTACTTAAATTTTTCACAGTTTAACTTTCTCTTGCTCGTACATTAACCAAATTTATTTATTAACAGCTGTCCCCGTTTCAATAAAGCAACATAAATTTATCTTTCACCAAACTCCTCCGCGCTCATCCCAAGGGAAGGACACATTAAGTTTGGGACGATGCGACAACGAATAAAGTCTCGAGAAAAGATTTTTCACATTTTCCTTATGTATTCCACGCGTATCTGCAATCTTTTCCGCTTGCCACAAAAAGTTTGCCAAGCACCGATAAGTGGTCGTGAGATGAAGCCATTTGCCTGCTAATGGTGTTTAGCGGATCGGAAAATTATTGATTCGAGATTGTAACTGATCCGGCACTAGGCAGAATGATGTACACGCATGTAAATGTATACGCCATGTGTTAGAAAATGGTTGAAAATCATTGGGGGATCGTAGCAGTCAGGATACCATAGCAGATGGGGGTAAGTCGTAAGTAGACAGATTACATGACGACGCAGCTCCAATTGCGGTATCTTTGGCGATGCAGATACGAGTATGTAACATAATTCATATGTTATTTTTCGTAAGAATCCTATGGATGTATATAAATATACCAGTACATATAAAAATCCTGTTGTAATGGGCTTAATGCTATGCTCATTTGTTCTGGGCGCCAATAGTAGGATTTCACTTCCTGTAAGGGTGGAATGAATACTAAAGCCCGTTATCCGATAAATATACGAGTCTGTTTGGTTCATTTGTTTAGGCGTTGAGTCCTTACAATAATTATCCTCATTCCTTTGAAAGCGGCGGAAACATGATGTCGAACTCTGAAGAAAAATTTCCTCCGTATCAACCAAACTCCCACATAGTTTGCTGGTTAAAGGTCTCCATCCCATCTTGATTCGGCGGGTTGCGAAAATTGAAATGTGAGTTATCCTAAATATCCTTAGCGTGCGATCGTGGGCGGAAGAAGATTTTGTGCTTCCTTGGTCTCTCTCTTGGCAAACGAGAAATATGTTGCAAATGATAAATCTACCCAATTTCGCCAATCAATAAGTTTCGCAGTAAGCAAATGAAATCCTTTTGATTTGTCTAATATGATTTTATGATTACAGGCGGTGGGTTGTTAATAACGGGTTTGTTGGGAAATAATGCGCGAATCTAAATAATTGATTTCGCGGCGGAGAAAAACTTTTTTCAATGATGAATTAATGGAGCGTAGGTAGTGCGGGGTATTGATGCAGACAAATAGGCTCCTGGTCACGTAAATTCATTATTTTGAGGTACGTTGTGAAAGAGTAGGCGAGTCGTTCATGTAGGTGCCTTGAATCGGCTTTAAATAACTTAAGATACCGATACTTTGTGCGTAGAGGAAAGTTTCTTTCCGTATTTACGTTCATCCTTTCATGGTTAACTTTGACGAAGTCAAATAAAAACCTACGTAATGGCTCGGAGCGGAGTGTAATGTACATTTATTTAATTTGTGTTTAAAAGTTCAAAGTTTAGATATTTTGTGTGGGCTTAAAGTTCAAGTTAGTTATTTGAGAGTCGCATTAAAATATAATCATTTGATCATGTTACATACCGTTCTTTGTTAACTTGGTATAAAAATGACTAAGAATGCGAAACGAATACACATCATTGCATTATATTTTAATAAAGCTGAATAAATGAACTTTACAAGTTGTTTGTATAGCGACAAAAGGCTTTTCTTTTGCCGCTTGATTTTATTTTTAGAAGTTAAAAATGATAGCCAGATTCAAAATCTGTCTGTTTAAAGCAGTGATTTCTTTAATTTATAGGATAATTGGCAGTCAAATACAGTATCTGTCTGCTGAACTAATTGACTTTCGGTCCAATACCGAAACTCTGCGAGGTGGTCAGATGAAGTTAAACACTTGACGTTAATAAAGCAAATGACATGGTTTATTAATCGTCTATTCTTTTTATAAATATTATTTACAACTTAAACTAAATTTGTCAGCGATATTACTCGCTCCCACGGTTCAACATTTTCCATGAGCGAGAATATCGCTGACCATGCACAAGTGTATGTACATACATGTACTTTAGTCAGATCGCCAGCGACACGATCATGCTCCCACGATCTAACATCATTCATGGGAACATATCATATCGCTTGCGATGTACAATCATATGCATGCACGTCTTGAAGTTTTCAGATTTTAGGAAAGTAAAACGATCTTTGTTTTGACTTCAAGACGCGCATGCAAAGAAAATGATATTACGAGAATTTAGATTTAGAATTTAGAAACGTAATGCGCGCTTTGTTTTGGCTGAAGAATTCACGACGTGCATAAAAATAGTTTTACATGGAAATATGATTTTAAATTTATGTTGTTTTTGAACACAAGTATTGTATCTACCGTGCACGAAAGCAAAAATACGAGATTCGCTTCTAATTGAGAAGATGCGTAAAAGAAACATTCCAGATATGACGGTGATTGAATATTCATTTTTTGACCTATTTGAAAGAAAAGTTTACAATGTCCAATCAGCTACGCACAAATGATGCGTATGAAGTCATTGGAACTTTTTAGTATATAGGGTAGCTACGCAAATAGGGCAAATTATGGACTCTTAAAAATGCAAAACAGAATTGTTTTATTCTCTCACATTTCCGATTTCCTGGAGGTTGAACACTCTTAATATCTTAATAGCTTGGTTTAACTGACTAGAAATCATTAGAAGGACAAGGAATGATATCAGTTCCTGTAATAACTACATTGCATCCTTAATCCTTTTAATTTTTTCCGTCTACATATTGGTAGATGCTGAAATGGTTCCACGAGCCAGTGTCATCATTGTTCGCATTGATATTAATAATAGCACTCAAAACAATGACAACAAACACCTTACAAAATAAATCAAAACAATCACATCATGCAAAATAGCACTAACCAGAATGTGCGACAGTGATAGTTGTGATAGTCTTTACGTTAATGAGACTTATCAAGTGCTTTGTAAAGTGATATTAAAGTGAAGCAAACAAAAAATCAAAAATATATTCCGTAAACACAGTGCTTTATAAGGTAAACTTTTAATAAAGATCCATTTGATTTCAACTAAAAGATGGTCTTCACTCTCATTGAAAATCCAAATTAAAGGCCACACACTTAAAACAACTAACAAAACTATTGCTTGTAAAGGCTAGGTGTCACGGTTGATGATGAAACTAATTTTCTATTTGTTTGACCATTAACCACACCTTATGTTTGGAAGTATTTACGTCATTATAGAAACTATCTTCCTAAGGTCATATCTAAATTGATTAATTTATTTTATTGCTCATGGGCTTGAAAAGGGGGCAAAAATGAAATACTAAGCTAAAGGCGTTTACAATCTTAAGGTTTAAGGAATGATTTGAAAGGAATTAATGATTAAAGGCACTGATAGACGGCTCAGATTACCTCAGGTAGTTTCAGCGGGTAGTAAATCTCTAGTACATGTAGCAATGATTCTCGGACTTCAATTTTCCTACGATGGTTGGCAATGAGCTATCTCATCGGGGAACGACTGGAGAATATAGTCTCCACGATGAAACAAATAACAACGGCCAGCCCCTGATTGACCTTGCATGTAGCAGAAATCTAGCCATACGTTAGACTTGCTTCCCACATCGACGCATTCATAAAATGATTTGGGTATCACCGGATGGCAACACACAAAACCAGATAGATCATGTTCTGATCCAACAACGGTGGGCCTCGAGCATACTTGACGTCCGTACATACCGAGGACCCAATTGTAACTCAGATCATTACTTGATCAAATTAACATACCGATGTCGTATGTCAAAGGCATATTCAGCAGAGACCAGCCCGTTGCAAGAATTGACAACAAAAGGCTCCAAACGGCGTCTGTGGCAAAAAAAATTCATGTAGACCCTCGATAACTAGCTGGCTCCTATCTTATCGGACGCATCGTTAAAGATGAGCAACGCGCTCTGGATGGAAGTGAAAGCGGCTATTAGGACCATGGCGGAACAGACGATCGGACATAAAGCCCGGCGCAAGAGGAATGATTGGTTCGATGATGAATGCGTTAGATAAAAAGAATCTGGCATACAAAGAGTTCGTAGGTAGGAAAACCAGGATGAAGAGAGAACACTATGAAAATTTCCGAAGAGTAGCGAATAAGATAGTTAGGATTAAGAAAAGAAAATACTATGACTACCAATTGAGAACAACATACAAAGTAGTGAAAAACCTGAAACGTGGTTATCAGCCCAAAACCACGCTCTGTCATGATGACACCGGCAATATCATCGCTGATGAAAGCAAGATTAAGGAAAGATGGGCATCATATTTCAAGAACCTCCTTAATACTCCACACAGCTCCAGACTATTCGAGCCTGTAGATGTCTGCAGAGAGCTTCTATTGGCCCCACCAATTCTGGATGAAGTTTGTTCCATCATCAAAAACAAAAAGAACAATAAAGCGCCGGGCATCGATAAGATTCCAGTGGAGCTCATTAAATATAGTGGTCGTAATGTTCATAAAGCTATTCACAAAGTCATGCAGCACATTTGGCACCAAAAACACATACCTACCTTCCCTATCCACAAAAAGTCGACAAGCTACAGTGCGAAAATTATAGAGGTATATCACTACTTTGTACGGCGTATAAAATAATTTATGAAATCTTAGAAAATAAAATAGGATTATACGCCAACAGTATTATTGGGGTGGTTTTAGAGCAGGTAGATCAACAATAGACCAATCATTCACAGTCAAGCAGGTACTTGAAATATGCTGGGAGTTCAACATAGACGCACACCATATTTTCGTTGACTGTAAGCAAGCATACAACAGTATTGACTGTAACGTACTGTACCAAATAATGCTTTGCTTTGGAATCCCAGCCAAATTATTCCGTCTTACCAAAATGACAATGACGTCGATGGCCTCCCAAGTCCGCATCAATAACCAACTCACCGATGCCTTTGACACAAATATCGGACTACAACAGGTGATGGGCTGGCCCCATTGTTATTCAATTTGGCTCTGGAGTACGTCATACGGAAGCTACCTGCCGATACACGAGGTACATTACCAACCAAGTCGAGTCAATCGGTAGCCTACGCAGATGACATCACCATTTTATCATAGTCATTAACAACTGCCAAAGTACTTTTCCTGAAACTTGACAGCGAGGCAAAGCTAGTTGGGCTACAAATCAACGAAAATAAAATAAAGCCCATGACGCAGTCGGGAAAGAGGACCTCAAAACACAAAATATCACACTTGGCGAATGCAGTGTCAAAAACGGGTAATGAAAGAGACGAAATACGCCGAAAAATACAGCTTGCAAAAAGAATATTTTTTTTTACAGTTTTGACGATCTTGAAAACTCGCTGCATATATAGGAAAACAAAGCTTCAAGTATACGAACTGTAATAAAACCTGTGTTATGCTATGGGTGTGAAATATAGGCCTTAACCCAACTATCCGCAAATATATTGAACGCCTTTGAGCGACAGGTCCTGAGGCGAATAACTGGAGCGAAGCTAGATGGTGACCAATGGCGAATTCGATACAACCATGAGCTATATGAAATTTTTGACGAACCGGAGGTCTCAACGATTGTAAGACTGCGAAAGCTGTAATGGGCTGGCCACATGAATCGTACGGACGAGCAACGGATACCCAAAAAGGTATTAGTTGGGAGAACTGAAGGCCGGAGACCATTGGGGAAACCAAGGAAACGCTGGTCTGACTCAGTTGACGAAGACAATACATCGCTGCTCGGGTTTCGAAATTGGAGGACGCGGTCAATGGACCAAGATAGTTGGAGGCGCTGTTTGCAGGAAGCGAATTCCTGGGAGGGGCTGTAGTCCTTAGAAGAAGAAGACGATGGGACTTTTAATGGGAAGTAGAACAAAAAAGAGAGCTGGTGACTAGACCAGTTTTTTTTGGATCAAAATACGTATTACGTAACCATGTTGTTGAAAACGTTGATCATGAAACTTTTGAGAAACTGAACATTAGGCAATGTTGAGGTCCCTATACTATGAAGAAATGAAATGGGCGGTTGCACTGCGGTGTAGATTTACCTGCAGGATACGGATCACCGAAATGCTGCTTTTGGCTTGGCTAGGACTTCCTGGAAAACCCAAAACTTTCCTGTTCCCAAGACGTACTTGAAATCTGGTTTTGGATCGGTATCCTTGCAAAGCATACTGTGTGTTTCTCTCGAATACTCTTTTCTTTTATGTCCCATGTCAACCCGTTTGCAGCATATGGAACTCTACCCGGCCCCTTGTATCCCTGTGTGGCGTAACCATAACGAAGGCACTTAAAGCATTGGAGACGTACTGCTCTTTGCCTTATCCTGTAAATGACACACCCTATTCTTACATTTTTTTTATTCAGAAGTTGTTCAACGTATTTCTTGGTCAAGTCGATGATGGTCATACGTTATCACCTATAGTTTTCTGGTGTCAGCCCCACTTAAACCCTACTTACGCTAGCGGGCTCCTTTTTGATGCACTCATCTACCTTAGTCAGGTCTGTGATGTACTCAATGTCCCTGATTTCGATCATTATCATCGGCTTGAGTGAGCCTGCAGTTGCTCTTTTGCCGAGAACCTTCTTGGCTGCATCGCAGAATGCTTCTTTATTCTTGGCCTCCGCTCCAAATTCGACCAGTATGTGGCCAGACCAAGTTAGTTACAGTACTTTAATGGCAGTTTTGGTTTCTTTAGACTTTACAACTCCCCTGATCCCCCGCAACGAGCTTGCGTAGAATCTGCCATCCTTCGGTTTCACAAGCAGTGCCTGCCACCGATCTTTGTCGTGGTTTTTTTTCTTCTACTTCGCATTACGTAGCTGTTTTTTTGACATCTATGAGAATTTTATTTTCTGGGTCATTTTGTTGTTTTTTACTCCCAAACGTGGATGATTTGATATCCGGAGGACACAGCCTACACGAATGCATGATCAAAAGAAATCAATTGACCGAACTACGTTTTCAATTACGAAAATGGATAGCAAATAACAAACAAATTTTGCAAGGGGTCCCTATACAGGATATCGAGATGAAGGAAGCAATCGACTTCGACATGGATCAAAGTTATAAATCGTTAGGGGTTATGTGGTTTCCATTCACGGATTATGTCATGTATCGATTGAAGAAGCATGAGCAACTGACAACGTACACAAAACGCGCTATTCTATCAGAAGTAGTACGTCTACGAGTATATAACCCGCTAGGCTGGATAGCACCTATCATAATAGTGGTGAAAATATTACTTCAAAGTCTTTGGTTGTCTGGGCAAGACTGGGATGACCCAATACCAAGTCCCCTAAACACATAATGGATTACTTTCTGGAGGCAGCTACCCGCAATTGAACACATTTAAATAACAAGATGGGTGACATATCAACCAGACGTACTTGTAACTCTCCATGGATTCTGCGACGCTTCTCAAAGAGCATACGCGGCTGCGGTTTACTTAGTCATACAATCAGGTCCAACGGTCACCTCCCATCTTCTTGCCGCCAAAACCAAGGTGGCACCAGTAAAACCAGTGACTCTTCCCCGTTTAGAGTTGTGTGGAGCAGTATTAATGTCCCGGTTAATAAAGGAAGTAACACCGGCATTAGGATTGGAAAAGATATCCACCTAGCTATGGACCGACTCGGAGATCGTTTTAGCTTGGTTGAGAGGTCATCCCACTCGATGGTCTATCTTCGTCAGCAATAGAATGGACAACATTGTTGAAAACATTAGCAATGTTCCATGGCGTCATGTGCCGTCAAAATACAATCCGGCTGATGTAGCGTCATAGGGAATTAAACCCGATGGTCAACAATAAACTATGGTGGTACGGATCAAGCTGGTTAACTGGACCGGTCGATGATTGGCCTAAAAATAAAGATATACCATCAACTGATATCGAATAACGTAAACGTATGATGATTAATATTGGAATAATAAAGGACAATTTTTTGGATGACGTATTGAAAAAATACTCGACACTAACAAGGTTAATAAGAATCACCGCTTATTGTTTACATGCAATTAAACCGAAATTGAACCAACCAACCTCTCAAGCATATCTCACTAGCGATGAATTAAAATATGCTTTTGAATTCTGGATCAGACAAACTCAACGAACGGAATGCTCTGCAGAGCTACTAAATCTTCAAAAATTAAAACCAGTCGGAAATAAAGGCAAATTAGCTAATCTGAGTCCATTTATAGATAAAAGGGGCATAATGAGGGTTGGAGGTCGCTTACGCTCAACTATCCTTCGATGAAAAACATCCAATAATGTTACTTCAGAATGGAAAATTGACTGAACTAATTTCAAATCAGATACACCAATCACTAATGCATGGACAAACGCAGTTATGCTTAATAGTTTGAGGAGAAAATTCTGGCTAATAGATGGACGCAAACAAATTAAAAAATTCATACACCGATGTGTCCGCTGTTTTCGTGCTAACGCAAAGGGTTTGACGCAACTAATGGGAGATCTACCAGAAGCTCGAGTAACTATAACACGCCCTTTCACACACACAGGTATCGATTTCTGTGGCCCATTTAATCTCAAAGATCGCCGTGGAAGAGGATGCAAAATATCAAAGAGCTATGTGGCAATATTTATCTGCCTGGTTGTGAAAGCTTTACATACAGAAGTCGTTAGTGATCTTTCCTCACCAACATTTCTAGCAACGCTGCACAGATTCATGGCGAGAAGAGGAGTTTGCAAACACATTTATTCCGATTGTGGGACAAATTTTGTTGGAGCAGCTGCTGAACTAAAAATTATGATGAAAATAAATGCTGATGCGGCTGAGACCATAGCAAATGATGGGGTAAAATAGTATTTTAATCCACCAGCTTCCCTTCATTTTGGCGGGCTCTGGGAAGCCGGAGTGCATTCAATTAAATTGCACTTACGACGAATAGTAGGCAACGTACCATTAACGTATGAAGAGATTTCTACAGTGTTAGTTAAGATAGAAGCTTGCCTTAACTCACGTCCTTTATGCCCTCTAAGTGATAACCCTAGCGATATCACTGCATTGACTCCAGCCCATTTTCTCATCGGTGATGTTATGGGAGCACCACCTGATAAGGAATTTGGAACGGCCAATATCAATCACTTAGACAGATGGCAACCGACTCAAAAACTTACTCAAGATTTTTGGAAGCGATGGCAAAAAGAATACCTGAGTCGCCTCCAACGTCGGCCGAAATGGTTAATCAAAGAAACCAACGTGACAGTTGGTGATTTATGTATCTTAAAAGATGAGAAGCTGCCATCCTACCGATGGCCTCTGGCTCGGATCACACAAGTACATCCTATACAAAGAACGACACCATCCCCATACACATCATAGCCAAACATTCAAATTTATCACTTCCTCGTTTCCCAGCCTTTTGCATCAATTTCCCACTTTTTCAGAACAAACTTGCCGTAATCACTACGAACATTACCTCAAAGCTAAAGCGTGATGATGGTGTAGGTAGACACCCAGTATAGGACGGGATAACTTCACCACACTAATGCATTGAACCACGAATCAAACTTGAAAGAATGCTGAAAACCAAACATCCGAGCCAAATTGACATCAAAGGTATATCAAATAATAAAACTATCAAAATAATGCCTACATTTACAGAAACTGCAATTAAGAGTAAACGCTGCGGAGAGTTTTCGATAAACTCCTCATTCGGGGGGAGTGCGTTCAAAGTCTTTCTGCTTCTAACTTCGGATCCAGCGCTGAAACCTGAAACAAATAAAGGCACGAAAAATTGCTTTTTTTATATTAAAATGGCAAAATTTATCTGATGGCTGTGCGGCTTCACCATAATTTGATGTTCCTTGTTTATATTATTGACTGCAAATCAATGTTGACAGACGTTTATGACATCTGATTGTCAACGATTACTGAAGATCACGGTGATATTTTATCAGAAATGATAGCGAATGAGAAAGTACCGAGTTCCTTTGTTTTTGGAGATTTTGGTACAGTAAAAAATCTGAACATAATATTCATTAGTTTTTTCAACGTGAAAGTGAATGGTCGAATGTAAACGTATTCAAATTGATATTAAATTTGAAAATAGAAATCAACAATTCGTTATCAAGTTTAAAGTGTAAAAGAATAAATATTGAAATAAAGTAATAGCTTTTCATTAAATTCGTACAGCATTTATATCCGGAACAGTCATCTCTCCTACATAGTGTGGGGGAGATGCCATGCGGCGTGGGAGGAATGCCAAAAATGTGATCACGACTTCTTTTGATTCTTTTTACGTATGCTTTCTCTTTCATAATTATTACGATTTGGCGAGTACATAGTGCAGGACTCATGAAGCTATTTGAAGCAAAATAAGCACTGGATCCAATCCGTTTCCTTCTTCATTTCATAATAATTTTCCAAGCACTCAGTACACATATTACTGTCATCTTCAATTGGACTCGAAACAATTTGCAGAGAAGATGAAACTCCTGCTTTTGAAGTATCCAGCTTTAACTTTTTCCTAGCTGCTTTTGTTTTAACTTGATTAGATGTTTTATTATTTATATTTTCTTGGGAAGTCAACACACAGGTTCTCTGCTTTCGTTGAGCCGTAGAGCTGGAAAGTTTTGGAATCGGTTTTGATTCCTCGAGAAGTTCTGTAGGGCTATCATCTGGTTGTCTCGAAGTTGATGGCGTCGGTTGCTGTTGAGCTTCAGTTGAATGAGCTGATGAAGGTAATTCTTCACTCAAGTCGGATATACTAAAGAAATGATCTGGGATGGCATTTGGATTTAGTGGAAATATTCCACAAGCTTTAAAGCCAGATGTGGCATTTCCTACAGTTGCGGCTTTCCCCCAAGCCTTCCCTAGCGAAGATCCCACTTGTAGTTTTGTGATAGTTCTATTTTTGTATCTGAGCATCCACGCATTAGCTTCCTGATTAAAAAAGGTCTTCAAAGGTTTAAAAAAACTACGATCAAGGGTTGAAGTGCTTCCATGGTATGACTTGGCAAACATATAATAATTACATCATTTTCATTAGCAATGTCCAAAAAGTCTATGGAATTGGAATGCGAAGTATGGTCATCTAAAATCAAAATTGTTTTTCCAGTTTTTGGTTTTTTCAGCAAAAAATGTTCCAGAAACCATCTCATAAATATGTCTGAACTGATATAAGATGATTTTTTGTTCATGTAAACGTTGGACCCATTGGGCAAACCATCACTTTATTGACTCCTTTCATTATTATCATTGGCGGTAAGAAACAGCCTTCTGCACTACAACAACCATCCAGAGAATTCGTTTCTCCTTTTTCCCGGGGCGTAATCACGTAAAAGTTCTTAGCTCCTTTCATTGTTACAACTTTTCCAGGCTTATTAATAAGTTGGATCCCACTCTCATCGACATTGAAAAGATTTTCAGGTCTAATAAATTATTTTTGTCCATTTCTTCTTGCAAGAGTTTAAAAAATGCAGCAACTTCTTCCCTATTTATGCGCTGAGCTCTAGCAACCGATAGACCTTCTGCTTGTCGCACCGAAATATCTGTATTCCTTTTTAAAACGGAAGTAAGCCAATATTGCCCAGCCTTCGCAAATTTATGCTTGATTTCAAGCTTCTCGGCGAATTGATAGGAGAGTGAACGAATGGTGCCTTGATCAGGAGCGAAAGCCGAATTAGCTAGGCGTTTAATGTACGATGCTTATTGTTTCTCGTTGGCTTTTCCGAGACATGCTAGAACCATATGAAATTTGTATTAATTACCGTACAACTTATATTCGTAAGAGCAAATCAGTATAAGTTTAATATCATAGAAAAGATACCTTGAGGGCCCAGCCCATTTTTCTCAGTATTGCTTGTCTTGAGCCGACTAGATAAGGTAAAAATCGGTATGCTATAGCGCCTTTGGACTTCATTTTTTGAAATTTCACATATTTTAACTTTCTCTATGGCTAAGATTAAATTTTCCTCTGTCTATTGTCCTAGACAACTCCATTATTTCTAACGTATTTTCTCGGCATCTTTTAAACAATTGAAAATATTCCAAAGATTACACAAAGATTTCACTTTTGCAAAACGTGGCATCTTTCCTCATTTCGTGGGAGCGATACCATACAGTTCAAAAATGCTTAATTGATATGAAATATGGCAAAAAAAATTTCAAGAAGTAAAGAACAAGTCAAAAAATATAATAAAAACAATTCTTACCCAACTGTGCTTTACTCCACTTATAACACACACAAATATTATTGTTCCGCACAACTCTCCAGGAAAGCAGTCACGACTAATAAAATGCTTCGCTTATTAACACGTGTCGCTCGAGCGCACTTTGGATAGGAACTAATATTTTTCATCAGAAGTATTCATAAAAAACTAAGCATGATGATTCATGTAAACATTTCTATCCCATATAGGAAATTTGGAAGATATGGCATCTCTCTCTTCCAAGTTCACCCTTTCATAGCATTGTAGTCACTCTTTCGCTACCTTCATTCACCGGTACTGGAGATGTGACGCCCTGCACCTTGAGTTTTTCGTCCTTTTCGATTTTCATTGCGGTTTTTGATCTGGACTCCTTTCCATAGCATTTTGCCTACCCCCAAAAGCATTTTGTCTACCCCCAGGCCTACTCAAAGCTTCGTCATGCCTCGAGGCTCAGTTTACGAGCGCCATTTTTGCCCCTGGCTGCCTTCCATTGATGGACACAGGTTGCTGAACCTCCGAGTATCAAGGGAAATGTAGTATCCTCGCTCACTGCTAAAATTACATCAAAAGTAAGACCAACACTTGTATTCGGATGCTATCCACGGAAAAACCTTCCGGCAGAACACTCCTGTGAACCAGCACTCCCCCTGTGGGAGTTTATGCACTTTTTACAGAAATGTTGGATCTTGTGGGGGCTTAAGAAAACCACTGCACAACAAAATTGACCGCGTAGGGCTAGGTTTAAAGATTTTTCAGTGAACGTTCCATGGAATTTCTTGCAGGACATTTGTAAAGGCTTAAATCCAATGCATCTTCTACTGCCCCTCTCGGGCCTTCACTCCCTGCAAACATTGCCTCCAACTGTCTGGAGTCATTGCCCGCGTCCTCCGATTCCAAAATCCGAGCAGCTGTGAACTCTCTTCGTCGACCGAGTCACGCCATAGTTTCCTCGGTTTTTCCACTGGTCTCTGACGTTCAGTGGTTCCCAACGAATAGCTTTTGTGTATACATTGTTCATCCAACTTCCGCAGTTTTACTATCGTTGAGACCGCCGGCTCGTCAAAAATTTCATATAGCTCATGATTGTTTCGAATTCGCCATTGGTCTCCGTCTAGCATTTCTCAATATATTTGCGGATGCTTAGGGTCCATGTTTCACACTCATAGCATAACACAGGTTTTATCACAGATTTGTATACCTGGGGCTTTATTTTTCTGTGTATGCAACTAGTCTTCAAGATCGTCAAAACTAAAAAAAATATTCTATTTGCGAGCTGTATTCTTCGGAGTATTTCGTCTCTTTCATATAGTTCTCGTTTTTTTGGCACGTAAGTATACAAATCTGCTCACATTTTTGATACTGTATTCTCAAAGTGTGATATTTTGTGTGCTTGAGGTATTTTTCCTCAACTGCGACATAAGCTTTGTTTTATTTTCATTAATTTGTAGTTCTACTGGTTTTGCTTCACTATGAAGCTTCAGGAAGAGTTCTTTGGCAGTTGTTAATGACCATGTTGGTGTTGTCTGCATAAGCTTCTACTTGGCTCGATTTATATAGTAATGTGCCGCGTGTATCGACATGTAGCTTCCTTATGACGCACTCTAGAGCCAAATTGAATAGCAATGGGGCCAGCACATCTCCCTGCTTTAGTCCGATATTTGTGTCAAAGGCATCGGTGAGTTGGTTATTGATGCAGACTTGGGAGGTTGTCGACGTCATTGCCATTTTGATAAGACGGACTAGTTTGGCTGGGATGCCAAAGCAAAGGATTTTTTAGTACAGTACGTTACGATCAATACTCTCGTATGCTTGCTTGAAGTCAAAGAAAATTTTATGTACGTCTATGTTGTCTTCCCAGCATTTTTCAAGTACCTGCTTGTAAATACATATTCTTGCTCATATATGTATTTTATTGCATAGATGCCAGAGAGAATGGATACGAAACACATCGAGAGAATTGAAGCAGTTTATAATGTAGCGTGTAGTTGGCGCGTTATTAGCTGTTTCAAATAAAATTGACGTGACTCTCTCACTTATTTTCGCATCTTGAACTAAAACAATTTTCCGTGCGCGTATTCTAGCTTGAACAATATAAAAAATTGAACATGACTAACCCTACGAAGGATACGCCCCTGACATGCTTCTTATAGCTGCTTTTACAATCCCACACACATCACTACATTTTTCATTTTCCGACACAAAAACACTCACCATCCGTTACAAAATTTTCAGTTTGATTAATTGTCACATTTGCAACGCACTAGATTCAACACGGTTTATCTTAAAAACATTGTTTTGTGTACAATTTCAAATTCAACTTGATTAGACGTTTTCCATAAATGTTTAATTTTCACAAATCATATGTTCTCAATCATATAGTTGATATTTCGTTGACAATTTGGGGGTTAAAGTACAAGAGGAGTGAGATTTTCATGAGAGCAAGGGGAGAGCCACTCGAGTGTGTGGATGCTCTAGCGGCGTGAAAGGCGGGGGGATTTCAGTTCGTATGGGAGAGGAAGGCATGCATGTATTAAAAGTCATTCACTCACGTATGGATGAAAATAAGCTCATTTCGCGTCCATTACTTTATATGTCTTTGATTTTATTGTGAAAAAATCTAAATTTCAACACAAATTTGTACAAAAATGTTTCATCTTGTGGGGGTTTAAGAATACCATCGTGCCACAATATTAACCATATAGGGGTAGCTTTAAAGATTCTTCAGTGAACGTTCCATGGAATTTCTTACCGGAAATTTGTAAAGGCTTAAATCCAATGCATCTGTTATGTGAACATTTTTAAAATGGTAGATTTCACCGCATTTCAGGCGCCCGAACAAACTCTTTGCAGGGAAATTCTCATCTCCCTGACAAATCTCGACACATTCTAATAAAAATCTTCTTCAAACAACCAATGACGAACGCATTGCAATTCACACTTGACTGTGCAAACTTTTACCAGCTTTTTCCATTTCGGAATTTTCTCACGTCAAAGCACTCGAACGTGTAGTAAACCCAAAACAAATCCACTATTGGAAGGATCCAAGTCATGACAGCTGAATAAACTCCCCAACACAATACACCAGTGAATCGCTTTCTATCACTGCAAATACTCTCTTCGGCTCCCACACGTGTCCCAACACATAACAATTGTCACTCACTCAGACATGGAACAGACATAATAAATTTCCTCAATGTTTCATTTATAAACTTCATGCTAGGCTTCAGGTGATAAATGATAGCATTGTGGCGTGGTGGGCAAGATATTGGAAATTGCTAGTACTACATATCAGAGAAACTTTCGCTCCTGACATACCACAAATGCTTACAAAACAAATCTCACGCTCTACATCCACTAGCGCTAGCGGTATATCCCCATACTGAACGCATTTGCTAGACTAGTGTCTGCAATGAACGTAACGTAGATATGTGGCAAGTCAAGTACTTTAGTGAGGCAAACAAAAGTTGTTTGTGATGTATGGGAAAATAAACATTATATAGGAGTCGTGAGTGGTCTTTTTGCTGTTTCTTCATACATTCAATAGACACATGGCATGTGAAAAGGATGTTCAGAGGACAATCATTGAGAGTGTGAACAAGTCGATTTGCTATACGCATTGTAACTAATAGTAAAGCTTTCCAACTGAATTAAATGCGGTTAAAGTCATAAAGTGATGCAAGGATAATAGCCGACAGAACTAGAAAGGATAACGGTTTTGTTAATGTTCCCCTTTCTTGGTTTTGTTTGTCTTTACAAGCAAAACTTTGCCGCTCGAATTAAATATTGTTTATTCATGAAAACTTCGAAAGCCGACGACGTGACTTGGATTTGTTGTGATTGTTTTGAAGGATTCACAAGTACATGGGTAGCCACTGTAGTGTAAAATTAGGTTTGTGAGATTTATTTTGGTTCTTAAAGTTTGTTGAGAATTTAGGGATACAACTTTGTAATAACAACCAATTAAATATAATCTAGGCAGAGCGAAAGTTTGTTATTATTTTTTAATCAATTTTGTGTCAGAAAGTCATTTGGAATCAGTTTTACCATAAATACCATTAAGAAAGTCAAAGGGACGACGAATGAGCATAAAACAACAGTGAAATGAACAATTGGTTTCACATATTTTCGTGCAATGCGAGATGATGGCTGTTTTGAGGTTTGGCTAGGGTGATCTTTTTCATTTTGAGCTGAATTTACTACCAAAATACATGCGAGCTTATAGAAAACTGATACAATGGATGCAACTATACCAAAAGCTACAACCTGCGACAATATGGGCAGATACGATATAAAGCGAATTATCAGATTTAAAAATATTGTTATATGCCCAATTACTTCCATGAATTACTTTCATCATATAAGCAATAAAAGCAATGACTTATAAAATAGCCTGCATCATTTTCAGAATGAAAGTCTTTGTGAACAACAGTATTGATGCATTGAAATGATATTTGAATCGAGTTGAAAAGACTTTAGTCAAATCAAAATTTTATTGTTGTGCAATAAGTGAACGATAAATTCTCGTAAGGGTCGTGAGAATATTTTGCTACCTTTAAAACCATAAAAAAGGTTTTGCGTTATTTCATCTTGTCATGTAAATGTACGAGGTGTGTTCAAAAAATATCGCGAATTTATTTTTTTTTCAAAAATTATTTATTTATTCATGAATATCTATTTTGTCCCCTTCAAAGTAATCCCCGTGAGATATTATACACTTGTGCCAACGGTTTTTCCAATCTTCGAAGCACTTCAAAAAATCATTTTTTTTAATCTTGTTCAGCTCCTCCTTCGATGCCGTCTTTATCTCGTCAAGCGTAGCGTAACGTCGTCCTTTCATGGGCCTCTTCAGTTTAGGAAACAAGAAAAAGTCACAGGGGGCCAGATCTGGGGAATACGGTGGCTGCGGCATCATTAGTGTGTTGTTTTTGGCCAAAAAGTCGCGCACAAGCAACGATGTGTGAGCAGGGGCGTTATCGTGGTGCAAAAGCCAATTTTTGTTCTCCCACAAATCCGGGCGTTTCTGGCGGATTGCTTCGCGCAAATCGCGCATAACTTGCAGGTATTATTCCTTATTGACCGTTCTTCCCTGTGGCAAGAACTCATGATGCACCACGCCCCTGCAATCGAAGAAAACTGTCAGCAAAACTTTCACATTCGACCGAACTTGGCGCGTTTTTTTCGGTCTTGGTTCATGCGGCAGCTTCCATTGAGATGATTGAGCTTTGGTTTCCACGTCATAACCATAAACCCACGATTCGTCACCAGTTATGACCCTCTGGAGACAATTTGGTTCGTGGCGGACAGAGTTTAACATCTCATTAGCAATGTTCATGCGTTGCTGTTTTTGGTCGCAACTGAGCAATTTTGGTACGAATTTCGCGGCGACCCGTCTCATGCCCAAATCGTTGATAAAAATCGAATGGCACGAGCCAATCGATATGTTTAGGTCCTCAGCAACTTCTCTAACGGTGATTCGACGATTGGCCAATACCATTTTCTCCACTTCATTAATTTTTCCGTCTGTTGTTGAAGTGCTCGGGCGTCCGGCACGCTCTTCGTCGTTCACATCTTCTCGGCCTTCTAAAAACATTTTGTACCACCGATAAACGTTGCTTCGGTCCAAGGTAGCTTCTCCGTATGCCACAGTCAACATTCGGAATGCATCCGCGCACTTAATTTCGTTTTTCACACAAAATTTGATACACGTTCTTTGATCCATTTTTTTGAATAAGTAAAAACCGAAGACGATTGAAAACACGTGCAAGTAAAGCAGCTATCACCAATCAAGTGAACATTCAAAATGGCCGAGCTTGTCGGCATAAGTGACAGACATTAGTACCAACATAACGCCACAAAAACATCGAAATTCGAATATACGCAACCCGCGAAAATTCAAAATTCGTGATACTTTTTGAACACACCACGTATATGTACTCGTACTATATTTGAAGAGAATAAATCAGTTGCAATCAGAATCCGGACTTGTTTGGTCGTGTCACGTTTAACATTACATTTGGCGAAGAGGATGGAATGAAAAAATAATTACTTATTTTACCAGTGCAATGTGTTGGCAGCGAAAAACAAGTTGGGTAGACAGACCTATGCTCATGTCAGAAGGGTTTTGTACTCAACTTACAGAATGCAGTAACCAGTAACGAATAAAATCAAGAAACATGTCATGTTCGAGGATCATACTATTATTAGCAAAGTTGAAAGAATTTTGACTTCTGAGGTATTTGTTATAGTTATACCCACAAATATCTCCGTTGATAATTATTTCAGATTTTTTAAGATCACGGGTGTCCATTCGCGAGGGAGGAAACACATTTTTCATGGATTTCCAACCCCCCCTATGCCCCCACAGAAGCAAAATATGTCAGTTTAAGAACTGTTTTGAAAAGCTCTCATAGAGAACTTTCAGTTGATACTCATATCGGCTACCTTTCATGAAATTTTTTTCAGGGGCCACTCCTCTGTACTGTAATCATCGATTCATGGCCTGTTTTTTAGAATCTTAGAATGGTTACAAAGCCCTTTTGCTAGGAGCTCTCTCCTGCCTTTCTGACTTGTTTCAATTGTATATACTTATCTTCATGATACCTATCATTCCTGAAATTTTCATGCAAATCCTAGCAAAGCTGTAGTTTCTAAGTCGGTAAAAAGCGCATATGGCTCCATTGCCATATGTTTCCATAGTAATACAGGGCATATTGTTCCATAGTAATGCAGGAAAATTCAAATCGCTATAACTTCGTTAAATATTATTCGATCTTTATGAAACTTTCAGGAAAGATTAATCTTATAAATAGTCATCTGTGTACCGAATTTTGTTGAATTTAAGGGTACCGTTAAGATTTTATTCAAGAAAACATAAAACCGATAAATCATACTATTACTAACAAAGATGAGTGAATTTCGACTTCTCATGTATTTGTTGTTGTTGTACTCATTAAGGCCTACATCCATGATTTTTTTCAGATTTTTCGGATGGAAGGTGTCCAATCGCGAGGGGGGGGGGGTACGCGAAAAGTTCGTACATTTTCCCTTCCCCTGCCCCTCTCGGTACTCATAAGGCAATTTTAAGACTTGTTTTGAAGAGATCTCATTAAGACCTTTCCAATGACACCTTACTCGACTACCAATGGTGAAAATTTTTTTTTGGGGGGTCACTTCCCTATATTCGGAGACCCCCCTTAAACCCCCTTGAAAATTTTTTTCACCATTGAACTTTCAAGAGGTCACCACTTCTGACCTTTCCACAAAGTTTCATGATTGTAGCTTCTATAGTTTCGGAGAAAAAGTGCTGTGACATACAGACGGACGGACGGACGGACGGACAGACGGACACAGGTCGTGATTGCAATAGGGTTTTGTATTTTAGTACAAAACCCTAAAAACGGTTTACGATGAGCCCAGAACAATTTAATGCGTTCATTAATACAGGGATTGACGATTGAAAACACCTCCAGACGACGGGAAGACAGCACTCCGGAAATCAATCCAGCATACGAATTGCTGAGCATCATGATGAGATTTAAGTGCAAAAAATCGACACCCATATACAAACCGCCACGTTTATAGTCTATTTTGAGGCACTATGTCGAATGTGTGGCCTCGATAGTTCAACAAATAGTGCCTACGTTGCCGCGCAACGTGAGTTATTTTTGTCGTGTCTTAAGCCAGAAACTTTTCACGAGCTGAAAGTTGCCTTTGTCGACGCTTGTGCAGAATTTGAGGAGACATATGACGCCATTAAAAAAAATTGTTGCTTCTATTCCTAATACGTACGACACGATTTAAGGCGTTACCAAATTTCCGGAACAGCATTCGACGCTCCGATCAGACTTTTGAGTCGTACGGAAATCAGCTTAAAGAATTAAGCCAAGGTTGCGGCTTCAACAGTGACATGCTCAATCGACAATTGCGTGATCGCTTTGCAATGGGATTGTATCATAAACGACTCGAAATAGAATTAAAACAACGTTGGCCGGACCTGAAATAAAAAAACAGTGAACGTTTAGATGTGGAAGTAACATTTGCAGAAGTGTTCGCTGTGGCTCAAGCGCGAGAGGCAGCAGCAAAAGACTATGACACTAGTGGTTGTGAATCGGTGAAACGCGTTCAAGACTCGGCAAAACGTAAAATAGTTAGAAAACTTCAAAGTAACCAGTGTCAACGGCTCGGTAAACCAAAAATGCACAAACAGTGCTGCGCAGAAAATAACATTTGCGAAGAGTGCGGCATCCGAGGACATTTTGGATAGTGCTGCATCAAACGTGGTCGAGCTCAATTAAGTTACACAAGTGCACACACACATGCCAATACAAACGAAAGCGAGAACAATACAACTTCTAAAAGAAACAAAAAGTATACGAGCAACCGAAACAGCTTCCAGACGAGAAAAAATTTTACAATGAGCGAGACACACAGCTCCGACGACGAAACGGAATCTGACTCAATATTCACAGAGAAAAAGAATAAATGTTATGGTCAACAACATTAAATGCACGATGGATTGGGATCCAGGGGCAGCACACTCAATCATAAGCACAGCTTTGTGGAGGAGAATCGGATCACCACCACTATCAAAGGGACCACACAGAAAGCATTCGGAAACTTCAAATTGAAACGTATGGGTAAAACGTTTGTGACCGTGAAACTGCAAAATACGATAGCTTCTCTCCCGCTAGTTGTATTGGATAACGCAGAACCTTTGCTATTTAGTTTACCGAGGAGTGAAGCGTTCGGCATACAATTTCCGTCTGCGGTGTACTCGCTGAAGGAATCCAAGCATCAAAAGAAATACAACAACGATAACCTTGATCCAAAATAATTCAGGAAAATAAAATCCTTTTTGAGAGCTCACTTGGTAAATTTAAAAATTATCAAATTAAAATTCATTTAAAACCTAACGCGATGCCTATACATGTATCGGCACGTCCAATAAAATTCGGTTTACAAAAAAATGTAGAAGCTAAACTCGACAGGCTTGTAGAAAAAGAGATGACTTCACACGTGGATCCAAACAATGCATCGCTAGAGTGGGCAACACCCACAGTAAGTGTCATAAAGAAAGATGGTACAATTAGAATTTGCGGTGACTTTCGAACAACACTTAATTCCGCGCTAGTAACAGAACAGCATCCAATCCCACTTTTTTATCAGCTGACACACAAATTTTCTCGTGGAGAAACGTATTCAACGATTGACTTAAAGGATGCAAACCTGCAATTTGAAATACACCTCGACTCAAGGAAATTCGTAGTCATTTCGACTCACGGAGGCTATTATTAGCCCCGGCTCGTTTTCAAAGGTATTTGGAAAACTTATTAGAAGGGATATTCAACGATGCGGTATATTTGGTGATAGACGAGCCGCAAAACCCCAGCCGGAACACCATCTGGACCTGGAGACTTCCTCGCTTTCAATGAGAGGCCTGTCTCTTCCAGTTCCGGCTGTGTGAAGAGTGGATACTCGACTGCTGTTTCACCATGGACAGTGTCGACATGGACGAAATGAGCGGGGAAGAGTCCCCGCACTATCGCGTCCATCTTTTCTGCGTCATGTATACAAAGCTTCCGTAGGCCACCAAGCTCCCGCATGAACAGCTTGTAGACCCCACGGATCCTTGTTCACATTGTCCACTAGGTCTTGCCAGCAGCAAGCCTTGCTATTGTTGATCAGTTTGCGAAGGCATTTCCTGGCCGACTTATATGCTGCCACCCAGTTGCATGCCTCGTCACGGTTCCGCGCCCATTGAGCCTCTCATCGAAGCTTGTGACGCTCCCTCCGTTTTTCAGCGATTTCAGTAGACCACCAGTACACTGGGGGCTTGCTGTGCCGGGGTTTTTGTCAGGGCATAGAAGCGCAGCAAGCAGTCGTAATGATGCTCATAGTGGAGTTCACCACGTCTTGAGCTGCCAGTTCTTCCGTCCCCTTCGAAGCTCCCTGCAGCGGCTCACCTACTGTGAGCACCTCGACGAACCTCGCGACGTCTATCCTTCCGATGTTCCATCCAGTAGTAAAAAGCCGAGAGAACGGACGTCGGGAGACAACATCATTATCTCAAGCTGAATGCACTGATGATCACTGGCTGAGTAGTCCTCTAATACTTTCCAATTGTGTATCCTCCGTACTAAGGATTCCGAGGCGAATGTCACGTTCAGTATGGTTCCCTCACAGCCAATACGATGGAAAGTCAGCATATTTCCGGAGTTCAGTACAACGATCGCCATTTTGGCCGATTCGTTTTCCCCGCGGATCCGTTTGAGGTATGCCCCATTCGATTGCTTTCGCGTTGAAGTCTCCCCCAAAGAGCACTTTGCCCTCTGCGCTCGAGACAGCGCCCTCCAGAGCATTAAGCTTGGCTTGGAAAGATGATATCGATTCGTTAGACGTTAGGTAAACACTAAAGAAGCTGGTCCCTGAGCACCGAACCCACACGAAACCATCCCCCCATCCACAACTCTCCGCTTGAAAATCACTGTTCCGAACCCAGATGCCGGCAGTACCAGTTTCGTCAGAATACCATAATGCAGGATTTTTACTATGGTGCTGCTCACTCAGCAGCAAGAAGTCGGCTTTAGTGTCCCTCGTAAACTGCTCAAGCAGATTTTGGGCGGTTGAACTGCGGTGTAGGCTTAGCTGCAGGATGCGGGTCATCGAAGTTCTGAAGTTCTGGCTAGGGCTTCCTGGAACACCCGGCATTTTCCTGATCCCAAGACGTGTCCAACATCAGGTGTTGGATCAGCATTCTTGCAGAGAATACTGTGTGCCTCCTTCGTACAGTCTTTTCTTTTATGTCCCATTTCACCGCATTTGTAGCATAGGGAACTCCTATCGGGTCCTTCGCATACTTGTGTGGTGTGACCATAACCAAGGCATTTGAAACATTGAAGAGGCGTTGCTCTTCGCCGTATCCTACAGACAATCCACTCTATTCTTTCTGAACGAGCTTAAGTCGTACTACGACAAAAAAGACGAAATCGCTACAACCGATAACATTCTAACCTGGCAGGGTAGACTAATCATACCTAACAAACTTCGCCAACCCGTGCTAAGACGTCTATGCATCGGACATCCGGGAATAGTTGCTATGCGTGCAATAGCCCGTTTTTAGCCTGGTGGCCACTTATAAACGCCGACATCGGCACATTTGTAAAAAAATGCAGTCCATGCCAGAAACAAAGGCCGCAATGCACTGAACTTCCAATTTTTTCGTGGACTGTACTGGAATGACCATGGCAATGAATTCATGTGGACATTGCTGGACTATACGAGGATCAGCAGTGGCTTGTTGTAGTTGATGCCCTTTCAAAATGGGTCGATATCCGACCTTTCAAACAAATAAGAGCCGAATATCTATGTGATATGCTAGATGATATTTTTACCACGTTTGGATTGTCGCAAATTATTGTATCGGATAACGGGCCACAATTTATATCCGAAAAGTCTCAATATTTTTGTAAATCACGATGCATAAACTACATTAGATCATCACCATACCGTCCCAGGACCAATGGGCTCGCTGTGTGTTTTGCTCAGACTTTTCAAACAAGAACAAGAGCCAGTAAAAATGAAAACAAGAAAACGCAGCAGCGTCTTCGTGAGTCTCTGTCCACATATAGGAATACTCCACATGCTGCAATAGGTAAAACTCCAGCTGAGATGATGTTTGGAAGACGACTGAAGGGTATTTTTGACAACTTAAAACCTAACAAGAGACAAGAACTCTAGTTCAAGAGCCTGAGACAAGATACTGAGTCAGGTAAGAAGATACACGAATTCCAACCAGGACAACAAGTCTATTACAAGACAAAACTTGAAAAAAATGGTAGCCAGTAAAAGTTACGGAGAGACAACATTGGTAATCCCATCGTATACTAACTCCTGACGGTGTGGAGAGAAGACGACACTGCGACCACATGCGTGAACGTAATGAAGACGAAGATGAAGATAAAAACGACATTCGTCCAGACTTGTAGATCCCACCAAATATACCAATAATCGTTGAAAAAACACAGTTTATTACGACCAGCACTCCGAAATCTCAAGTCGGATCTCAAGAGACTGTGATGGAAAATATTGAACTATCCTCAGAGTTAAGACGAAGCAACTGCATTTGGAGAGAGCCAGACCGTTTCAGAAGCAGTGCTTACCAATGAAAATTTGTTCAGGAATTGTTCAGCGTCCTTTTCGGTCAAGTCAACTATAACCATGCGTTGTCCCCTGTTGTTTTCTGGTGTCAGTCTCGCGATGATCCTTCCCACGTTAGGGAACTCCCTTTTGATGGCCTCTTCTACGTCAGGCAGATCCGTCACGCAGTCAATGTCTCTTATTTCGATCGTTGCCATCGGGTCAAGTGGGGCTATAGTTGCGCTTTTGCCAAGGACTTTCTTTACTGCGTCGCAGAATGCTTTCTTATTGCCGGCCTCTGCTCCGAATCCGACCAGTATGTGGCCTGACCGCGTTGGTCCTACTACTTTCATGGTAGTGTTGGTGTCTTCAGGCCTTAAGTTTCCCATGATGTCCCGCAGTACCTCCGCGTAGGATCGGTCATCTTGGGGTTTTACAAGCAGTGCCTGCTGTCGGCGTCTTCGTCGGGACTGCTGTCTCTCCTGTTTTGCATCGTACTATCTTAAACGCCAGCAATACGTAGCATGTGACGCATCTGAAAAAGGAGTAACAGCTGTCTCATTTCATAAAACTAGTGTGCAAAGCGAGGAGCCTATTGCTTTTGCTTCTCGCAAACTTACTAACGCCGAGCAAAAATATTCTGTGGTCGATCGCGAAGCCTTAGCAATATTTTTCGCGGCAAGAAAATTTGACCAGTTTTCACGAGGTACTACGTTCACGCTAATCACAGACCATAAGCCGTTACAACATTTGTTTGGTAAAAATCGGAATCTGACGAAATTGGTCAATGGCCAACTGACTCGGTGGGTGCTCTACGTCAGATCGTATAACTACAACATAGAATATACATAGAAGAGGAGCCAATAACGTTATTGCAGTATGGTGATCACGACTTCCGAATAATGACGAAAGGGCAGGCAGAGAAGAGCAGCAGATTAACAAGATATTTGAGGAATTAATAAGTAGTAAGTATGACGATATAAAACTATCACAAAAGATTTTACAAAAAGCAACAAAAAACGACCCTGTTATACGAAAAGTATTACGGCTAGTGCGATCATGTTGGAGTAGTAAAGAAGTGACGAACGAGCTTAAGCCGTACTACGACAAAAAAGACGAAATCGCTACAACTGATAACATTCTAACCTGGCTGGGTAGGCTAATCATACCTAACAAACTTCGCCAACTCGTACTAAGACGTCTACACATCGGATATCCGGGAATAGTTGCTATGCGTGCAATAGCCCGTTTTATATCTGGTGGCCACTTATAAATGCCGACATCGACACATTTGTAAAAAAATTCGGCCCATGCCAGGAAAAAAGATCGCAATGCACTGAACTTCCAGTATTTTCGTAGACTATACTGGAACGACCATGGCAATGAATTCATGCGGACATTGCTGGACCATACGAGGATCAGCAGTGGCTTGTTGTAGTTGATGCCCTTTCAAAATGGGTCGATATCCGACCTTTCAAACAAATAAGAGCCGAACATCTATGTGATACGCTAGATGATATTTTTACCATGTTTGCATTACCGCAAGTTATTGTATCGGATAACGGGCCACAATTTACTTCTATATCCGAAATGTTTCAACACTTTTGTAAATCACGATGCATAAACCACATTAGATCATCACAATACCATCCCAGGATCAATGGGCTCGCTGAGCGTTTTGTTCAGATTTTTAAAGCAACAACGAGAGCCAGCAAAATTGAAAACAAGACAACGCAGCAGCGTCTTCGTGAGTCTGTGTCCACATATAGGAACACTCCACATGCTGCAATAGGTAAAACTCCAGCTGAGATGATATTTGGCAGACAACTGAAGGGTATTTTTGACAACATAAAACCAAACAAGAGACAAGAACTGCAGTTCAAGAGCCTAAGACAAGAGATTGAGTCAGGTAAGAAGATACACGAATTCCAATCAGGACAATAAGTCTATTACAAGACAAAACTTGAAAAAAAATATTACCGCGTATTTCCAATTCCCTAACTGCCCACCGCTTTATTGGCGCTACTCCGGTGGATACTCCACCGACCCACACTAAATCACCCGAAGACGGGCGTGGGCGCCACTCGTTCGTTTCTTCGAGCCTCTCAAGGGGTTGTCCGAACGAGAAGACGACCGTCCGGAGCGACTGACAGTTCGAACGGTCAGTAGTGTTTATTTACATCGTGACGAGATGTGAGGATTTCACAGAAATCCTCGTTTTTTTCCTCTTTCCCTTGAGCCAGCGCTAAAATTTCTTAGCCTTTCTTGTCCCCGCCGGTATTTTAATTGCCGGGCCACCACGTGAAGTGTCGTTTATGTGTAATTATTTACCATTTTTCACTAATTTTGGCCATCGAATCTCCTCTAGGAAGTGTCGCGGTTTCCTCCATTTTGATTTCCGTGGTGGAATAAAGTGGGTTTAGCGCGAGTGAGTGAATATTACGCTTCGCCACGATTTTGGCAGTCTGTGGGTAAGGAATTCAACAATTCTCTCGTTTGAGCTTGACGTAATCGGCGGTCATTTGTTGATGTGCCAAAGTGAGTTTGGTTTGCTATTTTTAGAGTCATTCTTAGCCTCTGGTTTGGCTGAAATTACCCACCAAAATAAATGTAAATCCTCGCAGATTATCGCGCCTTACACAAACACCTCTTGTCGCGTAACGGGAGTAACGATTCAACTTCGGATTTCCTCCCAGCGTTGCATGTTATTTGTTTGCGATGCAATTCCGATTGCTTCGAGGGGTTATATGTTTTATGCTGCCGCATATGTTGATTGGATGACGAACGTTTCCGCTACCGTGTGAATTTGCGTTTCGTTTCGAGCTCGGGTTGGTTCTTGACGCTTTCGGCACTTGTTGCTGGTTGCGTTGTACATAATTGTGGCGTGTCAATCAGAAGCGACCTAGCTACTTGAGTTTGTATACATAAAGTTACAAAGCAAAAATTATTATGTAGTTTTCTTTCCGTAATCTAACAAGTAGTCATTTTATGAATGAAAATTTAAATTACTTGCTGTTAGTCACATTATAAGGTTACCAAAAAAAAAAAATTAATAAAGTGCGGCTCAGTATTGCCTAGGTTAAACTCTTACGAAATCGTGGATAATAGTGTTTGGGGTGAGCAACACCATGGAATCTCAATGTTCAAGTTACGGAGAGAACACATCGGTACGTCTATTGTCTTCTAACTCCCGACGGTGTGGAGAGAAGTCGACACTGCGACTGCTAGGCTAGGATAAAAGGTCTTGATTTCAGCTGTGTGAGGGCTGTTTGGCGGTTACTTGGGACCAAAATACAAGCAAGTGGCGCCTCCTTTAACCGTTTGCGACGGGCAAACTGGGTCCCAAACCGAAGGATCCTCAACTTGGAGGGTGAAAAGCACATGGTGCATTTCCACCTGGTAAAACCATAGCTCTACGTACTCCTCCTAAAACGGTGGACCCCGGAAAGTGTCGTTCTTAAGGCAGCTTACTTCCCCGGCGTTAGACCACTTTTCGTCACGAGTGGTGGCCGGGACATCGTCCTTGTCTCCGTTGAACATGGTAATCGCTATGCTCGCGCTTGGGAGAGGTTCGCTTGCGCGCTTCTTTTCACGCCATGAACGTGTCCCTGTACAATACAGGGTGCGTACGGTATTTGAGGACAACTTGAGAGTAAAATTTATTAGCTTGTATTTTTAACAAAATTGAAGGAAATTTCAAGAATGTTTTATACAACGTTAAATTAACATATGGCTATAAAGTTATTCAATAAAATCTCCATTAGCAGCCATAACCTCTTCAATCTGGGTCCGGAAACGCTTACATACCCGAATCAAATGCCTCTTGCTCATATTGAGCTTAACAGTATTAATAGCAGTCTTCAGCGAAGAAGTGGTATTATGAGGACGCTTATTGGTCTTACGCTCAACTACGCCCCATACGTAATAATCCAAAGGATTAAGGTCTGGGGAGCTAGGTGGCCATAGGTTCGGTGTCATGTGGTCATGAAAATTTTCGGATATCCAATCTTGTGTCGCCATCGCTTTATGTGAAGGAGCAGGTCTTGTTGAAAAATGTATGGTCTACCTCCGCTTACATTGTTTATTCAGGGTTTCACTACCGTCTCCAAAACCTCGATGTATGCAGCAGAGTTCACTCGAAGTCCTTGAGTAAAAAAGTGTGGTGGCATAACATGTCTTTCGTTGCTGACAACACCTAAAACCATAACAGTGGCTGGAAATTTTGAGCGCATAGCAACAGGAACCTCCGTAGGATTTGAACATAGCCATCTGTCATTTCTGCGATTGGTATTTTGATCTTGGTCAAAATTTGTTTCGTCAGAAAAAACGATAACATTTTGGCCGCCTCAGGGTGTTTGATTTTGTTTAAAAGACCCTTTGATCGGAGAATTCTCTATTCCCGTGTTCGTTCTGACATGAACTGTCCTCTGCACATGACGTGAGACTTATACCGAAGGTCTTCGTGGACAACTCTACGAATAAGGCGCTCAGAAACATGAAGCTCACTCGCAGGGACCTTCATTGATTTTGAAGGGTCCTCG
Source organism: Odontomyia ornata (assembly GCA_963969285.1). Taxonomy (NCBI): domain Eukaryota; kingdom Metazoa; phylum Arthropoda; class Insecta; order Diptera; family Stratiomyidae; genus Odontomyia; species Odontomyia ornata. Next base: position 48,208,559 of record OZ017739.1, read on the forward strand.
TCTATGATCGCTTGCACTCTAAAAATTCTGCAGATCGGACAGTGTCAGAACATTGTTCGTGCTTTTTGCGTTTTGCAACCAATTCTGTATCGCCGCCTGATGCTTCCAATTCACGGCGAACCTTATGCACGAATGAACGGGTGCAATAAAGAAAATTAGAGATCTCTAAATCTGTATGGTTCGCACACATAGCGACGAAGACAGCATGTTGCTTCATTTCTTGAGTGATGTTGTAGTCCGCCATTTCTTATCTGAAAAGGAAAAAAATAAAAGACAAATTCGCGAAGTTATAGTCACATTTATGCATGTCCTCAAATACCGTACGCATCCTGTATGTAGACTAGAGACACGATGTTTACCGTGAGCTGCACAATAGTGTAACATTGATACAGTCGCTTTGCACTGCGAACGTCGAATTCAACGCCAAGATATTTGCCAATTCGCCTTTTACCTCTTTAACCGGCTGGTTTCCCATCCATGTCAAACCTGGTAGACGGAACAATGTCAATCAGGACGGATCACTGTCGATGAATTTTAAGTTTGTGAATTTAGCCGCGTAACACCGTGTACCCTATCAAAACTCGCGTGAACACGATTGCCAATTGTGGTCCTTGGGTTTAAAACGCGATTTTAAAAGTCCAATTTAACGTATTTAAACGTATTCAACTAATAATACATAAAATCATACGATTGATATGTGGTACTCGAATCTGAAACTTTCTTGATTCGTATATAGAATCTGCATATCATGATATCCATCATCCAACTGCCCCACACTCCTTTTGATCATATCTTTCACTGCCCGCATATTCGGTTTTTCTTTTCCTAAGCGCTTAGCGCTCATTTGTTCGGCCACCCAACTTATCAGCAATGTTTCAAGCCTGAAACTGAAATGCTGATGCCGTGTACATTTACGTACATATCTCAAGCGTTCATTACTGCCACGGACTTTGTAACCTGATCGCTGGTGCGATCGAGCTTTGCATCTGTGGAATGCTCTTGTGGCAGTCGGGCATCGAGGTTGAAGGTCCAGAAAAAGAACAAATTGTCTTAATTTATTTTAAATTGTGATCTAACTGAATGGTCTTTGAAAGGATTATTCTCAACTTATAATATTGTTACATGTACAAATAATTCTGCGAGCTACTGTTGCCAATGTTTTCACAACCATAAGAACATCAACAAAATGAATTTACTTGAAACCACGAGAACCCACCAAGCATCAACATCCGAAAGTGAGTCACTGCTCCATTCATTCACGCTGCTCGGAAGTTCCCGCTAATTCGCCAATCTACGAGAACTGGATTGAATGACTACAGATCCTATATAAAGGCAAGCTGAATGAATGGGGGGGATCATTCATTCGACCGCGATAAGAACTGCGATAGTGTGTGGGAAGCGATATTGTTCGAGTAATAGAAAAGTGATTTTCGTTGATTGTGAAGTGATCTTAGAAGACAATATTGCGATAGAAATTTATGGACAAGTGGAAGTTAGATTTTAATAGTGAAAATTAAAAATTGTGAAATAGACCAAATAAGTGATTGTTCATTTTTAAGTTATTAATAAACTTTTTAATTTAATTTAAAAGACATTGCGTTTTCACTTTCCCGGAACATTACAATTATTGGCCGGTCTTTTGTGAAAGCTGCTACAAGAAAGCTTGAAAACTCGTTCGGGTAGAGGGTAGGTGCCTTGTTTTCAGAAACGGAGAGATGAAAATCCTTCAATTAAGTTTTGCTAATAACAATAGAGAATAACTTCGTTGCTTATTTCAATTCGGTGAACAAATCTGCTAGAGTACACATTTGGGTCTCTAACGCAAACTTTGTATCATGGAAGGAAATTTAAATGTTGATCATGCTTTTTGACTATTAGTAGAAGGATAACTAATTTTCAAATGCAAAATGTCGATGAAGGCTGCCATAAATTATCTATCTATGAATTTCGGAACAAAATACGTTTCAATGTTTTACGTTATTAAAGCCTTGAAAATTGTCATCAAAGCTTATGAATTTTAAACTGATGTTGTTTATAACACAAACTTTTCAAGTTATTTTATGCTCAAACAGAGAACGTTTCAACTGTAAGAAAACTTTGTAGCAAGCAAAAATGGGGACAGATATTATTATTTCATTTACGACAACACAACCATATCTCTGGCAACTTCCATTAATACAAGGACACACAAAAACACTTCACAGAGATGAGGCTACCATAAATTTTAAAAGCTATAACTCTTAATCCTTGAAAATTTCATCCAGGCAGTTTCAATCATTGTCCTTGGTTGATTTTACCTCATGAAATTCTTTAACGGAAAAATCACGAAGCTTTGGTTGAATCTCATCGCTATCATATCATCTTTTGTATTTGGACTACAAAGCTCAATCGATAATATTATACGAGTATTATCATGAAAAGTCTTTGGAGGAAGTACGGTGGTATTTACTTTCTTCTTTTCCTCCCTTAATATTTTGCTGGCACTTTAATATTCCAGGCGAGATTATTATCTTCTGTTCTTATACACGTTTTTTTTTTATCTATTTATCCTTAGCAACAAACACGTTTCGATTTTTCTTGTCGTCATGCTTTAATGAACGCAATCATTTCTTTTCCCTGTAGGGTTTATTTTGAGAAATATTCGAAGGATCAAACTATACTGTGAATGAAGTTCAGAGAGACATGCCTAAGGGAGCATAATTGAGTAATTTACTTTGCTCTATCACTTAATAGTGTCGCTCAATGTGTTTGGTAACGCTTCGTCATAAAAGGAATCCTTGGTTGGATAAGTTTGAAAGGAACTTATGAAATTCTCGGAAAAAAATGTGTCCTAGATGAATTTTCATGCTCTAGGGATTAGTCGGGAAGTCGTGTGAAGCACTGAGATTTATGAGAAATGTTTAGTGTGGAAAATTTTTGCTTGCATTAATGATTTTATTTGGGTATATCTAGAAGTAAAAGTTGTATGAATTTGAAGATTGCAAATTTATTAGGTGATTATTAGATGACAGTGTATGATAACTGTACTTTCAGAACCTATTAATAGCCAAGAGTTCAAAAAATGATTCTTGTTCCTTCGGTTGACATTTTAAGAATGCCTTTTTCTATCTTCTCTTTCTTGTTCTTTTCATAGACATAAAAACTGTCCACAAAAAATTAATTGGCTCATGAATGGTTTTGCTTGAATAAATGCTAATGCTTTATGCAGTTTTGACGATCTTGAAGACCAGTTGCATACACAGGAAAACAAAGCTCCAAGTATACAAATCTATGATAAGGCCTGTGTTATGCTGTGGGTGTGAAACATGGACGCTAACCCAAGCATCCGCTAATATATTGAATGCCTTTGAGCGACGGGTCCTGAGGCGAGTAATTGGAGCGAAGCTAGACGGGAACCAATGGCAAATTTAATGCAACCATGAGCTTTATGAAATTTTTGACGAGCCGGAGGTCTCAACGATTGTAAGACTGCGGAAGCTGCAATTTTTTTTTTGTGTTTGGGAGGTGAATTCCATTTACGCACAGAGTGTGGGACTCCCATGCTCGCAAGAAGGCGACTGGACTACCCACTAAACACTTCCCCTGTCAACCTGAGAACTCAGCAGCGGAAGCTACAATGGGCTGGACACATAAATCGTATGGGCGAACAACGGATACCCAAAAAGTTATTCGTTGGGAGAACTGAAGGGCGGAGACCAGTCGGGAAACCGAGGAAACGCTAGTCTGGCTCGGTAGACGAAAACAGTTCATCGCTGCTCAGATTTCGAGATCGGAGAATGTAGTCAATGGACCGAGACAGTTGCAGGCACTATTTGCAGGAAGCGAAGGCCCGAGAGGGGCTGTAGTGCTACGAAGAAATGCTCGCCAAACAATGTTACTAGATGAGCAATATTTTTGAGAAAAGTAAATATCTTACAATTCGGTCAACTGAATCATAATGTTGTATAAAGTTGTTCATAAGTAATCTGATTATAACTAAATCGAACTTTATCTAGTATTTGTTTGGATGTTATAAATATATCGGTTAAGGGCTGCAGCGGTGGTCTGCTGCTTCAGCAAGCGGAATCAGTACTATGCTGGAAATGGCCTTGTCTGAGGATGTTTAAGTATGCTGGCAAGCTAGCTTTGTGGTGTCGTGGGGCGGGCTCTTTTCCCACAGAATAAGGGCCCACTAAAATATATTTTTCGCCCTTACAAAATCTTCGGGTGACTAGTGCAAAACTGAATCGATTGGCTGGTGGAAAAGGTGCCGAAAGGCATTACAAGGAAAACCGCGACAACAAATAGCCGGTTATCCGCACGCGATACGTAAGGCGATATCGTCTTTGCAAAGGACGGTCACGGCCCACAAATAAGAGTGGGACATTTCGGGTGTGGAAAGCCAAGCTTCCCTGCGAGAGCACCTGTAACAGCGGAAAAAGGGGAGAGTTCACCCGATGGCTAGCTCATAAGAGGAGGCGCCAGCCAACGTGGCGGATCCCATACCTGGTCGGGGTTCCAAATGGAAAGACTGATTTTTTTACTGCGTTTTATCTTTGAATTTTTATTCACTCTTACATGTACAAGGGCAATTCAAATATGATCGACACAAATGCTCTGACACGTCTATTTACTATCAAAAAAATTCATAAAAACTTACAGTTTTTCTAGGTACTCCCCCTTACAACTTACGCATTTTGTCCACCTTTCTGGAAGCTTTTTGATGCCGATATCGAAGAATTCCTTGGGCAACTCGGACAACCATGAGCGCACGAATTCCTCTACCTTGTCGTTGGTGTTGAATCTTTGACCTCCGAGGGCTTCTTTCAGTGGTCCAAGCATGTGGTACTCGCAGGGTGATAAATACGGACCGTAGAGGGGGTGTTCTAGTACCTCCTACCCCAATTCTGAAATTGTATCGAGCGTGAGACGTGCGGGATGAGGGTGTGCGTTATCCTGAAGAAGAGTCGTACTTCGTGCTGGAATGCTCCTCCTCCCGCTGGACTACATTTCATATATCTGTCAGGGGTGGACCTTGGGAACATGATAATTGTAGAGGGTAAACAATAAACTAAGCGCACCGTTTGTTGATAATCAATTTATTGTGTTCAAAATACAATGACTCGGTTGATGGTTCGGATGCGACTGTCTCTTCTCGATTTCTTCCGTGGCCGGTGCTCTTCAATTGGTGTTGCCATGACACTCGACCATCCTGACATTGAATCGTCCCGATTCATTACTCCGTGTATGAATCCGCACTATCATTATAAAAATCGAGTCCGGGACTCACGACGATCCACGGTTTCAACTTTTCGCTCGTATACACGGAACAGAATTTCCGTTGGTTGGGACGGGCGATTCCCAGTCCTCGATGAGATATCTGTTGTTTCGTAAAACTCTTGAAATGATGTAGGTCCCACGATATTTGGGCTCTAGCTTTCGAGATTCTCCCGCAACAGCAGGTATGTTCTCTGGAACGATGAGCTCTCCTTCCTTGTAGATAAAAGGTGTCTTGTGTTTCGCGTTGAACCTTAATCTCCATTTCTCTCGTTCGGTGCTAATTGTCTTCGGTTAACCGTATTGCATTCCGTTGGATCAGCAGTCACTTTATCTGATGTTAGAGCCATAAGTAGTCGATTTGTGATGACGCCTCGCAGAGGATAATCAAATATCAACTAGATCGGAATGAACTGAGTAAAAGAGGACATTGCGAATTCAGAGACCACTAAAGATAAGATGGACAGATTTGCACGTTTGATTTGGACATTCGCTCGAGGTATTCTGACGGCAACCTTAATATGGTGAATCTCATTAGATGCGCAGAATTCAGCCAATCCTCGTGATGTAAAAGCAGTGCCTCGATCGCTGAGTAACATATACGCTTAGATAAAGTCAGATTCCTGAATGCGTCGATGACGGGCTTCGATTTCATAGTTTTGACAGCTCTCAAAATTAAGTACTTACTGAACGAATCAGATATTCCAATGATGTGCAAATTACCTTGACGACTGCGTGGAAAAGGTCCCAGGTGATCAACGTGTAATATCCAGAACGGAGTAGGTGTCACCTCATCCGAATAGAGTTGACCTTCCAGTTTGCCTGCGATTCCTTTATTCTAGCAGCACTCTAAGCATGCTGTGATGTACGACTTGATGTATTTTCGGAGATTGTTGGACCAACAAACTTGCTGAACTCGCTTTATGGTCTTCTCAAGACCAAAGTGGCCCATGTCATCGTAGTACGTGTGGATGATTTTCCACCTGACTGCAGTCGGAGTGATGAATTTGAGATCTTGGTCGATCTTACGATATAACCGACCATTTTTGAGCAGATAGTCTGACTTGATCTGTTTGGATTGAGCGGACTCAATATCGCCTCTCAGAACTTCGATAAACTCCTTCAACTTCACGTCTTGCCGTTGCAGGAGTACAAGCCAGTCTTCATTTTCTTCCACTCGCATTATGTTCCCCGATGCTATCTCTGGCTCGTTCGGTGATGTTCCTTCGTCGGATCGTATGCACTGAGCACTGGATCGCAGCAAAGTGCTGATTTCAATTTTTTGAATGCACCTCGTTATTCGGCCGACCAACAAAATTTTGAATTGTCCTTTTGTTTTGAATAAAGTGTAAGCGGCCTCGACATTAGAGAATAAGCGCGGAAAAACCCGCTCAATCCCAGAAATCTTCGAACTTCCGTAACGTCGGTTGGTTCTGGAAACTCTCGAATTGCATTAGTATTTTCAGCTCCTGGTTTCATTCCATCCTCATCGACTCGATGACCCAAAAACGTGATTTGTTTAGACAAAAAAGTACACTTGAGGGCTAAAGCGTCATACCGGCATCTCGAAGTATAACCAGGAATTCACGGAGTTTGATTAAACCCTCGGCGATGGTTTTGCTGGGCAACATTATTTCATCTACGGAGCCAACTGCTCAATTTCCCATTTTTCGTACCAACTTGGTAGTGACCTCATGAAAATAACTCGGTGCATTGCACAGGCCGAAAGGCATCCGGTTGAAATCGTATTGGCCAGCATACGTGACAAATGCAGTGTATTTCCTGCATTCTTCTGTGATTGGTATTTGATAATAGCTGAACATTAAATCAAAAGTCGTGTAAAATAAATTATCAGCGATCGATGACAGCTGCTCCTCAACAGTTGGCATGAGAATCGGACGCTTTTCAGTGATAGAATTGCGCTCAAGGAAATCAACACAGTGACAGTCCTCACCATTCTATTTGAGAACGAGGACAATTGGTGACGAATATTCTGATGATGATGGACGTATGATATCGTTGTCGAGCAGCTAGCGTCGGACAGGTTCTAAGGTTGTTAACCTTATCGTCATCGTTACCGAGTTGCATTTACCTAACTGAGCAAGCGATTCAGAGAAGGATTCTTTCTATTCACTGATGAGCTGATACAGTTGGTCCTTTTCTTTGATGGATAGCGTTGGCTCAAAAAACGGAGCGTTTCGAAAAGCATTTTCTAATTGACAAGCTTCCGGTTCAATAATCAGTCATTTGCCCGATGTGCATTGTAGATCCAACCCCAGTAAAGTGGCTCCAAGATCAAGTACTCATCCACCGGAAAAATCTTCGCATTTAGATTCTTACCATCCAACTAAATTTCGGCCTTGAGTATCTGGTTGCACATTACTAAAGCTCCTCCAAATCCTCGTAGGATGAACGGTGAACACTGTTTTACGCCTTTACTTCGGAGGGTTCTTCTTCTAAGGGTAAAGGTGCAAGCCGGTGAATCGCTCGTCGGAAGGTATCTTGTGCCGTTTTTAGGGTTTCGTACTAAAATACAAAACCCTATTGCAATCACGACCTGTGTCCGTCTGTCTGTCCGTCCGTCCGTCCGTCCGTCCGTCTGTATGTCACAGCACTTTTTCTCCGAAACTATAGAGGCTACAGCAATGAAACTTTGTAGAAAGGTCAGAAGTGGTGACCTCTTGAAATTTCAAGGGTGAAAAAATTTTTCAAAGGCGTTTAAGGGGGGTCTCCCCATATAGGGAGGTGGCCCCTCAAAAAAAAATTTTCACCATTGGTAGTCGAGTAGGGTGTCGTTGGAAAGATCTCAATGAGATCTTTTCAAAACAAGTCTTAAAACTGCCTTATTGTTACCGAGGGGGACAGGGGAAGGGGAAATGTACGAACTTTTCGCGTACCCCCCCCCCTCGCGATTGGACGGCTTCCATCCGAAAAATTTGAAAAAATCATGAATGTAATCCTTCATGAGTGCAACAACAACAAATACATGAGAAGTCGAAATTCACTCAACTTTGTTAGTAATAGTATGATTTATCGATTTTGTGTTTTCTTGAATAAAATCTAAACGGTACCTTTAAACTCAATAAAATTTTGCAAAGAGATGACTATTTATAAAGTTGATCTTTTCTGAAAGTTTCATAAAGATCGAATGGTATTTAGTGAAGTTATAGCGATTTGAATTTTCCTGTATTACTATGGAGCAATATGCCCTGTATTACTATGGAAACATATGGCTATGGAGCCATATGCGCTTTTTACCGACATAGACACTACAGCTTTGCTAGAATTTGCATGAAAATTTCAGGAGTGATAGGTATCATGAAAATGAGTACGTACAATTGAAACAAGTCCAAGAGGCAGGAGAGAGCTCCTAGCTAAAGGGCTTTGTAACCATTCTAGGATTCGAAAAAATAGGCCATGAATCGATGATTACAGTATGGAAGATTGGCCCCTGAAAAAAAATTTCATGAAAGGTAGCCGATATGAGTATCAACTGAAAGTTCTCTATGAGAGCTTTTCAAAACAGTTCTTAAACTGACAGTTTTTGCTTCAGTGGGGGCACAGGGGGGGAAATACATGAAAAATGTGTTTCCTCCCTCGCGAATGGACACCCGTGATCTAAACAATCTGAAAAAATTATCAAAGGAGATATTTATGGGTATAACTATAACAAATACCTCAGAAGTCAAAATTCTTTCAACTTTGTTAATAATAGTATGATCCTCGAATTTCACATTTTCTCCAATAAAATCGTCTTTGACATGTTTCTTGATTTTATTCGTTGCTGATTACTGCATTTTGTAAGTTAAGTACAAAACCCTTCTGACATGAGCATAGGTCTGTCTACCCAACTTGTTTACGTCTGCAGCCCGAAACAGACCATCATCCCCTTCATATGTTCGAAGAATTCTTCCTAATGGCCATCCGATAACTGGCAATTCATCACCTTTTATGATGACCATTGTTTCTGGGCGGACATTTTTGCATTGCTCTCTCCACTTGTGTCTGTATTGCAATTTGTGCAAGTACTCACGCGACCATCGTTTACAAAAATCTTGTTTTATTAGTGTTACTTGCTTCCACCTTTTCGCTAGACCTAGGTGTACTGGCTGGGCTTGTGAATCAACTTGAGCTATAAGAGGCTCTCGTATGAGAAAATGTCCAGGAGTTAGTGCATTCAGATCATTTGGATCTGCTGACAGTGGTGTAAGAGGTCTTGAGTTTAGCACTGCCTCTATTTCAATTAAAACTGTTTCCAGTTCTTCATGCGTAAGAGATATTTTTGAAATGATCAGCACTAGGTTTTCTTCGCTGATTTGACGGCAGCTTCCCAGAGCCCTCCAAAATGTGGTGCTCTCGGAGGAATGAAGTGGAAGTTGATACCTTTTCTGCTGCATGCCTTAGTGATTTCTACTTGTGCTTCATCAGAGTGAATGATTGATGTGATCTCAGTCAATTGATTTTGTGCACCCACAAAGTTTGTAGCATTGCTGCAATGCAAATGCTGACAGTGTCCTCGTCGTTCAACAAATCTTTTCAAGGCTCCCAGAAAAGATTCTGTTGTCAAATCTCCTACCAGCTCTAAGTGCATGGCTTTAGTGGAAAAGCTGTAAAACACATCGATGTATGCTTTTTGTGGTTTCTTGCCTCTTAATTTGAAATGAGTCCATACTGGTCCACAGAAGTCTACACCACTGTTCACGAATGGTCTCGCTGGTTGCACTCTAGATGATGGTAAATTTCCCATCATCTGGGATAGTAACTTCGGTCTTGCTCTTGCACATCTAACACAATGTTGAACCACAGACCGAGCCAATGACTTTCCCTTCAATAAATATGATTCATGAGAAGTTTTGTGATTGGATCGCAGAATGGAATAAGCATCTGGCTCTCTCGATCGGATTCTGGTATTGACTTTGAAAGGTCTGCGTGGTTGGCTGACCACTTTTTCAAGTGGAAACCTCCCTTTCGAAGAGATGTTCTGAGCTCACATGACAGCCGCTTCAAGAAATAATTTGTTTTATTCCCAGAGCAGTATCCTTATATTAATAATGGAAAAAAGAAGAAGAAAAGCATAGCTGAAAAACTCAAAAGTTGAATCTGCCGTTTAGAAATCATTCCATCAACTTCAAACCTCATCAGTAATTTTTATTTAACTTTGGACGGCTAACCCATGATATTTTGTTGTAAGATTTATTTTTCTACAGTATCACATCGCTCAACTAAGTCCTTTTGATCTTTATTAAATGTCACCGTATTAGCTTTTAACCATATTAACCTTTAAACGTGCTCTGTATATCATCGCGTTGACTTTAACAAATTTCATTCATTACTCATTTTCATGCATTGTATCTCATACGGACTTATCAAGTTACAAGGACGACCTTTATAGCACTTAAGTTTGAGTGAAATTCATCGCAATAATTTTTTCATATTTACACGGACCCTAAGTCAAGTGTCCTGTAATTGACCTATTCAATAAAAGTACTCCCACCATCCATTGCGTGCTTTTTCAAATCCGCTTAACGGTTCCAAGAGTGGCGGTTCGCCATTTCAAGGCGATTAACCCTCCTTCAATTTGCAGTTATTAGCGAATCCGCAATAGCATCATAAACGATACAAAAACAGCTCAACAAACCACAATCCAAACGCAAAATATCTCAAAGTCCTGTATACAGCCAGGTCATCCCAACGGTTAAATGAAATTCTAAAGGATTTCTTTTTTTCAGCGGGAATAAAATGAACGAGGAAAAAAGCCCAAAACGGAATTTGCTTCCTGCTAGGACAAATGTGTGTGTACAAGCAAGCGCCAGCTCCAGTCATTCATTAACCGCAGCTTTTTCCTCCTGACCCGCCGCACGAACGAGCGTGTGAATACTAAAAGGACCTCTAATTTGGGTGATTAATAGTAGTAATCACCTTTGCACGCTAATTTCTAATTAGGTGACTAGAAAGCTATGCCGTGGGGATGGTGAAAGTGGAAGTGATACCATTGGCTGGAAGACTGGCTGCTGGCAGTGAGCCGAGAGTAATAGCTGTGGGTCTATTACAAATTTTTCGCTCACCTGGTGGTGTCCTTTATTTGCCTTTTCATGCTTTGACAACATGAAGGGAAATTTCTCACCGGTTGCCACTTACCGTCTTCGCCATGCTGAAGCATTATCATAGTCTATGAGCAACAACGATTTATGATGCGAACAGAAAATGGGAGAAAGAGAGCTTGAAGGAGTGTGGGAGATTACGGAGGGCTTGGTAAATTTTGCAAATAGGACGGTATATTGGTTAATAGGGTAGTTGGATGAAATGTAAATTTATTTGCCATTGATTTGCATTTTTCCGCGAGCCAAATGCGCGATACTCGATTGGCTGCCGCACCAGTTCTTCATTTCGTGACACAGCTCGTTTTCGTTTGCCTCGGGCGGTGTGAGACGACAATTTGAATATCGTTTCCGGTGAAATGATCTCATTATCGTTTGACTAGAAGATTTTCATAGGGCATAATTTATTGCCTGTACGCGTTAGCCGAGGTTTATGTAAGCCACAGGCAAGCCGATTAGAGCATTAATAAACAGAGTTGGTACTATTAGTACAACTGGCACTGATTTGTTGATAATGTTCCTTTTTGTAAATGGTGTTTCCATGTTAAAGAAAAAAAAAACAATATTGATGTTTAAGGAAAACGGGAGGAAGAAGTTAAATTTGAATTTTCTGATAAATGGTTATAGCCTAAAACGGTAATTGCTGCACATGCATTATACAGCTTTATTGGAAATAACAATTACTTCAGAAATATAAAAAAGCTTTTAGAAGAAAAAAAGGAAAACCGACATCAAGGTTTCCTTTTTTCCACGCTGTCAGGGCAATATTTTCATTTAACCCTTAATTAGTCACATGAAGAGAATCGCACAATAAGTCGCATGGCGTCTCTAGAGGTCCCAGATTATTATACTATGCAAATTCAAAGAGCTTATTGCTTTTAGAACAAAATAAAAAAACCGTCCTGGCCTGAGTAGCATCAGAAAAAGCAACATAATTTGAATGTTAGCATAGGGTTGTAAGACAACAGAGAAGCTAACGTTCTATAAACGCCTATACGTCGTCTGCGTCCAAAGATCTTGCTTTTTACTTTTTTCCCCCTCCATCGACTGCTGGGTGCTGATTTACTTGCCAATAGGCGCTTAACAGCGCTTGCACAAATTCACTGATGCATTGGCTTTTCATGCATTTTCCAATTTGGGTAATTTTCCCAAGAATTTGCATTTTTTTAAATTTAATGGTGACGAATCTAAAGTCATGGGTAAATCTCCACCGTTGCCGTTGTCACCAACACATCTGATCATCAGCAAAGAAGAAACAAGCCTTCCACTGATTCATATTAATTATTTTCTGCAGGCGTTTTCACATACTCCGAACGAGATTTATGATCAAAGAATAGACACTTTTGTTTCATGTTAAACACATTCGACCCCATACGGTGTCCTAACTCGACGACGATAATTTCTCTTTTTTCTGCTGATGCGCACTTTTTGCTTATCACGACGAGACTCCCTGCCTCACGGAGGTTTTCAGGGCGAGCCCTCTGCATGCCGTCAACGGTGGTTTCTTTCCGAAGAGATAACGCAATTCATTTTCTAAATTGTGTTGCAGGAGGGGTTGTCGTCATCGAATTTGAATTGTAATTTTTGATTTAATATTTTTGGATTAAAAATTTGTTAAATTTTTTTTATTTTTAAATTACGAATAAAATAAAATGATATTTAAGGATTCTTTTGAGTAGCAAAACCAATATGGTGTTTTCACCCGAAAATATTTTTCGAGCAGTTTGCCTAGGCGACTGCTCGATTACTACAGAGTAGCTAAGTTTCTCGCGGTCCTAAGGAGACGAGAATTGCGAAAAAGAAGCTGAAGGATCTTCATTTGGATAGCCGATTGCGTTCGGAGCAGGAACAAGAAGCAAAGGCAACCGAATAAAAAACATTAGTGGGCGGGCAAACTCACGCAAATACTTTCGACTTGCTGTAAATGGGGAAACCAATGTGTGTGATTTAAACCTAATAAGGACGGATAAAACAGACGTGTATATTTAAATTATCGATGCAGGTCTTTTGCGTGGTATACACCCACTTCCTTACCAGAGAGATTCGCGAAGAGATCCTGACCAGTTCCTATAAAATTTATGTACACAGCTTTTCAAGAACCGACGATCTAACTTCGTATTATAATGACCGGCTGTGTCGCTTTGGCGGAAATTGCGCATTATTTGTATGTCCTGTTTCCTTCATCTTCCGTCTGATTTGTTTGCGGAAGTTGCCTAATTCTGTGGTGGATGGACATGAGAACGGCTCGCAGCTAACAGGATGCGATTCAAATTTTATGATGCGTTAGATGAGGAGGGTATATTTGCGTTGGTTGGTGTTCGACACCGTACTGTTCGACTAGACTCTTAAACTGCCGCGATCGGAACTGTACTCCATTGTCCGAGTACATGCTTTCTGGTACATCAAACACATGGAATACTCGGCTCTCTAAAAATTTCACGATAGTGGAGTCGTGAATTTGCGAAAAGGTTCCACCAGCCGAAACTTAGATAGCTGATTTAGCACGACGATAACTCCAATGTAGGATAGAAGAACGAGGGTATGGACCGAGTAGATCTATAAATCGACGTTGAAATAAGCGCTCCGGAATGTTGAGTTGACTCATAGGAGGTCAAAGAGGCTGGGAGCCTTAGTGCTCTTACAGGTCTCACAGACGCTTACATGCACCTTGACCTGAGATGACATTTTAGGCAAAAAGGAGTATTTCTTAAGGTGCCAAAGCGTCCGACCGTAGCCACCGTGGGCACTTAAGAGGATGATCGTGTGCACGTAGGATAAGATTGTGTGTCATTTCCTCTGGCACAACTTCCAAGACTCTTCTTCCTGCAACGAGTCACTGGCTGCGTATTCATTACGTCAGTAATTATATCCGTCGACCACTTTTAAATCAGGCAACTGTGTTTGTAGGCTTACGATGGTTTGCCTCAGTCCGTTATAATTGTGTGAATTGAATTGCGGGCTGTCCAAATCTATCTCGATGATATCACCGTCATTTAATACGAATTCCGCTCCCTCGGGTGAAAATATTCGAAGAGAGTATCGGGTATGCTGTTTTGGGTCCCTTTTCGGTGCTTGATGGAAAATTTTGTTTAGGTCATCATTTTGATGTAACAAATTCAAAAAAAAATCAAGCATTCAAACTATAACATGTTTAGCTCATCATTTTTTGTATTCACTTTGGTCATAATTTTTTGTATTAAAATTTCATGTGAAAATTCATATTTTAGCCATGAACCATAATACTTGTTAGCTTGATCATCAAATTCTGTACTCGTAGCTTTGCTTGAACTCAATGTGTAATTTTACCTCGATCTTCAAATTAAATATGTATGTATGCTTTGCGTATGAACTGCGCGTGTAACTTTAACCTGATCATGAAATTTTGAATTGCAACATAGCTTTGCTTACGAAATATGTGTTTAATGTTAAGTTTTTCAAGTAAGCTTTATTTTTGTATATAAGCTTTTGTTATGAGAAATATAGTTCAGAGTTGTTAAGTAAGCGAAAGGGTTTTATTTAACAGCTTGCGAAGCAAGAAGTAGAGAATCCCGCTCTCTTGTCTTTGATTGAATTGATTAGCTCCAATATTAGAAGTAAAGAAGATCCTACTTTCTAATATTTCAAGGAAATACTATATATCCAGGTTCTTGTTTTCACCCAGCTTTAATATTAGAAGTAGTGCAATCCTACTCTCTAATATTTTAAGGAAGCTGAAAACAATTCAACGTGCTTAGGCAACAAACTTAAACCCTTGCAGTTAAAGAGCCCATAGGGCCAGACGTCCATGTAGGTCCGCTTGGTTCAACAGCCATTGTAACGAAGCGTGGTCGGTGATGATTTCAAAGGGATGGCCTTCTTTGTACGCTCGGAATTTCTTAACAGCCATCACCGCTGCCAGACATTCTTATTGAACATGAAAGCAATGCGAGCTTCTTCTCCCTCTTAATTTCACTAGCACGACTCCAACTTCATGTTGACTTGCGTCGCAATGAATGGAGAAGGGTTTCTGAAAGTCAGGGCTGCGCAAGACTGGGGCAGATGTCAAGGCTTGCTTGAGCTCTTCGAATGCGTTTTGGCTGAGCTTAGACCAGAAGAACTTATCTTTCGGGAGCATTTCCGATAGAGGCGCTGAAACCGTTGCGTAATTGCAAACAAACCTTCGGTACCAACCGCACACTCCTAGAAAACGTTGCAGCTGCTTAGTGGTCTTCGGTAAGGGAAACCCATTAATTGGCTGAGTTTTGTCCGGATCCGTTGTGATAGTACCATTTCCGATGACATGTCCTAGATATCGGACTTCGGTGCAGCAGTAGAAGATGTTGGTGTTTCAGATAAGGTAGAATGACTTTGTCCATCAGACGGGTCATCATTTGCAGGGCGTTACACAGGACAAAAGAGATTGTGACGAACTGGTATAGTAGTCATCTAGGCATTGTGAAAGCGGTTTTATCCCTCGACCCTTCATCGTATGGAATTCGTCAGAAGGCATCCTTCAAGTTGAGACTCGTAATGTAGTTTGCACCACCACCACCTGGATGCCCCATTCTTATTTGTGGACCTCCAGTCCTTCCAAAATAGAAATATTAGAAAGGTCCTAAGAATTCCATCGTACATAAGAAACAGTGACATATACAAGGACTTAAAACTTGAGACGGTTGAAAAATCCGTACGTGACAATGCACTGAAACTCTTTGATACAATTGAAAACCTTACTAATAGTATACTGGCATTTCTTCGAACTGTACGGAACAGGGATGAATTAAGGTTCCCAATTATCCGTCAAATAACTCTGTAAAAATTTATTTATTAGGAGGAAAGATGGGTACTGAAGTACGCACACATATGAGGGAGTTAAGGTGCAAAATCGCACTAACTCTACACTCCCCCACGTTCCGCCATGTTTAGTTTTCGTTGTAAAAAAGTTTTAATATGGGACAGTAAAATTTTGGTGAACTTCTTCCTCTGTCTATAAATTTCCTCTGACAAGGAGAATAGGTTGGTGTCCGTGAGTATAGGGTTCGTAAAATTAGTAGTCCTACTCAATTTGGAAGATATTATATCTGCTTTCAGGGCCACATACTCATATACAATACCTGAACAAGGTTCTTACCAAGTCTAGTAGGTCGTTTTTGTAAAGACTCCAGGTATCTGAATTTCAGTCGAGCAAGGCTCTACTTATTTTATAAAGCCAGGTTTGCACTGATCTTCTGTGTATAAAGACTAAATAGAGCATGTATCTGTAACGTTGGAATGGAAAAATCATGGTTCCTGTTTTTATTAGGCTAGACCTTAATAAATGACAACAAGTTGGGTAGACTGAGCTACGCTCATGTCAGAAGGTTTTGTACTCCACCTACGATATACAGACACCAATAATGAATAAACTCAAGAAAAATTATAACCACATTTACAACAAATACATACTCGTTTTAATAGGGAAACTATTACTATACCATTTTAACTTACTGCCATTTTGTTGTAATATTACTAACAATCATTGACTAAATGAAATCTTGAAGATATTTTTAATTATTCATTTTATGTAGAAATTAGAAGATCCAATTAAAAATGTAGATTCTGGTTCGATGGAAAGCCCGAATGATAGAAAACCTGTACATTGCTTTTGTTTTACTCTTTTAGCTTTATTCTAACTTCCAGACTATAAGCACACTTCCTTGAACTACTTTAATTTAAATTTAAGGGTACCCATATGAATTCACAGGGAAAAATGTTATATTTGCAAATTCTACTATTATTAACAAAGTTAAGTGAATTTCAACTTCTAAGGTATTTTTATTGTTGTACTTGCAGGTGCTACGTTGCCCTACAAGTAATAACAACAACTTTTTTATCTATTAATTGATGATAACCTTTATTCGCTTGGAATATCCACCAGTAACAATGATTTGATGTTGTCATGATGTTGTCTTCATTCAGAAAGGGACTCGTGCTCTTTCCTCGCTTCGCTCGTTCAGCTTCGATGCTTGCTCGACTCGTTCAGATTTGATACTCGATCTTCGAGTCTAGTGGGAAGATAAGTTTTATGTTGCGGCCGGTTCGAGGCTGCTCAGTCGCTACAGGGCTCCCCTCCTAGTAATTGCAATTGCAATGACGTTTAGCTGGTGGGTAAATCCGGACTGGTGATCATTGTTGTCAAGAATCCCTGATGTTTGCATCGACGATTACTTGGTTGAGTAAGACGTGGCTGATTCACGGAGTTATTTTTAACGTGATGTCCTCTTGCGATCATTGTGGGAGTTTATGAAAGGAATAGCGTGACAATTTTGCTTGAAACTGTAGCCGGACAAGGAGTCTCTGATGGAAGAGAACTGTCAAAGTTTGCAGATGGTAACATCTGTTGTGGTGACTGCACTTGTGACGCTGGAACTGGGCTGTCACTGCCAGGATCCTGGTTAACAAGGAATGCTGGTTCGAGACATTCCATCGAAACGTTTAACTTTTTGCCGTTCATGTCTATGGTGGAATTTCTGTTTGACATTCTCTTAATTATTCTGTGGGCCTGTGTATGGTTGCTGTAATGCGTCAACTCTAAGGAACACGTGTGTACACGTTCTGAGGTCCTTGGGTACAAATGTACTCTGGTTGGTTTTCTGGGCAATCGGTTTTAGCCTAATTTTTCGCATTTGTAGTTTGAAATTTCCCCTGAGCAAATGTGGATCACTTGGGCTATTGTCCTCGACCAGAAATTCCCCCGGGAGTCTTAATGTTGTACACAATACTAGCTCTGCACAGCTAGCTCCCAAGTCATCATTATAGCAATTTCTTAGGCCCAAGAGTATGTTTAGAAGTAGACTACGTCAGTTCCCGTCATCTTCGTCACACATGATGGCGGCTTTTAGTGTCTGATGCAACCTTTCCACTACTCCATTTGAGGCAAGGTGATAAGGTGACGTTCTTGCTTTACTGGTTCCTATAATGTTAGTCATTGACCTGAACAAGATCAACTCAAACTATGTTCCCTGGTTGGTGACGACAATTTTTGTCGCCTCGAAGCGAAACATCTGGATGGCGTAGAAGGTTCTAGCTACTGTATATGCTATCTGTTTGTCCAATGGTACTGCCTCTAGCTACCTTGAAAATCGTTAAAACCTACCTAAATCCATCCATTTGCGTTTGTGGTCCAAGTATATCCAAGTTCACTACTTGAAAGCGTTCGTCTGGGAGTGGAAATGGTTACAAAGCGTTTACTTTATGTCTGCCGATTTTGAATCTTCGGCAAAGAAGGCACCAACGACATCAAAGATGCGCGTCCTTTCTCATTCTGGGCCAAACAAATTTTTGGGCAACCGCACATAGCGTTACTCTTGCACTTGAGTGGTCACAGCAGTGGAAGGTGTCGAAGATCTGTTTACGAAGCGGAATTGAGACGAAAAGTCTTGTGAGACCATTTGACAAGTCACAGTAGATTTTTCCACTTTGGGTTAATTGGTTGCAGTTGTAAGGACGTCGAGTTATTTCGAATAAGAGCGTTAAGTTTGGGATCATTCATCAGTTCTTTGACAAGCTCGTGATTTTCAATTAATAGAGGTAGTGAGATGGCTTCTATGAGGGGCAGCATATCTGCGGAAATGTTAGTATCGCCACGAATATGTACAAAGTTGGTGCAAAATTGTGAGATATAATTCAATTGTCTTGACTGCCAAGACGATGGCTTATCGGGTTTCTGTTTGAAGGCAAAAATAAGTGGGTTGTGATCAGTGCGTAAAACGAACTCCGAATCCTCCAGATAATGTTGAAAATGGCGGATGCTGCTGTATGCTGCAAGTAACTCCCTATCATAGGCACTATAGCGAAAATCCGCTTTGGTGAGCTTGCGTTGGAAGAATGCAATTGGTTTCCATAGGTTGTCTTGAAATTACTCGAGTACTGCGGCAGTAGACAAGGCCAGAGGTCTGTTGGTCTGGAAATACACTAGAAGTGTGGCGTCTGCGAGGCAGTTTTTCGAATGTTGCGCTTGTTTCTTGGGGCCAAGTCATTGGAGTGTAGTGGTTCTTCTTTGATTTGTGCCAGAGTTTATTCAAGGGAGCTTGCATTTCTGCAGATTTTCTGACAAACTTTTGATAGAAGTTATTAACTCCAAAAAAACTATGGAGCTGTTTGATTGTATTTGATTTCGGAAAATTCATAATTGCTTGATCCGCTTTTCTGGGGGACAGATTCCTTCTGCAAAAATTATTTGTCCTAGACATTTGACTTGCTTAACTTCTAGCGTGGATTTCGCGATGTTGATTACCACTCCGTAGTCGTTCAGCCTCTTGAAAAAGGTGTGGAGGTGTTTCTTCTTGTTGTTTGGGTGTACCCGAAGCAATCAATATGTCATCAAGATAGGGGGAGCAAAATTCAGGACCCTTGACAACCTCCTCTTAAAACAGTTGGGATGACTGGGCAGCGTTCCTGAGGCCGTTACTGTGAATTTGTAGAGGACAAATGGGGTTACTACCGCCATCTTTGGAATGTCCTCTTTTGCGATAGGGATCTGGTGGAATGCTCTATGCCAGTGTTTTTCAATCTGTGGGTCGCGCCCCTAGGGGGTCGCGAAGCCTTGCTAAGGGGGTCGCGAAGCCTTATTCGGGTGATCGACGGCAAAAGAGAAATGACAAGGTTCTACACTACAATAAAAATACAATATCAGTGAGAAGGATGTGCTTGTTTATTTTTCAAAAATATCTCAAAGCGTGGTACTATTTTAGAAACGTTTATGATTAAATCATTTTCTAGTAGTAGTGTGTTTCTCTTTGTAGTTTTAATGTCCACCATTGAGGAGAATGTTAATTCGCACAAGTATGAGGTGGCAAATGGCACTAATGGTTTTAGAGCTTCCCTTGCCAGCTCTGGATATTCTTGTTTTCTTTTCATCCAAAACACGTCAATACTTTGCGAATCATATTCCATTTTCAGCACGCCGTCAAAAGCTAAATTTACAAATTTTTCCTTCAGATTTATAGCGAGACCTGCCAATTCTATTGACTTATCCAAGAAAGGGACCAAAATCCACGTACGCCCATTGTCAGCTTCAGAGTGCAAGTCTGGAAAGTATGTTAATAATTTCTCTTGCAAATTATATAAGCTCTGCATCATAGAAGGAATGTGAGCTTTTACTACAAGTGATTGGGTTGTTGCATTATCATCAACAGTCTTCTGAACACACGGAAAAGACTCAAATATATTGTTTTGCAGAGAAGATGACCACATACGAAGTTTTACATGAAATGCTTTCGCTTTATCTTTAGCTGTTAAGATATTTTCTTCTCTCCCTTGAAGGCTTTTGTTTAAGTTGTTAAGATTGCTAAAAAGATCTGCCAGAAATGCTAACTTCAAGTGCTAAACAGGGTCAGATAAATGATTAGCATATTCAGATTTAGAATCTTGTAAGAACATTAACAGTTCAGCTTTTAGTTCTAGAACCCTTATCAATACCTTTCCTTTGGAAAGCCACCTGACCGCTGTATGATAAAGGAGATTGTGATGAAGCGAACCCATGTCTTCACAAATAATTCTGAAAGGCCGGGTTTGTAGGGCTTTACCTTTGATAGAATTCACAATTTTTATTACCTCCGTAAGCACGTCATTTAAATCAGACGGTAAAACTTCACCTGCTAGAGCTTGACGATGAAGAAAACAATGTGTCCATGATGCGTTTGGCATTATTGATTTTAATCTCGCAACGAGTCCGCTTTTTTTACCAGTCATGGCTTTCGCTCCATCGCTGCAGATAGCGATACATTTTTTCCAATCAATGTCGTAGTTACAAGTGCTTTCTAAAAACATATCGTACAAACACTGGCCAGAAGTATTTGCAGGAAGTGCTTTGCAAAACAATATTTCTTCTGTGATTTTGTCATCTGCTTCAAAGCGCACAAATACTATAAACTGAGCACAATCGGATACATCTGTAGATTCGTCGAACTGCAAAGCAAAATGTGGACTCTTCTTTAAATTTTCGATTATTTGATCTCGAATATCATTGGCCATATCGTTTATTCTGCGTGAAATAGTATTATCAGAAAGCGGTTTGCTTTTCAACTTGTTTGCCTCCTGCTTGCTGACCATAATTTCGACCATATCCAGAGCAGCTGGCAAAATAAGATTTTCTGCAATTGTGTGCGGCTTCCCTGCTTTAGCGACTCGATATGCGACTTTGTAGCTAGCTAATAATGCTGAGTCGTTTACGCTGGATACCCTAAACAAATAAAACAATATAATATATAAAAAAAAATACATGACTAACAAATAAAAAAGCGCACAAGCCTTGCACACTAACATTGAGTTGCAATTAATTTCAGCAGTATGCAAACACTAAAAAAATAATATTGGAAAAATGGGGTATTCCTCGAAGCGCATCCATTTCGAGACGCAACCAAACTATTCTTTTAAATTACTTTTTTATGGAATTGTTTGCAGCTACATATAAATGAGTTTCATATTTTGAATAATAATTTTTCTGAAAAGTTATTAGAGAAGAAAAATGTTAGAATCTCTAATAATTTTTCAGAAAAATCATTATTCAAAATATGAAACTCATTTATATGTAGCTGCAAACAATTCCATAAAAAAGTAATTTAAAAAGCTATCGGAGCCATCCGAAAGAGTGATCGATATCCGCGCGACGTTAGATAAGCTTCAAATGTAGAGCAAATTTGTCGTATAGATTTACATTAAGTTGATGTGAAAAGGGTGAAATGATCCAATTAAAAAAAAAAAAAAAAAACAGTTTAGCTAATATTCTTTTAAGTTTTTTAAATAAATAAATAATACATTTAATTAAATGCATAGCCCCTTTTTGGGCTTTGCTGCAGCCGGGTAAAAAAATAATGAGAATTACTTGATATCGATAGTTTCAATTAGTATCCATCTCTATTCAAAATTTAAACATAGATGCGCCTGAGGAATAAAGTTTTAATATTTTTAATTGTTATCGTTTTTCCAACTCTACTGTTTTGTACAAGACTAGGACAACACTATTTTATTACCTTGACCATAGTATTTTGCTGCTGATTAACAGCTTTCAATTTTCGTTCAAAGAATTCCAACGGCTTATCAGCTTCTTTTTGATGCTTGGTCGTAAGATGCCGCAGAAGTTTTGACGGTTTCATACTCTCACGAGATAAAACATCGCCGAAAATTACACATTGAGGTTTATTATTTATGACTGTAAACCCGTATTTTAAGTACTTCTCGCCATAATGTCTATTTTTTTCGGTTTTGATTCACCTCCACCACTAACATTTGTACCAGATACTGAAGGCTGCGATCTTTTGAGAAACTTATCCATTTTATAATTGGGCCAAGCAAGTGAAAAAACAAAACAATAACACGGTAATGTTTAACGTCCACACTCAACGCTGACCTGCCGCGAAGTGGGAAAGAGTTGAAACAAAATAACATTCTGTGCTAGTGTGCGGGTGGCGCGATACGTGCCTCTCGCTCGCGCTGGCGCAACGATGCGGTGTGGCAACGTCGCAAAATTTCGCCCGCATTCAAGTCAGATCCGCACTCAGCCTACCAAGTTTGCTCGTAGCTACTTACTTTCAAAGCTTTCGTGGCTCCCTTGCATACAAATAAGTAATGAATAGATAGGTATCCTATTAATATTATAAAGCTGAAAGTTTGTGTACACGTATATGTGTTTGTTACTCAATCACGTAAAAACCGCTAGACCGATTACCATGAAATTTGGTATGTAGATAGCTGAAGGCCTGGAATAACATGTAGACAACTTTTTATTCCGGTATTCCTGACTTACGCGGGTGAAACCGCGGGGCGCAGCTAGTCATTTATAAATAAATAAATACTACATAACGTTCTACACAGCGCAATCTAGCCCCAAACTAAGCACTAGACTTTTACTATGAGTACCAGACAACGGATACACTACATATCGACACCTGTAAGGAGTTATTCCTTGCAGGTGTCGCAGGCAATTTTAAGTTCCAATCATATTTGAGCACGAATATGATTGGAACTTAAAATTGCCTAAAACTGAGTTACGATGTTATTCCTTGCAGGTGTCGATATTATACTTTTTTTTTGTAAATACATACATATGAAACATAAAAAACACCCAGGCCAGACACAAATATTTATTTCTTAAGCATAAATACGTGCACCCGGCGGGAATCGAACCCGCCGCCTTCTGCATCGCAGCCGGGCCTTCGCCCACTGCGCCACAGAGGCCGTCATATATATACATACATATAAATCACGCCTCTTTCCCGTAGGGGTAGACTACTTCTTTCCACTTGTAGATAGGTATCAAAATAGAGAAAATCGTAAACATACTCATTTAAATTAATAAAGTTATGTCAGTATATGTCTTAAGGGGGTCGTGAGAATTTTTCATCCTGTAAAGAGGTCGCGTATACAAAAAGATTGAAAAACACTGCTCTAAGCAGATCTATCTTTGAACAGATTTTCTTGCCAGGTAGGTTTGACACTATGTCTCGAATGTTTCGCATCGGGTAGTGGTCAGAAATCGTAACTGCATTTAGACGCCAGTGGTCCCCACATGGGTGCCATTTGCCTTCCTTCTTTAGAACGCGGTGTAGTGGTGCTGCCCAAGGGCTGTTGTATAACCTGCAATAGCCAAGGTGTGTCATATGTTCAAATTCCGCTCTTGCTAACGAGAATTTTTCTGGCGGGAGTCTTCGAGGGTGCTCTGCGATGGGTGGGCCATTCGTTACGATGCGATGTAGCACTGAATGCTTTTGAGTTTCATTAATACGTGACGGGTTTGTGATGTTCGGGTATTTGCTCAGCGTTCCAAAGTACTTCACGTTGCTACTTAACGTGGACAGAGGCGAGTGCTTTTGTACGTTGTTCCAGCTCCTAGTTGACAATTCTGTCTTAGGGTCAAACAAACAACGATTTTTGATGTCCACCAACAGTCCGAAGTGTTGCAGGAAGTCTGCACCAAGTATCGGTCGGGTAACCTTTGCTACCACAAATCTTCAACAAAAATTTCTTCTAAGGCCCAGTGAAACATTGAGTACACGCGTGCCGAATGGTTGAATTTCATTGCCGTGAAAGAGTAGGACTGCAGTGTAAATTGCAAATACGGCTGGGGCTTCTGTTGAACTGCAGTCTGTATAGACGCGATCAAATGTTGGAAAGCTCGCGTTTGATTTCATTCCCAATGGCACTTTGACATCTATCGATTTCGAAAATGAAGTGTATGGCCCGATCGTGTGTTTCCAGTAACTTGTCAGCCATTTCGGCCTGCTGATCCAAACTCACTGTTGACACAGTTAAAATATCTTGAACACGCAACGGAAGCCGTTTCATCCATCATGATTTTAAAAATTCATTCGAAACGTTTTTGCCCGCCGTACTTTTCATTGAGCGGAGTAGTTGGGATGGCTTATTATCCCCAAGCTTCAAGCCTGTCAGCAATTTCTGGAAGTTCTCACGTTCAGATGCAGCGTAGATGGATGTGATGCGATTTTTGTGCGTCCCGTATTTAACATCCGCAATTCGCGTGAGGAAATCATGTTCCAATTCACTAATCACGTGATTGAACATCTGTTCGTCCGTTCTCACCTCGACTCATGCAAACCAAAGGGGTGGCCGCTTCTTCCAAAACGTTGGCAATTCAATCATTGCGATGCTACTTACTGCGTCGGGGTGTTCCGCTTGCAATGAAGGGCTGGCTGTGGCAGCGCCGAGAACGCTGCTGCTTGCGCTTTCTGTGATTATGGTTTAACGACGTCGGGTCACCAGTTTGTAGGCGCTACGTCCTCCTACAAATAATAAAAACAACGTTTTTATCTATTAATTAATGATAAGTTCGAGGCTGCGCCCAATCGCTACATAGTCATGAAAACCTACCACCATGAATTTTCAACTTTAAAATGTTTGTTCACATCAAAAAATAATAGCCTGTACTTTAAATGCCGAAGTTGGGGAAAATAACATAAATTTACTCAAATTTCTC
This sequence comes from Odontomyia ornata, assembly GCA_963969285.1. Classification (NCBI taxonomy): domain Eukaryota; kingdom Metazoa; phylum Arthropoda; class Insecta; order Diptera; family Stratiomyidae; genus Odontomyia; species Odontomyia ornata. The sequence continues at coordinate 48,233,864 of OZ017739.1, forward strand.
GTTGCACAGATTCTCAAAGATGTGCATGATTTACATCCTCCCTGTAATTTCCATGCAAATCCTGACAAGCCCGTAGTTTTTTAGTTGATTGGAAGCACATATTACTCCAAAGCCACGTATTTTTGTTGTTGTAAAACCCAAAATTTATACCAACATAGCTTCATTAAATGCTATCCGATTCTCCTGATATTTTCATAGTTTATTAGTCTTATAAATGTGTCCAAAAAACAATGTGACATTTGAGAATTATTATTTTTTAGGTTGGTAGTACTGTCAGTGACATCTATGTTAGTGTTTGAGATACGCGTCGTTTTGTGAGCTGCTAAAAGTGAGTTTTTCATTTTTTACGATGTCGACATTTGTTGAGCAAAGAATTTACATTAAGTTTTGTTTGCGGAATCAATTTTCTGCTGGGGATACGTTGAAGATGGTGCAGAAAGCCTTTGGTGATGAGGCTATGTTTAAACAAAATTTTTTATAAGGGGTATAGTGAGTTCCAAGCCAGCCGTGAACGTGTCGAAGACAAAGAGCGTCCTGGGCGACCATCAACTTCTTCTCTTTTTCGATTATCGTTGTGTTGTGCATCATGAATTCCTTCCGCCGGGCCAAATAGTCAACAAGGAATATTATTTGAACATTATGCGTCGTTTGCGTAATGCTTTCCGCCTGAAAAGGCCGGAATTGCGGAAAGACAATTCTTGGTTTTTACACAACGATAATGCACCATCCCATACTGTACTCGTAATTCGTGATCATTTCGCCAAAAACTCAACCCATATCGTTCCGCAAGCACCGTGTTTACCTGATCTGGTGCCGTGCGACTTCTGGCTGTTCAGCAAGCACAAAAGACCGCTCCGGGGACACCGTTTTGATACGATAGAGGAGATTCAAGCCGCAGCGAAGACGGAACTGAAGGCCATCCCGGAAATGACGCGCATCTCAAACACTAATGAATATTTTGACATGTAGATTTGACATAGATGTCACTGACAGTACTATCAACCTAAAAAAATAATTCTTCAAATCCTTCGACGCGCGAGTTTAAATTCAAAAGTCACCTTATTTTCACAGTAGCATATGTAAAGTTTCATTGGATTTGAGGGTACTCTTACGATTTTATACAAAAAAATGTAAAATTGATAAATCATACCATTAATAACAAGTTTTAATGAATTTTAACTTCTCAGGTATTTGTCATTGTTGTACTCATAGGGAACTGCCTCCATAATTTTTTCAGGTTTTTCGGTCCACAAGTTTCCAATCGCGAGGGGGAGACACAACATTTTTGTGTTCTTCCGCTTCCCCTGCCTACCCGGTCACATATATTGGGATTTTTATCCATGTAATTATTATTTGTTTCGTATTTTTTATTGAACCGACACAAAAAAAAAGCATTTTCTCTTCGATTTTGTGACTTTTTATCGAAGCATACGATACGGTACTCGAAATCCTCCAGAAACTGAAACATTTGTTTCATTTGTGAAATACCGCCAAAAGTATTTTAATTCTCCTCAGGATAATCAGAATAAGAAATTATGTTTTCTTTAAAAGTATTTAAATATTTATTACGTTTGCAGACAATAAGAGCCACATTGGGCGCCATTCAAAGCATCAAAATAACATTCCAGATAAATAATTAATCGAATATTCAGGATTTTCCATTGATGTTGAAATTTTAACAGCTTCAACGAACTTTAATTTCTGCACAAGAAAATTGAAAATTATGAAATTTTCCAAAGTAAACATTCCGTTTGTAACCATCTGGTCTTTTCAACCTTAATTGGATTCATACTGAATGATGTCTGAACCTTTGTCCAAAAAAGCCACGAGGAATTGAGTCTTATTTATAATACGAAGCTTCGTGGTACCTAATTTAAACTTTAAATGAAAGGATTCCCTATGATTAAGATAAACTTTTGGAAAGTTTTTAAAGATAACATAAGACAACCACAACATTGATCCATACGAAAAGAAATATCAAATCCTTGCATTAAGAATTAACCGACCCCACCCAACATTCAACATTTTCTGCTTCGTTTCAAATTCAAACAAAGCAAGTCGAAGTAGCACGAGAGCGCTCCAGCCAGAAGGGCTTGATAAACCTTTTTTTGTGGTTGGGAGTTGAATCCCATTTACGCATAGATTACGGGACTCCCATACTCGTAAGAATACGACTGGGCTACCCACTAAACACCTCCCCTGTCAACCCGAGAACCCAACCTGAGACGATTTGACACGTTACTTTGGGCCATTAGTAAAGTTATTAGTGGCTCAAACAACGTCATTAGATTTTTATTCCCGTCGGGCCCTGCATATTTTTACTTAAAAACGCGTTTCGACCATTGGAGGAGTTTATAAGGGTCATAGGGATGGTTTGAAGTATACGCACCACAGATCTGTATGCTGCTAACTTTTGTAGTGCAAGGTGGTTGGATGTAATGCCTATAGTATTGTTACATGTACAAATAATTCTGCGAGCTACTGTCGCAATTGTTTTCACAACCATTAAGAACATCAACAAAATGAATTTACTCGAAACCACGAGAATCCACTAAGCATGATCAACATTTGGAAGTGAGTCACTGCTCCATTCATTAATCTGCTCGAATATACCAGATACCTCTCGGCAGAACATTCGCCAATGTACGAGAAATGCATTGAACGGCTGGAGACCCTATATAAAGGCGAGCTGAATGAATGGGGGGATCATTCATTATAACCGCGATAGAAAATTGCGATATAGTGGTACGCGAAGTAAAGGCGGTATTGATTGTTTGAGTGCGAAGTGATTTTAGAAGACAATTGCGATAGAAATTTAATTGACAAGTGAAAGTTCGATTCTAATTAAAATTGTGAAATAGTTAAATGAGTGATTGTGCATTTTTTTCAGTAAATAAATAAACTCTTTTAATTTAATTTAAAAGACATTGCGTTTTCACTTCCCCGGAACATTAAAATTATTGGCCACGAACCATAACACGCGACAGTATGATTAGTGGTTTTTGATTTCCTGAAGATTTTGTTATCTAGGTATATTTGTCGCCGTGGTACGGTAAGATCCACGAAACAGACCAGTCCATTTGCTTCATTTTCGATTGATACAGTTGACCTTCCCTCGTAGAGGGAAAGCCGGTTGACAGGCTATTGGAGTGCTGCCCCCATGGGCCTTAGGATATGGATGCCACTGTGAGATTCGTCCAGGGGTGACAGTTAACGACCCTGACTGAATCTGGACTATGCTTTGGATAATGAACTGGAATTGATATTTTGGGCTCACGGGCATAATGGTCTGGACCTAGTTGCCTTGTACAGTAGAGCCAAGGTGCTTGTTTTGCTTGGAGCACTTGTCTCCATTGGAGCTGATGCCAACCCTCGCATGGCTTCCCTACTCTACGAAGATATTCGTGGGACCAAACAGATGACTACATTCACGGACGAAAATAGCGGCCACAAGGGGACTCAATCAAACTAGAGCGATTTCAACTAAAAAACTCACAAAAAGATGAAAAAAGAAAAAAACTAACTTAAAAAAGTAACATCAAAGGTGGAACCAACAGTTGCGGCGGAACCAACAGTTGAGAACTATAAAAAGATTAAAAACGACGAGGAACAGAATGAGAGTAAAGAAGGATGAAAAACGGAGATTAGTGGACAGCCTTGTCCAAACTGTAATTCTTGCGGCGTTTGTGTACAGCAGAAAAAGATACAAATGCCAGAGCGTCATAAAAGGGAAGAGCGGGGAGATTTGCAGGGTACGCCAGATGCTCGTGCGGTGGAGGCTAATCTAAAGAACATCGAGAGTTTGATGGTGACTGCTGCGACCGTTACCGTAACAATTGTAGCAAGGCTCTTAAATGATGATATAATAACGTGCCATTCTGACCTCCATAGAGTAATCATGGAAGAAAAAGAAAGAAGTGAACAGATAAATGAAGTACTGCCGAGAGATTTGACCGCCATTGTCAAAAATTTGGCGAAAGTAATCTACTCTGTAATAGAAGCCTATATCCTCTTCCAAAAAAGGAGCTCACAAAGTAAATTCCAGGGAAACCAAAAGGAAAGGCTAATTTGCCATTCTAAAAAGAATAAAATCAGCATGCAACTCACCAAAAACTAGCAAAGGTGGAAGGAATGGGTTCCTTGAACTAGAGGAGCTGCTAGACCACAAAAGGCATTACAAAAAGGGCTGATTGAAGGCCAAAATAGAGCAGAAGGCTAAAGAAGCTTAAAGTACACGCAGAGGTAGTTTCACCATCAAACATCAATAGAGGAATGGCGTCTAGCCCAATTGATGGAGATTGGGATAAAAGAAGGAAGGAAGAGGCATTTGTTGAGGGCGGAAGACTAAGCCAGGAATTTCAAACAGTGCTGACAAAAGGAGCAAAGAAAGCCGTAAAGAAACTGCTAAAAAACATGCCAGAAAATAAAATTCACATAGGCGCACAGCAAGTTAAAAGATCTGATGCGAAACAGGAGAGAAAAAAGCCCTGTCGAAGACCCTGGCAGCAGGGACTGCTTGCAAAACTGCAAGATGACCGGTTCTGCAGCATATCAGGAGAAATGTAAGGCTCCCAGACATTAACAATGCCATTAAAGCAGTACGACCAAACCCGTTCGGGCCACATACTGGTCGGATTCAGAGCAGAGCCCGTCAAGAAAGAATCATTCTGCAATGCAGTAAAGAAGGTCCTCGGAAAAAGTGCAACTGTAGCCCCGCTTGAGTCAATAACAATGATCGAAATAAGAGACATTGACTGTTTCACGGACTTGGCCGAGGCAGAAGAGACCATCTAAAGGGAGCTTCCTAGTCCGCGCAGGATCAAAGACACCAAAAAACCCTAGGTGAAAATGCATGGCAATCATTGACTTGACCGAAAACGACACCAAACAATTTTAGGACAAAGTAAGAATAGGGTGGGTTGTCTGCAGAATATGGCTAAGAGTAGCGTCTCTACAATGCTTCAAATGCCATGGCTATAGTTGCCCAGCACAAGCATTCGAAGGACCCATATGCTACAAATGCGATGAAACGGGACATTAAAGAAAAGAGTGTACAAAGGAGGCACATACAATAGTATTCTTTGCAAGGATGCTGATCGAAGACCATATCTTGGGCACGTCATGGGATAAAAAAACTGTTGGGTTCCCAAAGAAGCCATTGCCAAGGCTAAATCAGAACTTCGGCGACCTGTATCCTGGAGTTTGCGAGGAACATAAAAGCCGATGTTTTGCTGGTGAGTGAGCAACACGATAAAAGTTCTGCATAATGGTATCCTGATAAATCTAGTACTGCCACCATTTGGGTTTGGAATAGTGATTTCTAGGCGAAGGGCTATGGATGGGGGGAGATGGTTTTGTGTGGGTTCGGTGCTCAGGTACCACCTTCTTCTGTGTACCTAATGCCGAATAAACAGATATAACCTTTCCAAGCCAAGCTCAAAGCTTTGGAGGGTGCTGTCTCGAACACAGATGACAATATGTTTGTTAGGGGAGATTTTAACGCTATAGCAATCGAATGGGGCAAGCCCTAAAAAAGATCCGTGGGGAAAGCAAATCCTAAAAATGGCCCTTATTGTAATAAACACTGGAAGTACGCTGACTTTTTGCCATATTGGCTGTGAAGGAGCCATACCGGAAGTGACATTTGCCTTAGAGTCCTTAGTATGGAGGAAATGCAGTTGGAGAGTATTAGAGGACTACTCAGCCAGAAATCATCAGTACAATATGCTTGAAATTTGTGATATTGTCTCCCGATTTCTATACTCTCGAGTTTCTACAGCTGGGTAGAACAATAGAAGTATAGACGTTGAGAGGTTCATGGAGGTGCTCACAATAGATGCTTCGCTGAAGGGTGATTCGTAGAGCTTCAACTATGAGCTTCAATACAACTGCTTGCAGCGCTTCTATGCCCCGTCAAAAACCCTGGCACGATAAACCTCCAGTGTACTAGTGGTCGACTGAAATCCCTGAAAAGCGAAGAGTATATCAAAATCTTTGGTGTGAGACTCAAGGGGCACGGAACCGTGACAAAGCTTGCAACCGGGTAACAGGATATGAGTCGGCCAGGAAACGTCTTCGCAATCTGATTAATAACAGTAAGGCTCGCTGTTAGCAAAATCTAGTGAACAGTGTGAAAAAGGATCCGTGGGGCCTTAGCTACAAGCTAGTTACGGTGAACGTTGGTACCCTGTGGACGCTTAACCTACATGAAGCAGAAAAGATGGACGAGGTAGTCCAGATACTTTCCGCTCATCTCATCCATGTTAACACTGTCCAGAGTGAAACAGCAATCGAATGTCAATTCTTCACACAGCTAAAATGGAAGAGGCAGACCTTTTATAGAAAACGAGGAATGCTACAGGCTCATACGGTGTTTCAGCTGAGGTGTAACTTGTCTATCATCATTTATTTATTTATTTAAATTCCATTTAATAGATAAAAAACCTAATCCAATAACAAAGTGGAAAAACAGACAGAAAAGAAAATTAGAATTAAGTGTTAAAATTAATATAAAAAGAAATGCAATGGTATTAACAATAATAAATATGCATGTAAAATTAAATTAAATCAGAAAAAAATCAAAGTCTAATTTTTACTTCAGTTGAGTTGTAAGAATCAGAATCAATTTAAAAACTAGATATGAGTCGGAAAAAGGGCCAAGCTCAAGCTTATCATGATTCCTTACCACTCGCATAATGAGAGAATGAAAATATAAATTTGTACGGGCATATGGTGGCACAAAAAAATTGTTTGCCCGAGAAGAACGCGATAATTGACGGAAACGTAAGTCTGCAAACAATATTAATGAAATTGGATTGTGGCAGAGTTGATATTGAAAACACTGATCTAGATGCATGCGACGGGATGACAGATTAGGCAAACGTAAGAAGGATAAACGACAGTCATAGCGTTGATATGGGACTTTGAATTTGTGAAACAAGACACGACTAAATTTTCGCTGGACATTCTCTAACGATTTAATGAGGTAGGAGTGTCGGGGAGACCAAACTACAGAGCAATATTCGAGGAAAGGATGGACAAGACAGATAAACAATCGGACGGGGGTAGATATATTGTTAAATTTATGAGCATGCCTGAAAATAAGTCCCAATATTTTCAAGGCCCTAGTAGTCACGATTAGAATGTGTGCATCAAAATTGTGCTTAGGATCAAAAGTAACGCGAAGATCCTTAGCAGAGCTCACAGCAGCAAGTGGGACTTCATTCAACATATAGGTGAAGTCAGCGGAGATAATTTAGATTAAAAGTCATTTTATAGCATTTGGCAACATTAAGACAGAGGTAGTTAGACGAACACCAGTTACTTAGTGCAATCAGGTCCATCTGAAGATATTGGCAATCTGATACAGACCTGATAGCTCGAAAGACTTTAAAGTTATTGGCATACAGTAGGCAATTGGAGGCGATACCCGAAGGAAGATCATTTATAAACAATAGGAATAGGAGGGGACCTAAAATGGAACCTTGAGGAACACCAGAGGATGGATGGAATGGAATAGAGGTAGTTCCACAGTAACTAACACAAAATATACGAGAAGACAGGTAGGAGTCCATCCATGATAAGAGAGGGCCAGCAACCCCAAAAGCATTCAGTTTGTAACAGAGAAGTTGATGGTTGACCATGTCAAACGCCTTCGAGAAGTCAGTGAACATGACATCAACCTGCAATCGATTGTCTAAGGCCATAGCAATGTAATCGGTGAATTCAATGAAATTTGAGGTCGTAGAGCGACCTTTGAGAAACCCATGTTGTTCCTTCGACAAGATAGGGGTCAATGAAACTGAAAGCCGGTTATGTACCAGACACTTGAGTAACTTCGGGAAACAGGAAATTAAGGAAATAGGACGATAATTGGACACAGAAGAAGGATCACCACTTTTAAGAATAGGAACAACGTTTGCTCTTTTCCAATAAGTAGGAAAAGTGCCAGTCTTTGAAGAAGAGAAAAGCCAGAGGATATAAAGTGAAGACGCTTATGACTTGACAAAAATATTTGGTAAGCCATCAGGACCAGGTGATATACTAGGATTAATTGAATTAATGAGGGATTCAACTTCGATATGGTCAGTGAAAAGTGAAGAAATGTCAATGGAGTGAAGTACGGGTGTATAAACGGGATCGGAGATATGAGAAGAAGGAATAAAACGACTGAAGGTGGGACAGGATCTAATGTATGACCAGAATGGTCTCGCATTCTTCGCCATGAGGAAACTCTCCAAGCTACTAAAGTAGTTTTTCATTGCAGTCTTTAGTTGTTTTTTTGCTACAATACCACAACGCTTGAAACGGCGATGTGCTTTACTTTCAGCATTCAAGGCACAAAGTACTTGTTTAGTTAGCCTTGGTTTCTGCTTTACTTTGCGAAGGGCTTGTAAAGGTGTGAAGTGTTTAATCAACTTATAGATGTAATTATAAAACTTACTCAGAGCTTTCTCACGCTCCACGCTATCAAAAAACTCCTGCCAGTCAACCAATCTCAACTCGGCGGCCAGAACTTCGTAGTTTGCTTTGAAGAAGTTGAATTTTAGAGAAGAAGCAAAAGTACGACTTGACAAAGGTGCAATGGAGAGATCGAGCGATAATGGCGACTGATGACTATCAATACCCTCTAGAGGATTTAATGCAATGGAAACAGATAGACAGTTAAGGGGAAAGTTAGAAAGAACAAGGACCATTAGCATTAGAGATATTATTGAATTGCTATAATGAAGAGAGTGATAGAAACACAGAAAGGAAGGAGAGAAAGGAGGGTTCTTCGTCCATTGCACTGTTCCCAAATTAAAATCAACGCATACTAGAATTAAAGATTGCGGATGATGCAATAAGACATAAGAGGAAAACCCGTCAAAGAATATCTCATATACATACAAAGGAGGGTTACTAGGTATGTAGACAGAGGAAACTAATAAAGATGTATCGTTAGGAAGGAAGATCTTGACAATCACACAATCCACAACACAGGAAAAGCAAAAATCAGCACAAAGAGAGGTACGTAGTGTATTACTAACAGCTACAAGAACACCACCTCCATCAACTTTATTTACAGAAGCCAAGTCCCGATCACAACGGTAAATATGAAAATCAAGGGAAATTTCCGAGTTTAAGATGTAACTTTTTAACCAGGTTTCCGTAAGACATATAAATACATCTTCGCGAGTTGTAACGATAAAAAGAGCCTATCAAGCTTGGTCCTTAACCCTCTTACGTTTTGGTAATATACTGAAATATTAGAAGTAAAGCTACAGTCATGAAATCTTATACTAGTTTGTAGGTTGCGGTCTTCCCGGTGCACGAAAGAACTTCCTTTTTCTTGAGCTGAATGGTTTAATAAGTACACCAGGTGGCCAGCTTCAGGATTCAAAATAGTATCACAATTTGAGGGCACTGTAAGCTTGAAAGAAGCTACCACTCTGTCCTCGAGATTATTCTTAGTTAATTTGTAGCAACTAATAACTTTAAAAGCTGGCCCAAATTTTTTGCATACGTAGTTTTTGAGGTAGTCTGCAGTTGGTAGCTTAGGCGCGAAATAAAGATCTCCTTTGGAGGGGATACGAAGTCAAGTGCTGGGACTTCGTCATCTGAAATCAGAGTAGCTACTGCCGATGTGTTAACACCAGAGGAGGGTGGAAGACTAGGCGAAGGATTATTTTTGGTTTTAGGGATCGCCCCCCGATTGATTGATGAGGGTCCCGGAAAGCTATCAGATGTCACAGGTAATTCATTGCCAACCATGTGCTGAGTTGCTACTGAAGCCACAGGAGAACTAGAACACGATGTAGTAGTCCTCGAACCAGCAGCAAGATTCGGGGTTTTAAGAGCCGATAACTTTGCCAGCGATTTACTACATTGATGCAAGGACATTGCGTCTGGTTATTTACATCAGTGATATTCACAGAAGCCAGAGTTTTGGGTGACGCGTCCTCTATAAATCTCAACAGGTTCTCAAATTCCAGACATGCACTTGAGCACTTAGTTTGAAGCTGTTTAAACTTTTTCGCTAGCGATTTGATTATTTCATCAGCTAATTGCAGACCGGAAACATACGCTGACAAAGAGCATTGCCCTAAATTGCTGCTCAGCATATTCAACGCTTGCCTACGAGACGGGGCTTTTCTGGTACGATGGAAGGTGTTGAGGCTCGTGCTGATCAGCAAGGGTAAGGGGAATTTTGGATCCCCATCTACTTACCACCCGTTATGCATACTAGACACGACGGGGAAAGTGCAAGATAGACATATATAGCGAAGGCGCACTGACATGATTCGTGCTGCTGGGAACATATTTCCTGAACAATGTAGCTTTAGAGCAGGACGCTCCACTATTGATATGACTGAAGACATGGTGAACGTGGTCCAAAAGGCAGAGGCACATGCCACATCAAGCGACAGATTGTTTTTTTGGTGACGCTTAATATGCGCAACACCTTCGACTCCGGATATTCTGGATATATTGAATATTCCTTTTCAAGTTCCAGAGTATCTTATGCAACTTATGGGGGACTACCTGAAAGACAGAAGCCTGCTATATGACACGATACAGGGCGAACGAAGGATAAAAGTTACATCAGTTGTTGCCCAGGGATCGATACTTGTCCCAGACCTGTGAAACGTATCTTAAGACAGGCTACTGAGACTGGAAATGCCATATGAGTCACGCTTGATTGGCTATGTGGAAGATGTTGCGGCACTAGTCGCTGGACGCGCGCCGTTAAACAACCGCAAGTTAGGCTAGGTATATTAATGTGCCAAGTAGGAAACTGGATGCCTGCTTGTGGATCCACCCTTGTGTTGGAGAAAACCGAAGTGGCATTTTGATTAAGGGAGAGTCCCTAGAGTAAGAACAATCAATTTAGAGACATACTGATCCAATTAAAGCAAGCGCTGAAGTATTTGGGGCTACTGATTGACCCGAAGATGAGTTTCTCTGAGCAAATCAGATCAACGGCTGAGGCTCTGAGCCAACTCATGGCCAACGCAGAGGAACTCAGCGCATCAAGAAGATGCCTGTTGATGAGTGCCGTAGGCTCAGTGCTAATATATGGAGTAGAAATATGGAGCAATCCTCTAAGTAAGGAGCTCTACCACAGACGCTTGGCACAGGTACAGAGAAACAGTCTCCCTTTCAGCGGTGAGAGTTGTTGCAGCTGTGACATCTGTCAAGTACGCGAGGCGGACGGTTACCCACAAAGAGAGATAGCACTCGCTCAACGATTGACTACAATCTTGGGTTGATTGCATGAAAGGAAGGTGAAGTGCGCAACTCACACATAAACTGAGACCGTGGCTAAATCGAAGGCATGGTGAGACTGACTTCTATTTGAACCAGCTTTAGAGTGAGCATGAGTGTTTTTAGTCTTACCTGCACAAGATTGGTAAGTCATGGTCCCCTGACTGTTGATTTTGCTCAGGAGAGGGAAGCAATGTCTGGCACACATTTTTGCAGGCAAAAAATGTGACAGGCTACGACGGGCCTATTCAAGGAAACAGGAGAGTTTACCCTGGTTAGTGTAGTCGTGGTGATGCTTGGATCGGTTGACAAATGGAATTATATGGCACCATTTCTGGAGGAGGAGTCCTCCAGCTTGGAGGTGCCCCACGGCGTAGCAAAACGATACCTGGCCCGAAGGAATGTGTTAATCGGTTTCTGGCTAGGTTCTCGGCGGAGATGTTTAGTGGCTAGTCCATTCGCTCGTAAGTATGGTAGCCCCAAACTTTGTGCGTAAATAGTATTCACCTCCTAATCCCCTCAAAGAATGGAAGTTCTCTTCCAACCGTCTATCAATCCCGTTTCCGTTTCAGCCCTAGACAAACTATCAACAATCACTGCGAAGGAGTGAGTTGTACGTTTGACGGATGACAGACGCTGTACCGTGCTGGGGAAAGCTTGGGCGCCTACCCAGCTAGGGTTCAGGATAAGATAGCCAGAGACCTTTGTGGTCCAAACGGGGATGGAGGGATTGATTTTGGCAGTGGAATTCTTGCGCGAGTTCGGAGTAATATTGGATCTGAAGCGTGTGTAATGGGGCTTCGTCTAAGAGGATGTTGTCGGGTTCCCTGCTCGTCTGCATAGCCGCTCTGCTCTAACTCCGAGAGAGGAGGCACATCTAGAGTTAGTAATGACTACCGGATTTGAGCGGATAGAAGAGGGGCTAGGATATACCTCAACGGTGGAGCAAATCATTACGATGGATTCGGCCCCCATCAAAAAGACGTATGATTCAGTTTCACCTGCACTTCAGCGACATATCGACGCTGAATTGGAGAAAAGGATGGCGGGATGGTAGAGTCATCAACCATCGTCGCTGATCCTGATGATCAGGATAAAGGATGGGAAATATTGATTCAGCGTCACTTATCCACAGCTCAACCGTGTAACAGCGAAGGATGCGAGCCCTCTTCCTAGTATTGCAGCCCCATAATCAAAGTCAAGTCGAAAGTGCCTCATTCAATGCTAATCGTTATAAATTTTAACAGAATATAAATCAAATTCCAAACAATAATCATATGAAAACTTAATGGCCCAAATGGCTCTCTAAACTTATACGTTATCAGTTAAACACATATGATAAAAAAAAACAAAGCAAATTCAAGTTAATTAAGATTATTATATATTTTATGATACGATTGGAAAAAGGAGAAAAAACAAACCAACACTATTCCAATATTGCAGCCACACTAGACACGCTGCGTGCTTCCAAGACGTTTCTTAAATAGTCATCGGAATTTTTACATAAATTTAGTGTCTAGGTACTTTGCAAACATGTATTTCTACAGTATCATGTGGTCTTGTTGTGATTGATAAACTTTCAGTAAGCTGCAACTTGGCTATATTGTAACGATTTTCTACTTCTCGTTCGCTCGAGAGATTTCCCAAAGGAAATATCAACCGACCTCTCATCGGTTCTAGATGAGAAGTCTTGGAACGTGACAACCGACTGTACCCATTAGGTCGACAAGTCCGGACACTCTTGGTATACCCCAAGTTGGCTGCTAGTTCAGGGAAAAACACAAATTCCCGTAGTGTCGGGAATTTGCGTTTCGTTTCAAGCTCTAGGTCACATGGTAGCGGAAACTTTCGTCATCTAATCAACATATGTGGCAGCTTAAAATATATAGCCCCTTAAAGCAATCGGAAGTGCGTCGCAAACAAAATAACATGCAAAATCCGAATTTGAATCGTTGCTCCCGCCATGCGACAAGAGGTGTTCGTGATATGCGCGATAATTTGCGGGCATTTACGTTACTTCCTCAAATCAAAGTTTCATACTTCCTGTGTTTTCATTGATTCTACTTTCTGACATAGACTCCCAATGAATTTTGATGCAGTATATAATTTGACTAATTTAAATTCGAGCTTGTGTACTGTCGAAAATAACAAGGAAACGATTTTGAGTGCGGATCCAAACGTGAGGCTGTCGTTAAAGCCAACATTCCTATCAGATGTGCAGCCACTGAGCTTCTGGCCAAGGATAGAAACATAATGCTCCACCGCCGCAAACATCTTCACATTCACGCAGGTCCAGCAGGGATGAATACATGGCACCAAAGTTGAACGAGCCGAGCAACGAAGCTAAAGATGCTGCTGAGGCAGCAATGGCCCGCATACTGAAGGCAAACACTCGCGAATTAAACCCTTCTTTGGTGGCAAGTAAAGTACAAGTAAATCGCAAACTCGAGGCAGAACGTAAATTAAAAGTAGCAGCAACAAGAAAACGAAAGTGGTAAGGAGGAGGTGAAAGAAGTAGCTCTAGAAGAATTGGCTGTTAACTACGATCAAAAATCACAAGAAATCGAGACCAAAAACAAAGATATTGATACTACGAACGAGGAATTGGAACAGAAATAGGCCATATTGAATGTCGTTACATTGGAGTTACAACAATTGAAAGATATGTCAGCGCATCAAAAGAAACGAATTTATGAAATACTCCCGAATCTTTTGCGTGATCTGTCGGCAGTTGGATAAGCCTTATGCATGGATAGTACCAGTGATATGAAAATGAATACCCCTGATCCAGATGGTAACGTTGAAGCGGAATTCACAGTGGCCCGACTTAACTTGTATATTAGTAAAATGTCATCGGAAGCTAAAAATATCGCACAAAGATGTCAGATTCAAATAAAGAGGTTTCTGAATATGAAAAGGATTTCAGGAGAATGCTGCTTGTTGAGCTCACAACATGAAGCCAGAATGAAGTCATTGTAGGAATCAATGCGAGAGTTTGAGAACAAGAAGTCAACTCTTGAAGCACAAATCGATGGTCTTCGGAAAGAATGTGCGAAACTGAAAGCAGTTGAGCATGTTTCAACAATTAATACTGAAGAAAAACAAAAAGCTGAAGCATTACGCGCAATGTTCGATAGTCAAATGGATGAACTACGTGATGCCCATACAAAACAATTGGCAGAGCTTTGTGATGAGTTCTCAACCAAACAAGGGGCTATGAATGAGCTCAAAGATATCAACGAAAAATTCATTTTTGCATACCAACAAATGATTGCCGATTACGACAAGCTTAAACAAGAGGAAGCTGATAAATCCGCTAAACTGTAAGAAAGAAACATGGATATAACTTTTGAATATCTAACACCTCTCCTAACTGGCTAACGACATCCTGCCGAAGCGCACCATTCACTTTATTCGCACCAAATTCACTATAATCCATCACGGAAATCTAAATGAAGAACGAGGAGAGAATCGACGACCGAAATTAGTTGAAACTTGTGGATATATATAAATGCATGACACTCCACGCGTTGGCACGGGGATTAAACTACCGGCGAGGATGAGAAAAACTAGGATATATTGGCGCCGGCTCAAGAAAAAAAAGAAAAGCGAGGATCATTGTTGAAATCTTCGTCTCGCGTCGTGATGTAAAAAAAAACATAGCTGACCGTTCTAACTTTCAGTCAAATGCATTCAGCGTGTAATGCACTTAATTCCCACTAGGATTGCCATCGAGTGGAGCTTGTTATGAATGAAATCAAAGCGAGGGGAATCACTCCAACAAATGGAAAAAAACCACTCTAAAAACATAATTTTTCCGTTGGACGGGAGGAAAAACGTTATTTCCGGAGGTTATTTGACCTCGAAAAAGTTGGCACGCTTTCTCTTTTTGCTTTGGGAGTTTTTGATCAACCGGCAGAGGAATAATCAGAGCGATATTCAGCGACAACATTTTCTACAAATTGGAGACGAAACATGGATTTGGAACAATAAATTAGGACGAAACAATGGAGACCCGGCGGTGCCGATATTCAAGAAAACGGAAGAAAGGGGCCCCTTACTAGAGTAGGGACTGAATAAATGTAGGTGGCTTAAATTTTTTTTATATTGGTCGAGTTTGTAATAAAATATAGAATAGTACTCAAAGTCGACTAGTCAAATTTTTCTTTCCTCGCTACCATACAACATAAATACATTCTTTTTCAGCTGTGAAACGTGTGGCTCGGGAATTCTTTTCCCGGGATGTTGACCAGGCAAGAAGACCTGGAAAAATTAAGTCGAGTGGTAGTGTTTGGTGGGCGCAGTGAGCTTTAGTGTCGTCTCAATTAATTTCGGTTGCCCTGGTGTGGGAAACTACGAGTTTTAAGTGGCGGTGAAATATTCCAACTTGTTTTGCGCAGTAGGGTTTCTTTTTTAAGGTGATATTCGCGACTAGGTGGTGGCGAGTACCAAAACTTGTACAAGTGTTGATTTCGCTCCGGACGGTCGTCTTCTCGTTCAAACGACTCCTTGGGAAGCTCGGAGGATCGAATGAGTGGCGGCCACGCCCGTCTCCGGGTGTGTTTATTATTCTAATTGCATTTTAACTTTCCCACATTCTATACCTGTAATTGAAATCCAATACTTTATTGTTCTACTTCCAATTTACCTCAAAGAACTCATAATTGTAATATAAAACGTACATCTTCATGTTCTCATAAACTTCTAACGTAAGATTAATGTCACACGATAGTCGTAGCCAAAACAATGTTGCTTCTCATCACATTTCACACATTCTTGAACGTTCCCACGATTTGCCTAAATTAGCTATGTAAGGATAAATTATGTATCAATTCACCTGTATTAAATTAAATTATTCAGTAGTCATAATGCAACAAACGAGTTTGCATTCATTTTGGTGACCCTGACGTGATCAAAATGAATGCAAAACGACTACTGAATAATTTACGTACAAGAATGCATGAAATGTGGTGAGAACCAACATTGTTTTGGCTACGACTATCATGTGACATTAATCTTACGTTAGAAGTTTATGAGGACATGAAGATGTACGTTTTATATAACAGTTATGAGTTCTATGAGGTAAATTGGAAGTAGAACAATAAAGTATAGGATTTCAATTACAGGTATGGAATGTGGGAAAGTTAAAATGCAATTAGAATAATAAACAGGGTGAGTTAGTTTGGGTCGGTGGAGCCTCAGCCGGAGTCGCCCCAATATATCGGTGGGGCAGCAACGGAATTCGTAATAAAGTTATACGTTTTTCATTGACCGACTGAGTAGCGAACGATTCGACCCATACTATGAAAGATGAATAAAAATAAGCCAAAAGGCATTGTGCCAAAACCTCACTTTTATTTCTCCTTTTTTTTCAGTAATTCCTATGTACTTTTTTGAGCATCGTTTTTGCTACCTGATTGAGGAACAAGCTTTTCCAGTGAAGGCAGACATTTAGAAAAGACAGACGGAATGAGTGGAAATTCCTAGTTCTCAAAATCTGCTTGCATAATTATCGGAAGCAAACAAATTTTTGTCAGAAGGTCAAAATTATCTGGAACAAGACCCTGGTTAGACCAGTTTTGACATATGGATGTCAGATCTGGTACAATATGAAAGCTAGTGCTATGAAAAAATTAAAGGTTTTCCAAAAGAAATGTCTTCGTGCATGTACTGGTTTGTAGACAAAGCCTGAGATGGATTGGAAGCATTATATATCGAATAGAGGAATTTATCAAACTGCTGAAGCGACGAGGGTCGATATCTTCATATTGAAGCTTCTTCGGAATCATATCACAAGATCTGTAACTGTAAGTGAAAACCTTTAGATATCACAGCCATTCCACCCTACAGACGGATATATTGCGACTTGCCTCGCTACTGGCTTCGTTCCTCCAGAAGCATTCGTGTATTTGGACATGAATCGATATGTTTTTGATTCTGACGGTGTCCCAATCGTATATCACATATGAAGATAAAATATTCTCCGATAAGAAGATAAAATATTCTCCGGATGTGAGTTCAAGAGACCAACAGTTCCAATGAAGATACTCATTTGCTAGATTCATTAAAGCTGATCTAGCTGAGACAGAGCAATCTAGGTATTGGTTGCTGAATGACAATGTCTAAATTATTCGTGTATATTTTTAGTTTTTGTGTTTTTCGTTACTTAGTTTTTGAGTTTCAGCTCATTATTGCTACATTTAGTGTTGTTGTTTATTTGTGTTAAAAATTAGGGATAGATTAGGTATATATTATGTTTATTACATTAGGTTAGAGATAAGGTCAAGCGCGTAGGTTAGGAACATTGTGATAGAATTTTTTAGTATAAGATAAAGTTTTTGATTGAATTTTATTAAAATTAAGTTAAAACATATTAGTTGTAGGATCAAAGTTCAGTGTTGTGTTAAGATTGTAAATAATCTTAGGATAGTGTTGGTTGGTTTTTTCTCCTTTTTCCAATTGATTTTCAAAATATTTAATAATTTTGCTAGAGTTTTTTTGAAGAAATATGTTTAATGATAACGTATAAATTTAGAGACGCATTAGGGCCATTAAGTTTTTTTGTATGTATATTGTTTGGAATTTGCTTTATATTCTTTGTAAATTTAAACCGATTAGTATTGAATAAAGTGCTTTTGACTTTGACTTTGACTTTCAATCAACGGTCCCCAATATACTGGGTTGTCCATTTCTAATGAAGCTAATATTTTTTGCATTCTTATCAATTCAGGTTGTAGACATCCATAATATATCTCTGTATCACCTTCCAACCTCCTGATGGCCTCAGCTATGGGTTTGGAAGTTCTAACGTATTCAACCCAGAACTGTATTTCAATTTCTTTCAGGACTGATAATCCCTTATATATCTGTTATACAATTGTGATATGATTTCCACCGAGTTGGGCACGGGCTAGTTGGAGACTTACCAGTAACTTCCAAGTGAATTTCAGATGCTTTCGGTGACCTAAAGCATATATTCGAAACAGTCTGACATTTAGCCATAGCTGCATCATGTAGTTTCCGTTATGAATTATTTTTATGTCTGGCTTTATCAATGTCCCGTGCCAGAATCAGATGTAAGGTATGGGTTGCACATCTCTCATGGTTGGGCAGTTGGTATAAATCATTTTCTTGAGGTTCAGGAAACTCATGCAGGGCTAATATATCATCATTATCATCATCATCTTGCTGATTGTTATTGTCAAGGTTTTCATTTATGTTCCCTTCAAAATTTTCTAAATCAACAGTCAACAGGGGTTCACCACTTGTATCAGTTTCTAGATCAGGTTTCCCAAATATTTTAAAAGCTTTTACCATTTTGGAGCCATTATCCGTTACTGTTTTAGTTATTTTGGACAATCTTAAGTCATATTCTTCATGTATTTCAATTATAAGTTCTGCTACCTTATCGAATGTGTGGGATCCCTTGAATCTTCTGCAGGCAAGAGAAGGACTGTTTCTTGCAAATGTGTCCGAATCTATCCAATAAACAGTCATACCTAAGTAGCTGCGTCTCGAAGATGACCAAATATCTGCTGTCGTACAGACGTATTGAGCAGCCTTCAATTTATTTTTTAGATTATCTTTATATTCTGTCTATGCATCAGCAATTTTATTATTGCATGTACGGCGGCAAATTTTCAAAGGTTACACTTACTTTAATATGGTTTAAGAAGTTTGTTGTTGTGTGCAGACTTCCCTTCAATGTTTTTGAACATATCTTGCAAACAGCACTTATATTGCTTTCATGATCAGCCTCCTTCTTCACGTCTTTCAAACAGTGCCTTATTATAAATGGTATCCCTGAAATAAAATCAAACACGAATTATTTATTGAATCTAATATATACTATAGCCACTATTCATAAGCTTTACGGGTTTGACATTCATTATTTTGTTGGTGAATGGTGACACGTTGACACAAAACACAACTAAAAATACAATACTTTACCTCCCAACTTAAAATGAAAGTAGGCTTTGTATGTTGCTACTTGAACAGTAAATATTAACACTAACTGAACTATTATAATTTATAAAGCTTGAAATCAATTTAAGTTAGTTGACATCTTTTCTTTTTAGTATGAATTTTATTTGTTTAAACTATTCACCTATTTTATTTGTATTTCAGTAAGTACTTACATTTTTTTTTTTTGCTAGAATTGTTAGACACCAGCATCACACACTAAATCCACCACGTCACGTCTGTTTACATTATCTAAATTATCTTGTAGTACAGTACATAGCCGTTCCAGTATTGTAGGGATAACAACAACACTTCAATATCATAAAAGTAGGGAATCAAATCAAATCCGTAACCACTTCACCAGCACCAGCAAACAATAAATCCGTGAAATCAAATCGTCGGCGTCAGCGGCGTTACGTTTTTATAGCCATAAATAATGTTTGTCGTTTTCGTTTGACATTGATACTAATCAGACATAAGGCGGGCACTCTGACCAAAGAAGAAAAAAGGGCAAGCATGGCTAGCAGGCGCCTCTATCGGTCAAATTCGGCAATACAAACGTCATTCGTTCATTTCATTTTGTTTGACCGGTAATGTTGGCTAAACTTAATCACAAAGTATTTTGCATTTTGAAATTAATATTAAAAATGCAAAATACATCTCGAAAGATATTTCAAATAAAATACAAAATGTTGTTTACTAAAAGGCATTTAAATGCAAAATACAAAATAGGCATTTTGCATTTTGTATTTACATTTTAAATAGAAGTATTTCAAATAAATCGTATCTCTGCAGTTTAAGACCTGTTCTCATCAAGATATTTGCTTTAATACCATATTTGCAACCTTTGGTAAAGAAAATTGTTTAAGGGTCACTCATCTATGTATATGGGGAGACTCCCTTAAAAAATTTATATTGTAATTTTTAAGTGATCACCACTTTATAATTTGCGAGAAAATTTGCTTTGACACACGGACGGACAGGCGGGCCGCGAACTATTAGGGCTTTGTAAAATTATTTTTAAAAAACCCTAAGAAGTTAAATATATAATCAGATTTTGTGTTTCCTCATCTCGTAATATCGTAATTCATTGTGGCTAACTTACATTTAGACAAAAGTACATAGTACGTACGTATGTTACCTTCCACCCTCATTCAAAACGTTCACAAGAAATGAAATCTCGAAAAACAAAGCT
Source organism: Odontomyia ornata (assembly GCA_963969285.1). Lineage (NCBI taxonomy): Eukaryota > Metazoa > Arthropoda > Insecta > Diptera > Stratiomyidae > Odontomyia > Odontomyia ornata. Next base: position 48,254,268 of record OZ017739.1, read on the forward strand.
TAACATCTCATTGCTGTTGTTATTAATTATCCTTTTTGTTATCTTTCTGTTTTTCATTTCATTCCAGACGCCCATACCAGAGTGCAGTGGAAACGAAAAGAAAAACAAAAGCAACGACGTCGTGTTGTGCGGAAGGCGAAAAGGGTTTTTGCTAGCGCCCACATTTATTCATCAGAAAATTAGCAACAATGGCAAGTGGACGTAGTGCACGCCTACCCCCCACGCCCACTCAGGGGGTTCGGAACTCGGAAATCGGACCGGAATCCGGATATGCTGGCGTGACCGCAACCACCGCAGGTATTCCCGGCAATACCATCAACGCATTGGGGCCGGAATTGGCTGTGGCCACGTCACAAGTCCTGGACAACCTGTCGGACAAAGAACGACAAATGATCCTGGAAGTACTGAATCGGGATGAGGGAGTGCGCCAGAGGGATGCCGCCCGTATCATGTAAGTAGATTTATTACATTTCCACCACTTCCATCACCAAAAAACAGTTCATCCATTAAAATGTCCAACGATAGAAGGTCTGTTTACATTTGTTTTGTGTCGCCTTATTGCCACCGAATTTCATACTGTAATTTGTTGATATTATATCGGGAGCGTCATGTTGGCACAATTGCGATATTACCCCGAGGAAAAACGGGGAAAACTTGCAACCACAACAATTATTACTCCTAGTTAAATTTTCACAAAATGGAACTGGGTACCGAATACACCAAATTAGTCTGAGGGAGTTGTTCTCAATGCAAATATGATATCGCCTCTAACGTGTTGCAAGGATCAGCAACAATCAAACTGGACAACAGAAGGATGTGGTGCAAGCTCGCTTGGAAATTAAACCAATTTTCATCAGAATTTTTACGACGTTTTCCTCTACGTGCCATTTCGTTGTTGGTTGGTTTGGTATCCTTCGTTTGGCTGACGAAGCATATGGGGCGATTGGTCGGGGCAGTCAAATGTTTGTTTAAGTGGAAATGAGCTCAGGGATTTGCAACACTTATCTACATAACATATATGTGATTGTCAGTCAGAATTTTTAAAGGACATTTTCATGTTGAACTTTGGAGCGCTTGTACCAATTTCGTGCTGTTTTAACTTTAAATATGATCTCAACAGAAATTTTGATTGACTGACGTAACAAATGCCTTCAGTGAATTTGGATGAATTTTTTGTTTCTTTGTTTTTGGCTTTGTTTTGTTGATTTATGTTGGGTGAAAAGTTTTCTTGTGTTGAATGAATGTACCCGTATGGTGGCCACCTCCCGGCAAGAAGGAAACGTAAAGTTTTAATGGACATTTTGTGTAGTATTTGGAATGTTAATGGGTGACATGACCAAGTTGGCGCTTTTCTTGAGTTTAGGAATAAGTTCAACATTATTCGTATAATCAAAGTAGAGTTACAAAGAATTAGTTCTTTTCTGAAGTTTCCTTACTGAGGAATAAGAGCACAAACACCCAAGTGCAACATAGTCGTAACAGAGCTAAAAGGTCATTTCTCTCTAATACAACGACAATAAATTTGGAGAATTCGTTTTGCAAAGCATAAACTGCTTTCCATTACTCACTTTTTTCGCTTCGAATTCCTAGTACCAAGGATACAAAAGTGGATATTCTAGAGGATTATTCGTCCACTAATCACCAGTATATATTGTAGTAATTGAGATCAACGACGATCCTTCTCAGCGCATATATGCTCAGCCTTCCAGTTTCTGGTGGAGCACTGGGAAGATGAAAATTGAGAAGGTTGTTGGCGAGCTCATGGCACGGGTATCGATGTTTGGAGCTTTACAGAAGAATGGAGAACTAGCAGCTGCAGGCGCGACGAACTCAAGTATAAGTATTATCACGTCTGCATGGAGGTCTTCGATGCTCCATCCGAGACCGCGGTATGGCAAGCCTCACTTGTACTGTTTGTCATCTGAAATCGCAGAACAGTGAAGTGAATGTCACAAGCTCTGGCGGGAGGCCAAGTGGGTACGGGCTTCAGAAGAGGCAAGCACCAAGCTAGCTGCATATAAGTCAATCAGAGAGCGTCTTGGGAAACTTACTAAAGCAACAAGGCTAGCTGCTGGCAAGATCTGGTGGAGGAAGTGAACAGGGATCCATGGGGCCTGGGCTAAAAGCTGGTTCTGCAGAAGCTGGGTGTCTTACACATACGAGACAGAAAAGATGGACGACTTTGTGCGGAGTCTTATCTCTAGTCAACCCGTTCTTTTTGAAGCGGTTCATGATCACGACAGTATGGGTACAAAGAAGGTTCCTCCACCATTGATTCAATCGTAGAAGTGGTGAGTGTGATCACGCATGTGAAGGCAGACTGGTTTCCACCCGACGGGGGCCTCTGCTAGTCAATCTTTACGTCAGAAAAGTTTTCAACCTAGCAGAGTGAATATTCTGGTAGTGCTGGAAAATAATTTCCAAGTATCAGAATATCTGGTGCGGATTTTGAGGGGCTATCTGAAAGACCGCATCCTTCTCTACAATACAAAGGAAAGTTGACGGAGGACGGAGTCACATCGGGTGTCACCCTGGGTTTCATTTTCAGCCCTAACTTGTGAAACATCTCCTACGACGGGCTAATGAGGCTTGAACTGCCAGATGAGTCACACTTGATCAACTATTCTGATGATATTGCGGCTGTGCGTGTAATTTCTGATGTGAGGCCGTGGCTCAATCGAAGTTATGGTGGGAATAATTTCTATCTGATCCAGCTCTTGAGCGGGCATGGATGTTCAAGTCTCACCTGAATAAGGTTGATAAGTCACGGTCTCCCAACAACGTGTTTTTCACAGGAAAATCAAGCAATAGCTACCACACATTTTTGCCTGCAAAACGTAGGACAAACAGTGCAATGACCTCTTTAGTGAGATTAGAGAGAAAATTATTGGCGGGATGCTTCCATCAATTGACAAATGGAACCGTGTGGCTCATTGTGCTCGAGCACCATGAGGCGTCAAGAGTAAAGAGGCACCTTTTCTAGCAATTCCTTCTCCTATTTTCCTTCACACCAGAAAAGGGAATCCGCTAACTTGCAGACACGTTTAAGCGTAGGGAAATGGGGCCTGACCGGAAGTTACATGCCAAATGGTTACAGACTAGGTTTTCAAATTGAGAAAGGAGTTATTTAGTGCACAGTATAGAAGCACTGCCTACTTGAAAGCGCAATACTCAAGGCGTAAACTGCCTTAACCTCGCATCACATAAAAAAAAATATGCTCGCTTATTTACTCTCATGGTGATCAGCTTGAATAGCATACTTTTGAATTGAGGGATTCCAATAAATATAGGAATCCACTCTTAAATTTTTGGTCGACAGGTTCCTAAAGAACTAAAATGCGGTAGATAAATCAAATCGTAATATTAAGATTGCATCTGCTAGATTTTCGAATCAGGAAGTATATTGCATAAACTCTGCAGTAGAGCATGTATGAAAACATCTATGCTTACTCGCGTATTAGCTTTGCTTATCAACTATACATCTAACCTGATTCTGCAGTAACAAGCGTTAAGGCTACGACAAAGCGACAGTTCTGCTGATCTGTTCTACCAGAAAATTAGCACAATTAGGAAAAACTTCCTTAACCTTTAACTATGGACGTACGGCCTCACAGACCACTACCTTTACGGGCTGGTTTCTATCTGGATGAGTAAGTATCGTATCATTTTTTTTTGTTTTTATCCCTTAGAAGTGTTACTAAATGCAAACAAAAGATGTAATTTTAATGAAAAATGTATTTATTTTAAACTAAATCTAACGATATAACAATCAAAGACACTTTTCAGACTTATTAGCTTGAGATCACTTTATAGGTATATTACCACAGGAAAATTACTTTTTTAGTTTGTTTTACTTCTTTTGCAATAAAATATAAAGAACAAAGAACATAAAAAACTTAACATAGTCTTCTCAAAACTAAACATAAAAATTTCGACAAGGGCCCTACTTGGTCATATTAATTGGCAGTCTTTGCATAGCGGCTTAGAGCATTGTAGGCATATTGGCTGCTTACAGCCTACACAAGTGTGGGTCGTCTTTCGTTTTATATTTGAAGGGGATACACATCTTACGTTTAAGAACTATATTTTCTTCACTTGGTGGCTTTTGGGATTGCATATCAGCGTCATAACTAATTCTTTTGGCAAATGAGTGTTTATAACTCGTCTTTGCATATGTGGAACCGCCAGGGATCGTGCTAATTTCTTCAGAACTTTACCTCTTTCTAGTGTTTTGTCTTGATGTTGATTGAACAAAGTGTAGGCATTAATTCCACACAAGTCCGGAACTCTGTGGAAAATCACCATAGGCCACCTTCTTGTTCGGCGACTGCTCGAATAAATTGAACATTTTTTGTCCGTTTCATCAACCCCCCCCTCCCCTCGTTGGTGGAATTACAGAATAATATCATCTCGGATTTCTTTGTATGTTCATCAATAGTATTATCGTGATGCATAGATGATATCAGGAGCACAGCTTTATTCTTCTTTGGCACACGAGAACACATAGTTTTGTCGTTCGTAACAATTAGGAAATGCCTGAAATAAATTCGGTATTTCTCTTTTATTCTTTTTCAAAGTCCCAATATACGTTACGTTACGCTTAGACAGTTCATCTACAAGTTCAATAGACGAGAACCAGTTGTCTGCTGTCACGTTGCAATTGGTTCTTTGTAACGGCTGTGCCAAGCGTAGTACGCATTGAGTGGGAACAAGAACTTTTTTCTCGTCAGCTGATAGTCCGGCGCCATCGCTACCTTTTCCTGAATATAAATAACCATTATAATAGTAAAAGGTCTTCGCATCACACAAGGCACGAATAAGTAGGCCATATTTACCGGGTTTCTGGGGCATGTACGAAATCATGTGGCTTCTTCCACAAAACTCCACTAGCATCTCGTCAATAGTAACATATTCATTGAGTTGATATCGTTTTTGAGAATTAATGATTCAAATATTCCAGAAATAGTGGCCAGTTTATTGGTCTTTATTCTCTCAGCGCAATCTGCTGGGTTGTCAAAATGTAGGTAGTTCAGAAGAACTAAAAATCTGGTTTCTGACATGCAGCACCTGAATATTTAACAACCTGTTCCATCAGTAGCAAATATAAAACTGGTAGATTCGTGATTTAATTTCAGGGCGGCAGAGTAGTATAATAATCCTAAGAAGGCATTGAGTTCTATCATGTCCATTTCCTGTAATTCTGACGTGTCTTGCTGCTTGAATTTGGCTCTAAAATCTGCAATTTTGAAGTTAGTCCATGTCAAAATGGTTTGTGGCATTTCATCATCAAAAATTTTATTCCAAATACTGATACGATCTTTCTTTTCGTCTTCAGTCAGGTGCAGAATAGATCTGTTCAACACTATATTATGTTGTGGAGTGCGAACTCTTCTGGAAGGAGGTTCTGTAGCCCGTTTGCAGTGATTTTTACCATAGTAATACTTTGAGGGCCGCAACTGTGCTATAGGTATATTGTCGTCATCTGAACTTTCACTATCCGATCTCCTTATGTCACCGTCAGCTCTGGTAGTACTACCACACTTTCTTCAATAATCTGTTGTTCACTCGCGTGATGTTCTTCAATGTCAGCTTCATAAAACAAACAATCATCAACATCCCCATCGCTGTCGCACTGATCCGATTCTAAAAGCGATCGTTGAAACTCGTCTTCAGAAGAAGGATCATCTAATCGCAATATTTTACTGGCTCTCTGAGTCGATGAAGTGGATATTTGTTTGACTCCAGTCATTGGTTGATCGTTTTTTGACATTTTAGTTTACAAAATATAAAACAAACGAAATCATCGTCAGCGTCAATTTATAACACAAAAGCGGACGCGCGGTCTAACAGACCGTACTCAAAATATAAAGCGAATTTACTCACGCAAAATTCAGCCGGCAACGTAACCTTCACTCTCAACGGTCGTTTCGCCACTAATACCGAAGCTACTGAGGTCGGCATACGCGTGGGGCACGCGGGAGGAAGGGGCACGAGAATCACAAACAGCAAGCGGCCTGTGAGACCGCACGTCCATAGTTAAAGGTTGAAGATGCTTTTAGTAATCTTGCTAGAAGATTTGGCGATTATATGTTAAATGTGGAGCATTGGGAGTTGAGAGTTCTTCACCTGTGAATAATCGCTTGATTAGGAGACTGTTTTCCGCGGAGAGTAGAATTGCCTCTATTTCTTATAGTGTGAAAGGCATCAACTGGTGAAGCTCTGGTTAAAGGTGGACCCTGATTGTTCTTTGTTTAGTTTTAGAGTTTTCTTCGTTCGAAGTAATCTTTGATAGTAGTTCTAGGAAGCAGATTCAAACTCACACTTGCTAATTCTAATCAAGAAGGAGCAATTGATGCAAACGTGGGACCTGAAATTGTGCTCACGGGAGTCAGAGAATAGCCAACAGACGTTTAGCGCAGGAAAAGTTTTATAAAAGGGCCCTGCATTATCGCAAGGGAAAAATCAAGCTATAAATGTAACCTTTTTTTATTTTCTTTGATTTAATCTATCTTGTTTTAGTTGGGAGGTAAAGGCTATTTTCGACCTGAGTGTGGAGAGGTCCTTCGGACTACCCACTCCTACACCTCCTCTGGCAATGAAAGTACCTAGCCTGGAACTATTTGATATATTACTTCGGGTAAGGCCTCGTTTAATTCATGCCTCAAGGCACCATCATGTTGCAAAAACCTCTCTCCAAATGGGAGGGAGGAAGTTAAAAAAAAAAGAAACGCTCCACTCTCTATGCCTGCAGGTGCTCCTTTCTTGGGGTTGGAAAAACTCAAACATAATATGCTATCATGCTACTGATCTAAGTATCTTTCTGAATTTTCCGACGTGCCGTTCCGATGACGTGTTGCTCGTGACAGTGGTGCTATCTCACTTCCTTCCGGGTGACATTTCCAATATTAGAAATGTCATGATACTATTGACGGCTTATATGGCTAAGTGCATTTTATATATTGACGAGAAAAACTGCAGCAAGCGGTCATGATGCCGAATTCATGGCATCTTATAGAAAAAGTATAGAAAGGTATGTTCCCAATGAAGTTGACGGAGCATTTCTGGGAGGCAATATACGATAACGGACCAGCATCGGAGCACTGCGCATTTAAATGGTGCAACTGGCGTTGATGCTATGCAAACATTTTTAAAACTCGACTCGGGCAATACAGTTGGTACTAGTTGCGCCATGAACTTCAAAATGGTTAATTTTGTGGACTGGATTAGAAGTGGGCTGGAATCTCTCCATTGAAACATTGACTATGCGTCTGTTGATAGCATATACTACATTCAAAGGTCACACCAGCACCTTGTGTTGGCCTAAGTAGGGCTTTATTAGCGGCTTTTTAACAGCGTCTACCGTTAGTGACACGTGAGTGTAGGTTACCAAAATTTCAGTTGAGGAACATTGACCGCAAACTCCAATGTTGAGGCGGTACGGAGCATGCTGGACTCATGATATTTTTTATGCTGGTAACGAATTCGTTGAGCTCAACATTGTTATAACTAGGACCCAACAGATCTCCAGAAAATGAAATTGTAATTCTATACAGCATTTCTACGTACAAGGTGCATGCAGTGCCAGCTACCGATCATTCCATTCCATTGAAAGTTAGGTGGTATGGCGACGCTCTATTTTTTTCATTTCCTATGACTTGGCTAGCGCTTTGAATAAAGATCACTTGAATTAAGTGCCCCAATCAGTTGTGATTGTGTACGGCCCACCAAATTATGCCACCCAGTTATGAAAGAAGGCCCAAGGAATGGAATCTGCTGGTCGACTATTGGAACAGCTTTGGACCACCTAGAAAAGCAGTCAATTATCGCGAAGGATTACATATAGCCTTCTGAAGGAGTTAATGGACCGATTATGTTATGGTAGACGTGGTGAAACCACCCACCATGCATCTAAAAAGTCTGAAGGGGATTCCTTTGATGAAGACTGACGTTAATGGTGGACACGGTAGGCAATTACAGGCCCAAACTCGAATGTTCTCCATATTCATCTACACGAATTTGCTGGCTATGGTTTTCAGCGTAACGCGGCTACATGGATTGGGATGCGAGGGCTGCTGAAAAGTGTCAAAAATTTTTCTGCGCGAAGTTCAAACTGCGAAATGATGCAATAGCCGATGAGAGAAGGCTTTGGCAGCTAGCTGCAAGAGAGCATGCATTAGCAGTTTGTGGTCCTTCAGCACATGGAAATCTGTTCCTTCTCAAAAGTGTCGAAAATGGTGAAAACTGTCGTAAACCGCTAACAGTTCGCGATCGTATACACTGAACATTGTTTCTGCGATGTACAGTTTCCATTGATGAAAGCCAGAGGCAGCCAACATCCTTGCTATTTCTACTCAAACACAGCTTTCACTGCTACATTGGATGTGTGTTTTGAGAGCCTGAGTAGTTTGCCAGGTTTGAAATATACCAGCCTTGCAGCATTGGCCAGACTGCTTTTGCACCGATGAAAACCTCTTCCACTGCTAGGTTCAATTCAATAGACATTTTATTGCTTCCTTTGCTTTGCCACAACATCTGGTTAGGCGTACTTCGAAGCTGGCCACGTTATCTTCTTCTTTGTATCCCTACAGCCCCTTTCGGGCCTTCGCTTGGAGATAGTTAGAGTATCTCCAAGCGAAGGCCCGAAAGGCCCTAGAAGTTCGTTATTCATATATCGTTCGAACGACTGTGCTGCATTTTGTAGACTCGAATGGTGTCATTCGCGAGATTTTAGGGATGTCTTCCAATTGGACAGGAATTCGGTGGAATGCCTTGAACACGTTGTTGCACGAAAACACCAGCTTGCTGGCTAAATTGAAAGCCACGCCCTGGATATGGCGCATTGGGTACCTGTGGGGGATCGTGGCAGTGTTCTTCTTCTTGGTAGCACTACAGCCCCTCTCGGGCCTTCGCTTAGAGATAGTTAGAGTATCTCATTTTCATGACCATATTGATTTTTTCGGAAGTTGGTTTGGTCATTACCATGCTCCCGTGCGCCTGCTCAGCTATGATATGATCTGATTAAATCAGTACATTTCACCACTGAGTGAACACTCGTAGTCTGTCCGAAAAATCCCCTGAACTAAACCACGTTGCTCTCAAAGAGATTTGAACCTGGGACCTTCGGCGTATGCGTTCAGTTGCCGGTAATCTACATAGGTCACTAAGTATCGTCCTTTTTAGGCACGAGATGTAACAGGGCTCCTTATGGGCTACTCGAGGGCCAGTAGTGACCTTAACAGGTATATGAATTTGCTTTATCAGCTTTAAGTTTCTCTGTGCTAAGCCTTCGTGGGTGCGCCACTACCGATGGCCCTGAAGTGGCCATGAAATGTCGGACATCACGATCCACTGTTTCAGTCTGAATTGTAAGGTTTGCCAACGTCGGGAATCCTTGAAGCAGCGTGTGGTAACGCGTCCAGACACTCACGGTGGAGATTGAGTCATAGTGATCCTGGTTGACGTGGTCTCGTGATGAGTTTTTCATGCCTGAGTCAGTTAGCCGCTGATTTTGGATATCCACAAGTAGGCCATAATGCTTCAGAAAATTAGCTTCTAGAATTGGGCGTTACTTCCGCCACACAAAACCTCAATTGAAACTTGTGTCGTAGCCCAAGTAGCGTATTGTCGATTGGTGTGCCATTTGTTGTGAACGGCTTATACATTGCTAGTGTCTCACAATGTCGAAACAGGAATGACAGACATGTCCGCACCGACTTCAACCAAGAAAGTTAGTTTTATTTTACTATCATGGACTAGCACGTGATGTTTTGTTGAACCGCTTACTATCGCCCTCGAGTTTTCCGGCGTTGAAGCGTGAATTATACATGCGGGTTGAAAGCGTTTTTGCGAAACACTGCTTGCGCATTCATTCATGCTTAGGTCTCGTCCATTTTCACCTGTAATTGATTCAATATTTACAAATATTGCCCAGCACGCGACCTACAACAAACATTTATTTTCTTTAAACATTCTTTTGTAGTCTAATGGATTTTCTTCGAATGCTTTGCTTTATTCATTTTAATTCATATCATTTCTTCCATATACTTCTCTCTTCGTTTTATTGACTAAATTAAATCTCGTGTGGTTTTGATTTTTGTAGTTCGGTACAGTCATTATATTTGCATTTCGTTTAATTCTTTTCTTTTAATTCAAATTATCTTTAGAATACTATTTAAAACATTAATTTTATTTGATTCATTAAACTATCCATTGGCTTAGCTCAAAATTAAATATATTCCCATTAATAATTTTATTCTAAACAAAACTAGCTAAGACTAATGTATTTTAATTCGCTGCTGCGATATTTGTTTATATTGAATTGATAAAAGGTTTATCGTGCCAAGGCAATGTCTTATGAATGGATGACAAGCAGGAGCTCGACTTAACAAGAGACATGAGATCTTCTCTTCCAGAGCATTGACGTGGCGCAATGAGTTGGACGTGGGTATTATGTCTGTGCATTCATCGGTTCGCTTCCTGATCGGTTCATGATTGCAATTTTAGCACAGCTGATTTTTTTTTATGTATTGCGGGTGATAGGGTCAATGTATTCTTTAAGATTACGTTAAAATACCATCAGTGACGTGGTAAGCTAACCAGCTAGGTTAGATTTGCGGTGATGACGTGCGTCTCCATATGCGTGGCGTTCGGATGGATGAACGGTGAATGGGGAACCTGCTGACCGAACAAGGGATGGTATAAAAGGTCGAATTCACATATCAAAATACAACAATCATAATAATATTTATACGTACACATCTTAAGCAAACATATGTATGTACACATTCATTCACTTACTTTGATAGTAGATACAATTCACATATCATCAACAAAAACAACAATTGTAATAACATTCATACGTTCATATCATAAGCACACATATAAACACATGTTCTATTGTACATCATGCAATTCATTTGCTTACTAATAAAATTCGTTTGTTTACCAACAAAAGTCCAACCTAAGCAAACAAAAAGACAACCCTGAGATATCAAACCTATCGCATGGCTATATGTAAACATACCAGTTGCACAACCATACAATGCAATTACTTTTATATCTTTAACACTCATTCTGAATGTCGAGTATCACGTTGTGACAAAATCATAACCCATCACGTGTGGAGGTATTCCCTGACCACACTCAATGCACGCTAATTGTATTACTCATCTAGAGGTTTTTTTTGTGGTAGGGAGGTGAATGCATTTACGCCCGCCGAGTCTGGCAGTGTGGGACTCCCATGGAGGATACCCTTGGACTACCCACTAAACACCTCCCCTGTCAATCTGAGAACCTAGCCTGGAACCGTTTGACACATTAGTTCGGGCTAAGCCTCATTTCTCTACGCGTTTAGGCGCCACCGGGCTACAGGGATCCCTTTTCCAACGGAAGGAGGGGAAAGGAGAGGGATTTCTAGAAAAGAGACCCCTCCGCCCTGGACGCCTCCAGGCGCTCATATATTTTCCTTTTTATCTTAAGGACTGCCCGAGCATAATGTGCCACACAGTTCCATTTGTCAACGGATGTGAGCATCTCTCCAGTGAGTTCATCCGGAAAGAGAGCTCCCATTTCTTCAATGAGGTCACCGCACTGCCTTTCCCACCTCTTGCATACAGAAAATGTGTGGTAGGCATCATCGACCTCTCCAGCACAGAATATGCAGTCAGGAGATCGTGACTTACCAATCTTGTGCAGGTAAGACCGAAAGTATCCATGTCCACTCAGTAGCTGAGTTAGATAGAAGTCAGTCTCACCATGCCTTCGATTGAGCCACGGCCTCAGGTCATCAATAAGGCGTGCGGTCCACCTACCTTTTGTATCGCTCACTCAGGACTGTTGCCAATCACTGAGTGAGCGTTCTCGTTCTTCGTGGGCGACAGCATCTCTGTCGCATTCGTTCCTCCGCAGGTAGATTCTGCGGCGCTCCTTGGCAAGGAGGGCAATGGGTATCACTCCTGCGATGACCAGCACTGCCACTCCGAGACAGTCCGATATGCAGATGCAATCCGCAGCGCTCCCCGTCGCTGCACCTGTGCCAAGCGCCTTCGATACAGCCCCTTGTTGAGAGCCTCACACAATATCTCCGATCCGTACAACAGCACAGATTGTACTGCACTCATCAGAAGTCGCCTTCTTGATGAGATGGGACCCCCTATGTTGGCCATTAGCCAGCTGAGAGCCGAAACACTCGCTGCAGCCTTGTCAGCTATTGCCCTGATTTGCTCGGAGAAACGCATCTTCGAGTCGATCAAAATGCCCAGGTACTTCACTGCTAGTTTGGTCTCAACGAGTGCTTCCCCAATGTTGATCATCCTCAATCTAGGGATTCTCTTCTTTGTCAAGATGACTACTTCGGTTTTCTCCAAAGCTAGGCTGAACCCGCGAGCAGTCATCCAGTCGCTCACTCGGCGCATTAGCATACCCAGTCTGAGTTGCGCGTGTTCAACAGTGCGTTCCGCAACTAGCGCCGCGACATCGTCTGCATAGCCGATCAAGCGCGACTCATCCGGCGGCTCGATTCTCAGTAGCCCGTCGTACGTGATGTTCCACAGGTCTGGGCCAAGGATGGAGCCTTGTGCAACACCCGATGTAACTTCCATCCTCCGCCGACCCTCCTTCGTCTCATAGAGCAGGCTCCGGTCTGTCAGGTAGTTCTTCAAAATCCGCATCAGATATTCTGGAACTTGAAAAGAGTTTTCCAGTGCTTCCAGAATATCCGCCCATCTAGCGGAATTGAAGGCGTTTTTGACGTCAAGCGCCACGAGCAACACAATCCTTTTGCTTGACTGGCAGTGAGCCTCCGCCCTTTGGACCGCGCCGTGGCAATAGGTCCCCGGCAGAACGGACCGCGTCAGTGAGTCTTCCCTTGATGAGTTTCTCGAGCACTTTCCCAGCCGTGTCTGGCATACATAACGGGCGGTATGCAGACGCCAACTCGGGATTTCCCTTCCCCTTGCTGATCAGTACGAGCCTCGCCACTTTCCAGCGTTCCGGAAATACACCTTCGTAAAGACAAGCGTTGAACATATTGAGCAATAAGTCAGGACAAAGGTTGTGGACAAGCTGCAAAACCTCAGCAGGAACGCCATCTGGTCCCGGTGCCTTCCTTGCTTTCATGGATAGAATTGCCTGCTCCAGTTCTATCATTGTGAAAGGTGAGCATTCTATTGGTGTTTGTACATGAGCTGAATCGACACGGACAGGGTGCGTGGAGAATAGTGCCCGTTCGATCTCGTCTATCTTCTCTGCTTCATGTAAGCAGGGCTTCCGTTGGGCACCAAGTTTTCGCATGACCAGCTTGTAACCTAGGCCCCACGGATCCCTATTTACATCGTCCACGATATCTTGCCAGCATCGGGCCTTGCTCTTGTTAATAAGCCTGCGAAGATATTTCCTGCCGGACCTGTATGCTGCTAGCCTAGTGTCTGCCTCCTCCCGTATTCGCGCCCGCTGGGCCTCTCGCCGAAGTTTGTGACGCTCGCTTCTTTGATCGGCGATCTCGTTTGACCACCAGTATACTGGAGGCTTACCGTGTCGGGGTCTCCGACGGGCATGGAAGACTCGCAAGCAGTTATGATAGTACTCATAGTTGAGTTCACCAAGTCCTTGGCTGTAGGCCCTCCACTCCCTGGCGGAGCTCCCAGCAACGGTGCGCCTGCCGTAAGCGCGTTAGCGAACCTTTCAACGTCCATCCTCCCAGTCCTCCATCCGAGGATTGAAGTTTGGGCACATGCACGCAGAGTGGCACCGTCGTGAATCTCAACAGCTATATACTGGTAATCACTAGCCGAGTAGTCCTCTAGTACTCGCCAGTTGTGTACTCTAGGTACCAGGGACTCCGAAGCGAGTGTCACGAAGGGTCTGGCTCCTACGCAACCCCAGCGGCGGAAAGTAGGGGTTTTACCAGTATTTAGGACCAAAAGCGCTGTTCTGGCCGCCATGTCCAAGATTTGCTTTCCCCTTGGGTGGGATTGTGGCGTACCCCATTCAATGGCTCTAGCGTTGAAGTCTCCCCCGATCAGCATGTGGCCCTCTGTGTTCGAGACAGCGTCCTCCGGGGCATCGAGTTTGGTTCGAAAAGATCGCATTGCCTCGTTAGGCGTCAGATAAACACTGAAATATGTTATCCCTGAACACCGCACCCACACAAAACTATCCCCGCGTCCATGGCCCTGCACCTGAAGGCGGGCGCTGTCTCGAACCCAGATGGCCGAGGTACTAGATTTGTCAGGGTACCACGCTTGCGAGTCCTTGTTATGATGTTGCTCGCTCAGCAACAGGAGGTCAGCTTTCTTATCCCTCGCAAACTGCTCAAGTAGGTCCTGGGCGTTTGTGCTTCGGTGCAAATTGACCTGCAGGATACGGATCATTTGAGTATCGATTTGGCTTTAGTTAGGGCCTCCTTGAAAACCCAGCATCTCCCTGTCCCCGGCTCATGTTTGAGGTCGCCGGGTGCTAGCTTAGCATCCTTGCAAAGAATGCATTTTGCCTGGTTCGTGCACTCCTTCCTTTTGTGCCCCGTTTCACCACATTTGTAGCACAGAGATCTCCTGTCGGGTCCCCTACAGCCATACGCGGTGTGTCCGTATTCGAGACATCTGAAGCAGCGGATAGGGATCGCTCTTCTCCGTATCCTGCAGATCACCCAACCTATCTTAATTTTGCCCTTCGCCAGGATTTGCTGGGCGTCTTTATCAGCTAGTTCGACAATAGCCATGCGTTGCCTCCTTGTGTTTTCACGTGTCAATCTTGCCTTGACTTCACTTAAGCTGGGGAACTCCCTCCTAACGGCATCCTCTACTTCAGCTTTGTCCGTGACGCAGTCGAGGTCCCTGATTTCCAGGGTGGCCATTGGTTCGAGCGAGGCAACGGTTGCCGCATCTCCAAGAACCTTTTGAACCGCTTCACGGAATGCATCTTTGTTTGTGGCCTCTGGCCCGAATTCCACCAGCAGGCCACCGGTTCGGGTTGGTCGAACTGCTTTGATGGCAGTTTTGGTGTCGTCTGGCTTGACCGCTCCTTTAATTTCACGAAGGACATCTGCGTAGGTTTGGCCCTTAGTGGGTTTAATAAGCAGTGCCTCTCGCAAGGGTTTGCGCCACGGTTCGCTTTTTGTTTTCTGCGGTATATCGGGGGGTTCTTTGTTCTTCTTTTCGTGGTTGAGCTCTTTGTCTGTTTTTTCTAGGAGCAGCTTTTTGGCCGCTTTTTTCGCTGCCTTATTTCGCACCACATGAAACTCCTCGCCTGGAGTGACAACTTCGTTTATGGTCTCGTCCTTCCTCCTTTTCTCACGGTCGCCTTCAATTGGGCTACCAGCCATTCTTTTGCTGCTGCTAGGACCCACTGATGCCTCGAGAGAGAGCGTGTCTTTTTGGTGCTTTTCGGTTGCAAGCCACCTCCGCCTGTAGTGCGTTATGCGGCCAAAAAGCTCCTCCAGTTCAAGAATGCCATTCCTAACACTCTTGCCTATGTTTTTCTGCACTTCGCAGGCAGCCCTCAGTTGTTTAACGATAGTCCTCGCTTTCCGAGTAAGCCTGTTAGCTCACTACCCTCTGCCGCCGGTACTGGGGATCCGACCCCCTGCACCGTAATTTGGTTCCCCTTGTGGACCTGCATGGTTTGGTTTTCTGTCTGGGTTTCCATTCCCATAGCATTTTACCTACTGCCAGGATATATGGATAATTGATGACGGCATATATTTCGTCATGTCACAGTGAAGATCATTGACACTCAGGTATTTGTCCTGAGACTCTCCCTTTACTGCCGACCATTGTCCGCGGCTGCTTATTGGTTATTCGCAGCGAACCTTTTGAGAAAGGTCTGCCCCTATCCGCAACCCTGGGGACGCGTTTGGTTCCCCGGTCTGAGGGCACTATCGATAAATCGATAACTAAACCATCTAGAGGTAAGCGACCATACCCAAGTGGTACGTCGGAGCATGGGTTATTGACATACGAGTGTATGCATAATATATGAACTATGGATATTTATCCTGAGAAGAATATAAAATGCATATGTTGACATACTGGTAATATGGAGATATGTAAGTTTTTGTTCATGAGGCGATAAAATCGATTTAATGGAAAGCATAGGCAGAATTGTGTCAAATAATAAATTTTTGCTTACACTTGTAAAAAAGGGCAGAAAACAAATTAGCTGTGCAAGACATAGGTTAAGTAAAAGAAAAATGTATAAATACAGAAGTATGGTTGAATAAAATTAAGATTTGTGATTAAATCGTCAAGGCGTTCTTATTGCAAGTCTTCCCTTCGCGAAGTAATTTTTGCGGACATAGAAATTGCGGCATAGTGAATATAATGTCCTCGCCATGTTCTCTGCGGAGCAATTCTCCGCTTGCGTAGTTTTGGGTAAAGATTATTAGAAACTAAAATATTAATTGTTTTTTTCATCCTAGAGGTGAAATTCAAAATAATAGTAAAACATTTTCATAGCGTTTGCGGAAAAAAAACTGCCGGGATTGGAAAAATTAAATGATAGGGATGAGACAGTCTCAAACTCGAGTCTCAAACTCGACTGGAAAAGGTGAAAAGGTTGGATGTAGACAGTGAGTTTTAAAGAGGAGTGAAAGTGGATTAAGTGGAGATTTGGACAGGCTAATTGGAAAGACGGAGAATGAATTTATTTCGAGTTTATTTCGTGGAGTTTTTGGGGAGGATTAGGAAAAATGAAATTGTAATTTGTACAGCAGTGAGCTCGTAGAAAATTAATATTCAGATGTCTGTTGAAAGACAGTAAAGAAAAATCATTGGCAACCAGTTACAGCGATTATATAGTGATAGTTCTGTTTTGCAGGAAAGTGGTGAAACCTGCATAATATTAATGAAAAAAATGAATTTGCAAAGAAAATAAAGCAATTCAAGTTGGTGCAAAGAGAATCTCTACCATTTGTTCAATTTTTTTTTAAACAATCGAGAATTCAAATAAAAATTTCATGAAGTTATTCAAATGAATTCAGTTACTGTACATAACCCGTATGGGAAATAAGTTTGAGCACAAAAATATAACTTGCGCCAATAGAGTGATTCATAAAATCGAACATTATTTTGAGCAGAACGATCGGAAAGAGTGCCGAGCGAGATTTTTTGGTGGTCGCCGGGACAATTTAAATTTTTTGCTGCAATATTTTAACAATCAATGTTTCAGAGTACTCCCCCCCCCCTTCTCAGTTGCAGAGTGCTCTTCAGCAGGAAAGGGACAAGTACATTCATTTTTTTATGTAACTAAATAAAATTTATCGTTGTCATACTTGCTTAGTCGTCTAAAATTTTCTTGCAGTTAATTTTCTTTGTTTCCAATGTTTTTCCTATAATTTTGGACCACTTTGGGTAGAACCAGTCATGTGTCACATCACATTAACACTGATTCTGCTCGATCCATTAAACAGTGACATTATGATGTCTCTCCCATTGTACAGGAACTGTTGTATGTCGAACTCGACCGTATGTTGTCTTTGGGGGTAATAGAGGAGAATCAGAGCTCATGGAGCACTCCAGTTATCCTGGTACGAAACCCCGGCAAGAAACGTTTGTGTCTAGGCGCTAGGCGCTTCAACGAGGTAATGTTTAAGGGTGCCTATCCGTTTCCGCTAATTGAAGTAAGGAGAAAACTGCTTTTACGGTCCCTGGCAGGCCCTTGTACCATTTCAAGATCATGCCGTTCGGTTACTGTAATGCTCCCCAAACGATTTGTCGGTTGATGCATAGAGTTAAACTCGTTTTAAGCCATTTGTGCTAATTACCTTACCTCTTGATGTTACCAAAGTGCGGGTCAACTTAAAACACAACAGAAGACCAAGAGATCAAGTTAATCGAGAAATTTCGTCAAAAGACGGGGCTTAGTGCTCTAACCACTAAGCCACGTGGAGCCCATCCTTAACTCCACTTTTTCTGGACTGACTGACGTTTATAGTTCGTTCCTATGTATGCGCGGTAAAATTTAATCGGTATGATTTTCAGATGGTGTGAAATGGGTTGATGAAATGTTGTGCTACCTTCCGTACTCCACGTATCCTCAAAAGTGAAGAGCACAATGCGCTGTCTTGTCGAACTTACAATGCTTGCTTCACGCTTGTTTATATTTCCATTAGCTGGTGGGGAAACCAAACATGTATTCTTACCCAAAATAGGGCACGCTTCTTATGTTAAATCTAAGACTTTTAAATCAATATGTCCGAGCTTTGCATTAACTACCCTAGAGAAAATTTAAGAATATTTAGTAACAAGCAAAGTACTTACTCCAGAGGTAAATAATACAACGGATCAATTTTTTGGCTCTAAAATTGAAAACATTTTGAAATACTCTTTTTACGTATTCAATTACAATAATATAAAATGGTCAAGTCGCATTTGAAACTTAACAAATCTTTTTTCCAATTACATCTCCTGTCTTTCCCACATAAAAACGAAACGAAACATAAATTGAATATTTTTATCATGATACTATTCCCAATCATCTTTACCGCTCACCTCCGTATCCATGCTGAATTATACTGGCAATAAGATTTCGAGAAACAAAAGCAAGAACAAAACAATAAAAACAAACGATAAAGATAACAATGCCAGGTACTCTAGCGAATATCCTTTTTTGCTCGCACTACATCACAACCTAACACAGCACTGGGAAGAGGAGCTTCTCAGCACTCCACCTTCGTATATTCTCGACCCAGATTTTTCACCTACTGTTCGAGTACACCGAGAAAAAACACACCTGTAATATGCTCCATATGTTTTTCGTCTTTAGGAATCCTTTTTCACTCGCGTTACGATCCCCACAAATGAATATTCATCCCATTTGGCAAACGAGTGGAGTATGTGTGTGAATGTGTAAGTGAAAGCGGGCTGAAATGAACATATGTAGCTGCAGCGGGGTCGTGGCGTGCGGCATTGAACTGAGCACTAAGCGCTGAGCATGGGTTTTGTCAACTTGAGCCCCAAAAAGTTTGCCAAGGATGAATATTATTTTGGTACATGTGTATATACGAGTACAAGTATTTATGTATTTACATACATATTTAGAAAGTGTCCTTATAAATGTATGCATGTAGGCGATTTCTTGTGATGTTTTTGTTGTTGTTGCTGTTTTTGTTAAGAAGAAAATCTTTCGGAAAATGGCTCAGAAATTTTCTCAATAGCTGTATTTGTTCGATAGACATGGTACGATTTCCATAAATTGTAAATTTGCGTTGTCGTTGAAGATTAAGTGATTGAAGGTGCTTTTGTGGTGTCAACGGAGAGATATTTGATAAGCTTGATGCGGATGGATATGTTGCGTGGGGAAGGATGTGGTATGCAAAGAATGATGTTAACGGGGCTATTATTTCACCTATTCCGTATAATATCAACAATTACCATAGGAAGGATGATGGTATTTAGGTAGGCTTTAAAAAGGCATTCAAATGAATTGCAAATGAAATATGAGCGCAGGCAAGGAAGGAATGATAAAATGTGTTGTTCTTCGCGCATTATTCATAAGGAATTTGATGAATTTGAAATATTTTATCAGTTGAGACTACGTTGGAATTAGAAATGCATAGTTTTGACCCTAAAACCCTTGAAACCTATTCATTTTGACTTATTTTTGCGTTAATCGTTGTGAAATTTTTTGAACTTTTTTGAAAGTGTGAAACTTACAAATCATACTATTGCTAAAAATGTCGAATGATTTGTGACTTCTAAGATATTCCTTGTTATTGTACTCATTAACAGCTAACTCTATGCATTTCTTTAGATTTTTCGCATTAGTGGTGTCCTGTGGTGAGGTCGCGGAGGGCATTGATTTTTCGTACGTTTTGCCATCATCTGTGACCCGCATTGAAAATAATGCATCTTTAAAAACTGTTTTGGAAAGTTCTCATTAACATGATATACTACACGACTGTCTTTGATAAAAAACTTCAAAGAGCCTTTCCAATATGCAGACGCATTGGACATTTTTTTGTACTCAATCTTTCAAAAGGCCATCACTTTTGATTCACTTATCAAGATTAGCGATTATGGCTGAACGGAACGTAAGAACGCAAAACTGAGAGAATACCTCTGGTATCTGTTACTTGTTTTTTTATAACTCCTGTCAGTAATTTAAAAATTTAAAAATTTTTTAAATGTCAATTGGAATTATCAAATTTTATTAGTAAAAGTTGATTGCCTGTTACCATACCTTTGAAATTCATCAATTCATCGGTGAATATGACCATCACCCTGAATGGAGATATCGCAAGGAGAAGAAATCCAAAGGCATTGCAGCACTAGCAGCATGGCGGAGACTGACGGGCTCGCGCAGTTGGGGCAAGCATCAAACACAACTTTCAAAAGAAAAATGGAAACAGAAACTACAACCGGCGAAAAAGTAAAATTTTAAATAATGACAAAAAATTAAGATTTGGAGAAAGTGTAATTTTTAAGTTGATGTTAAATGTATGTTCAGGACCGCAGCGGTGGACTGCTGCCTCAGCGGTCGAAAAATCTGTGCTCAACTGGAATAGCCTTGGTTGGCGACGCGTAAGCGTGCTGGCAGCTTGCGTTGCGGTGTCGTGAGGTGGGTCCTTTCCGCCAGTGCGAGGACTCACTGCAAAAATTTCACGCTCACAATTTCTGATTGACGTGGCAACAGGACACATTTGACAGGTGTCAAAGACGAGATAACCGACCGAACGACATTACTCGTACAATACAGTGGCACGATGACTTTTCCAAATTACCCGCGCCCACAAAAAGAGTGAGTCATCCGGGTAGTAGCGATGCCCCCTCGCACCCTTCCCAACCAGATCTAGGATCTTAATGATGACTTAGCCATGAGAGGAGTGGAAGACCTATCATCCCTGGCGAGAGCTCCCGAGACAACTAGAAATTGAAGCTATAACCGCTGGCTAGTTCATTTTTAATGAGGCATCCGCCAGCGTTATGGGTTCTATACCCGTTTGAGGGAGAAGGAGAAGAATTATATTTTTTTATCTAGCATTTAATTTTTTTGTATTAATTCATATTCTATAAAAAGAATTCCCTTATTAATACAATTAAAATAATGTATGACTATAAATATTTCAAACTATATATTTTAAATAGGTAATCATAGAATTTTCTTTAAATAAATTTTAAATAATCAAAGAATTTTCTTTCATTAAATTTTAAATAATCACGGGATTTCCTTTAGATAAATTTTAAAT
This sequence comes from Odontomyia ornata, assembly GCA_963969285.1. Taxonomy (NCBI): domain Eukaryota; kingdom Metazoa; phylum Arthropoda; class Insecta; order Diptera; family Stratiomyidae; genus Odontomyia; species Odontomyia ornata. The sequence continues at coordinate 48,275,449 of OZ017739.1, forward strand.
AATCATAGAATTTGAGTCAAATAAATTTTAAATAGTCGATAATTGAAACATCAAAGTTTGTTCACATATACAAAATTTTAAACTTTATTGCCAAATGCGCCTACAACAACATTTCCACAACGCCCTTGTTCTTTCTATCAAATACAGTTTACTTTTGCTGGCAGCTTTTTGGTGGGAACTGCGCTCTTTCTGTCGGTGTCGGTGTTTTGAGGAAGCTGTCTTGCCGGCAACCCCTCCATTTCTTATTGCTCTGTGCCATGGGACAACCTGATGACCATGTGATAAACCGATTCGAAACTGTCCAACAGCTCAGGATAGTTGGAACTATGTGCACATCATTTGCGAGAGTTTGCCGATAGTTGTACGACTGTTTCATGCATAAATTACCGGTACACAAGATATGATGTATGCGCCCAGGAACCAATATCTACTCGGACTGATGCAATGGATTGGAAAGACTTCAGCAATCTGATGGATTGTGATGGGCAAAATAATTTTATTAACCAACCCACCAGTTGTTCTAAAAGAGAAAAAGTACCTGCATTAATATTTTTGGGTAGCGTGGCAGCTATATATTTCAGCTTTTGGCAACTGAACAAAAATTCAAAAATGTTCGAGTGAAGCGAGCGAATTCTGAAAAAAATAACAATTAGCACCTAATCACTGATTGACTTCAAATCAATACAAAATGCTTTAAATAGTGAGAAAATTCCGCGTTTCACATATACACCAGAAAAGGATAAAAAATTAGCTTTTTCTGTTGAAAGGTCTGGACTGGGATGAGGAGACGGTCGATCTCCTTCAAGTATTCAAAGAAGTTGCACCAGCAATTAAATTTATTTCAGTAAAGAATTTTGCAACGAGGTGATCGACAGTCGAAAAGAAAAATTTTCTATTCGGGACTTTTTTCTCATAAAAGCAGTCCAAGTGCCCTTCAACATATTAGGTACTTGAATTTCAGAGTGGTAATGTGGGAAAGCCTTCAGAAAAGAGAAGTCAACTAGCGTTACTGGTGTCAAAGTGTTGGCCATTCGGCTGCTAACTGAACCATGCACTACCTATCTCATAACCAGGTCCTTGGTGTAAGCAGATCCTGGATATGTTAGCTGAAACTAGGCTCTTAGCATTAAATACAGTCCACAACCCACCTTTTTGCCAATGGGGCTGCTTAGGGACTATACTGGATGTGACATCCGCTTTAGAGTCCCTAGTACCTAGAGTTAATAATTGTGATGTGAACAGGCAAGTCATGCACAAACTCAGTAACTAAAGGTTACCTTGCTTGTTTAACACAGAAAAGGTGGACGAAATAGCACAACCTCTTTTTGCGGCCACTCCATTTAACTCGATGCCATCCCCGATGAAACACCGAGAAAATTTCCAGTTTGTTTGACCGTAGAACTGAAAGAAGCAGTTTTGTCTATGGAGGCAATTAAGGCTTCAGGACCGCTTAGGACTCCAGCAGATGGTTTATCACTGAAAGCACTAGAATATCGTTTCCAAGTACCAGAATATCTAATATTGGGGCACTATCTGAAGGAACACATCCTGCTCTATGACACAAAGCATGGGATCGAAACCAGCGGGGCTTACTGATCGGCTCGAAGATGGGTTTTTCCAATTAAATCAGGGAAACCGGAAAAAAAGCTACAGCACGTGAAACGGCACTTACTCCACTGATAAACAACAAAAGGGAACTATCTTATCAAAGAGATGACTCTTGATGAGCTCTGTGTAGCCTGTATTGCTCTAAAGATCAGAACTTTGCGAAAATGCTTTAAACGAGAAATTTTACCGAAACAAGCACAGGTGCAAAGACAAGAAGCGCCGTGAACAATACGTGCATACCAAACAGTCTCCGGCTCGGTAGCGCTTGTGTTTGCAGAAGTGGTACCCGTTGCCCTTCTGGTTAAAGAGCGCAAAAATATAGATCTGCGGCGCAGCAATGACGAAAGAGAAGGGTGCAGTGGAGGAGAAGAAATAGCCTGTCTCAGTGATTGGTGAAAGTCTTGAGAGAGCGGTGAAAGGAGAAGATGGACCACACGCCTCATTTCTGACTTGCGATCATGACAATTGAGGACATGGTGAGAAATAGTTCTAGCTGATGCAGCCTTTGAGTGAAGGGACCCTTACATTCGTTGATAAATAGAACCCTATGGCACATTATGCTCGGGTAGCCTTATCAGTTAAAAAAATCCCCGTTGGCAGCACCAGCCGGAAAGGTAAATTTCTCGTATGTAGCGTAAGGTTTCGAAAAAGAATTTGGCTTGCCTACTACTGGACTTCTTACTGCAATTTTTGTAGCACTACATGAGTATTTGTTAACAGAAAAGAGGCGCTTCATAGAGGCGCAAATATTTTGCCAATTAAATTGAGTTGCACATGGATAGATCACATATTGAAAATCGGTGGGTAATAAATTGTTATAAACATATAAATACTGGTTTCGCCCTTCTCACATTTGCTGTTTACACATTTCACAGTGGTTACCACACAAAGGTGATAGCTTTTTGGCTTAAATAGCTCAAATAGTTAATTTCAAAAGATTTCCATAAAATTTTAATCAGCACTTGCATTGAAATTAATATATACATTTTCGATTCTTTTCGGAATCATCAGGGGCCGCCATTTTGAATTTTCATTGAAAACGGCTGCTAAAAATATTAAGCTGTAAATTTTCGAGTTTTTCATTTGTCATCCGATTTGCATAATTAAATTAAATTAACTTGCCTTAATAACTTATGATTTCAAGTTTTATCGGAATCTATTGAGAAACTTGGCTGCTAGAGGGCTACAGAAATAAAAAAAATGTTTCTGTCACCCTCCTGTATGGGGGACCCCCTTAAACACTTTAAAATATTTTCTTAGGTAGAAAATTACCTCATTCTAGCTCATGTGGTTTGCGAGAAAACTTGTGATGCGCGAACAAACGGACGGGCGGACGGACAGACAAGTCGCGATTTTATAATTTTTTAAGTGGATTGTTAAAAATATTTTCCAATATTTAAAAAATAGTCTGATTTATAAATACGCTCAAGGTAAGTCATTTAAAACGTTTCCATGAAAAAAATTCATTATTTCAGTTGCTACTAAAATAGCGAATTGCGCTTGCCTCCTGACCTTTGGGGGCCGCCATTTTGAATACATGCATTTGATTTTGGACTATTTTAAACCTTTGTGGGCTAGAACCTCGTCAATCAATGTGCCAAATCTCGTTCAAATTGAAGTTTCACTCTAGACAGGGCAAAATAATTCAATTTTTAGTGAAAATGACAACTAAAAATACAGGGTGCGGCAGCATAACTTCCTTTTTTGAAATGCCCGCCCTTAAAGTGCTAACTGTTATAGCGCGGCGCTAGTAGTCTCATTCGAGAGAAGTGATTTTAAAGTTTTGCTCATCCCTTGGTTAGTCGCTATCATGCGTTGGAACAGTGCGGAGCGTGCATTTACCGTTGAAGCGTACTTTTCGAACGGAAAGTCGGTAATTGCAACCCAGCGTGCCTTTAGACGTCACTTCAACGTCGCTCCGTTAGGCCGTGTCCCGGACCGGAAATCAATTCTTTACTGGGTTAAATCCTTTCGGAATACCGGAAATGTGACGCGAAGAAGAAATGAAGTCCCACGGCCCGTCAGATCACGTGAGAACATCGAGGCAGTAAGAGCTTCAATGTTGCGATCTCCGCGGCGTTCTGCGCGGAAGCATGCGTCTGCCCTTGGGATATCTGATCGTTCTTTACGGCGAATTCTTCACAATGACCTTCATTTCCATCCTTACAAGTTAGCAACTGCGCAGGAACTCTCCGAACGCGACTTCGATTCTCGAAGACATGCATGTGAAGCGCTTCTCGAAAACGTCCCTGAAGATGCGATTGTGTTTTACAGTGATGAAGCTCATTTTCACTTGAATGGATACGTTAACAAACAAAACATGCGCTATTGGGCTGCCAACAATCCTCGAGAACTCCATCAGAGGCCTCTGCATTCGCCAAAAGTGACTGTTTGGTGTGCCATTACATCAGTTGGGATTGTTGGTCCATGGTTTTTCGAAGAAAATCAGTTGACAGTAACAGTCAATTCCAATCGTTATGTGAGCATGCTCCAGGATTTTTTTTTGCCACGACTTGATGAAATGGACTTAGGGGACATGTGGTTCCAACAAGACGGAGCAACAGCTCACACTTCAAGGGCATCAATGGCCGTTTTGAGGGACCACTTCCCAGAGCGACTCATCTCCCTCAGGGGTGATTTGCAGTGGCCAGCGCGCTCCCCCGATTTGAGCCCATGCGACTTTTTTTTGTGGGGTTTTTTGAAATCCCGCGTTTACACCAATCGCCCAAGGACCCTGGAAGACCTGAAGGCCAACATTCAGGAAGAAACGGCCAACATACCCATCGCTATGCTCGAAAAAGTGATGAGAAACGCCAGAATTCGGTTTGCTCAGTGTATAGACAATGGAGGACGCCACCTTTCAGATATGATATTTAAAACCATGTGAGATAAAACTTTACATGTCAAACAACATTTTAATATTTTTCTGCGTAATACAAGAACATAGCACAGAGATCCATAATCTCAAGTTTCATCAAAATCCGCTGGGAAATGTGTCCACTAGAGTGCCACAAAGACCTGAAAAAAACGTATATTTAAACCACCACCATTTTGAAATTTCCACATGCATGATCACCAAAATATCAAAGTCTGTAGATCTAGGTAATGCCTATCTTGAAACCAAGTTTCATATATGTCGGATCAAAATTGCGACTTTTAGAAGCCTTTGAAGTTTTGAGTTTCAACTGGCCACCATTTTGTTTTTATGACCTGACCTCCAGTTTTTCACGTAATTCATTAGATACTTATAGATTCTATCTAATTGCCGAACTTCATGAAAATCTGTTGAAAGCTTTGACCACTATTACAACAACAAAATTTTGCACGTTTTTCGACCTTTGAGCGGCCGCCATTTCGTTTCTGCCGTACCTTTACACCAAATTTCATTCAAATCGGAGCTATACTTTGGTCAGCATAGAAATCACGATTTTTCGTCTAAAATGGCCGCCATTTTGGTTTTTCTCGGCCGATATAGCTGGTTCACGAACTTAATCGAGATATTAACCCAATACACCCTTCCTGAAAATTTGGTGCAAATCGGAGCAAAATTGCAACCTCTAGCGTGGTCACAAATTTCGTTATATCCCATATATATATATATATATATATATATATATATATATATATATATATATATATATATATATATATATATATATGTGTATATATATGGTACTCTCCGCAATAGGTAAATTTCTCTCGAGAAATTTAGCCTAAAAGGCATAATTAAGCGCAACTAAATTGCAGGTGCCTCTAGGGAAAGTAAAACGAGGCATAAATCGAAATAATGTGTCAATCGGTTCCAGGCTAGGTTCTCAGACTGACAAACACCAAGCGTGGGACTCCCATGCTCACAAGCAACTGCACTACCCACTAAACACCTTCCCTGTCAACCCAGGAATCTAGCCAGGAGCCGTTTGACACAGAGGCTCTCAAGCTGGAAAATCCTTCTTCTAGCGGGAGGGAAGAGGGAAACGAGAACTGCCCGCCAATAAACCACCTAGCCTCAACTGCTGTGTGTCCCTTTTATCTTTTTGGACTTCCCGAACATAATGTGCCAAATGGTTCTATTTGTCAACCGATCCGAGCATCACCGCCACTATACTATCCGGAGTGAGCTCTTCCGTTCCCTGTAGAGGCCCCGTCTTATTTTTTCACACAAAAAATGTGTGGCAGGCATCGTCTTCCTCTCCTGGGCAAAACTGGCATTCGGGGGATCGTGACTTACCAATCATGTGTAGGTAATACTGAAAACACCCATGCCCGCTCAAAAGCTGGGTCAATTAGAAATCCATCTCACCGTGCCTTTTATTTAGCCACGGTTTCATATCCGGGATAAGCCGCGCGGTCCACCTTCCCTTCGTGCAATTCACCCAAGACTGCTGCCAATCGCGCCCTCCTTTGGACACAGGTAAATAGCACCGCGCTCTCTAATAAGGAGGGCAAGAGGTATCACTCCTGCAATAACACTCACCGCCGAATCAGAGATTGTCGGATACGAAGATGCAATCCTCAGTGCTCCTCCGCTCAGAACCTGTGCCAAGTGTTTTCTTACTGAAAGCGTCGCCCCATATCTCTGCTCATCAAGAGGCGTCTTCGTGATCGGCTAGGCCCCCTACGTTGGCTATAAGTCGACTCAGAGCCGATACTTTCGAAGCAACCTTCTCAGCCGTTGCCCTGATTTGCTCAGAGAAACTCATCTTCGAGTCCATCAGTAGCCCTAGGTACCTCACTCCTGGCTTCAATTCGATTAGTATGTCTCCCATACTGATGAGATCTTTTCAAAACAAGTCCTAAAATTGCCTTATCAGTACCGAGGTGAGCAGGGGAAGGGGAAATGTAAGAACTTTTCATGTACCCTCCCCCCCCCTCGCGATTGGACCTTTCATCCGTAAAATCTGAAAAAAATCATGATTGAAGGATTTTATGAGTACAACAACAACAAATACATGAGAAGTCGAAATTCACTCAACTTTGTTAGTAATTGTATGATTTATCGCATGCTTTTAACAATTGATTCAATGTAATGAATGACTGAAGATGAGTACCTACAATTAATACTCAAAGGTGAAACAAGTCGAGGAAGTAGGAGAGAGAAGGGCTTTATAACCATTCTAGGATTCGAAAAAACAGGTCATAAATCGATGATTACAGTACAGGGGAGTGGCCCCGGCAAAAAATTTCATCAAAGGTAGTCGATATGAGTATCAAATGAAAGTTCTTTATTGGAGCTTTTCAAAACAGTTCTTAAACTGACAGTTTTTGCTTCAGCGGGGGCACAGGGGGGAAATACATGAAAAATGTGTGAATGTGTCTAAAAAATCTGGAAAAATTATCAAGGGAGATATTTTTGAGTACAACAATAACAAATACCTCAAAAGTCGAAATTCGTTCAACTTTATTAATAATAGTATGATCTTCGAATTTCATATTTTCTCCAATAAAATCGTCTTTTACATGTTTCTTGATTTTATGCGTTGCAGGTGACTGCCTTTTGTAAGTTGCGTACAAAACCCTTTTGACATGAGCGCGGGTCTGTCTACCCAACTTATTAAGATTCCGATTACTATTTTACTATTCACGTTCCTGTCCTGGTGGCTGCCATAGGTTGGCGATCGATTATTTCGATGAAACTTGTCACCCAATTTAAATATATCTTTGATTTAGATGCTTGTTGATTTGCTAATTTGCAAATATCGGTACCGAAACCTCCCATGCCAGTGCTGCACCAATATTCTCCTGGCATTTCAGTTTTTGAGCTTGCATTAAGTTTCGTCAAATGGAACCATTTTGAAGTCCCCAGATAAATTGTGATGACAGAAATATATCAGCGACGGAAATCTTACAGCCGAAATATTCGCGTGCGCACGTAAAAACGAACTTGCGCAACTCGGCCGCGCTACTAGCAATGAATTCGTACTCCTTTCGGAAGTGTGATAGAAGTCGGTGGCTCTCATCGATAGGGTTCAGCTGTGGGCATAAGTGTGTCTGCAACAGTTCCACAATTGTGTTATATAGTAAATGTGACGGCTTTTTGAGAGCTACTAAGTTTGATAACGAACCGAAGAATTTCGGCCCTATGCTGTTCATTAAAACTTTTTGAGACATGTCCTTTGATATTATTTTTAAGGAAAAAATTTTTTGTTACATTTTAACTACAGGAATCGATGGAAAAAGTAATTTTAAGTAAAACATGTTCTATACATTTTTTCGTAAAACTGTTACCCTCCCCGTGAGAGTTCCACCGGCTAGGGACTTCGGACCCGGCTTGCCGTCAGGGCGGTCGTAGGAGAAGCCACTCGCTTATCTACTGGTCCCAAGTAGACTCCAAGCGACAAACTTGGCCGCCGAACACCACTGACACAGCAGGAAATAAGTCCTACTATTTGTCTCTAACTGGGAAGAATTAGTCAAAGCCGGTTCGACCACTTTGCACTCCTTCGCCGGTATCAGTTTACCCGACGAGACTCACGCTGGAAACCCGAGCTAAAATCTTAAAGACACCCGAGCTAAAATCTAAAATGCACCCGAGCTAAAATCTCAAACACACCCGTGCCAGATGTACAATTCACTTCACAATCAATATTTCTTTTCTAATGAAATACACGATTTTATAAATAACAAAACACCATTTACAAGTTAAGATATGTATTTTAGTCAACCAAAAGCTCGATATAAATACAAAGCTTTAACTTACGTCTACTGTTACTATTTGGGGGGCCCGAAGTAACTTGCGTCGCGAAGTTCTCCTTCCAGCGCGCTACTTGTTGAACTTCTTCTTCTCTTCCCCCCTTTCGGGCCTTCGCTTCCTGCAAACAGCGCCTCCAACTGTCTCGGTCTGTGACCGCGTCTTCCAATTCCGAAATCCGAGCAGCGATGAACTGTTATATTAACCATATAACCTTGACTCGGGCGGTATTTTAATGACCTCATGGAAGAGTGCAAAGGGTATGCGTGACAAAAGTTCTATTTTTCGAGTTATTTGCGGATGAAAGTAACAGTTTTTCAACGAAAAAATCGACGTTTTTAATTGGTTTTTTTGGGAATAACTCGAAAAATATGCATCTTATCAAAAAAATCGTTGAGAGCTAAATTATAGCTTTTAAAACAACAATAAAACGCATTTTTTAAATTTTTTTGCGACTTATATAAACCGAGAAACGTCATGGTAAGCGTTAGCTTTTTTCGTCAAATGCTAAATTTGATAGACTCAAAGTAAAATAACGAGAGAATTTTGCATTTTTCGCGGAAAATTTATAGAATATTTTTTAAAGTATATAATTAAACATTTCTTTTTTAAAAAAAAGTCTTTAGCATGAAAATTGAGCGACTTATGATCAAAATAAGGTCGGTATCTACTTTTTGCTCGAAAAAATCAGTGAAAACAGCCTCCTAACTACCCCTCCTAATTAAAATTGGTCTTCATTCTTCTGTGATTCTTCACCTTATTCGAGCCCTTTAAACTTACCCCATTTAAAAACTCACGAATCTTAAGTAATCTAATTCACATAGTCTTATAGCTTTTGAAAAACCTCGTTTTTGAAAAAACTTTCTATCACTAAAATTGAAGGAGCTATGCTTAAAAAACTAATCAATTTTTTTTCGAAAAATTCGGATAGCCTACTTCAGAGCATAATGATCTACATAACCGATATATTTGGCAGTACAAGTAGTGCGTTGCACGTTCAAAAATTTTTCCATTCAAATCGAAATACAGAGAAGAAGAAACATCTGCTCATGTGTCTGCGTGTGGGAGTGTATATTTCGTTGATTCTTCACCAGTATATTCTCAAGATCTAAAGGAATAGCATGTGCTCTGACAATGTTTTTTAAGAATTTTCAATTGTGTTTTATATAATTATGAAAATAAATTGGTTAGAGCGTAAAAAGTTCATTATTTTATTTTTTATTTCAAGTACCTAAGTTTTATAATTCCTTGGTATATACTTTTATAATTAAAGGATTTATTCGTGCGTATTATTGTAGAGTTTCCAACACATAAGGACTGCACCTATTGTGTCAATGGGAATATTATTGCATGTTATACTGGTGAGTTTAAGTTATAAGGTCTATATTGAAATATTTCGATAGTTTAACGCACTTGAAGCGCTGGTAAAAAAATGTTTAAACAATTTTAAAATTTTGTGATATTGCATTGTCAAAATAGTGGCTTTCCATTTTAATATTGATTAGTTTAACTTTTATTTTATTATATTTTCAGAGTTCAAGTTAAAAATATAAAGTTTCATTTATGGAGCAAGCTAGTGGAAGTAGTAGTTCTCACGCATTAGATGGTAATTTTTGTGCCATTTGTACTTCTGCGGGCACCGAAAAACTTGTTAATGTTAGTTCAAAGAGCAAAAAAAGTTACAAGAGGTATCACTTGAGAGGGGTGATCTTAAATTTGCACAACTCGATATTTCGCATGAAGTTTTTGTTCATAATTCCTGCAGAAGCCGTTATACATATCCAATTAATATTCAAGCTTTTAAACGTACAAACGAAGATGAACGAAATACTTCTTTAAGTCCTCTGAAACGGAAGTTACGAAGGTTTTCGTCAACGTCCCAACGTCAATAATACCTTTGATTAGGAGGAAAATTGTTGTTGCGGAGAACAAGCTAGCATAGAAAATGAGAAGAGAAAACGTGAAGGGCTTAGAAAGGCCAAAAGATATGTTGAATCTTCAAATTTTAGAACCAACACATTACACAAACTTTCTTATTTACAAGATGAGTTTTATCAAGAAATTTATAAGCGTTTTGCGACACAAGAGATCTCGTAAATTTGCACAAAAAATATCATCACGAATGCTTTAGAAAACTGATGCAATAATAAAGAGAAAACATAAAAAGCCCTCAAAATACATACTCAAGTAAAGTAGCTCTAACAAGGGTTGATTTGTCAGGGTTGAAACATTATATTATATCCGAAAGCAAAAAACAATCATTATTTAACCACTCCGAATCAAATTTCACCCTTATTAGGGTTTAAAATGTTATTTTATAATTTTTTAAGAATAAGGGGTAGTTTTCATCCTTAAAAAACAAATAGCGGACAACGGCACGAGATAGAAAATGAACTAGAGGGTGAAATGAGTCTAATTCCAAATTTTCATACAAATCGATACTGGATGAAAAAATTGCGAGGTTTTGCTATTTTTAGGGTTTTGTAAAATAATTTTACAAAACCCTTCTAAAATCGCGACCTGTCTGTTCGTCCATCCGTCCGTGTGTCACAGCAATTTTTCTCGCAAACTACTTAAGCTAGAAACACCAAATTTTGTATGTAGGTGTAAAGTGGTGCTCTCTTCGAAGCTCAACCATAAAAAATATTTATGGGGTATTTAAGGGGGATCTCCCCATAGAGGGGTGTGGCCCTCTAAATAAAAGTCATCAAAGGTAGTTGATATGGGTATCAGATAAAAGGTATTGATGAGAACTTTTGAAGCATGTCTTAAACTGACATTTTTTGCTTCAGGGGCACACGGGGAGGGAAAATATAGGAAACAAGTAGAGTAAGCAGGAGAGTGCTCCTACCAGAAGGTCTTTGTAAGCATCCTAAGGTCAGAAACAAGTTTCCTAATAGCGTGAATCGATAACTTGAATTATTCATCCAATACTTGGATATGAAATCGCTCAAATTTATACAAAAGATGCACAATTTCTTTCATAAGCACAGTGCAGCCGCCATTTCGATCTAGCTTAAATGATTTTTCTGAATGCTCGGCCGATTGAGCATGTTCAAGTTACACAATATTCCTTCAATTTTCATGAAAATTGAAAGAAAATAAAAGTGCCTAAGTAAATTTTAAATATATATAGGGTTTTCCAATAAGAAGTGTTATTTTGAATAGATCTTGCGATTTAACACCTTGCGACTTCTTCCTTTGGAGCCACGCGATATAGAAGGCCTACGCTAATAGCCCAGCGTCGATTCAAGATCTCAAAGATGAAATTCGTGAGGCTACCGAGGACATAGGGCAGCCACTTTGCGATTTGGTTATGGAAAATTTCATGAAGAGGATATGGTCCTGTAAGCGTGTCGTAGTGATTATTTATTGCCTGATGTTAGTTTTTGCTAATAACGGCATATCTTCTTCTTTATAATTAAATAAACATCCGATCATTTATATTCAAAAATGGCATTTTTTTTTAATATCAAAATAACACCTCTTAATGGAAATCCCTATATCAACCATAAACACGTGTGTTCCGGCAAATCATTCTGTCAAGCCAGGATAGAGACTATCACAGGATCCTCTGGAGAAACGATAGAACACAAACTTTTGATGAATATCGATTGAACACTGTCACTTACGGTACAGCCTGTGCCACATTTTTGGCTGTACGATGTCTCGTCCAGCTGGCAAAAGATGAAGGCAAAAACTATCCACATGCAGCCAACGTGCTTCAGAATGACTTCTATGTTGATGATATGCTTAGTGGTTCGGACTCAAAAGAAGAAGCACTAAAATTACAAAAAGAAATTACGGACCTGCTCAAAAAGGGTGGTTTCAATCTCAGAAAGTGGGCTAGCAATGATGCAGAGCTACTGGCAACAATCCCTGAATATGCAAGAGAAAAGGGAATGCTTCGAATAACCGAGGATACCTCTCTGAAAACACTAGGAATTTATTGGAATCCATCTCAAGATGAATTCCAGTTTAAGGTTCCCAAGTTCCAAAGCAGAGGAAAATTGACAAAACGCAGGCTTTTATCAAATATCGCTACCATATATGATCCGCTTCAATGGCTAGCACCCGTTACTATAAGGGCGAAATTGCTAATGCAAGACGTATGGAAGACGGGAGTAAATTGGGATGAGGAGCCTTCTGAGGAGATTATAAATCGATGGAACTGGCTTGAAGCAGGTTTAGAGCATCTAGAAAGCTTAAAAATCCCACGTTGGATCCACTATACCTCCAATACTAAATTAGAGCTTCACGGCTTCTTTGACGCCTCAAAGGTAGCATACGCCGCAGTTGTATACAGCAGATCAATTGATGAAACCGGCTTAATCAACACAACACTTCTTTGTGCAAAAACCAAGATCACACCCATGAAGTCGGAAATACCGCTTCCAAAACTTGAGCTCAACGCAGCAGTACTTCTTTCTAACCTACTTCATCAGACTATCAACTCTATAAATATAGCAAACGTACCAATTTTCGCTTGGAGTGATTCGACGATAACGTTAGCATGGCTGAGGAAGGAACCATCTTCATTAGAAACATATGTCGCGAACAGAGTCTCCAAGGTACAGACGTTAGATGGTGGAAAGTGGCAATGGAATCATGTGAGATCGGAGGAAAACCCCGCTGATTGTGCTTCTAGAGGAATAAATCCGAAAGAATTGCGCAGTCATAAACTGTGGTGGAGTGGTCCAGCTTGGTTACTACAAACCACTAACATTGAAGCCCCGATTAAAATAGCATCAACATGCACAACAAAACAAGAAGTCGAACTTCTGGAACGCTATTCCAGTATAGAAAAATTGACAAGAATCTTTAGTCTCTGCCTCAGATTTGCCCACAATTGTAGGAGACCACGTGCTGGAAAGAGAATAGGCATCTTACAAACCAATGAGCTCCAAAATGCACATTTCAAAATCATCTCTATCATTCAACAACAAGAGTTCTTTCAAGACATAGCTGATTTAAAGGCAAACAAAGGTGCCAGTGCTAAAATAGATCACTCAATCCTTTCGTAGACAAATTAGGAATCCTTCGAGTGGGAGGAAGACTCCGGAATGCAAACATTTCGCAAGACGCGAAGTTCCCTATTCTACTACCACAACGTAGCCATATAACCTACCTAATTGTTAGGGAAGCACACAAGAAGACCAATCATGGAGGACCTCGGCTCGTTCAAAATTATCTACCGATAAGGTACTGGATAGTAAATGATCAAAAGGTTATCCGATACGAGATCCATCGTTGCATAACCTGCTGTAAATTTGCAAACAGAGCTAATAAGCAACTAATGGGTAACCTACCAGCCGTACGCATCACTCCATCAAGCGCATTCTCACACTGTGGCGTAGACTATGCGGGACCCTTTAGCACAAGAATGTCTAAAGGAAGAGGATCAGTGATCCTCAAAGGATACATCGCCCTGTTCACCTGTATGGTAACAAAAGCTATCCACCTGGAGCTTGTAAGTGATCTGTCAACGGAAGCCTTTTTGGCGGCATTTAAGCGTTTCATCAGTCGAAGAGAACTTTGTCAGGAAATATTTAGCGATAATGGAACGAATTTTGTCGGAGCAAGTAATCAAATGGATAAAGATATCCAAGAAGCCATTGAAAGATCCACAAGTGATTTAGCACGAATGGAGTTTCATACCGGTTGCCACACCCCATTTTGGGGGTCTGTGGGAAGCTGGAGTGAAGTCAGTCAAAGGACATATCAAACGAATATTTGACGAGGCCAAGATAGTTCCAACCTTTGAAGAGTTCTCCACGATATTATGTCAAATAGAAGCCTGCCTCAATTCGAGACCGATCACACCCCTATCCAGCGATCCAAATGACTTGGAAGCTTTGACACCTGGTCATCTTTTGATTGGCCGACCATTGTTAGCTCTACCAGAGCCGGATAAATCACAGAAAACTTTACATGAACGTTGGCAGATGCTCACTGCAATGCATCAAACATTCTGGAATAGATGGACAAATGAATATTTGCACACTCTTCAACGACGTACGAAATGGACTAAACACGAAGAAAACATAAAAATTAGGGAATTAGTACTTATAAAAGAACGAGATATGCCACCAACCAAATGGCCACTCGCACGAATTCATGAAGTTCAACCAGGAACGGATGGCAAAGTACGGACAGTAACGGTTAGATATAATGGCAACAAATTCAAGAAGGTCGCTATCGTCAATCTCTGTCGTCTTCCTGTCGAGATCTCCGAAGATAGTGCAGCGAAGCAAACTCAAAGGTCTGAAAAAAACCAAGCTCACGTCGCATCATATGATGAGCAACGAGTCGATCCTCCATCTAAACCTGTTCAAGCCAGACTTCAAGCTTTGCCCGTTCAAACCAGGCCTCAATATACACCTCTTCAAGCCAATCCTAAGAAGCGAAAATGCGACGAATCGCACCAACTAAAAACAAACCAGCGTCCCAAAAAGAAAATAAGAATTGCTCCTTGCACCTGGGCAACCAAACTTATGAATCTAGCCCTTCTTGTATTTTCCCTTTTAACACTGGGTCTGGCAAATTCTACGAACACCAACTACGATGTTATCAGACCTAAAGGAGGGTTCTACGTTGAAAGACTGGGCAATGTTCATGTCTTACGTGGGAATCTCCGATTAGAAGTAAATTTTCCCATCAACACAACTCTACAAGATGAGGAAAGTGTTATATCTACCCTGAAAGAGGTCAAGAACATGTGTTATCAGACAAGAGACATATCAGGAATAACACACTGTGATACACTGGTACAACACATGGCGGCAAAACAGGCTGAAATACTGAGCCATATCCGAGAAATCAAGGCTATTCCAAACTCCAGGCAAAAAAGAGGCCTATTCGGTAAGCTCCTCACTGCCGTTTTTGGTGTTAACGACGAAGTTTATACGGATATAGATACTTTGCGAAAAAACCAACGAGATATCTTCAAAACTGTGAATCATCAAGGCATACTCTTAAACACGAAAATATCACAGTCGAATAATATAACTATGATAAAACTAAAGAATCTCGGAGAAAAATTGAACCAAGTAATCGATACTGTCAACGAAATGAGAAAATGGTACGCAAAAATCGATCACAACAGACTAGGCATTCAAGTAATATCAGCATATCTCATGGCAATGGATTATTACGATGAAATAAGCTTGAAGTATTCCAAATTAACGAGAGCGCTATATGGTCATGAAAACATCCTTAATTTCATTACAATAAATACCATCAACACTATGATACAAAGTACTAAACAAAAAATCGGCTTCGCTTTCGGGATACTACGAAGCCCTCAACAACGTATACACCTAGAACGAAGTGAGGAGGGAGCCGCAGTTTATGGATATTTCACGATAATTGAAAACATCAGATACGACCTTATCCACATAACTTCTGTTCCACACAAGCAGCATGCATATAGTTACATCATGATTGATGCAGGACCTCCCACAATTGCGGTAAACTTTGATCGTCAAGTTTATTTCACTCTGAACCAGGAAGAACTAGAAGCATGCAAGTCCGAGGAAGAACTACTAATATGCTCGCCTGGTACGACCACGAATATGATGACAAAACCTAACTGCATCCTGGATGAGATCTACAACAGGCACAACCGAATCATGTGCCCCACATTTAGCACAAAGAGCGAACGTACATTATGGAAAAAGCTTAGGATGAAGAACACATGGCTTTTTATTGCCGATCCTCCAGTTCCAGCACACTTAATCTGCAACGGCCAGCGGCAGGAAATCGTATTGAAAGATGTAAGAATAATACGCACAGCAACCAACTGCATTATAGAAACCAAAGAAGTCACTCTTCGAACATCACTTAACGAGGAAATGACTGTTTTGAGTTCCTTTATGAAAGAGATTCCACCTGAGAAATTTAACACGACCACGCAACAGTCAGCATTTGCGAACTCTGAACCGATCACCAAATTATCACAGCAGGTCTTCACAAACGATGTTTCAAACATCCAGGATCCTGCAAACACACTGCAAAAAATCAAGGAGCACACGGTGCCAGCAGCAACCACAATACTTGTCACCCTGCTGCTACTCCTAATCGGTAACTCATTGAAGAAAAGATGCCAAACATACCTTCTACGGATAAGAAAATCTACAGAACAAGCCGAAGATCATCCCGGAACTGCTACATCACTCAGGGACAGATTCAACAGCATCATTACTCGCGCCCGCCCAACATGTTCAGTTCCTGAACAAAGTACAGCACTTAGGTTAAAATCCTAGACTAAGTAAAATACAAGCCAGCAGAATTAATCAAGTTCATATTGAATAGCATATTGCCTATGGTGCAATTTTTTCCATATAATTTTTATAGAATTCATTCACCTTAATTGTTTTCAATATAAATAAATGCTAACGTAGAATTCATTCACCTTAATTGTTCTCAATATAAATAAATGCTAACGTAGAATTCATTCACCTTAATTCTTCTCAATATAAATAAATGCTAACGTAGAAATCGTTCACCTCAATGGTTTTCAAATCTAAATACTAGCTTGCACAATTATGCGATCAATGTAATTTTACATGAATGCTGGCTTGCACATTTTTGTCAATGAACTTTCTTCCAAACAATTTAATTTTCTTTTGATGATTATAAGAAAATGTATTATAAATACAATTGAATGAATCAATAAAGTATCAGTTTTTGTCATATTATCAACAGCAATAACACGAGCGTTTTCCTTTTTTAATCTCCCAGTTTCCCAGTTTCCCAATCTACCCTAGTTTGATACATTCTACAACCATTGAGTGTATTAAACGTTCCTAAAACTCCTCAATAACAGCTGGTGTGGCTGGTTTTTTGAGGAATAATCCTTTACACTATTTCGGTTCACAGGAAGCTTTCCTGCATCGAAACAACGTGTTATGGTTGTTGTGATTCCATATAATTGAAATGGCTATAACTCACTTGATTATGATTCGATCTCAATTAAATTTTGTGAACATATATATCTTATGTCATTCCATATACTTGCAAAATTTCAAGACGTTTAAAGGTACCGTTTTGATTTTGTGGGCAAAAACGTAAAATCTACAAATCATACTATTTTGAACAAAGTTGAGTGAATTTCGATTTCTGAGGTATTTGTAGCCCTTGTACTCATAAAGGTCCACATTCGTGATAATTTTCAGATTTTTCGGCTGAAACGTGTCCAATCGCGAGGGGGGGGGGGGGGGACACAAATTTAGGGTACATTTTGCCTTCCCCTGGACCTCCTAATTCATAAGTGAGTTTTTAATTTCAGATTCTAAAAGATCTAATCAAGACCTTTCATTTGATACCCCACTTTTAAATTTTTGTTAAGGCCCTAACTTTTGAGAGATCATCACTTCTGACCTTTTCACAAAGTTTGAGCATTCGCTTTTATAGTTTCTGAGGAAATTAGCTGTGACGCAAGGACAGACGGACGGACGGACAGACGGACAGGCAGGTCTCGAAACTAGTAGGTCTTTGTAAAAAATTTTTTTACAAAGACCTAAAATGTGTGTTCCCCCTCGCGATTGGATACCTGTGATCCGAAAAATCTGACAAAAATGATGAAGGTAGATGTTTATGAACACAACAACAAATACCTTAGAAGTTGAAATTCACTTAACCTTGTCAATAATATTATGACCTTCGAATTTCACATTTTCTCCGATAAAATCGTATACGTACCTTTAAATTCAACAAAATTCGATATCTAAGTAATTTTATAAAATAGCCTAATACTCTACGAGTTTGATGAAAATCGAATTATATTCACGGAAGTTATAGCCATTTGAAATTTCCGCAATTACAACAAAAATAACACAAGGTTTTGGTACTTTATAGATTTTCCATCGGTTCAGACACTGCAGTTTTGATTAGATCTTCTTAAAATTTTCAGATAAGATCGATAACGTATGTATATATTTTTTTGGAATTCGTGATTTGAGTGATTTTTGTTGGTTTGCAACAAAAATGGCTACCGTTGAAAATAAAGAAACAATGGATTTTCTTATAGACGTGCACATCTCTTTGACAATTTTTTTAACTTTATTTGTTGCTGGCGACTGCATTTCTAAGAAGTTGGGTACAAAACCCTTCTGACATGAGCGTAGGTCTATCTACCCAACTTATTTGAGCTTCACTTCCGGTACTAATTGACCTTTATTCTAGACAAAGACTCCAACTTTGACATTAACGTAAGGGTGAATTGAATTGGAACATTATTACATTATTGAATTGGAATATTATTTGAATATTTACGCATGAATTTGAATATTACACTTCTAGGTAATGATGAAAATTAAAATAAGCATTAAGTTTTGAAAGCCATGATTTGTTCAAATCAAATCGAAATCTCAGACTAACTATTCATTCCTGGCCTTGAAATTGTTAAAATATTATATTACCTCAGAGGATTTAAGATAATATGTCGAAACATTACACGCAATATGCTGTCTGTTGAATATTGTCACAGATTCAGCACATTATTTTATGTATCCAATACAGTATAATCTTTATAACTTAAAATAAATCTTTGAGAATACTCGTATATCGCCAGGAAAAATTCTTCTGTTTTCCTGCATTATTCACATCCACTCGTCATATTTTCTTACTATTTTTTTCGTGCAGCTTCACATTTTACAATATGCTTCACAAATAAAACAAAGAATCCCAAAAAAGGAATGCTCGAAATATCATGCCCCACAGAAAAAAATAAAAGCCAGATTCTAAATTGTTTCACGCTTAGCTCCTAAAGAATCAAATTTCGTTCTCGCGTCATTATTCCACCACCATTGTACCTTCGTCATTGCCGTCATGATCATTACAACTTCGTGTCCTTTTGTTCGCGGTCTTCATGTAACCTGCACAGGCATTCTTATATATATAACATACTCGTATAGTATGTCGCAGGCTCCCTCATGTCATTTATTTCTGTCATATCATCTGTGAAAAAATGGAACGGACTGCATGTGTATCAGACATCTTCATGGTTAGCCTAATGCAAACATATTGTGAAAGATGTCTCATATCGCGATGCTGAAAAATATGAAAAGGACACTTTGTTTCACCTGAGCGCTCACAGGTTTCCTTTTGCATGCATAATCGTATCCTCACACGTTTTTCAGATATCATTCTAGGTCTCTTAAAAGTCAGGGTTAAATTTTGCGGAAGGTTTTCGTTTTTTGCTCCCTCATTTTCAATGTAGATTTGTTATGTTGTGAAGAATGGATTTTTCAGTTTTGTTTCAGGTGAATCTGTACAGTACAGGCATGAAGGTAGTACAAAAGAAAATTAAAGCTTTAAGGTTACAGGACTCTCAAACAAATTGCTACGAACATTATGGTGATGATAATGATTTAGGAAAATTGTAAAACAATCATTTCGACGAGGAAAAACGATTTCTAGTTGATGGGATTTTTGTATTGAAGAACTAGTCCTTATCATACTTTTGACCTCGATTTAATTTAAAACAAATGCAGAATATTCAAATAACATAAGTTACTTGATTCGTCAATAATTTGTTCATATTTTCGACAGCATATTTTCAGAAGAAACGGGCAAACTTTGACCGTTTGATCTCAAGCAGCGCTTCCAGATTGGTATAAGTTAGCACGTTCTCACGGTGCAAATTTTGCTGTCGCCAGGGCTGCAACATATGAAACACGATCGATGCAGTTTCCAACTTCACGGAAAGACCTGAAATCGTTTCCATGCATTAGCTTGTAATTCATTTTATTGTTCGATTTAAGTCAGTAATTAATTAGGTTCTGAACAATAAAGACGGGCTCCAGCCGTAAAATTATTTTTTAAAACTCAAACCGGCATTTTTTAAATTAATTGGCGCCCGAATGATTCGGCTTATTTCACGGGTCGTCGCGTATACTCTCCGAATTCAGGGGAGACAAATCTTCAGTTCTTTAACCAACCCAGCTTCCGATATCAATAACGATGTCGACGTACCGATTAACATCGGTGATAATGAGAACTTATCCGATATGGACAAAATTCCAGATGACGTCAAGAGTCTAAGGACATTCGCAGGTGAACTTGAGGAGTTTACCTCTTAGCGGAAAAGTGTGGACCGTATATTGAAAATTTACGATCATTTAAAGGGGACGCCAAAATATTATGACATACTTTCGGTTATTCGAAAGAAGATCGTTGGACATGCGGACATCGCATTAGAGTCGTATAACACTCCTTTGAACTGGGTAAAAATGGCTCTCCATTACGGAGACAAACGAGATCTCGGCACACTTGAATACCAGGTAACTACTCTGGTACATGGACGAAACACCATATCTCAATTTTATCAGGAAGTGTATAACAACCTTTCATTAACTCTAAACAAATTAGGATCCATCGAAATGAGCCAGGACGCGATGAATATCATGGCACAGTGCTATCGCGATAAATCTCTCGATACATTTTTTAGGGGATTAAGAGGTAATTTGCCAAGATTGCTGAGCATAAGGGAGCCAGCAGACTTACACCCGGCACTACATATATGCTTTAACCCTTAAATGCGTGAATTTTGTTATTGATTTGGAATAATTATTTTTAATTATATTAAGGTCTATAAAGCACAGGAAAAATAGTTAAAAAAATAAAGCATTGACTTGTAGCCACTGAAGATGAAAAAACCATATGTTGCATATCTGCAACAGCACGCATTTATTACATTCCTGCAACAGTGTACACTTATAGCTACGTACAGGGAATAAGATGTATGCTAAACACTCAATAAAGTAGATATTTGCAGTTCTTTATTTATTCTTGGTGAAATTTACAAAAACAATTCTTATCTCTATTATAGCATAAGCTCACTCTACATTTTTCACAATATGTGAATGTGTAGCCCTTACAGTTTGGGTATTTACCCCTGGCCCGATCACCCCATTTTGGCCAGTGGTCTGTCCTGTCTTGGCGGACATCTTTAGTGGGCATAGTTTGTGCTGGTCCACGCTTCTTCTTCAGCTGCAAATCAGCTTCTAAAGTTGAAATGCTTGGGCGGCCCCTTTTTGCACCATTGCTCTGTAGGCCGAGGTTACATAAGGTATTTGCCAGCTCAAGTCTATATTTGCACAGATTCAAAGGCTTCGTATTAGGTCTGGTTTGTTTCAGAGTTTTTTTGTACAATAACCATGAATTTATTATGGTCACATCCATAAGGTGGAAAAACAAGCGATTTGTCCACTTTCTGCTTTTTCGACTAATACGGTACCTTCCAATAAAGCTGTCAAGCAGATCAACTCCCCCCATATGGGTGTTGTAGTCTTTTATTATATTGGGACAATTTAATGGTACCCGCTATTTCGTTGCTTTATCATACCTCAAAGTAGTGGTTACAGGCAAGACTCCGGTATAGCTTGACAACAAAGTAACTGGCTTATTATCCTTCCAGACTACTGCACTGATATCGATACCATCGACATTGGCTACCTGTTCCTCATCGTATCCCCTTGGTACTTTTCTTTTCATCACACTTTTCTTATCCGGCAGTTTATTATTTGGGATACGATTTGAATGGATTATTCCCAAGCAATATATTCCTTCCTTTGCAAGATAAGTGACCAAGGGCACCGATGTATAGTAATTGTCAAAGTATATAATATGGTTTGCACATCTTGGAATAATCCGCGCTGGCTGCACAACTGTGTTACCAGTTGGTCCCAAGTCTGGTTCGCCATTTATGCGAGGATGATTGCCAGCGCCAGTATAGATCTGAAATTTGTGTGCAAATCCATATATGCTACATATCAAGAAAAGCTTGCAACCCCATTTGTGCGGTTTATTGGGAAGGTATTGCTTCATGTAGTGGCCCATTTTAGTAGCACACATTTGTTCATCTATAGACAAGCGTTGTTCCAAAGGTACAGCAGCATACTTGATATTTAGATCGTCAATTATTGGCCGAATTTCGTGCAACCTATCATGGTTAGGATGGTCAACAGGTAAGTGAGTGCTATTGTTATTGAAGTGTAAAATAAAACAAATATTTTCGAAATTCTTTTCTGTCATGGTTGATTTTACAGGCTCATAGCCATACTGATCTGACCAGTACATCCGGAAGTTTGGGAATTTAGTAATAGAAGAATAAATAAGAATCCAAAGGAACTTATTGAGATCATTATCAGTGATAGTAAAGGGGTTTGAAATATTTTTCTGTGCAGAATATAAATTACTCTGTGACTTGATCTTTTCCCTAAGCTCTTGAGTGAAAAAGAAAGAAAAAAATTGGTACGGCGTTTTTAATTCCAATATGCTGTCAGGAAATTGAATATTTTGTGGAAAATTTGTAATGTTTTGATTGGTGCTGAGATTTATGCGTCTCCAGGCTACGCTGCCAAATCGTTGTCGTGCTGCCTCATTCTGCTGAACGGAAGGCTGTGGTGCCTTAGTTACATTTCCAAAAGTTGGGGCATTATCATTATAAAAATTACTTAAAGATCATCAACAGTACTTTCCATAGGGATGTCCATATCTTCAGCATCTGCTTCCGCCAATAGCTGACGATTATTCCTATGTTCAACTTCCTCATCCTCCACTTCTCCTTCTGAGGGCTCCATGTCATCCTCAGACTGATCTAGGTTCTGGAGGTATTCCTCGATTTCTTGGATGGTCAGCCCTCTTGGCATCCTAGAGAAAAACAACCAGAATTTGGATGGAATGCAGCAAGTAAGCCAGCCGGAAATCAAATTGCTTTGAGTGCAAATGCGCAATGTTGCACTTATGCAACAAACTGATTTTGACGAAAAATGTATATCAACTCTCTGAATTTCCGCAAAAATATTTATTTTTTGCTCTTTTGGTGTTATAAGATGTCTAAAAACAAAAAATAAGCAAAACTTGCCTAACAAAGTTACGAAAAAAACTGAATTACACTTTGCACTAATCACTTGTTCACATTCACACGCGCCCGCGATCTATCAAAGTCTGATTCCCAAGTTCAGAAATTTAAAATCAAGACGCCACGTCAACTGTCAAAACAACCATAAAATTTGGTTTAAATTATGGTATATTAAATTCGAATGTGCGTAACGGTTTCGGTTAAATCAGTTGAATTTTGGTATGTTGCAGATATGCAACAACGCGAATTTAAGGGTTAAACTCCAAAACATGGACTATCGTGCCCAACACGCGAGTAACTCTAATTCGAATTCCCGGAAATACTATAATAATCCTCCTCCAGTTTCACCACGCAAAGTGATGCCTAATGGCCACAAACAGCAGCCACGTTTTATCGTCCAAAATTCAAAACAATCACCAAATCATTTTATAGTTAATAAACCAACTCCTGGACTACCAAGAGGTCCTATTCCAATGGATATTGACCAATCATTAAGGACTAATGTTGTTAACTATGCCAACAGGCCTCAAAATCAACGTTTCTATACTTCAAAACGCCCTCCAGAATCTTTTAAATGACATCAATCGCACAAAATCCAAAGAGTATATTATGTAGAACCTGATAAAACAAACGAAGTGACAGAGAAACAGTAGGAAAAAGACACAACTCAGTAAGCTAAGAACTGTGACCAGACTTTAACAGACTACATGGACGTGAAGGACGAACCGAATATTGACCAGGACGAGCAATTAGAAGATGTTTATTTTTTAGATTAAAGCGCTCTTCACTCCCCTATTTCGACCATATTTCCCGAAGTGGAGACCAGCTAAGATTCTTGATAGAAACTGGCTCGAACAAAAATGATATACAATCAAGAAACATTTGGAATTCGTTAAAAAATATGTTAAAAAAAGCCTTTTACGCGAATTGGAGGCAGCATCAAAATTACCCATCACGCATTCGTCAACTTATTCGGTCCTCACACTGATGAAATTCAGTTTTTCATGCTGCAAAGTTTAATAGATGGCAATGATACTCTTAAACAACTAAAAGCAATAATCTACGCAAACGAAGACTACATGACTCTTTATCCAAACATTCTTATCCCTTTATAACATCATGTTTCGGAAACAGTCAATAACATCGACATTCGAAAAAATCATCTTAATCAAGATCAAATAGTAAAACTCAAAACCATATTGAAAGACTGCTCCAAATTACTAACAGAAACTGACGAAAAACTGACTTATACTACCACTATCAAAGGAGAGATACGGACAAAATCCAATGATCCTGTGTACTTCAGATCGTACCCGTATCCGATTACCTTAAAGAAAGTCGTTGAGAAGGAAATAAATAAACTTCTCAAGGATGGAGTAATCAGACCATTCAAATCTCCCTATAACTCTCCAGTTTGGGTCGTACTTAGAAAGCAGGACGCATCTGGTGAGAAAAAGTATCGGATGGTCATTGGTTGCCGCAAGCTGAATATAGTTACCATCGCGGACAAATACCCGATACCGGAAATAGGTGAGTTTTTAGCCAATTTGGGAAAGTACAGGTTCCTCTCCATCGTTGACCTCAAAAGTGGATTTCACGAGATCGCACTTAAGGAATGTGACATCCCCAAAAAAGTGTTTTCCATTAACAACGGAAAATTTGAATTCACACTCATTCCACTCGGCCTCAAAAATGCTCCTTCTATTTTCCAGAGGACGCTCAATAATATATATACTACGAGAACACATAGGAGTACGTTGCTATGTACACATCGATGACATTATCAGCTTCGGAAAAGATGAAACAGAGCACTTCAAAAATTTAGGAAAAGTACTCAAAACTTTGGAATGTTCCAACATTAGACAGGGGAGGTGTTAAGTGGGTAGTCCAGTCGCCTTCTTGCGAGCATCGGAGTTCCACACTCTGTGCGTAAATGGCATGCACCTCCCAAACACAAAAAGAGAAAAATGAAAATTCCGTTGGACAAATGTGAATTGTTAAACGCGAAATAGAATTTCTGGGATTCGTTATAAACAGTGATGGTATAAAAATCAACCCACAAAAGGTTCAGGCAATAGTTTCTAGGAATGTCGGGGTATTACCGTCGCTTCATCGAAAACTGTGCCGAAATTGCGAATTCCATAACTTCTCTTCTAAGAGGGGAAGATGGACGAGTGTCCAAAAGTCAGTCAAAAAAAAATGGTCCACCTTGATCCAAAGGCACTACATGCATTTAACACCCTTCGAAATTGCCTGATATCCAAAGAAGTGGTTTTAACTCACCCGAATTTTGACATGGAGTTTCAACTAATAACCGACGCCTCCAAATACGCTATTGGTGCAATCTTCTCACAGGATAACAAACCTATCGTTTTTCTGTCGAGAACATTGACCAAAACCGAGGAGAACTACGCCACCAATGAAAAATAGATGCTTGCCATTATATGGGCTCTCAACTTATTGCGAGGGTACCTCTACGGTTCTCGAAAGGTTAAAATTTTTACCGACCACCAACCTTTACCGTATGCGCTGAGTAACAAAAACACGAAAAATGCAAAATGAAAAGGTGGAAGTTCATCTTGGAGGAATACAACCATGAACAGGAGTACAAGCCAAGCAGGGCCAATGTAGTGGCAGACTCCCTTCAACAGCCTCCAAAAGAATCACATATAAACTCGCTAATGCCTACAAAGCACAGCGACGAATGCTTTTCTCTAAATCTGATCCCTACAGTTGAATTATCCGTTAATATCTTTCGAAATTAAATAATTCTAAAAATTGTCGAAGAAGATAGCTATCAGTTACAAAATCCTTTTTCAAATTACATCAGACACACGCTTATTAAACCTCAGTATTCAAATAATGACATTATAAATATATTCAAGCGCTACCCAACACACTAAATGGTTTGGGTAGGTTGGTGAGACGTATACAACAAATTTATCCCGTGCATTTCAGGAGTTATCGAATTTGATACACCCAAAAACTCGTTGTGGATATTCCTGGTGAAGTTGAACAGGAAGAGAAAGTCCTGCAAACTCACAGATGGGCACACCGCTTTTCGAAAACTTTTACTTCCCCAAAATGGCAGCCAAGATAAAGAATCTAGTTAAACTATGCAGTGTTTTCAAGGGAAATGAATACGATCGACATTTTAACAAACTTCTATTAAATTCTACACCAATTCTGACGTACCCAAGTCATAAAATTCATATTAACTTGTTTAGCACAAAGTTCTTCCGGGTGTCGATAAGTTTTCAGAACATGGTCAAGCGAAGATAATTTCTTCCAAATCAATCGAAGACATTAAACAGCCCCTCACAGACTTGCTCTTTTTCTTTTGTGTGCTGGAAGTAGCCGTCAACGACAACAAGAGCTCTTTGATATCAACTTCAATAACGGAACTAATGGTGGACGACCTCAAAATCAAATTCTACAAAACCCCTCCATATAAGAGCGAAGTCAACGGGCAGGTCAAATGTTGGCATAGCACCTTAGCTGAGATAATGAGATGCCTTCAAAAGAATGGACCTTCAGAACTTTTAAAAACCTTTTACAACGAGCCGTGTGCTAGTACGATTGCACAATCCATTCCACTACCCGGGAAAAACCACTTGAGTTACACTTTGGTCAAATCCACAATATAGATCCAGATGAACTTGAAAGAATTCGTCTTTCAAGTGTTGAAAAATCTAGACTGAAACAAAAGAAAAGGACATGATAAACCATAACAAGATGAGACGACCCACTACGGACTATGGGACAAACTAACACCTAGGTACAGACAGGAAATAGGTAAAAAAATCGAAACTCCACCGTTTTGACTGAATCCGGAAAAATTAGTTATAAAAGCCATATACGCAACTAAAACTTTCTTTCAGACCACTACTCTACATAGTACACGCCAGGATTGAAATTTCGGATTTCTCGAATTCTCAAATCGTTTCGTTCATACAGGGAGAGCAAAAATTCAGCACGGAAACTTTAATTTGATCCACATTATTGACATAAATCCTCATTTCGAATCATTTCTCGAATCAAACCGATCCTTACTCGTTCGGAAGTTAGGCATTACCCTTCCTCATTGCACTTATCTTACGAACTTCAGCAAATCGATAACTCATACAAAATTTTAAACCCAAAAGAATTTAAAGATCACTTGATTTTATTGGAACTACATTGAAGTGGATTGCAGGTAATCCTGATCACGAGGATTTCATTACAATAAGGGATAAAATAAATAATTTATTTGAAAACAAAAATAGATAGGTCGTTATTAACCGATTGTACAACAAAGGAATTAGATCTCAACCGTGCGAACTTCGAACTTACTCCGAGGCCTGCCAAGGTTTTACCGGGACGGAGACGGTATGATAGTTGAATTGGAGTCGTTCACACTCGAATTTCACCTCGGCGCTACTGTGCAAAGCAACTAGGTCCAAACTATCACATCCGCCAGCCCAAAGCATCAATTCCAGTTCGTTGTCTAAAGCGTAGTCCAGATCCAATCAGAGTCGTTATTTGTCATCCCAGGGGGAACCTCACGGCGCCCCATATCCTCAGGTCCGTGGGGGCGGTGCTCCCCAAAGAATGCTAGCCTCCAAGAGTGCTCTTGTAGAACGGCATTCCCCCTGCGGGAATTTCCTCGGGTACGTGGGGGCGGAACTCCCCAAAGAATGCTAGCCTCCAAGAGTGCTCTTGTCGACCGGCACTCCTCCCGCGGGGCTTACCATATGTTAGTAATGTATATGAAGCACATTAAAATGTACGGTTCTCGTGGTGGTTTCTATTCTTTAGCCGATTATTTTTCTTCTCTTGTATAATTTTCGTAATTTCCTTGTACATTTGACCCAGTTCGACCTTATGTAATTTTCTCAAAGCTACACTTGATTCTGAGTTTCCTAATGGAGCACATGTGCGCATCCAAATCAACTGGGATAATTTTACCATAAATTTTGTGTAGTCGTGTATGTCAGTACTTTGGAAACTACAGCGTATAAGATGGCAACAGTAAAATTCAAACACAGTAGTCTATCCTGTTATTGAAGTAACTAACTCATCTTCAAATCCAACCACGCCACCTGTTCTAAAATATTGTATAGTTTATTCAGTTTTTTTTTTCAGATACTCGTATAACGATGCAGCAAATTTATTATAAATTTTTAATTAAGATGAGGTATGTACTATATATCTAAACCTGAAAAATTTATCCAACATTTAAATTACTTAAAATGACCCATTACCAAGCTAATATTCGTTTACACGTGAAAACAATTTATGGGGGGTAAAGTTTACTTACTGTTCTGAAAATGTGTTTAGTCGTTATTAATTCTTGTAAGCCATAAAAGTGAAACTCTAATAAGCTATATTATATGTTAATGGCAGTAATACGTGTAAAATGACCAGAATTGATGCATCTATAATTCTATGTTTAATGTGTATAAAACTCTGTGATAAAAATGTAATTTTCATTGCTGTAATATATTAATTCTCAGGAATTATTTTTCAAGCTTTACTAAGTCAGATAATATTGTAACTTGTCTAAAATACTTTTCTCATAATTGTTTGATAGTACTTTCTTCAGACTTGACTTAAAAAAAATTTCACAAAGTGGGCACTCTGCTTCCAAGGTTAGGTTTTTAATTGTAGAACAGGCCAAAATATCTCTTTTGCGACTAAGCTACAGTGGCGGACAAAAGTCTACGACAACTCCTTATATTGAGATTCTGGTTAATTGGGAGCTTTAAAAGAAAATCCATTGATGTGCATTCTTCAGTAACGTAAATATATTTATCAAAAAACAAAGACAAAAACATTTCATAACAAACTTAAGGAGAAGTTTGTAAAACATAAAAATGAATGGACAAAAGTCTACGACAGTCAGTGGTGGCTGACTTATACACAAAATATTTTCAACTGAACGTCTTGGAAATTTTAAAAATTTTCGCTGGCTTAATATTTGGTTATCATCATCAATTACTGCTTGCAGTCTTCTGGGCATAGAGGCAACTAAATGAGCGATTTCTGCACATGTGATTTTCTCCCATTCTGTAACAAGCGCTTCCTTCAACAAATTTTTATTTTTAATGTGGCATTTTGGAATTTTCCGTTCCTAAAAGCTCCCATACAGGCTCTATTGGGTTTAAATCTGGACTTTGCGGAGGCGTATTAAGTTGCCTGGGAGCGTAGTACAACAACTAGTTCTTGACGAAAAGTGCTGTATATTTTGGATCATTGACTTGTTGGAAAATCCATCTCTCTCCAAGGCCCAACTTCTCCACAAATGGCTTCAAATGTTGCTCTACCAGGTTCTTGTAAACATAACGATCCATCGTAGTTTCAACAAAAGCCAATCTGCCAACCCCAGATGCAGCGATGGCTCCCCAAACCATCACAATACCTCCACCGTGCTTGACAGTAGGAATCAAACTGTTGGTCTCTAAAGCCGTGTTCTTTTTCCTCCATACTTTACTGCGACCATCACTTCGAAAATATTGAATTAGGACTCATCTGTGAAAAGGACGCGATTCCAAAAATCATTGACCTTGTCAATATGGGCCTTGGCAAACTGTAGACGCAGAAGTCGGTTTTTTGCGAATATAAATGGCTTTTTACGTGGAGTTCTACTGTGAAACCCATTAATATTTAATGTTCTCGTGATGGTTCTTGCATGGATATCCTTTTTCCTTTCCGTAGCCTTTTGTTTCGCCAAATCTGTAGCACTTATTTTTGGGTTAATGTTCACTTCTTTTAGAATAAAACTAATGTTTTATTTATATAAAACTAATGTTTTATTCTAAAAGAAAGTTTTTGATGATTGCATACACAGAAGTTCGTTTAAGTTTCAGTGATTTCGCGATTTCCGAGCGTGATTTATTTTCTTTTTTATACATTTCGGATATCACTAGAAATTTATTTTCGCGATGACATTTTGCGGTCCTTACAGTTTGATACTAGCGATATAACTAAAACAAAATTGCAGCAGCACATATACGGAATGATAACAATACCAAATAAACAAATATTGATGACATTCCGTTACGTTCAGCTGGAAATTTTTGGTGTATAACTGAGTCAACACTAGCTGTCGTAGACTTTTGTCCATTCAATTTTTTATGTTTTTAGGGCTTTCCCCTTAATTCTGGTACGAGAAGTTTTTATCTTTTTTTTTATAAATATATTTACGTTACTGAAAAATGCACTTCAATGGATTTTTGATTAAGGCTTCCAATTAACCGGTATCTCAATATAAGGAATTGTCGTAGACTTTTGTCCGTCACGGTATAAAACGCTCGAGAATTCGAAGTGGCCTTTATTGTGAATAGGGAGTTCAAATCGCATGTTATTGATTTTAAGACAGTCAATGAACGGTTGTGTGCGATCCGTGTAAAAGCGGAATTCTTCAAAATCTGGCTGATAAACGTCCACACCCTGATCGAAGATATTTTCTTTTTCATTTTGTGTTAAATCCTTTCACATTTACTGATTAGAAGTAGCAGTCGGTTGTGCGACTGTTCACGCCACATTTAGGAATGCCAAAACGAAATGAGTTTTCTTCATGCTTAAATCATTGACGAAGGCCTTCCTTGCATCTTCTGCACACCTTATGCGTATGCCATGTTTTGGCTAGTTCTACACGTTTCAATTTGAAATACGCAAATAAACGTTCTTCCTGCTAAGATTAAAACTACTTAGCCACCACCGAACTATCTTTGATAATAAACATTTTTTTTCATTTATTTCCAAGCTCAGCTATTTTTGATAGAGTTAATGTTAAAAGTCTTAGTTTTAAGGCTATTTTATAAATAAAAAGCTGAATTCTAAAAGCAAAAAGAAAATTTAAATGTCGCAAAAAATGACGAGATAGGGCACGTTTTTTTGAGCTGCAATTCTTTAACCCGCAAACCGTTGTTATAGATTTTATAAAAATAAAAAAGTTTTTAAAACAGACCGTTAATCTTGAATCTTCAAAATACTTATTCTACAAGCAGGCCTTACACGATCAATAATAATGACATTATCTTATCAGAATGACATTAATAATGATCGTCTAAGGTTAACAATATTGGAATGAAGGGCAATAATGATGCGAATCCGGATATTCTGATCTCGGCACATCATTACTGAAGCCGGAGGAGATACTGTCATTAATACTGATAGTGTGCGGTGTGCTGCGTCATTACTCAGTGCATTACATGCAGCCAAGATGTCAACAACAGCTCACGAAATCTGTGAAATAAGTAGTGATAATATTGAAATAGTGAATAACGATGTCGTGCTCCAAGCTTTCATTGAAACATATGAGGGACTACCTGATTTGTGGAATCCCACGGATCCAAAGTACATTAGCAAATCGATAAGAAACACGGCACTAGACAAACTTCTCGCTATTTACGTGAAATCGAAGCCAGGAGCATCAAGAGCGGACGTTAGACGGAAAATTAATACGCTCCGAAGCAACTTTAGGAAAGAACTAAAAAAAATTGAAAATTCCAAGAGGTCAGGGACCGGTGCCGATGAAATTTATTCACCAACGTCATGGGTATTTTACGCGTTACAATTTTTAAATAAGTTCGAGCAACCGGCCAATATTGATCTGGGGAAACAGCAAGTAAGTAATAACTATTCCTGTTTTTTAGTTTCTAATTCATATAACAAACTTGTACAGATATCTTACACAAATTGTAAATTTTTTTAATTCAAATGCGCTTTATTGATGAAATCGTTATAAAATTTAAAAGAACATAAAGCTAATCAAACACAATACATTATTATACAATAAGAAAACTTAATCGTCAACTTCGCACTCTAAATTTAAACAATATTGATATTAAAAATTAATCTTTAAAAACAGTATTTAGAATTGATCAAATCATTATTATTCCATATTTTAAATAACACAATAGTTCAATAGCACTTATAAAATTTGTAGATATTATTCGTTATTGTCGTTTTTTGTTTGTCTTGAAAATGGACAATATGAAGTATCTTTAATTTACCCTCGTTGTTATAATAAGTATAGAAACGCTCTCTGGTAGTTTTGGAATCTAAGCCACAATTTCTGTTGAGAGTGCTTTGCAAACTAAGAAGCTCATATTCGGGTATTTCTGATGCACTGGTGGCAAAATATGATTGTTTGGATTCCTTTGCCAGAAAATTGTGCAAGTAGCAACATGCCATTGTAACTGTTGATGCCTTCTGCGGTTCTAAATTTATTGGCTTTTGAAAAACTCCAAATCTGGTAGCTAAAATTCCAAAAGCATTTTCCACAACCACACGAGCTCTTGACAACCTTTTGTTGAATTCAAGCCGATCTGGAGTTAGTGTTTTTTCAGAATAGGGCTTCATCAAGTTAGAACGTAATGTAAACGATGTACTCTTTGAGGCCAGTCAGGGTACTTTAAATAGACATTCTGTCCAGATCAACTGTGAAGGGTTCTCACACATGAGTTCATCAGTTGTCTCACCAGCGGATACTCCCACTTATAGCGCATCGGCACAACAGCTGGAAACTAACTCCGAAGGACACATCAACCTGATTAATTATTACACTAATTTTGAATGAATTTGAAGAAAGTTACATACGTTAAAGTTTTGTTTCTGTTTTATAAGAATTGAAAATTCGTTTGATTAATTAATGATGGGGGTAATTTCAAATGAATTTGAAGAAAGTTTATGTTATAGTTTTGCTTCTGTTTTATTAGAATTTAAAATTCCTTTGATTAATACTATGATGTTTAGTACTATTTATATTAACTTTACACTACCATGATGGAACTTCGAAGAACACTACAAACCAATTATATCCCGACATTTTTAGTAAAATTATAATTAAATGAAATTGACTACTAGTAAACAAGAAGCTTACAAAAGTTAGAAAATTATGGAAGAATAATTACCTTCAAGTAATCTTGCAAAACATATATAAGCACCTCACATGTCTCAATTACAGCAGCACTTAGTGACGATGGTGACATAACTGCGGAAAACTTGAGATCTTCAAAGTTTCTCCCAGTAGCAAGATACCTCAGTGTAATTGCTAGTCTTTCCTTCACTGTCAAACATTCTCTCATGTTTGTATCTTTTCGGACCAGAGACGGAGTAACTAAATTCAGCAGCTTGCCGAAGGTTATTTCATCCATACGGAAATAGTTTCTATAATCTTCGGGTTCAGTGTTTTGAATTTCATCCAATAACACAATATGAGAATAATGTTCACGTTTCTTTAACCAATTCTTCATCCAGCGTTTACGAGTCACTCTTTTTTTTGTAGTTAATGCCATTATTATGGCTACGCAAGCAATTTCACGTGGATCCATTATTCAAACGTCTTATCTAAATAGAGACCACAGCTATACTGAAGGTAAGTAATGACATTAAAAATGATGGTGTAGGGTTGTAGATTAATGATGGTCTCTATTGAGGGGAATTTTGCAGCAAATATCATTACTGGTAATGTCATTATTACTGATCGTGTAAGGCCCGCTACACAAAATCTACAATACTATGATTGCAAATAAAATTGAATAGCTATTCAAAAAAAAAATAGTCAAACAAATTACGAAATAATATACGACGTCCAATACAGACTTTCATTGTTAAAAGAAGAACTGAAAAATATAATCCCATCCAAATCAAAAATTAAAATTGCAACCGAAATCTTAGATAATAAAATTTCTCCCTTATTCGACAATAGAAGAGGCCTTAGATTTAGCAGAAGTAAAAATAATAAGAAACATGTCAACTATCTTATATATTGTTAATATTCCATTAACCATGAGCCTCGCATATGAAGCATTATTGATAAAAGCAGTTAAGAAAAACAATGTAATAAATGACCTCAAATTTAACAGAATTTTGAAAAATAAGGAAAAATTATTTGTTGTTATTAATAACTGTAAAGAAATAAACTTCCTGTCTATATATAAATCAAACGAAATTTCCGATAAAACCAACGCTACCTGCTGAAGAGCCTGACACTAACATGCAATAGGCCCAACAACGCGCACTTACCAACTGTAGAAGAAATCGCACCTGGCACTATTCTATTAAACCAATTCCCCGGCATAATCGAAGCAGAACAAATAGCTCACAAACTAAATGGAGCATACCTTCTGAAAATACAGAACACCAGTATTTTAATCAACGGAAGGACATTTACCAACCGTGAGATGACAGCGATGAACGTCTTGCCACCTATAATACAGCCTTCCTCAGGAATTAAAACATACCAGGAGGTACTTTCACTGGAGCTAATGAAAGATCTCCATACAAACAACACAAACGAGATCTTATTGATGCGTTCCGAAACCATTATCCACCAAGCGGCTACGTACAACCGTTGCCTTCTTACTCAGGCCCATAAGGAAATCAGTCAACGTACCTGACGTCACTTCGCGTACCCGAAATAGCTGCTCAGTAGCCCTAAATTTTCAAAAACAGCTGTCCAGAAAACTTGAAAGCAGTGTGTCAGTAGTCCGAAAGTAGGCTTTTGAGATCAACAATCAAATAAAAGGCAACGAAAACAATAACAAAAATCAAAGTCCATCCATTGCAACATCATCATTATCATTGGAAACCGATTAAAAACATCGAGCAAGAATGTCAGGTTCACTAACATCAAGTTCTTTATCACGGTGCAAATTTTTCTGACGCCAGGGCTGCAACATATGAAATACGATCGGTGCAGTTTCCAACTACATGGAAATACCTGAAACCGCCAACGCTGCAGTTCCCATGCATTAGCTTGTAATTCATTTTATTGTTAGATTTAAGTCAGTAATTAATTAGATTCTGAACAATAAAAACGGGCTCCAGCCCTAAAATTAGTTTTTAAAACTCAAATCGTAATTTTTTTAAATTAACTTATATGAAACAGCACACTTAAACATCCCTTTGATCCGGCCGATAATTTTCCCATGGTTAATTTATTTACACAGCGCTTCAAAGGTTCTACTCCAAACATTCCTAGACAAATATCTGGCTGCCATTTATCAAGTCTAATATTTTCCACAATTTGTCATGAAAACAATTCATAACAATAGGAGTTTGTTTACCCGTCGCGTACTCACGTTCAGCGCACGTCGACCCTCATTCCAAACTCGTAAAAATGCAAAATAAAGCGAAACTAAATCAGAAAACAAAATCACCCAACAATAAGTCACTTACAATAAATATGTACTCAACTGGCAGCGGGGAGGGTCTCCTCCCGCTAGTCAGCTATCATTGAGTACAATATCCCCTATAACGGCTCGCATAATTTTAATTGAAAACCCCAACACCTTGATTAAACATCGAATGTATGCAATCCCAGTCTAGTGTCGCGAGCTACGACGTTGTCGCTCGTCTAACACCTGTAAACACCTGGTGTGGTCCCCTCGAAATTGCCTAGACCGTTAATATAAACCTCCCTCACAACGGAGTGGCACAGAAAGAGAAGAGGACGCGTGTGTTCCGAAATTACCTATTTAAATCATGTCCCAGAAATTTGCATGATTTATGGCAACACTAACAGCCGCTCTTGCATAGTGTTTACCCACATTTGGATTCAGGTGAATGTGGAGTTACCATGTGATACAACCGTTTGTTTTCAGGTGAGATATCAACAATTCAACTACATGCGATGGACTCATGCTTGCAGAGAAACCCGCGGCACAGGTGTGAGAGAATATAAAAGTTCATGAGAATGAGCATGGTTGCATGGAAGTGAGGCTGAGGTAAATAAGTAAATGCCTGAATCATGTCTGCATTTCTGACATTAACTTCATTGTATTGAGCGAATTCCAATGAATTCGAAGCTTTTCGAATGGGCAATGTATTTTATTTCAGCGTCCAGATTGTTTTTCCATACCGATCAGACGTGCCTGAGCAAATATAATGCATCTGACAATACAAATGTGAGATGCAAACAATTAGAGGAAAAATTAATGTTACATGTTTTTACAATTTTTACAAAAAAATAATATAGATAATAAATTTTCCTACGTATATACATATATATATATATATATATATATATATATATATATATATATATATATATATATATATATTGTCGCATGTTATGGTGCGCGGCCAACAATTTTTTTAAATTAAATTAAAAAGAGTTTATTTAAAAGAATGCACAATTATTAATTTCACTATTAAAAGTCTAATCTCCACTTGTCCATAAATTTCTATCGCAATTGTCTTCTAAAATCACTCAATCATTATCGCCTTTATCTCGCGCTCTATCGCAGTTTTTATCATCGCGGTTGTAATGAATGATCCCCCCATTCATTCAGCTCGCTTTTATATAAGGTCTCAAGTTATACAATCCATTTGTCGTACATTGCCGTACTAGCGGGAATATTCGGCAGCGTAAAGAATGGAGCAGTGACTCACTTTCAGATGTTGATGCTTGGTGGGTTTTCGAGAACGTTCGTTTTGTTGATCATGATTAATGGGTTTTCGAGAACATTCGTTT
Organism: Odontomyia ornata; assembly: GCA_963969285.1. Classification (NCBI taxonomy): domain Eukaryota; kingdom Metazoa; phylum Arthropoda; class Insecta; order Diptera; family Stratiomyidae; genus Odontomyia; species Odontomyia ornata. The sequence continues at coordinate 48,312,076 of OZ017739.1, forward strand.
TGTTGATCATATCTTCTTAACGATTGTGAAGTAACTCGCAAAATTATTCGTGCATGTAACATTGCCCCCACCTTAGTTCTTTTCGCCCCGAAAAGATGTGTCGCCAGTTTTAGTCAATTCTCCCTGGAGAATGGGGCAAGACGGTCCAGGTGCACGATTTTCATTTTGGCTCTCGGATTATGGTGTTCCTGTATCCGATATACGACGTCGTTGATTCGCTTTGTAACCCGGCATGGTCCCTCCCAATTATGCTGCAATTTCGGAGACCTACCCTTCCGCCGTTGTGGGTTATATAGCCACACCAAGTCATCTTGCTTGAAGCCAGTAGAATTTGCCTTTAGATCTACCTGGTCTCCATGCGGTCAGTAGCTGATTCGAGGTATTTTCCCACTGTCCGATGTATCTGGTTCAACCATTGTCTTAGCTCACTTAAGTACTCCGAGATGGTTCGGGGTTTCTCAGGGGGGGGGGGGGTTTCAACCTCGCTTTGGACCTTTGATGGAAGCGCAAATTGTGCATCTACGGCGCCAATCCTCTACGTCTTCTCAAGGGTGGAGCCAGCAGAACCTTTCTCGCAATTTCGCTAAGGTCTTGTTAACACCAAGGTGGCTTCCCGAGGATCCTTCATGCATTTCCTTAACCACATCGTGGATTCGGCTTTTGGGAAGTACAGTTTGCATCCTATAGGAGCTGCCATCTGCCGTTTCCCATTTCCGCTTGAGTACGCCACTTTCTATTGTACCTGCAGGGAGTTCCATTATGCCTAATAACTTTTCAGGGTCGCGCCATGCATCGAAACGTCCTTCCACTCATATCGCCCAATTGTCTCCGTCCATACGAGTAACGGTCCAATGTCTTCATCGGCTAGCTGGGCATTTCGAATCTCCTCCAATGACCAGATTTCGGTACATCAGTGTCGGTATATATAGGAGCTGCCATCCGCCGTTTCCCATTTCCGCTTGAGTACGCCACTTTCTATTGTACCTGCAGGGAGTTCCATTATGCCTAATAAATTTTCAGGGTTGCGCCATGCATCGAAACGTCCTTCCACTCATATCGCCCAATTGTCTCCGTCCATACGAGTAACGGTCCAATGTCTTCATCGGCTAGCTGGGCATTTCGAATCTCCTCCAATGACCAGATTTCGGTACATCAGTGTCGGTATATACATTTATCTTGGGAAGTCGGACGCTGGGACCCTCCCTCAATACTTCGATATTCTACCATTTCAATACCCATTCGCCAAAACCCAACGTGATTCCATGCGGTCGCAGAAATTCCATTCCGAGAATGCAGTCACCCATAATGTCCGCGATCAGAAAATTATGTCGGAACGCAAGGTCATCCAAGTGTATCTGGAGGATGACCTCTCGATGGACAGGTGCAGTTTCTCCTGTAGCTATCCGTAGTGAAAAAATCCTCTCCTTGTAAAGTAGTTGTTGCCTCACTTGGTCTGGTCGGATAATCGATCGGGTTGCATCAGTGTCGATTGCTATGGTGCAATGCTCCCCGCCAGCTTGACCTGGAAGGCATGAGTCTGCTTCTCCACGATGTAGTCTTGACACGATGATGGTGGTGCTGGGGACGTCGATTCTCCTAGCCAACCTCTGCCCCACGAAGTTTACCCCCTCAGTTTGAAGGGCTTCCATTCTGGGCTCCTGACTTGGTCTGGATCTCCTCCACCCTGGACAATAGATAAGTTCTCTTCACTCCTTGCAGTCTCTTTGCAGGTGCCCTTCTCTCCACAATTCCAGTATCTAGGCACGCCATTTACCTGCGGCTCTCACTTAGTTTCCGCGTGCCCACACCTGCACTCGTCGGCCACTACCTCGCGAACCCGGGCAGTGGTACGAGCCACATTTTTCGCTGCCTCAAAGTTCAGACTATAAGCGAATGCATCCTTAACGGTTTGCCTTTGAGCTGAACGCATGGCTTGTTGCGATTCCTGGTCCTTTGATGCGCTGATGAATGTTGCTGCGTCATCTCAATGTTCTGCGTCGTAAGCTGGGTAAGCCAAAAGTGCCAGTCGCTCAACGTCTTGGGCTAGCTGCTGTAAGGTTTCGCCAGACTTCTGCATCCGATGCCGTAGCTGTGACCGTTAAATCTGCTTCAGATGATCATCTCGATTACACATGACAAGCGCATTCATTATAGCAACCGCGTTTTAGTGCAACTCAATGGGGATAGCCTGCAAAAGCTCGGCAGCTGGGACTCTTAGAGCAAGAATTAATGCAGTTGCCCGTTCCTGCTCATTCCATTGATTTTTCCTAGCGGCGGCTTCAAATTGGATTTTGTAAATGCTCCAGACCGTTTGCCCGTCGAATATTGGAGCTTTCACATTTCTGGATGTGCTTTGCGCTGTGGTTGTAAGCGGGGCTGGTGAGATGGTTACTACTGCCTTCGCTGCTTCCAATTCCTTTTTCATGTTTTCCATCTCCTGGTTGATTCTCTCCCTGACCCGCCTGACTTTCTTCTCCACCTGGCTGACTTTCGTCTCGACCTGGTATTCCTTTTCCTCGACGCTTAAGTGTGTTGTTCAGACTACCGAGCTCCGCTTTTATTTCGGTTGACTATTTTTGCAAATCTGCCTTGTTTTTGATTGCCTGTTAGTCTAGCTTCTGTGATTGCTCCTCCAGCTTCTTTGTGATGTCTGCCTTGATTTTGAGTGCTTGTTGGTCTAGCTTCGTTGATTGCTCCTCCAGCTTCTGTTTGAACTCTTCCTTGATTTTGAATACTTGTTGGCCTAGCTTCTCCAGATTCTGTGTGATGTCTGCCTTGATTTCAAATGCTTGTTGGTCCAGCTTGGCTGATTGTTCATTTAGCGTCGCAGTTAAACTGGATGACTGTTGTCGCTGCTCTTGCTGTATCAGCATCAATATTTGCTTAAGCGCATTTTCTGGTTTGTTTGATTTTGGTGTTTCTGCTTCTCCCTTAAGCTCTCATATGGTCAATTCATTTATTTTTAAATGTAACATTCGTGGTGTTGTTATTATTTCGGCTTTTTTTCTACCAGTTTCCACGCTACATTTCACTATTGTGCACTTTAAAAATGCTTAAAAGTTTTCACTGTCAAAATTTCCATTCTCACTTCTGACACCGATAATTTTAATATTCCGGGAAAGTGAAAACGCACTGTCGTTTAAATTAAATTAAAAGAGTTTATTTACTAAGAATGCACAATAGTTAATTTCCCTATTTTAAAAATCGCACTTTAATTTCCTTTGACTTGTATTATCAATTTATGTTTCAACTATCTTCAAATATATCAAGAAGATCTTTTACTTCACTATAAATCAATATCGCCTTCAATTCGCGCTCTACTCTTATCGCAGTTTTACTATCGCAGTTTTTAATACTACCGTATCCTCTATTCATTCGACTCGGCTTTATGTAGGGTCTCTAGTTATTCAATCCATTTCACGTATATTGGCGAATTTTCTGACGGGAACTACCTGGGATATTCAAGAAATTCTGAATACATGCAGTGACGTCACTTTCAGATATTGATCATGGATCTACTTGGTCCATTCTTGTGCTTTCGAGTGCACGCTTTTGAACTCATTCGTTACCTTTCTTGGTTTATTCCTTTCAGTCAATGTTGATCTTGATGTTATTACCAGTTGCAACAACAATTGCGACAGCAGTTCACAGAACTCTGTGTACTTGCAACAAAATATATATATATATATATATATATATATATATATATATATATATATATATATATATATATATATATATATTTATACAGAGTTATCCATTTCGTGATCGGAAAAGTATAACCCTGCCATTTGACATTTGTCAAAATTAAATGTCATCCAAAGCGTGTTTTTTTAGACGAAGGTTTGCCATTTAGAAATGTGGATCGCTTAACAGTCAAAAAACACATTAAGATTATTTAATTTTATTATAAAAACAGTGATTCTGCTGTTTCAACATTTAGGGCTTTACGAGCCGATTACTGTCGACGTAATCGACCTACACAGCAAACAATTCTGAACAGAGTGAGGAAATTTGAAGATACTGGATTGGTTATTGATATTGCAAGGCCTGTGCATCATCGTAACATTCGTTCTGCTGAAAATATCGCTGTCGTTGCTCAAAGTGTGGAGGAAGACCCGAATTTGTCGATTCCTCGACGTGCTCAACATTTGGGCTTGTCCTACGGCTCATTGTGGCGGATTTTGCATTTGGATTTGCATCTCTATCCGTACAAAATCCAATTCACTCAAGAACTTAAGCCTAAAGACCATACACAACGCAGAATGTATGCGAATTGGGTGATTGAACAACAAGCCATTGATAACGATTTTTCGAACAAAATTTTCTTCAGGGATGAGGCTCATTTTTCGCTGAGTGGTTACATAAATAAACAGAGTTGCCGCATATGAGGCTCTCAAAATCCTCAGGTGATCGCAAAAAGGCCTTTGCGTCCGGAAAAAGTGACCGTTTGGTGTGCATTATGGTCTGGTGGTGTAATCGGCCGGTATTTTTTGAAAACGATCAAGGAAGAGCCATTACAGTCAATTCGGACCGCTATGGACGGATGTTAACCGATTATTTTTGGAGAAAAGTTTAAGATTATGATCTGGAGAACATGTGGTTCCAACAGGACGGAGCTACAAGCCACACAACACAGGCTTATCGAGCACTTTTGCAAGAGAAATTTCCAGGACGCGTAATTTCGAGATTGAGTGATGTCAATTGGCCTGGAAGATCCTGTGACCTAACACCTTTGGATCTTGAGCAATTGAAAACTAATATTCGTGAAGTCATGGCCGAGATATTTCTGGAAATGTGCCGAAAAGTCATTGAAAATTACCTCAAGAGGATTGAGGCTTGTAAGAGGTCCCGTGGAGGACATTTGATTGATGTTGTGTTTCACTTATAATGGCACGGTTCAGCCTTTATATTGAATAAAAAATTTTGTTTCTATCTGAATATTTTATAAGTTTTCTTTGGCTTTACTTCCCCAAGCGTAAAATAGATAACACATGTCCAAGCAATCACTTAGTTTATATTTATTGGCATTTTGAGGCAACTCAAGGCTTAAATTCGAGAAACACTCAGACGTTGCACTTTCCTTGCTGCACGCCAACACTTCGATAACGCAAGAAAAACACGGTAAACACAAAAAATCCGCAAAATGTGGGCCACGGAAAACTCACAGTTCACACATGCAAATAATGGCAAGATTCCCGTAAATTATTAAATGGAAATTGTTGACCTGAGCCGCTGCTGCGGCTTGGAGACATCACCATACAACCTCAACATTCACATACGTCAAACTCGAGCGACGAAATCGAATTCCCCTTTAACTTATATTATTTTGTTCCCTGTTTTCAGGAACGGGATGAGTCTCATTCAAATCAAATTCCTATTTGGGTTTTATATCAAATATCAAAAAGACACCATCTTAAAATTGCACCGATAAACTTCAATTTGTTTGAGGCAGAACGACTCTCTAACCGAGCACTTGTTTTCTGCAATCGTTCACCAGGATAATTATTTTAGTTCGAAATGAGGAAATCATGTATGTGTTTTATGCAGTCAGGTCATTTGCGCCACTCGAATTTTGCACTTGCAATTCGATTGCTCTTTGACCACTTGCACTTGCACCACTTTCCGGCCGTTTTCCGCGTGCTTCCCGCATCGTGGTTGTAAGTCAACTCCCGATCCATCCCAGAAATTCCCGACCTTTCTTCTTTTCATTACCGTGTATACGGTGAATCGCATCAGTTGAGCTCAGCCTAGTTAGCTTGCCTCCGGTAATGTAATACACCCGTTGGGGTGCACTAAATCATTGTTCTCATGTTTAAAATTTTAATTGACAGATTTAATTTTTTTAGGAAAAATTAGCTGGTAAATCTCTTGAAGAATACAGGGTGCGGCCCCTAAATCCGGACAAAATAAGCATTGTATTGAAAAATAATTTTTATTACAAAAATGGGAAAGTTTATAATTGTTTCTTTTACTAAATTGTTTGTAAAACATAAAAAAAAACACATTCACTCTATATAACCCCCTTGTGCTTCAAAAACCGCCACTATCCTCGGCCTGAAGCGTTCGCAGGCCCGTTTTAATGCGGCACGCTCCATTTCAGTGAATGCCTCTTCAACAGCGGCTCTCAATGAAGCGAAATTTGGATGTCTGCACTTGTTAGTTTCCCATTCAACCACGCTCCATACATAGTAATCCAGAGGACTCAAATCTTGGCTGTTAGGAGGCCAAAAGCAGAAAAAAAAACCTGAGGTGTCCGGCAACCTTGTTTCGTAAAAAACACAAAAGTAAGTTACAGCGTTCAACGCGTTTTGTCCTTGCAGTCTTAGAAAGCATCTTTTAATTGTTAAAGACGCAGCGGAGGTCCTATTCCACGATTTGACGCATAGTTTTCTCACTTACACCGACAACTGACGACAATTTTCGGATTGACTGGCTCGGATCCTTCCTATGAGCCCGTTTAATGATTTCGGGGGTGCTGACAACGCGTTCTTTGGAGTGAGGTTTCCTTGCTGGTGTCGCGGAGCTTTTGTCTGACTTCTCCAATTCATTATATTTCGCAATAACTTCACACACAGTCGATCTTGGGTAGCCGAAGAATCGAATAATTTCTGTGGCTGAGCACCCAACGCGAACACTTTCAATAATCGCGCCTCTTCGATTATACTCTGAACTTGGCTTCAACATTGCGACTTTTTCGAGGTTATGAATGTTCAACACATGTGTTAAACTATTTGTAGGCGAATCGCGACCTCTCGAAACCTTATAGAATCGGGGGAAATTAAAATTGAATTTTGTCCAGATTTTGGCGCCGCACGCTGTATAATTAAAGGAAAACGTTTAAATTTAATATAGAGGAAAATTGATATAACATTACATTTAGTAATAATCATAAGAAAGAAAACCTTTTTTTCAAATTACGATTATGAATGGAAATAATTGATTATTTTTCTAAATCTGCCATTAAAATTTTGAATAGCAGATAGGAAGGTTTTCGAGCTGTATGCTTGTGCGACTGCTCGATTACTACAAATTGATCTCAAAAAATATGGGGAGATGCGCAGAGCAGAGAGCTTGGAGGAATTTAATCTCCAACAGATTTACGCTTCCGTCACTAAGGGCTATATCTAAAACAGACCCAGATCCCTTGTAAGAGTAAAAAGTGGCTTCACTTGGTGTGCAAAGGTTCTGTCCCCATACCGCTTCTCTTTCTCTTAGGATTAACCTCAGCTGAGATTTTTATCTGAGTTTACAAGCCACCTTCTTCAAACTATAGTTTATGATCGAATCAATGAACACCAAACTCCCATAACTTTTTCAAATTATTCCCCCAATTATCCTTTAGCCACAACACATCAATGATTTACTACCTTATTCGGTCATCAAGCACATACTTGGAAATAAAGTCGAATCTCCAAGGTGTCCAAAGCTTTCTTCTCAAATCTTTTTATTAATGAAGGATAAGAAATTCATTTCACTTATTCCCAGGCAAAATCCCTTCTGAGGATATCCTTTCACAAATGTAAGTCATTCTATTGCTTAGGCGCGAAAACGCAACTTATTCCCACCAAAGTAATATTAATAGATTATATTCTCGTTACTTATCGGCTGACCACTGTGCAGATTCGGTGCTTCCATTTGCCAGTGGAAATAACTTTCTCGAAATACTACTTCAATAGAACTTCGGAAGAAAAACAAATTTTTTCCCAGATTTCTTCAAAGGACGAATCATGATAAAATCACCCCCTAAACAAGATTTATCCGAAATTTCTGCTGAACCAGCAGTGTCCGTAATTTGTTGTTTGCACTGTAGCTGGTATACTGTCGCCAGGTTAGCTCAGGTGAGTTTGTCGCCCGCCAACAACTCACCTGAGCGTCGCCGGTCGAGCGAGTGTGTGTGATGTGTGGGTCTCTCACGGAACTGATGTCACTGGAAATGGAAAGATAGTAGCGTGAACACATTCATATGTTGTGTGGAATGTTGGAACATACACTTGTTGCCTTTGCATCCGCCGGCGGTGGCGGGAAGTACTATTAGAAGTTTAAAGTGGACTTGGTCTGTTTGCCCTGCTCGTTGTAATTTGGTATATCTTTAGTACTGCCATGGCGATGAGTGTAATGAAATGAGGACGAATCGCTTGGAGACTCCTTCCGGGCAGGACACAAGTATGCTGGGCTTCAAGGCCTAGGAGTGTGTGCCTGTTGTTCCTGCGGTCCTCGAGTATGTGCTTACTCATTTTCGTTGCTTGTAGGCACACTTCCAGTTTTTTCCCATATTTCGCCGCAACGTGGAGCGTATTGTAACCGTGAGAAGGAGCCGAGCAGAGCCTCCTCTATCCAACTCCAACACAATTACTCCGGGTGGTTGTGAGTAATGGAGTTGTGGTCTGGTGTTGCTGGTTTCGCTTTCTCGAGATTGTTTTCGAAGCTAGTCTTCTCGTAGGAGCCTAGAGCTTAGCTGGTTTAGTTTGTGTTTACAAGTCGCTTGTTGCGTTACTCGGCGCTTCGTTGCGTGTATTCCGGTCGCTAAACTTGACGAATCGCTAATACGGTCTAACCCTCCTTCCAATATTGTTAAAATATTAATTAAAAATAAATAAATGAAGAGCAGGAGCTCACCCGTGAAGAGATACTTTTGTGGAGATAATTACGTCGCATAAGTTAGTGAGTTTTTTTGCCCCAAGCACCTGCAAGGAACGTTCCATTAAAATTAGCCATCTCTGGGATTTAAACGATATTTTTTCGTAATTTACTCTCCCACTCTGCGGTTTTTCAAGTCTCTTAATTCAGATAGTTAAATTGCGGAAAAAAGTTGAATAAATCTTGAATAAAGTGCTTGCCTAGTGTCTCGCGTCCCCGCTGCAAAGAATCGCAATTCTGCTCTCAACGAGCAGATAATTGTTTCCTCCACGAATATTTCGCGTTTTAGAGCCATCTCAGTGCTAAGTGATAATTATAAATCCGTTTAGGTCGTTGTTGTTGCTGTGGTCCATGCATTTATGTATTTACTACTTACCTGTTTGATTTATGCAAGTTAATCGTCAGTGAAATCGTCTCGAGAAGACGTGGTGGACGAGGACTGCTACGAAGGGGCAGCAGCAGTGACGGTGGACCGAAGAAGAAAAGAAGCCAAGGAAGAACTGCTGCCAAGTAAGCGGAAACGCAACAGGTCATCTTCATCTTGGTCAGCATCTTAATGTTGTGCTGGCGACCAGGTCGTGTATGAGCGCGGGCAGGCGGCACCTTGCAATGATTATCACCAGCAGTCATCGTTTGAACGATTGCTTCATGCTTATCGTCTGCATCGTCTTATTGGAGTTCAGATGCTGTTAGTATTGGCGAAACCCATTACGGACCCGTTCATATGTGAAGCTGCAGAAGGAAGAGTGTGCAGTGAAGAAGAAAAAAATTATTAAATAGGAATACGACGATTGTGAAAGGTATGATGGCTCCTTTTATCTCAGATGTGCGCGGTCTAAACGTGCAATCATTTTCTGTGTCATATAGATAAACGAGATGATGTTGGATGCAATCGTTTTCAGATAATTCATGTGAATATGAGTTGCCGCTTGGCATCGAGAATTTTTTGCTTTCTACTATCAGTATGTTACGTTGATGATTTAAAAGATTAAAATATCGAGGTTACTTCTCTTCCGTATGAATTTAACTTGATTTATGAAAGTTGTTCTATGGAAGAGATTTGGACAAATTATATATGGCGCAAAAAATTAGCTATTTCTAATTATCTCGTAATCGGCTTTGAACGGTTTCTGCGGTTTTTCTAATTATCGTTAGTTCTGCGATGCCCGAATTGCGTAAAAATGTTTTTAGTCTTGATCCAATGACCGAAATTTAGTGGTCTGCGGTTTTTTGATCTGTTATTGCTATGGGCGTATTTTAACTTTGGTGATTTATATGTACATAAAAAAAACATTGAAATTGACTTCAGTTTAATCTGACTTCCAAAAGAGAAAAATTATATCTAAGGTTTTTTTGGATTTTGTTGAAAATAAGAAAAATATGATTTCATTCGATACCTCTCCATCTGATCGCCCGACTTCCCTGCCATCCGCTGCAGCAAGCAAAAATGTTTTGGAACAGATCAGAAAATGTGATCTGAGTTTTTGGTGAAATGTTTTTTTTTCTTTTGAGAATTTGGAGGAAGTAAGAGAGAGCCTCCAATAATTATTTTATTGAAACTACTGCTAAATTAATAGTCTTAACAAAAAGATAGTTTCATATGTAGACTGTCACGGATACCCTTTGCACTCTTCCATGCGGCCGTTAAAATACCGCCCAAGCCAAGGTTATAAGGTTAAAATAAAAATGTCAAAATAAAAAAAAAAAAACAAATGATTGCATTAAACAAAGAAAAAAAAAATGGTTGAATAAAATAGGTTCTTCGAGAAGTCGGAGATTGGATGAAGGATAAAATGAATACATCTCCAAATGACAATTCTAACGCCTCACAACTACCCTACGACAGCTTGAAGTCACAGATACATGGAAAGACTCTTAAAGAAACTCAGACGAAAATGGAAATACCAAAGGAACTCCTGAATTCATTCCGCCAACGTCTACAAGGCTGAATTAGGACCTTACATCATGTCTACCTCAGATTGAGGAAGCTACCATTGATGGAAATAAATTGTTAAATGACGTTGATTTACGTATCTATACACACAATAAGTATGGCAAAGGTTTTATGAAGATTTGTGGAGTATCATCTGATGACTATATTCAAATGGCTCCACAATTAGCATATTAACGAGACGCCAAGCGTTTTTCATTAACATATGAAGCTTCAATGACTCGATTGTATCGTGAAGGTCAGACGGAAATAGTTCATCCGTGTACTACGGAATCCTGCGAATGGGTTAAGTCGATGGATTATCCTACTGTTTCGACCAATGAACGAGTAGGTTTACTGCGTCGGGCTTGTCAACAACTTCAACTTCTATACCAAGATGCCATGTGTGGGAAAGGAATCGATGGGCATCTTTTCTGCTTTAACATCGTTTCAAAGTATATCGAAGTCGAATCACCATTCCTGAATGAATTCCTTAGCGAGCCTTGGCGTCTACCTACTAGTCAAACACCCCATGGTCAAATACCGAAAATAGATTTGAAGGAAAACCCCAATTTTATCAGCCCAGGCGGTGGTTTCGGACCTGTTGCTGATGATGGTTATGGGGCTTCGTATATTAGCGCTGGAGAGAAGTTCATTTTCTTCTATATTTCTTCAAAACTGAGCTGTCCGACGACGAGCTCCGAACACTTCACACAAAATGTCGAGAAAGCTGTAGGTGACATCCGATCTCTATTCGAAGATTGACGCGCTCTTAGGAACAAAGTACCAAATGGAACATCTAAATGAATATCGCGTCGGATGCAAAGTGATACTCCCTCTTGACGTTTTCAACATGTTCCGAGCAATGTGGTTTAGCAACTAGAGAAGCAATTTTAATTGATTTTAAGTTGAAAAGTGGAAAGCAATAGTGTTAAAAGATACAGAACTGTTATGAAGAAGCTGATTTCCTCGAGTCAGCGTAAAATCTCGTTTAGACGGCTTGCGAATTGTTAATTTTGTGATCATTTATGTCAATATTTATAAATGTCTAATGCAAATGACTGTAGATATTTATAAAGCATTCATTCTTCATATACCTGATAACATCTTACCGGAATTCAACGACGAAAAAAATACGAACCATTTGGTTGAAATACGTCCTAAGTGTTTGCTTTTTTCCATCCTTTCTGCGAAGATTATATTGTTGTGAATATTTTACAACACCGGCAGAATAACAAGTCCGCATTTTATTTGATTCACTCTGTGAAGATTATTTAATCAAAATTCGCAATACCAAAGGAAATAACAATTCTGGGTGATTTCAATGCTAAGGTTGGCAGTAAGCTATCTCATCGGGGAACGACTGGAGGATATAGCCTCCACGATGAAACAAATGGCAACGGCCAGCGCCTGATTGACTTTGCATGTAGAAGAAATCTAGTGATACGTTCGACTTGCTTCCCACATCGACGTATTCATAAAATGGCCTGGGTATCACCGGATGGCAACACACAAAACCAGATCGATCATGTTCTGATCCAACAACGTTGGGCCTCGTGTTACAGAGAATTTGAGACGGTAGCCAACTGTACCACCGCTTAAACACCACTACCGGGAAATGTGTTCCGAAGGATGCATCCTCGAGCCAAACTAGGGTAGGGAACTTTACCATGTATTATACATAGTTCTAGTAAGGTTAGAAAAATAATCAATTCTAATGTTAATGTTTACAATAGAGTAGATTTTAAATTTCCCTAAGTTAGATTAATGCAGCTCAACTTAGTTTAGTTAGGCTCGACGAAGTTCCCGATACCACTCCCGTATGTGCATGGTTGCTCCATAACGACATCATCTGTGATCAAAAACTGCGGAAAGAACGAATCAAAAGGATGCGTGAGAAGCAATCATCGTACGAACCGACAAGATGAAGGAATTCATCGCAGCAACTACAACAAAAACACCTACCACCAGATGCACATAAATGCGTCAACGGGCGCCTTCACATCTCATTAACACGTATCTACGATGGGAAGAAATGTCATAGTCCCACAATTCACAAGCCGTGAAGACTTCCTCCAAGCTCTCATATGCGCCTGCTTTATTCTCGGATTCTCTGGTATTTTACCACCACGATTCCGTGGAACTCGGTACATGGATGGTGCTTTCTCAGACAATCTTCCAGTTCTCGATGACAATACAGTAACCGTATCGCCATTCTGCGGTGAAAGTGATATCTGCGCGCGTGATCAACGCTCACAACAGTTTCATGTTAATTGGGCAAATACTAGCATTGAAATCTCAAAACAGAATATCAATGGATTTGTTCGAATTTTATTCCCACTACGTCCTGATTTCTTGTCGAAAATGTGCCAACAAGGATTCGATGATGCTTTGCAATATTTGCAAAAAAAAAATTATTGATTAGTTGCAACCGATGTATTGTTGTACAATCGACTTTAGTTGTTTCTGAGACGCTACCACAAGATGATTCAGTGCGTAAATACAAAAGTTCGGCGATGGAGATGATCAAGAAAATGAAGATGACTATGATCCAGAGACTAACCCAGCCAACTTCCGAAAAAAATCAACACGGTCATGAAAATGAGATATTCTAACTATCTCTAAGCGAAGGCCCGAGAGGGGCTGAGTGCTACAAAGAAGAAGATAATCCAGAGTGCTTGGAATGTATAAAACATCGAAAGGATGCTATGAGTGGCAACTTGCCCGAGACTGTGATGACTGTAATACAAAGATATATTGATTCAGCCAACAAAGGACTTGCAAATTGGCTGTTCAAACATAGAAACATCAAATTACCATCACCAACAGCAACAGTTCCAGTTGATTTTTTTTGTGCCACAATAACTAAACCTTCAATCCTCGCTCCTGCCGTCAGTAAGCAATTACGTCAGTTCATAAAACTTTTGATGGATGAAATAAACGATGCCTAAGATATCCAGCCCCAAAAGGCGCAGCACCCGACAGACTACAATGGATCTAATAACGCCGCTGAATGTCGAAGCTTACATTCACCAGGAAATCTGGATACCTGGAATACAAGGAAAAAAGGAACACAAAGTGTCTTGTCCAAGGGATAAAATATAAAAGTGCTACTTATCTGATAATCCTCAGTGATCCATCCAAAACCCGAGTAATCGCCAGCACCCACACCGCACCAAACATAAACAAAACAACATTATGTCTATACTTGGAAAACGTCAAACGTCCGTGACAATTCCAAAAACAATATCTACAACTCCAACGGGTTACAATTTCGGCAAGAAAAGGATAAATATAAGGTTCACTCCGAAATTAGCGGTGCTCCGTTGGGAAGGAGCTGATAAAAGGGCGAGGGACAAAGGAAAAGCCCTCCTTTTTGGTGATCAGCACGTGTAGTGACAAGCAGAAAGAAAAGTGTTTAAAAAAAGAAAAAGACGAAAAGTGATTAGAAGAAAAATTTAAAAGCGATCGGAAAGCGGAAGTTTATAAGAAATCGGAAGAGAAAAGTAGGAAACAAAGGAAAGGAATACAAAGGGAGGGGGATATCTCCCATCAATCGGCCACTACGCGAGTCAGTGCAGGACCTTGTTCCCCGTGCAGTTGACGACGGGAATCCCACCAGCAGGCCTCCTTCGTAGATTGGTTAGTCAAAAGAAATTGTTGAGAGTTGTTTTCGTTAAAAAAAGAAGTAAAATTTATTTGCTTTATTAAATATCAAAGAAAATAGAATTTTTTTGTTTTTTTTTCATACTGACTGCGCGTGAAAAATTTCTGACACTGTTCTTTAAAGGAAGTGTAACGGTTGATTCGGGGTAATATCGCGCGTGGGAGTCCATCAAAGTGGTGGTTTGTTTTATTTTTGGTGGTGTTTGAGTGGTGTCGAGTTAGCTGGAGGAGATAGGGACCCCCCGAGTAGTGATATTCGTTTTGGTGCAAGCTCGAGAACACCGAGATGTCTGCGGTGAGTTTCCATTGGCCCCACCAACTCTGGATGAAGTTTGTTTCACCATCAAAGCCCAAAAGAATAATAAAGCGCCGGGCGATGATGAGATTCTAGAGGAGCTCATCAAATATGGTGGCAGTAGTGTTCATCAAGCTATTCACAAAGTCATCCAGCAAATTTGGTGACAAGAACATATGACAAAAGAGTGGAGCCAATCAATTATATTCCCTCTCCATAAAAAAGGTGACAAGCTACAGTGCGAAAATTATAGAGGCATATCAATACTTTGAACGGCGTACAAAATATTTTCTAAAATCTTAGAAAATAGAATCGGATCATACGCCAACAGAATTATTGGGGAGTATCAAGGTGGTTTTAGGGCAGGTAGATCAACGATACACCAACTGTTTACAATCAACCAGGTACTTGAAAAATGCTGGGAGCTCAGCATAGACGTACACCAAATTTTCGTTGACTTTAAGCAAGCATTCGGCAATATTGATCGTAACGTTCTGTACCAAATAGTGCTTTGCTTCGGCATCGCAGCCAAATTAGTCCATCTAAAATAACAATGACGTCGATGACCTCCCAAGTCCGCATCAATAACCAACTTACTGATGACTTACTCAAATATCGGACTAAAGCCAGAAGATGGGCTGGCCCCATTTCTATTCAATTTGGCTCTGGAGTACGTCGTACAGAAGCTACCTGTCGATACGCGAGGTACAATACTATTCAAGTCGAGCCAAGTAGTAGCCTATGTGGATGACATAAATATTTTATCACGGTCATTAACAACTGCCAACAAACTCTTCCTGAAACTTGACAGCGAAGTAAAATTAGTAGGGCGACAAATCAATCAAATAAAACAAAGCTCATGAGGCAGTTGAAAAAAAGTACCTCAAGCACAAAAAGTATCACACTTGGCGATAAAGTATCGAAAATGTTGGCAAATTCGTTTACTTAGGTGCCAAAATAACGAGAATTGGTAATGAAAGAGACGAAATACACCGAGGAACCCAGCTGGCAAATATAATATTTCATTCAGTTTTGACGATCTTGAAGACCAGCTGCATACACAGGAAAACAAAGGTCCAAGTATACAAACCTGTGACACTAACGCAAGCATCCGCAAATATATTGAACGGCTTTGCGCGGCGGGCCCTGAGGCAAATAATTGGAGCGGAGCTAGACGGGAAACAATGGCGAATTCGATACAATCATGAGTTGTATGAAATTTTTGACGAACCGGAGGTCTCAACGATTATAAGACTGCGGGCTAGGCTAGATACATGAATCGTATGGACGAACAACGGATACCCAAAAAGGTATCGTTGGGAGGACTTAAGCTTGGAGACCAGTGTGAAAACCGAGAAAACGCTGGTCTGACTCAGTCGACGAAGATATTTGGGTCGACGAAGATATTTCTGCGCTGCTTGAATTTCAAAATTGGAGGACGCGGTCAATGGACCAAAACAGTTGGAGGCGCAATTTGCAAGAAGCAAAGGCACAAGAGGGGCTGTAGTACTACAAAGAAGCAGAAGAAAACGAAATTTCAAACTATTTAAAGGGTGGTTTCCCATATGAGGATATGATCCCTTAAACATTTTGTTCACATTCATATTCAAGTATCGAATCAAATCTAAGGCCTTGTTAAGGATTTGTTATACCTATCATCTCTATAATGTCTTATTCACTGATCTTTCTTACCTGTTTTATGACTTTTAGATTATTCTAACTTATCCTATGATTTGTTTCGATTGCATGTCTTGCTACCATTGATTTTACCTTATACTTTTTACTCCTTTTCGATGCATGCGCCCTTCAAGACTACTTGACAGCCTCTATCGGACAACAAAGTAAAAACTGCTTGAAGTTTAATACTAAAGTTTTAGTGAAACTTCAGAATACTTGTACAATTCAGACCAGAAATAGATAAACGCATATGACCATCGTTCTTTGATTCATCAGTTTGTATCATGTGAGCGCTCATTTTTGCCTAGTCATTTCTGGGTTCAACTCTCCTTGCTGGCGATGAATTTATTTTAGTGATTCTTTTGAAGACCTCTTAACTCAGGGAGCTGTCATTGGAACTTATTTTAAATTGAATAAAAATATGACTGTCAAAGTAAACCAAAACACCATAAAATTTACATAAAAGGTTCCTCTACAAATTTTAACTGCAAGTTTCCACAACTGATAATCGTTTGATCCAATAATTTTATTTCGAAAATTGATTTGCTGCCTGGATGAAATTTTCTCCACATTGGGATCAAGAAGCGACCTAAGTTTGTTATTCTTTTCAATTTTAGGTCTTCGCAAAAATAAAAAAAAATTACAAAGGCCTACTAGTTTCGCGACCTGTCTGCCTGTCCGTCTGATCGTCTGCCCGCCATCCGTGCGTCACAGCAAGTTTTCCCAAAAACTATAGAAGCTAGAAAGCTCAAACTTTGTGAAAAGGTCAGAATTAATGTTCGCTCGAAAGTTAAATTTATATAAAATATTTAAAATTTTTTTGAAGGGGTCTCCCCTTATCACAAAGTAGCCCTTAACATTTTTTTTATCAAAGGTAGTCAAGTGGAGTATCAAATGAAAGGTCTTGATTAGAACTTTTGGAATCTTTTTGTGTCCAGGAGGAGGAAAAATCGACGAATATATTGTGGTCCCTCCTCTAGCGATTGAACATTTTGAGCCGAAAAATCTGAAAATTATCACGAAAGTGGGTCTTTATAAGTACAAGTGCAACAAATACCACAGAAATCGAAATTCACTCAACTTTGTTACTAACGGTATAATTTGTAGATTTTACATATTTGCCCATAAAATGAAAATGGTACCCTTAAACTTCTTGAAATGCAATTATATGGATCAATATAAGATCTTGATGGTCGTGAAATTTTATGGAAATCAAATGGGTTATAGCCATTTCACATATGTATATACTAAAACAATAACACATATTTCAAACCGACCTAGGCACTTATACTTTCTTCCAATTTCAATGAAAATTTAAGGAAATGTTTAGTTTGAATATTTTCAATCGGCCAAGTCTTCAGAAAAATGATTTAAGCTGGAACAAAATGGCGGCTGCAATGGCTTATGATAGAAACTCTTGTAGCCCTGAACAAAAGCTACTGACTTCATATTGGTTACACATTGACAGCTGGGAGCAGCAAGCCAATTTCTCTACCTCTTGCAAACTGTGTGGCCAACGAGGTTAAATGATTCCACGAGCTCTAATTATTATATTGAGTCATTGATTAAGAATATTCAATACATTAGTTCAGTTAGTAAACAACAATTGGCTTTAATTGTGGCGACAAGGATTACGGAAAAATCAAGTAATTTGAAAATTATACCAACAAAATGGCCGAATACACAAAACAAATGTTGGGCTCCATCACGGCAATGCTCAGATCTCACGACGTCCTAATAAGATCATTGGCAAGCAACATAAGTCCGGAGAGACGCACAATGACGATGTTCAGCAAAAAGATAGCTTCGCCAATCAGATTGTGGAGTTTAACTTCAATGGAAAATACTTTCACATATGGCACGAAAGATTCGAGGACTTGTTTAAGATGGACGGTGAAAATTTAGATGAAGGAACAAAAGGAAGGCTCCTACTACGGAAATCGCCCACTTCAAATCATGACAAGTATGCAAACTTATATTGTCCAAAAACCCCTGATTTGTCATTTGAGTAAACTGTTGCAAAGTTGAAAGAAATGTTCGGACAAAAAATGGCTTTTAAACATGCGCTTTGAGTGTTTACAGCCACAAAAAAGAGGTTTGGAGGATTTTGTTGTATCTGCAGGCCGTATCGATACACATTGTGAAAATTTTGATCTAAATAATTTGACAGCTGATCAATTCAAGTGTTTGTTATTTACAAGTGGTTTACGGTCATCAGGCCACGCTGACATCTGGATCAGACTGTTATCCAAAATCGTCACAGATTCATCAATGACACTGGAAAAACTAATCACAGAAGTTTATCAAATAATGAACCTTCAAGAAGGCACGAAGATGATTGAGAATCAAGACAAACATAATTATCAAAAGGCTTCAACTGTCAACGCCAGTTCCGCAGGCACAAAAGCAAGGGAATATTTTCATAAAGAGTGCAGTAATACAGAAGCAAAGCACAAAAAATACTTCAGCGGCCGTAATCAATACCCTAGCAAGTCGAATCCAAATCATCATACGGATAAACACCAATCAGCGCCCCGAAAACCATGACGGCAGTGCGATGGCATGTACTTTGTAGCCGTCTGCACATTCATACAGCATCGGTGCAGGTTGTGCAACAAGGTGGAGTACAAGAAAGGGTACAACGACTGCAGTGGTGCCCTACACAGCAAACAGGGAAGTATTCATCATGATAGCAAACATTTGCCGCACTCAAAAGGTGTTTTTTCGGTAAGCCGCGAGATAGTATCAAAGCGGAAATATATCAACGTGAAAGTGAAGAAAATTCCAGTGAAAATGCAGGTGGACACCGCCTCGAATATCACGATAATATCCTGATCAGTTTGGCTGCAGATCGGCAAACCTTCATTTATTCACACTAAGCAATCAGCAACAAGTGTATCTAGGTAGCAGCTTAATTTAGTTGCCAAATTTCAATGCGAGATGGAGTTCAAATGCGCTGTCTTGTCAGGGAAATGTTTTTTAGCGGATCACATTAATCTAAATCTATTTGGAATAGATTGTATCGACAAATCAGATCTGCCATTCAGTTCCATATGTAATAGCGCGTCCGTCAATAGCATCAGTACAGAGCAACAGCTGACAACATTAGTTTCAACCTTTCCAGAAGCCTTTAAAGATGGCTTGGACTGTGCACATCAAATCTAATAGAAAGCTAGTATTCAGAGGAAAATGACTAGTAGCGTATGCAGCACTTAACCAAATGAATGGTGAACTGGACCGTCTCGTAACTCGCGGTATCATTATACCTGTGGATGGTTCCAACTGGGCCGCACCGATTGTCTGTGTAAGGAAAAGTAGAGGTCAAATGCGAATATGTGCAGACTAATCAACAGGTCTTAACGATCTTTCAGAGTCCCATCAATTCCCGTTGCCACTACCCGACGACATTTTTTTTAAATTTGCCAACGGCAAAGTTTCAGTCAAATAGACTTATCCGATGCTTTTCTTCAAGTACAATAGAAATCGAACCGGTCAATCATCAGCCGATCACATTTGCAATGATAAACAAATTGAAGTAGCAGGAGAGTGCTCCTGCCAGAAGTGTTTTGTAATACAATTAGTAAATCAAACAATATATTCTGCATAACAAAACTTCACTAATATACAGGTTCCATACACTGAGTTCGAAAAATTATTACGGTTATAATGTTTTCAAATTCGCCGCTATTTTATTTCAAGTGTTTTTACCCCGCCGCTTAATACGTCGTTATAACACATCAACATTACAAACCATTTCTAAAATTTTTATCAAAATTCTTACATATTTTTAGTGTTTGGGTCCGTTGCAAACGTGTATCCCCCTAGTATCACGTGTTCATGTTATTCTAATGGTTATATCTTCAATCGGTTGAAACTTAGCTGTTTATTGTTCGATTATTGTGAAATTTTCAGAACACGTACAATTGCTATTGAAAAACTTAAATTGTAACTTTTGGGAAATTTAAGGGTCCCATTTTGATTTTATAGGCAGAAATTTAAAATTTAAGAAATGTACTATTATTAACAAAGTTTATTGAATTTCGATCTCTGAGGTATTTGTTGCCCTAGTACTCTTCAAGCATCGCCTCTGTGTTTTTTTTTCAGATTTTTCGGGTCAAAGGCGTCGAATCGCGACGGGAGACACAAAATTTTCGTACATTTCCCCTTGCACAGCACCCCTCAAAGCAAAATTTGCCATTTTAAGACATGTTTTGAAAACTTCTCATCAAGACCTTCCATTTGATACCCATATTGCCTGCATGCGATGAATCATACCTAACGCGAATGCACCACCTGGATTGGCTCCAGCTGAGGTTATGTTCGGGCGGAAAATGGGAACATCAGTAGACTTAGTATGCCAAGACAATTTTTACCATGGTCAATTTTTTGACCCGCGGAAAAATCCGATGAATGAACAGTCAAAAAACACGGAGCCAAAGGAAGAGATTACGAAGTCGGAGATATCGTGAGAGCAAAGATCTTCAAAAACAGTTGTTTTGTATGGGGTCCGGCAGAATTCACTCCAAAATTGGACGTGTTATGTACAAGGTTATTACAAATAATAGAGTTCGAACTATCTAATTACATGCGAATCAACTATTACCGCAATCACATCTATCACCAGTACAGAACGCAATGCTGCTTTATGTTTTCTCATTATCCCAACAACAAGCTCGATTCTCATCATCTCAACAGCAAGATCAATCACCATCATTATCATTTCAGGAAACGCAACAATATCCAGCAGCACAACGTCCTACTCAAACTCGAGGATTCATTTCTTCTTTATTTGGGGAAAATGCTGCAGCCCTGAACAAAATTTACCAACTTCATGTTGGTTACACTTTGACAGCTGGGAACAGGAAGCCAATTTCTCTCTCTTGCAAACTGCGTGGCCAACGAGGTAGAATGGTTCCACGAGCTCCTAATCATTATTTTAAGTCATTGATTAATAATATATATTAAGAAACTCTGCATATTTTGTACAAATTTGACCTTTATCTTTTCCAAGTATTGGATGAATAAATCAAGTCGTCGATTCAAGCTGTTAGAAAACTTGTTTTGAATTTTAGGATGGTTACAAAGACCTTCTGGCAGGAGTGCTCTCCTAGTTACTCAACTAGTTTTGTCTTTGCAGCTGCATCTCAATAAAATTTAGTGGTTTTACGCGTATTTATGTCTGAACTTTGCTGAAATTATATTATTTCAACTACCTAGCACGTCTAGTTTACTTTTACCTAACCCACAACCAAATTACCCCTTTCAAATGCATTTAACTGAGAAAGTTTACTTCAAATTGGGCTAAGACAAATGAAACGGTTCGAAGATAAAGGAATTCAGATCACAAATTTTCATTTCAATTCCAAGAAAACAGTTGTTCAACATTGTTGACATTATTTCGTGTGCAGTGCATACAAATGATGTTGCAGATGAAACTAAAATTGAATTTAAATCGATTCCAAAACTGTTTATTAAGATATAAGTGGAAACGGCTGAAAAGAATTTAGATTGAGGCATATGTTGTCAGAAAAAGTTTATTGTACGAGTACTTTTGTTTTAAAGTTCAATATAATTTCCATGAAAACCATCTTTATCATTGTGTTCGACCCAACTTAACCAAGATGGATAAAAATTGCAGTAATTTAAATCACTCTCAAAACTTTTTAAGGAAATCTAGTTTAAATGCAAACCAACTACATTTTCTACTTACCCAAATGAGAGCCAATTTCAAAAGCTCCAATTTATCAGACGAAAATAACATTAAAGTGCATGCACTCCGTTCTAGTGTGGCACTTCCTTTTGCATCATGAGAGGAGAAGAATTAGTAACATCCTTTTTATTTCAAACTTAAAACTGTGAGTGACTGGTTGATGAAGTTTTTTGCAGTTTGTTTCCAACGAAAGTTCAGACATGTTGAAAAGAATAAAATTTTCTTTGTTCTTTATGAGAGTACTGGAAAAATGTGTTATGAAGTTCGTATAAAGTTTTTTTTTGGGGAGAGTTTATTAAAAGAAATGAAAATACGGTACAACATACTCGTATTCATTACATTCTGATACCAATGCGCAAATGTGTGGAATAAATTCTATAAGGTAAAGTTATTAATAAAATCTGTAGTGAATTAGAGGCTAAAATGATGCTAGAAATAAATTAAATTATTAACAAGGCAATACAATCACAAGTGGCCGAAAGTGGCGAACTATAATAACTCCTAAAAAAAAAAAAACAAAAGGTATGCAAGAACGATTTAATTGAGTTATCAAAAAAAATACTCGGTCTTTCCCTTCCGTCCTTCCTCCCAAGTATGGACACCATGGCACAATCCTTCTAAAACGTTTCAGGGACACTCTCTTGTGGCACCATGAAAATCAGGGTTCAGAAGTGATCCCTCATTAGCAAACTTCTCAAGTTACAACTTGTCAGCCCAGGGTGGGATTCTAATCCACAAGCAGCGCGTGTCTTGTCATGGATAGTCATGGATCAGCTAATCAGCCAATCACATGAAATCAAAATCCATGTAATTTAAGACACTTAGGCACCGCTGGTTTGGGGAGCGGATCAGAATCCTCCGCAAAATAGATGTTGGGATAATAACTTCCGAACACAAAAAGGGACTCTAATATCATTTGGCCTTACTAGTTATACAATGGTGGTAAACCACCAAAGTATAATTCAAAAGCAGGACCAAACGATATTGATGTCCAAAGACAACACACGTCCGGAAGTTACTAGTTGCTGGGGCACGATCAGTGCAAAAACCCTCGGGAGTTATCTACCCGCCAAAAATTCTAACACTTAGTGGGGACACCTAGAGACGATGGACTGTCTCGTGCTCACGACTGATGATACAGCCGGGCTTTTCGGGCCCCACGTTGGGCGCCATTTGTAGTGAGTCCTCGTGCCGGGGAAACAAACCCGCCCCACGACACCGCAATGCTAGCCTGCCAGCGCATTCACGCGTCTCCGGACGAGGGCATTCTCGGCAGGAACCAACACCTTCCTCTGCCGAGGCAGCAGAACATCGCTGCAGTCCTTTACGGACTTTATGGAAAATCCTTTATTCACTACAAATCTCTGAAAGTTTTTTTGGTTTGATTACAAGATATTTACATAAGTAGAAATTTTGAATGCGTTTTTCATGTTCTGGTTTACTAGCTTGAGGAAATCATTACAAAAAATGACCTTTCAGCTCCATGTCCTCCTCCGAATCCCAATAATTTTCATGCATATTATTATCATTTTCGCTTCATTATTGTGTACATTCAAGTAGGTCAGCCAAAAATCACAATGCATGTAATTGTAAACCATTTTTCTTCCACTTCATTCGTTTGGAAATAAATCGAAATCAATAAAAACCAATCCTTGATGAATATTTTTGCAGTTGACGTTATAATAATGTTTCAGCTCATTTGCTATAAAATAATGGGTTTCATTTGATTCAGTCACAAAAAAGTTAAAAACTGAAACAAGTTGAGTAGACAGGACTACACCGCTGTTAGAAGACTTTTACACCCAACCATCAAAATGCAGGCACACACAATGAACGAACGCAAGATGCACTTCAATAATATATTTCTGTTTAAAAGAAAAACGATTGTTGTTGCACTTTCAACGGCCATTATTTTATTTTAACGTAACAAAAATTATCCACCTCATAAAACCTCAAAAATAAAACTATGTTACGCGTAATTCAGGAGTAGTTTGGATCAAGTGATCCAAACACCATCCATCAGTGACGTTTTATCGGAGTAACGTGGTACGAATAGTGCCTCCTTGAGGCAAACTGGTTTAGGGAACTTTACAATGATGGAAATAAGAATAGTAATCAGAAATTAGAGAAGAAAGATAATTTAAAGTGAATTTCCGATGACTTAGGTAAGCTAATATAATCTAAATTAAGATAGTTAGGCTCGACAAAGAACACCTTCGATACCACTCCCACATGTGCAACTACTGCTACACAACGTCTCCGGTTTTGCATCCATTGACCGGCTCAGGAACGCTCGCGTTGGTTTCTTCATCACCGGGCGGGAAGCTTCAGCCCAAACCGACGTAATCACCTGAAGCGGAAGAGGACGATAATAACGACCATAGAACATTCACATAGTATCCCCACCTTCCATATACCCTGTGTTGCACACTTTCGGAATTTTCCCAGGAGCCGGTCAGCTCAGCATGTAGTGGAGAATCAGTTCTATCCCCATATCTCTGTAAAGGATGGAGTTCCTGTAGTACTTCTTATTCTTCTTCTTCTTTGTAGAACTAAAGCCCCTCTCGGGCCTTCGCTTAGAGATAGTTAGAGTATCTCATTTTCATGACCGTATTGATTTTTTCGGAAGCTGATTTGGTCAGTACAATGCTCCCGTGTGCTTGCTCAGCTATGATATGATCTAATTAAATCTGCACATATCACCACTAAGTGAACACTCATAGTCTGTCCGAAAAATTCCCTGAACTAAATCACGTTGCTCCCAACGAGATTTGAAACTGGGACCTTGTGCTTATGCGTTTATGCTCCACAGCCACTAGACCACACAGACTAGTTATTACGACGTCTGTATTTGGACAGGCATTTCCAAAGGATCTTCCTTTCGAAGATTTGGATTTCTTCGGCAGCAGTTGGCGAGATTATTAGGCATTCTGGAAACGTGTAGGTAATGATCGGCCTAGTAAGAGTTTTGTACATTAAGACCTTAATGTTGGGGCAGACTGAGGAAAAGACTGGCAAGATAATTGCGGACGCTGCTTTCGCTTTATTGAGGGTTTTCCTTGCGTGTCTATCCACCTTAAGTCGTTTGTTAAAATGGGCTCCAAGGTATTTGATATTTTAATTGAGAGGAGTTAATTTCACCAGGAATATTTGCTTGCACATTCCTACTTTGAGACACAACAAGGCGGTGCCCTCCCCCGGTGGCGTTTCTAAAGCAGATCAGCTCCGATTTGCTGGCATTTATTTCGAGCCCCTAATCCTTTAGATATTGAACGATGTTGCGGATAAAGTGCTGCAGCATTATTTAGGCCATCGCTGAGAGGCTATGGGTACTAGTGAGGAGAAGCAGTTTGGGCGTGGGATATCGTGAAGGAAAAATTTGAAGAGGGCTGGACCGAGGATAGAGCCTTATGGGACGCCCGAGTTGATAGGGATAGGAAATGAGATTCCCCAGTTTAATTTGGGATGTTCTTTCCGAAAGGATGCGATATAGGATTCGGAGGATTACTCCCTCACATGCAACGATTTTTTGAGATTGTGCAATGAAGACTTCATTCCCTCGCTTTATAGGGTCTTTCTCATTATCGAACATGGGACTTTTACGGCCTGTGGGTTGACCTATAGTTTTAAACACATCTGAAGATGCTCGTAGTGATATAAGTCTACTTTTATAGAAGCTGTTGATTTCGAATTTGATGCGTTTTTGGATTTCACGGGAAATGCTTGTTATTTGCGTTTTAAGTTCCAAATACTCCTTATTCAATCGGTTAAATCTTCGATGATCAATACGCTTAAGCCGTTGTAGCATATGCTTCCGAGTTTTTATTAATTGATGAGTCTCCTGAGCTAGATATCTATAAAGCGGGCTGCGTATTTTCTGGAAGGGGGCATGCTGGTCTAGACACTCTATGATGGTAGATGTTAATGCCGATATATGAGAGTCTATTTCTGCATTCGAGAGAATGATATTTTCCGGTGGGAGGTTCGGAAGGAAGTCTTTGAAGTATTTTCTGAAGTTTGGCCAGTCCATGGAATTAAACGGTCTGTAGTGAGGTGGTCATGTAGGAACGGGTATGTGTGGTCTAAGGGCTATATTGAGATGGAGGCCGTGATGGTCGGATAACGAGCTAAATGTGGAGCAAGTAAAAGGAATTGTGAGATATTATGAAGTTATCTGAAAATCAATTCCCTCTAGGAAATGTTGGGACCCCAGCATTTGCTTTGGGCCCTGAGAGGAAAGCGTCCGCAAGGAACCATTTGAATAGGTAGTTCCCGTTTGTATTCCCTGTGGAGTCCCTCCAGTGCTCGTGTCTGGCATTAAGGTCTCGTCCGAGTATAAATGAATCGTGGGATGAGGCTGTTGCAAGGATTTCGTTGAGTGTAAATGGGATCTGGGGACCTAGATTGCACGGGAGGTATAAGGAGCCAATAAGAATTTTGGCTGGGTTTCCATTGGGTCGCTTGGTGTTGAGAGTTGCTAGCGTACATGAGGAATTATTTTGTTCAAAAGAGATTTGATGGATATCTAAATCATCTCAAAACGGTATCGCAGTACCACTGCCACTGTCATTACGAAGCTCATGGTGTGGAGAACCCACACGGAATTTGTGTTGAAGATGTAGAACTGTCTTGTTTAGCAGAAGGATGTCGGGTTGAGAGGATTTCACCAAATCAGCAATATAGGGCCTCTTATCCTGTAAAATTAGGGATTTGATTTTTTTGAGGAAAGAATGGTTAGTCTAATTTCAACCATAAAGATCGAAATAGAAACTGAGGACAGCCATTAGCTTCTCTTGGTTAGGAGTGGCGTCAAAGGATGGGAAAAAAAGCCCTGACCTTAGATAGGAGTTCACTGCCAGAGACTCCCAGCCACTCCACGGTTGTCTGTTGTAGGCGTTCGATGGGATTAAGAGTCGGTGAAATAGAAGTATGTGGAGGGGGTTGAGTTCCGTTTCTTAAAACTTCTGAATATGAGGTCCGGTTGGAAAGAGGAGCAAAGTAGTGTGGGGTTGTAGGGGTTGGTGACCTATTTTGATAGCTGGGGAGCGGGTGAGTATATGATGTGAGGTGCAATCCGTTGGATTTAACTTCGATTGTTCTGTCCAACAATCTTTTTCGTTCCAGACATCCGGAAAAATTGGCTGGATGCCCATGCGTCTTACACATAGGGCAGAATGGAGCGGTTTCAGGCCTTTCCAAATTTTTTCTGGGGCTACTTTCCGGAGTATGCTCCTCCCCGCATGCTACACAGTGCATGTTGATTCCACAATTGGTGGATACGTGCCCGAATCTTTGACACCTATAGCATTGAACCAGATCGCTCCTATTGGAGCGTTCCCATACAGGTCGATCTCATTTGCTCTCCACCATGGAGTGGTAAGTGGGCTGACAGACTCGAAGCCTAAAGTCGGAATTTGGCTGGCTATTTCCGCTCGAACCGCCTCAGCTCCAAAGTCTGAACTAACACCTCTTAGTATCTTGAAACACTTTTTTATTTCTTTGGGGGTGAACGAGTATCCCACTGCCTCAGTGTTTTTAAGCAGGTTCATGATGTAGTCGTGGGCCTCGAGCCTGTCCACTGTGACTTTAAGTTGGAAGTTCGACAACTTTGTATTCTTCGGTAGGAGTGTACCTATCCATGATGCCTTTAAGCATTGTTGCCATCAGATTTCCAATGAAAATTGGTGGGAGTCACACCTTCTTTCTTCGATTATTAGTCGCGTTTGTTATATTATTTTGGTTTTCATTCGCTAGTGCGCTGTAAGGATTAGTGCAAGGTGTGGGTAGAATTGGCAAAGGCTCCGAGATTTTAAGTTTTGCGACTAATTCACCCTTCGCTAATATGAAATCATTTACCTTACAGCTAAGTAGATTAACGTCTTTGTTAAAACTTGCCTTCTTTGCTGTGGTATTGTCCGCATCCATCATGTCCGAAGGCATTTCCTTGCGCACAGCTTTGGCCTTTGGTTGCTCTGCCATCATGTTTGCTTGCTCCACCATTGTGTTTGCTTCCGGACAATAACTTGTCCATTTTGGCGCCTCTGAAATTCTGTCCACGGTGTGTTTGATTGGTGCTCGCCCAAGATGAGGTTTCTGCTTTCTTTCGGTCTTCAACTTTCAATATTTATGTATATAATCTTGTATGATGAGATGTACTTACAAATTTTCGTTTTCTAATAAATTTTTTATTATTTTGAAGTTGACGAATTCACACACGTGTTGACAGTTTCAATGTCCAAACGTCACTCATACGGATGGTACATTGCAAAACAATGTCGTAATGGGTATACACTACCTAGTGACCATATTATCCCCCGTCAAATAAAGTCATCCCGTCATAATCAACAACAACAGCATCATGACGGATGTCTACCGAGTATGACGAGTTTGATACTCGTATGTACCGGTGGTCTAGGTCATTGAGTAATTAAATAATACTGGAGTGGACAACCACGTGGCAATATGGTTGCAACAACCCCTGCGACCACTTTTCCTACTGCTACGCTCTTGTTTACAACCTTAGAGAGAGCCAAATTGCACAAGCAAACATGGCTGCTGCTCAATGTAAACAAATTTTCATACAATACCAAAAATTTGCTTTCTATTTGAAAAACCTTCAGCATTGTATGAAAAACATGCAAAACATTAATATATTAACTACTCACTTGTGAAAGGAAACACCTACAGATCCTTTTCCACTATGATTTTTTCACGAAGGCACTACACATTTCATTTTGAAATTCTAAATTAATTTCACAGTGTCACACGTTAAAGTTACTTGAATCACAAACTACAATCGAATGTTTAAACACTTGCAACGAATTTAGATCGCGAACACTTTCCACAGTTTTAATATCGGATAAAATTCGCGACGAAACTTGCAAATTGGCCAATTTGGCGTCCAATTTGCATCAGTCAACTTGACAGTCAGTTCACACCTAGTCAGCTTTTGGAACAAGAAAGTGACCAGCAAGAAGCAGACGGGGAGGAAATGACAGAATGTTCGCTTGGAAGAGAGAAGAAACCGGTCGCATGCTCTCATGCATTTTATATGAGCTCAGCCCATCCAGTTCTTATTAATCTTAGGTCTAAGTAGTCAACCACACCGTCACCACTGCAGCAATCGGCAAACATGGCGGCGGGAAATTATAGTTCAATGAATGTGGTGAATTCAGCGCATGAGTTTGAGCTATCTCAATGCAATAACGACAGCAATAAGCAACCAGGCATGCAAAAATTGATCATATCAATGAAAGTAAATAAAGTTCGACTCACCTTTAAATAAAAGTCAGGAAGTGCACACTATCCGGTATTTAGTCTGTGAAGAGCACTACGATTTACATGCAAATGCTAGACGTGAACTAATTTTTCGGACGGTGTGTTGACATCAACCAAACTACAAATGTTAGCTGTCCGTCACAATGATAAATCCGAAAGTTATCCAAGACTTCGAATTTCGAAAACAGAGGGTGGGTAACGTGAATTCGGCGATATATTCCCCGATCGTATGGACAGGTTCGCTTCCGGATAGAAAGGGAAAAATAATAATCCTCGAAATTAGCAGTGTTCCATTGAGTCCAATCCTTTACAAAGAGAAGAAAGAGAAAGCCTGTTTTGGTTCTTTACGAATGAGAGGCGGACAAACGCTTGAAAGTATCCATCATAGAACATTCACATTGTATCCACACCTTCCATATACCCTGTGTTGCACACTTCTGAATTTCCCCAAGGGTCAGTCAGCCGAGCCAGGGTACGTCAGCGTAACCGAGGCCTGTCGTATTCAAAAAACAAGATAAAAAGCAAGTAAAATTTCTGACGCACGCGTTCTTTTATGCATTTCAGAACATGGGAGTACTGCCAGATCGTAATAAAAAACTAAAAGATTGCATAGAACAAATTTGTTTTTCTGAAAAGTTATTAGTTTTTTGAGATCTGGCAGTTCTTATAATCGCGCCGATCGTGAGTACCCCCCTGTTGCCGAAGATTTATGGTTCGCTCTTCGGCTTGTGTTCGGTTTTTTTCCGGAGGTTAGGTATTGTAGAGTGTGGGTACTATGTGAATATACCATAGCGTCGACATGACCGCGAATCAATTTTTTTTTTCGTTTAGAGAAATCGAAATCGTGGTGAAAGAATAATTGACAGTGGAAACATTACCGATGGAATAACTAAAGGGAGTTTTGTTTAGAGCTGTAGAACGCTAAAATGAAATAAAATACAGATAAATTATTTTGATCGACACGAAATTGATTTTATTGGGAAAATAATCTTTTGGCATTTTTAGTTGAATATATTTCTGGCATGTAAGCGTAACAACTGGGGCAGAGGAAATCCAAACGAGAGATGATTAGGGCCGTATCTCCCAATAGTGCGGTGAATGTTGTCTTCCAAATGGTCCAACATCTCGGGCTTGTCAGCGTAGACGAGTAATTTGACGTAGCTCCACAAGAAATAGTCCAGCGTTGTTAAATTGGAAGATCTTGCAGGCCATTTCACAGGTCCAAACCCTTTTGGTCCTACATCTGATCTATTAAATCCTCCTCTACCATCCCGCATACTGTTAAATGGAATAACACTGAAGCCTTCTCCCCACAGAATGCCAAATTGCCAAATTGTTTTCCTTTACTTTTTCCTCTTATGATTTACTACACTCCTCCATAAACTAAATTCAAACTTGTCCAGCATAAATTGCATCCTACTCCACTGATCCTTCCAAAGTTGAATCCCTTATTAACTAGTCCTGGTCCCGATGGATAGCCGAATATATTTGTAAAATCACTTTGTTCCTCTCCATGTTTTCCAATACCCCTTATATTCAATCTCAGCCTTAGTACCGGCACCTTTCCTACGTACTAGAAAGACGCAAACGTTGTTCCCACCTTTAAAAACGGAGATGCATCAACTGTTTCAAACTATCTTCCCATATCACTCCTCGCCTGTTTCTCTAAGCTGCTGGAACGACTTCTTGAATCATTGAGTTCAATTGTCAAACCACAGCAGCATGGATTCTTGAAGGGTCGTATAACTTCCTCAAACTTGGCTGAGTTCGAATCTTATATTGCAAGAGCTCTAGATAAACAGCTTCAAGTTGATGCAATTTTCAAGGATTTTTCCAGAGCTTTTGACTTTCTAAACCATGTTTTTCCTTGTCAGAAGTTAGCTGTGCTCGGCTTATCCGGTTCCTTACATTCTTGGATCTCACCCTTTCTATCCTCTCGTTCATGTCGTGAAAATCTCTATCGCACAACCTCCTTTCCATTCAATCTGGCGTCCTTGAGGGGTCACTTCTTGGACTTTTCCTTTTTTTACTGTTTACCAATGATCTTCCCTCTGTAATTTTCCTTTCCTTGATTTCAAGGTATTCCGGATAATTAGATCCCTTGAAGGTTCTCAGCCTCTTTAACCGGTGTAATGCACCTCCCTTCGTATCAATGCGTATTGAATCATTTGGCCGCGCTTCAGTGTAGTTTCAGTATAAGTGCTTGGGTGTACGAAGTAGCCGTTGAAAGAGTATTTTAAATTAAGGAGTGAAATAATTTTTGAGAATCTTCAGGATCGTTTTATTGCATCGACTAAGCATATTCTCCAGGAGGCCTCCTGTTAAGGTCACTAAGAAAGAATTTGTAAGTTAATCTTTTTTCTCTTGTTTATATGTATCCGAGATCCTTTTCAGGGTATTGTAAAAAATTGTTATACAATACCCTATAATATCGGTACCTGTCCGTCCGTCTGTCAGTGCATCACAGCAAGTTTTCTCAGAAACTACAGAGCCTTAAGTTGTCTAATTTTGTAAAGAGCTCAGAACTTTCTGTTTCTTCCGTAGTCAAAAAAAGGCTTTTAACGGGGGTCTCCCCAATAAGGATATAAACCCTTAAAATAATTTCTTCACCAAAGATAGTCAAGTAGGGTAGCAAATGGAAGGTCTTGGTGAAATCTTTTAATATCCGTTATCGAAATTGCAGTATAGACGATGGAGTAGGCAGGGGAAGCGATGGACCGCGAATAAATTGTGTCCCCGCTCCCTCTTGACTGGACACCCGTGGACCTTAAAAATCTAGAAAAAATTATTAAATCATTGACAAATACCTTAGAAGTTGAAATTCGCTAAATTTTGCTAGTAATAGTATGATTCACAAATTTTACGTTTTCTTGAATAAATTCGTGAGGGTACCTTTAAACCCAAAGACAGATGGTCACTTATAAGGCTTATTAACCAGAAAAATATATATTATTCAATGAAGTTATGGTGGTTTAAATTTTCAGTCTTACAACAACAACAACAATACTTGGCTATTGAACAATATGTACTTCCAATCGACCTAGACACTACGGGCTTGTTAGAATTTGCATGAAACATTCAGAGAGGATGTATATTATGCTCATTATTAAGAATCTGTTCAACGAGTTATACAAGGGTCTTTCGAAAAGTGTCCGGCCTTACCGGCAAAAAGTCATGGGTACATACGAGTTCTCTTGCAAATCAATAGATGGCCTTCACATATTTATACTGTGGATTTTTGCTAAATGCGATGCGCGTTCCCCATACAAGACGGAAAGAACAAGTTAAAATTTAAATAATAACTTTATTAGCAAACAAAAATATGAACTGAAATTAACATGTCGATAGTTACATGACTGCGCGTTTTAACTTCACGGAAGTTACAATTCAAATGATCGTTTGATTGACAGGAGTTGTGAAATTCATTATATCCACTAAACGATTGAAGTCGCTACATCTCACCAACAGATGCGCTGCGATCGCTCGAGTGTTGCCACAATAGCCTCCCCCAAGTAACTCAGCTAACTTGATTTCTGACTGTCAGACGAAGTCTGTTTAGGAGTTTGCTGAGGTACGAATCTAACATTTTTAATGCTCGAATATGTTTGAATCGGCTTGAGAGTATTTGCAAATGATGTTGTTATTGGTGCGGATGGTGCTGATTCCTCATTTTTGATAGCAGTTGCATGTCTTTCAACATTGCCGGCTTAATTCTCTCGGTGAAAATCGTTTCCGACTTTCCATTCCTCTTGATGTGAAAAACCCAATCTGACAGTCTTTCTTCTATTTAAAAAGGGTCACCGTATGGTTGTTGGCATGGAGTTTTAGTCGAATTAACTTGAACGAAATCGTGGCTTCAAGTTTTCAAATCCTTGAAGCCAAAAGCTTTTGGATGGCTACGATGAATTGTAGAAGTCGGCTTGATTTCTTTCATTAAAAGTTTGAATTTCCTCGCGAATATTGCCGAACCCAATGGAGGGTCATCAAGATCGTTGAAAAAAAAATTCACTAGAAACTCGCAATGTTGTACCATAAGCAAGTTACGCAGCTTTTGCATCAATATCAGGTTTGAAACTGGTCCTCAGTCCTAAAAGGACGAATGGATGAACATCAACCCATTCTCTACTCTGATGACACATGATGGATGCTTTTAAAGACCGATGCCGTCGTTCAATGAATCCATTGGATGCCGGATGATATGCTGTTGTGCTGTTCCTGGTGCATCCAATCAATTTTGTAAATCAATCAAAAAGTTGTGGTTCCAGTTGAGAGCCACGGTCTGTTGTTACCGTTTCTGGTGCTCCAAATCTCGAGAACCATTGCTGGCAGAATGCAGTTCCGACTGTATCAGCGCTTAAATCAATGATCGGTATTGCCTCGGGCCAACGCGTAAACCGATCAATAATTGTAAGGCAATACTTAAAACCTTTTGATGGCGGCATCACGATTATGTCCAAATGTACATGTCGGAATCGGTTCGAAGGAATTGGAATCGACTCAGGAACATTTTGACGTGGCGCCCAACTTTACTTTTTTGAAATTCCAGACAATTTGTTGCCCACACTTGAATGTCCTTATTCATTCTAGACCACACGTATTTTTTGCTGATTATCCGTTTTGTCGCTCTTCCACTGGAATGGATATGCTGCAGTTCTTCGTGAATAGCTTGCTGATCTGCGAGCTCTTGCAAATCGATTGTCGATGGCATAGTTATTTCTTCGATACGCGATAGCGTATTGGCAACGATGTTATTTTTGCCCTTAACATGCAACATTTTTGTTGTATACTGTCCAACTGACGAGGTGAAGCTTTGTCGGATTTTTGTAGAAATACATACGTAAGCGGCTTATGGTTGATGAAAATTGTTAAGTTGCGGCCTTCCAGAAAAATGTTAACTGCTTGATGCACCGCAAGAAGTTCGCGGTCGTATGCGCTGTATCGCTTTTGCGTTCGGTCCAATTCATATGAAAAGAAGCCTAGCTGCATTAATTTTCCGTTGACTTCCTGCTACAATAGCCAATCATTTTTCAAATGCTTTTTCACTTCCGGGCTCCATTGCACTGGTCGTTTATCGTGCTTTCGCGCTCCTTATATGAGGTCAATGATCGGCGCTTGCATATGAGCCGCATGTGGGTAACAGTTTCGGTAGAAGTTGATTGTGCCAACAAAGCGACGTAGTTCTTCAACACTTTTTGATTTTTCGAGTTTAGTTAGAGCTTCAATCCTATCTTGTGGAGGTCTAATGGCTTGTGCATTGACATTGAATCCTAAATATTGAAGCTCTTGCTATGCAAAAACGCATTTTGCTACATTAATGTTCAAACCATATTTTTGGAAACGTTCAAAAATGGCTTTTAAATGATTGCGATGTTCCTGAGAATCTTTGGAGGCAATGAGAATGTCGTCTATGTAACAGTGGCAAAATTCCAATCCACAAAGAACAGTATCCATTAAACGTTGAAACGTTTGCGTCGCATTACAGAGGCTGAAAGTTATTACTTTGAATTCAAACAGCCCAAAGGGGGTGATGACGGCTGTTTTCTCACGATCCTCAGGAGCAATGGGAATTTGATGATAGGCCCGATTGAGATCCAGCGTTGAAAAAATTGTACAGCCAGCTAGCTGGGTCGTGAAATTGCTCAAATGGTAAATAGAGTATCGGTCAGGGATGGTGATACTACTCAGACGACAATAATCTCCGCAAGGCCACCATTCGCCTGTTTTCTTCTGGACTAGATGCAAAGGCGACGCCCATTCACTGTCAGATGGTAGGCAGATGTTCTTTTCCAACATAAAATCAGACTCCTTTCTTGCAGCTTTAAGCTTCTCCCCAGATAACCTTCGGTGCACCTTGTGTTATAATGTGGTGCTGGATTGAATGCGGCACAGCTTTTTGTACATTAAACCGTGTTATTTGGTCATACTCTACCGAAAGTTCACGATATTCATCAGCTATGTCATACATGTGGACTGTTGGCACTTTCATTGCGGCTTCTGATGCAAAAATCTTTAGATTTGTATTTTCATCCACTAGCTTTCTAGCCGTTGAGTCGATTACCAGGCCACGATGCTGTAAAAAATCGGCTCCTAGGATTGCTTGTGTGACGTCAGCTACTACAAAAGCCCAGGTAAATTTGCGCCTGAGCCCTGATTCCACTTTCATGACGTAGAGTTTCAAATCGGTGGAATGTTGCTTGCTGCACGAAGATCTGCATATGACTGATATTTCCGCTCCTGTATCAATCAAGAATTTACATCCAGATTTTTTGTCGTAAATGGGACGACGGCTAGTTTTTTCATTCTAACATGCGTCCGCCGATTTGCATGCCGTTGCTCCGATTTGATGCTAGACTCGCGACATTTTCTCGTTCGCTCACCAAATCTGGTGGTGATAAAAACACACACCATTTTTCCCGAAATTTTTGTTTCTCAAAGATGATCTAAATTTAGATCTTGACGGTGAACGTCTACGCCGTAGATGCTGAATTTCGCGAGACAGCCTTCCGATTTCCTATTGTAACGTCTCCATTTGTATAGCTGTTTTTACATTCGATGCGTTTGTTGATGTACCCGATATTGGTGGACGTGAAATTTTCATTATTTTATTGGCCTGCACCGCTAATTTGGCAATATCCGTTACCTCACTGCCCACTAGGATCCCGCAAACGTACTCCGGCATTTGTTCAAAGAAGAATGTCTTTAAAACCGCATGGCATGCATGTGGATTTCAGATCGCGCGGGGCTTTCTCCTGTCCGTTTCGGTGTGTCAGGAGGCGTAGACATTATTGAAGTTTAAATAGTTTTTGTAGAAGTATTAAAAATGGCGCCACTATTTGTGTTTGGCGTCACTATACACTTCCTAGCGTCACTATATATTATATTGTCTGTTTCCTTTTTCGGGCGTTCAGGATCAACACTGCGAGATTTTACTAAATGCGATGCGTGTTTTCCATACAAGACGGAAAGAAGAAGTTAAAATTTAAATAATAACTTTATTAGCAAACAAAAATATGATTGAAATTAACATGTTGAAAGTTACCTAACTACGCGCTTTAACTTCATGGATGTTACAATTCAAGTGATCGTTTGATTGACAGGAGTTGTGAAATTCATTTTATCCACTAAACAATTGAAGTCGCTACAACTCACCAACAGATGTGCTGCGGTCGCTCGTGTCTCGCCACAATACCATAAAAATTTCAAGTTATTCCCATCAGTACAAAGCACATAGTACTTTTGCAAAGTTGACAGGTGACGTTTGTTGAATAGATAAAATTGAGTATCGCACGCCGATAAAGTACCTCTATTTGAAAGGAAAAAAAACTCAGGAAGTGAAAGAAGAGTTAGACTCAATGTATGGTGAATCGTCGCTCTCATTTACAACCGTGAAACATTGGGGGGACGAGTTCAAATGCGGTCGCCCAAGCATTTTTGACGATGAATATTCTGGACGTCCAAAAACTGTTTCAACGGAAGATATCGTCAGTTTAGTGCACACAACTGTGATGGAAGATCGCCGATGAACCATTAAGGAAATTGCTGAGACTTGTGGGATATCAACCGAATGGGTGCATAGATTTTACATGAATATTTAGCATGAGAAAATCATCCGCGCAATGGGAAGCGCATTTGTTGGTGATCGACCAAAAGCGTGTATTGTTGGACATGTCGCGTGAGACTCTTCAGCTGTTCCAAAAGAATCCTACCGAGATTTGCACCGATCAACTACTGTCGATGAAACCTGGATCCATCACCATACTCCGGAGAGTAACAAACAGTCAATGCAGTCAATGCTCCAAAGAAGGCGAAGGTTGTTATTCCTGCCAAGAGGTGATGGTGCCAGTTTTTTGGGACAGCCGTGGAGTAATTATGGCAGATGACCTTCAAAAAGGTGAAACCATTAACCGACACTATTACGCTGCACTGCTGGATCAATTGAAGATGGAACTCAAGAAGAAGCGACCACACATGGCGAGGAAGAAGGTGCTGTTTCATCAAACATGCAAACATGCATGGTCGCAATGGCAAAATTGGACGAATTGAAATTTAAATTGCTTCAAAATCCACCCTACTTACCAGACCAAGCTCTGAGTGACTTAGTTGTTCCTAAACTTGAAATGATTTCTACGTGGGAAAAAAATATAGGTCAAATACCGAGGTTGAAGAGACTGTTAAAAATGTTTTATTCAGGTTTACCTAAAGAATTTTTTTCTGATGGCCTAAAGGGTTGGCAAAAGCATTTGACCAAACGTATTGCCTTGCGTGGAGACTAGGTCGAGAAATAAATTTTTGTTTGGCTTGAATTATGTGTCGGAAACTTTTCAAATGACACTCGTAATCCAGGAAGCCAAGGCCCGGCTTGGGCTGTCGCGCTATAGATGATGAAGAAAAAAAACTTCTGAGGCTAAATCTCTTACGGTTTAGTAGTGCTTCAACTTTTTTTTAGATTCAAGCCTTTAGAAATGGAAAAACATTTCTTTTCACTCCCTCGACCTTGCACTTTTTGATGTGTTCGTAAAAATTTTTTTACAAAGACCTACTAGTTTCGCGACCTATCTGTCCATCTGTCCCTGCGTCACAGCAAGTTTCCTCAGAAACTATAAAAGCTAGAATGCTCAAACCCTCTCAAAAGTTTAGAGCTTACCAAAAATTTCAAATTTTTTTAAAGAGGGTCCCTCCTAGTAACGAAGTAGCCCCTTAAAAACTTTTTTAAAATAAAAGGTAGTAGAGTTGGGTACCAAACGAAAGGTCTTGATAAGAACTATAAGAATCTGAAAGAAAAAGGTCATTATGTGCAGGGAGTGGGGTCCAGGTAGTGGCAAAATGTCCCAAAACTTTTCGAACCCTAGGATGGTTACAAAGACCTTCTGGTAGGAGTACTCTCCTGCTTACTCAATTGTTTTTTGTAGTGATAAACAATATTACAAAAAAATTTGTTTTTTTTAATTCTAAATTTTTAAGTGATATTTAATGTCAACGCAACATAATATAAACGTTTTGTATTAAAAATTTAAGTAAATCTTAAATTCCATTAGTAGAGTCTTTCTGTATCTTTTCACTTTATTGAAGTAGCTTATTTCACATTTGAACCTAATTTTAAAGTGTCTCCTATGAACTCAATACCATCGATCTGTTAAATCGTATTTAGGTCTATCCAATCACCCACTCAACCCATCAATGTCTAATTTAAAACCATCACTTAAAAGCTAATACGAAACGCTCAATATAGCACAAAAATAAAATTCTTCATAAGATTCCGAATCAATGTCAGATTCTTAAAAAGTTAAGAAATAATTTCTATTCATTTGCTTGTTTCTTAGCTAAAGTTTGAAAAGGCTCCTCGAACCTTTTGGAATTGGGTTTTATTGAATTTTCATTTGATTGATCACTAAGGTCGTCTAGAAAGTTAAATGAAATTAATTTTCCTGTTTGCACATCTTGAAGCTTTAAGAGACGTTTTAATATATCTATCAGTTTCGGAATCTCCTTGATTGCAGATTTAAATTTCGTTTAATCTCCCTAGAGCTATTTAATCCATCGAAAACAAAGGACGAAGCAATATAAAGTCCTCAAAGCAATCTCAATAATTGCTTCATTATAACTACGTACTTTAGTTGAATTATACTTAACAATGGTAATAAACAAGAAGCACAAACTGTGGGAGTTTCCAAATGCACAATGAAAAATTTCACTAGTCCGCATAATGAAAAACTCTTCAAACTTACCAATTAAATATAACATAAAGATACAAGTATTATGCCTTACAGATACGAATATACTTAGCTACTATATTTTAACTTTTTTTTCAGCTTAATTACAATCCAATCCACATTGATATCAATTTCAAATCAATGGTTAATGGAATGAATTCAAAATTTCATCAAATCTTACTAATCGACGTATGTACTCATATGTATCTAATATACTGGCACTCGTTCATTGAAAGCTCATGTTAAAACAAGTTTAATAGCAAGGTCAATGTAATGTTTTTATTTTCTTTGTTTTGGCTTTAGACGACGAAAATATGAGATTGTTTTTCTTTTGTTTCGTTTTCAATTTTCTTTTTCTGTGGGATTTCAATCAATTTTTATTTTTCTTGAATCACAAGCAGGCAGCTTTGCTTGTTGTTACTCCTCTTACATGCTATTGTTCGAGTTGTTCTTAGGGTAAGCTTTTGTGTGTTTAAGTTTTCTGTTGGACTTCAATAATTGCCAACGTTTCGCCTAAAGGGGTAAGATTGATTAGTTGAGTCTTTGATTTTTTATTCGCCGTTTTAAATGTGGATAGAAATAACAAGAAAATGTCAATACAAGTAGATGTATACGAGTGGGTAAAGGATTTTCCAATAAGAGGTGTAATTTTGAATAACCCGCTAATTCGGTAGATGTCACTTTTGTAGCTCATTTTTTGACATTTGACAAGTATAACCTACGCCGTTAATCAGAATGGAACGATACATGCTTCAACAACGCATTGAAATTTTTAAAATTCACTATAGGGCAGAGGCGGTTCGTAAACTTCGAACATTTTTGGGTCGTCGTGAAGCACCTTGTGGGACCGCAATACAGAAATTGGTGGAAAAATTCGAGCTGTCGGGACAACTTAGTGAGGTGAAGAATAAAACCCGTGCATGTAGTTCAATAACAGCCGAGAATATTGCTGCTGTAGCCGAAAGTGTTGAAGAAAACCTAGGTTTGTCCATTCCTCGTCGTTCTTTGGAATTAGGCATTCCACAAACGTCATTACACCGTATTTTGCTTAATGATTTGGATCTTCAGGCTTATAAAGTTCAAGATCTCAAGCCTGTCGAGCATCAACAACGTCGTTTCTTTGCTGGTTGGGTCCTTGAAATCCATGTAAATGATGCGGAATTCCATCGAAAAATTATTTTGAGTGATGAGGCCCATTTCCACCTCGGTGGCTTCGTCAATAAGCAAAATTGTCGCATCTGGGGCTCGGAAAACCCAAGAGTTATTGTTGAAAAGCCTCTCTATCCTCAACGTGTCACTGTTCGGTGTGGTTTATAGTCCAGCGAAGTCATTGGACCTTACTTTTTCGAAAATGAGGCTGGAGCAACAGTTACGGTGAATGGATTGCGCTATCGAGAGATGATTAATGATTTTTTATGGCCTAGATTGGATGGTATTGATCTGGAAAACGTTTACTTTCAAAAAGACGGCACTACGTGTCACACAAGCAACGAAAGCATTGATCTTTTACGGGAAAAGATTCCGGACCGTGCTATCTCTCGAAGAGGTGATCACAATTGGCCACCGAGATCTTGAGATTTAACTCCTTGTGACTTCTAACTTTGAGGCCACGTGAAAGAGAAGGTCTACGCCAACAGTCCAGCGTCGATTCAAGACCTCAAAGATGGAATTCGTGAGGCTATCGAGGACATAGGGCAGCCACTTTGCAATTTGGTTATGGAAAATTTCATGAAAAGGATATGGTTCTGTAAGCGTGGTCGTGGTGGTCATTTGTCTGATGTTATTTGTCACTATTAACGACATACCTTTCTCTTTATAATGAAATCAACACCCGATCATTTATATTAAAAAATGGCATTTTTCTTTTAATATTAAAATACCACCTCTTATTGGAAAACCCTGTACATACTGTAATTGAATCAGATCATCGCCATCATTGGGAAATTCTAAGATATACTCTGAAGGAAAATAGGGGCTTTCATCAGTTGTAATGAATCATGCGACGCCGCTGGTGACCACTACTAACACACCTTGCTGCTAGGTGGCTTGTCATTTCACGTTGGTTGTGACGGGCGCACATCCCACGTCAATTTTGTCGTGGGGTGTCAAGGTGAATTGACAGCCACATGGCAGTGGAGTGTGTGAGTGGTGGCCGTCACACAAGAGCGGTTGGCGATTTTTTCTTGGCAATTTCGCGGGTGAGTGTGAAAGTGCCGAAAAGTAAGCAGGTCAAAGGTGAGGGACGCATGGCATGCATACAAGTCAGGAAAGCGCAAGAATATTTCTGGTTGCGAAATTGTTTGTCAGACGTAAGTACACGTTTTTAGGTTAACTGTGTTATCGCGTGAAATTCTTGAATAGAAATGGTAGGGTTGGCTTTACGCCGTCTGGTGGCTGAATATAGACAGCTCACATCAAATCCGCCTGAAGGAATCGTGGCAGGACCAATAAGTGAAGATACTTTTTACAAGCGGGAAGCTCGAATTGCAGGCCCAGCTAGCTCAGTCGGTAGAGCAAGAGACTCTTAATCTCACGGTCGTGGGTTCGGGCCCCACTTTGGGCGCCATTTGTAATGATTTTAAATCTAAGTCCAAACGAGGAACCGACCTCTCATCGGTTCTAGACGTTAAGTCTGAGTGGTGCCAACGGATGGTACCAATCGGTCAACCAATCCGGGCGCCGTAATCCATTTTCGCGGTGGCTGCTTGTCGGCCGGCTAGATCGGAGAGGATTTCGGTCGCGGGTCTCCAAATGGATTACGCTCATCTACAAATTTCAGCCACCAATAAATGCCCGTTTCCAAACGCGTCACAAAACACGATCATACGGAGAAGAAACCTACTTTACGTTACTCCGTATTTCTTCATTCAACCAGTCAAAGAACAACAATCTAATCTTTACTTCGCGCTCCCGAATTTCCCGACGCGTTTGGAAACGGGCATTTATTGGTGGCTGAAATTTGTAGATAAGCGTAATCCATTTGGAGACCCGCGACCGAAATCCTCTCTGATCTAGCTGGCCGACAAGCAGCCACCGCGAAAATGGATTACGGTGCCCGGATTGGTTGACCAGTTGGTACCATCCGTTGGCACTACTCAGACTTAACGTCTAGAA
Source organism: Odontomyia ornata (assembly GCA_963969285.1). Classification (NCBI taxonomy): domain Eukaryota; kingdom Metazoa; phylum Arthropoda; class Insecta; order Diptera; family Stratiomyidae; genus Odontomyia; species Odontomyia ornata. The sequence continues at coordinate 48,354,096 of OZ017739.1, forward strand.
CCGATGAGAGGTCGGTTCCTCGTTCGGACTTAGATTTAAAATCATTACACAGTTGACCTTGTTTGTTTCATATATGAGGAAACAACATTTTGTTAAGAAACTTAAACATTTCACTTGCTTTGAAAATATAAAATTTTTCATTTTCATCCGACTTCCGAAGGAGAGAAACTTGTCAGTTTATGTACGAAGTGTGTTCAAAAAATATCGCGAATTTTGTTTTTTTTTTCAAAAATTATTGATTTATTCATGAATATCTATTTTGTCCCCTTCAAAGTAATCCCCATGAGATATTATACACTTGTGCCAACGGTTTTTCCAATCTTCGAAGCACTTCAAAAAATCATTTTTTTTAATCTTGTTCAGCTCCTCCTTCGATGCCGTCTTTATCTCGTCAAGCGTAGCGTAACGTCGTCCTTTCATGGGCCTCTTCAGTTTAGGAAACAAGAAAAAGTCACAGGGGACCAGATCTGGGGAATACGGTGGCTGCGGCATCATTAGTGTGTTGTTTTTGGCCAAAAAGTCGCGCACAAGCAACGATGTGTGAGCAGGGGCGTTATCGTGGTGCAAAAGCCAATTTTTGTTCTCCCACAAATCCGGTGTTTCTGGCGGATTACTTCGCGCAAATTGCGCATAACTTGCAGGTAATATTCCTTATTGACCGTTCTTCCCTGTGGCAAGAACTCATGATGCACCACGCCCCTGCAATCGAAGAAAACTGTCAGCAAAACTTTCACATTCGACCGAACTTGGCGCGCTTTTTTCGGTCTTGGTTCATGCGGCAGCTTCCATTGAGATAATTGAGCTTTGGTTTCCACGTCATAACCATAAACCCACGATTCGTCACCAGTTATGACCCTCTGGAGCAAATTTGGTTCGTCGCGGACAGAGTTTAACATCTCATTAGCAATGTTCATGCGTTGCTGTTTTTGGTCGCAATTGAGCAATTTTGGTACGAATTTCGCGGCGACCCGTCTCATGCCCAAATCGTTGATAAAAATCGAATGGCACGAGCCAATCGATATGTTTAGGTCCTCAGCAACTTCTCTAACGGTGATTCGACGATTGGCCAATACCATTTTTTCCACTTCATTAATTTTTTCGTCTGTTGTTGAAGTGCTCGGGCGTCCGGCACGCTCTTCGTCGTTCACATCTTCTCGGCCTTCTAAAAACATTTTGTACCTCCGATAAACGTTGCTTCGGTCCATGGTAGCTTCTCCGTATGCCACAGTCAACATTCGGAATGCATCCGCGCATTTAATTTCGTTTTTCACACAAAATTTGATACACGTTCTTTGATCCATTTTTTTGAATAAGTAAAAATCGAAGACGATTGAAAACACGTGCAAGTAAAGCAGCTATCACCAATCAAGTGAACATTTAAAATGGCCGAGCTTGTCGGCATAAGTGACAGACATGAGTACCAACATAACGCCACAAAAAAATCGAAATTCGAATATACGTAACCCGGGAAAATTGAAAAATCGTGATACTTTTTGAACACACCTCGTATAGTATATTTTTGTTGTTGTTCTCGTATAATTTTGAACGGAAATAGAAGAGTCCTGTTTTCAGCAATTTATTGGACTTACTCCTTTTAAATTTTTTAAAATCAAATAACAGTGAGAGACAAGTACCCTTAAAACTAGAAAATTTCTGACTTTTACCCCAATTTTTCGACATAACTTATTGACGCACATGAATATTTTCAGTATTGAGATTTTAAACGAGAGACCACATATTAGACTAAAATGTATCGGTATAGAATTGTAGTCTTGTCAACAGCTCTGCAGATATTAATAGTTAAATATTCGACGTAGACCCTAAAAATGCAATTTTAAAGCGAGTGAAATACACCAATTTTTTTACGGATTTTCAAGGATTTATATATTTATTTATTTGCCAAATAAGGCGCAATTTAAAATCAAATACATAGCCAATTGAACTAAATACAAAAATTCAAAGTAAACAAACATATTGTCTATGTTGTCGAGGAATTGAGGATTTGTAATATTTTGGACTTAAAACAGAACATGAAGGTGGTTTGGGAGTAATGCTCGCTAAACTTATTGAAGATTTTACAGCATCTGTTATCTGGCTCATTGTCTGCATAATTGATGTGGTGCGTACTTGTGGTTAACATGAGAATGTGCCTAGTGATTCTAACAAGATCGTGAAAGTGAATCTTGTCGGACAAAAGTGGAACTTAAATATTACACCTTAAGACGTCGAAATGTAGTCATCTGGACAAACCGACTCTTCCTGAAATGAGTGATATCAGGTTTAGAGTTTTAAGTCGATCCTCATAAGATGGTAGATTATGAAAAATAGTCCGGTGGTACAGAGATCTTAAGGCAAAAAGTAAAAATTGTTTTTGTACAGACTCAAGTCTCTGGCTATATATAGGGTCCCAGACTATGTAGCCGTACTCGAGAATAGGACGGACTAGAGAGGTAAACAATGATTTTGTTGCCCAAATATTAATAAATTCTTTTGGTCTCCGTTTTATAAAACCTAGTAGCTTTTTAGCTTTATATATATTGAAGACCAAAGTGGCCAAGGTTGACACCTCTTTCAACTCTTCTCAGTTGTGTGTTATTAATTTCATAGTTGTATATAATGATATTCTTTTTTCTTGAAAAGCTTATTCTTCTTCTTCTTCTTAGCACTATAACCCCTCTCGGTCCTTCGCTTTCTGCAAATAGCGCTTCCAACTGTCTCGGTCCTTTGACCCTGTCCTCCAACTTCGAAATCCAAGCAGCGATGAACTGTCTTCGTGGACCGAGTCGGACCAGCGTTTTCTCGGTTTCCCCCACTGGACTCCGCCCTTCGATTCTCCCAACGAATACCTTTTTGGGTATACGTTGTTCGTCCATACGATTCATGTGGCCAGCCTGTTGCAGCTTCCGCAGTCTTACAATCCTTGAGACCTCCGGTTCGTCAAAAAATTCCATACAGCTCATGGTTGTATCGAATTCGCCATTGGTCCTAGTCTAGCCTTGCTCCGATTATTCACCTCAGGACCCGTCGCTCAAAGGCGTTCAATATATTTGCGGATGCTTAGGTTAGGGTCCATGTTTCACACCCATAGCATAACACAGGTCTTATCATAGATTTGTAGACTCGGAGCTTTGTTTTCCTGTCTATGCAGCTAGTTTTCAAGATTGTCAAAACTGAATAAAATATTTTATTTGCGAGCTTTATTCTTCGGCGTATTTCGTCTCTTTCATTGCCGTATACAAATTTGCTAACATTTTCGATACTGTATTCGCCAAGTGTGATATTTTGCGTATTTAAGGTATTTTTCCTCGGCTGCGTCATGAGCTTTGTTTTACTTTCATTAATTAGTAGCGCTACTTGTTTTGCTTCGCTGTCGAGTTTCAGGAAAAGTTCTTTGGCAGTTGTTAATGACCGTAACAGAATGCTGATGTCGTCCGCACAGGCCACTACTTGGCTCCACTTGTATAGTTATTTACCTCACGTATCGACAGGTAGCTTCCGTATGACGTACTCCAGAGCCAAATTGGTTAGCAATTCGCCGAATACGCCTTTGACATACGACATCCATAGGTTAATTTGGTCAAATAATGATCTGAGTTACAATTGGCGGCTTGGAATGTACGAACATCAAGTATGCTCGAGGCCCATCGTTGTTGTTGTTGGCTCAACAACAAAGTAGGAGATAACGGAATCCACAACTTCTAGCGTACAAAGATGGCTTATCAGATAACTTATTGCTAAAATACTTCCTTTATGCCAACTTTTGCTACACACATGAACATTCACAAGTTCTATTTTCACTATATGATCAGAATTTGATCAACTCAATCACCTTGAGTAATTCAAACGATTTAATTGTCCAACAACCCAATCCCGCAATCCTTTAATTCCCAATCACCACTGCCGCATCCGGGTAACGTGATCGAAGTTCAATACACATCCATTCCACTACCCACACATCTTTTCTATATCGACAAACGCAACAATTTCCATTTTGCATATATCACGATTTGCATAATCATGATAGCGTTTGGTTATATATAAATTGTCATATATACGGAAACGATTGCCTTTGCCGATATCCCAAATAGAGTGTTTTCCTGCGCTCGGGAGAATTTGAACCCAGGGTCCCAATGGACCCCGGATCGGGGATCCATGACGACCATTGGAGCCACCTTCTGCTGATCTCCCATTCAAGTTTTTAGCCACATCAACGATGAACTTTTCTTAATGGGCATTGAAATGAAATTTGTAAGTAGCGAAGTGAAAAAGAATTTTTGTTAGTATGACGAAAAAAATTTGTTAGTGTTAGTTAGGTTTTGTTAATGAAAAGGTCTCGAATGAATTTTGTTAATGGGAAGTAATGAATGAAATGTTGTTAGTGGGAAAGATAAGATAATTGTTTTTTTTTGTTTTTGGTGTTACAATTAAATGGAAATGGTTATATGTTAATAAAAATAAATAAATAAACCGAGATAAATGTATTTGTGACCAAAAGAAGGTGGAGATGTTACGGCAGCAATTTGAAGTTGCGAATGGGAGAATGCCGGTACGCCGGAATTTGCAACACGACTAGGATATGTCAATGAGGCGACAATTAAGAATATATGAATATTCCGTGCATGACATGGTATTAACTAATCTTCAGGGTTTCTTTTGCGAAGAATGCAAATTGGGCAAAATGCATCGAGTATCGCATCAATTAAGTGGAACGCGTAAATTGCAGAAATCCAGACGGACTTACATCGACTTTTGTGGACGCATGGAGTAACACGGAATTGAAGGAGAGAAGTTCTTTATGCTTTTGAAGGACGAAGCAACAAACATGCGATTCATCTTCTTTCTCAAACAAAAATTGGAATTCTATAAATATTTGAAAGAATTTTTACCACAATGCGAGAATGCTTGGCATGTTCATGTCAAATATATTCTGTGCGACAATGGAACCGGATTTGTGAATAGCGATGTTGCAAATCTTTTGGGGAAGCATGAAATACTATTGGATCAGATTTCCCCATACGCGCGAGAACGAAATGGATTCCCTGAAAGGGATAATAGAGCGGTTCAAGAATCAGCGCATACCATGTAAATTGCAAGTGGTCTGCCTAAATTTCTCTGGCCAGAGGCAGTTCGAACAGGGGTATACATTCTTAACCGAACAACTAATGCAAGCGATCCAAAACACACCTTTAAGCGATGGTTTGATCAGAAACCGCATATAGACCATACGAAAATTTTTGGGACAACAGCATTTGTGCACATTCCGGAGAAAGTTGGACGAAAAAAATGGGACCCCAAGGCAAAAAGTTCTACCTGGTTGGCTTTGAATCCACAAAAATGAATTATTGTCCAGTTTCAAAGGAAATCATCATTAGCTTTGATGTGGTATTCAACGAGAGTCAGATGCAAAAGGACTACGTCAAATTTCCCAATGACTTCACTGAAGTCGAGATGGAACGGATCTAGGCGATGAAGTTCCGGATGATGTTTCAGTGAAAGATGAAACGGTTGAAAAATCACCGGAATCAATTTGAAGTGCAGAAAAAGAGGCTAACGTCAAGCAATTGCATGTCGATCCTAAGTGAACAGTGCCCTACAATGCATATACTGGATATTTAGCAATATTTGCTGAACCGGAAACGTATGAAGAGGCAATGAGTTTCGAACAGAGGCAGAATCGAAAGGCACGATTGAAGACGAACTGAAGTCGTTGTCAAGAAATGAAACATGGAAAATTATCCAGAGGCCAGATAATTACACAAACATAGCGGAAAGCAAATGGATTTTTCAAATAAAATCTCCTCCAAATGAATCACCCAAGTTCAACGCGTGACTGATAGCGAAGGGATATTCACAGTGCAGTGGAGTTGCATATAAAGAGACATTTTCACCAGTAGTGCGCTACGAGTCAGTTGGATGTGTTTTGGCATTGACGGCCTTCTACAATATGCATTTAGTACAATTTGATGTGAAGACGACTTTCTTAAGCGGAATATTGTGAGAAACAGTTTAAACGGAAGTCCCGAAAATTGTCGAGCATAAGGGCGGAGGAGTTTGTCGACTGAAACAAAGTCTGTATGGATTAAAGCAATCGTCACATATTTGGGATTGCTGCTTTGTCAAATTCATAAAGGAATGTCAGATGAAGCAGTCACTTTCTGATCCATGCGTATTTTATGGAGACTTTTGCAACGAAAAGGTAATTATTTTACTTTATATCAATGATGGCTTAATTCAGTCACCAATTCAGCCGTCACTTGATACAATGAAGTTGGCAAGCAAGTTCGACATTACATTGGGAAATTCTAACTATTCTGTTGGATTGGGGATTACACGTGATCTGGAGGCAAGAACAACTAGCATTTGCCAAGCATCATACATTGACAGGATTCTACAAAAGTTCAACATGTAAGAGTTGAAATCAATTTCCGCACCAGTATCATCACGTTACAACATTTTTGACATCGTTTACGGATGACGACAGCGAGATAAGGTTCCCTTACCGAGAGGCTTGCGGTTTACTCATATTCGCTGCGAGAATTTCTCGACCAGACATATCATTCGCAGTTGGAGATGTTTGCCGCTTCATGCATAGGCCCGGTCAAACGCAAATCAACGAATTTTTTGTTTTCTGAATCATACAAAGCAGATGGAGATAACGTACAATACAAGTTTGAATGATCCTGAGTTGGTCAGCTACGCCGATGCAGGTGATACCTGTGACAAGAGTCGAGCCATTCAACCACTGGTTACGCATTTTTGCTAGGAAATGCAGTCATCACTTGGAAGAGCAAGCTACAGTCTAAGGAAACATTATCCACCACGGAATCGTAATATGTGGCATTATGTGAAGGTACCAAAGAGGTGATATGGTTGCGGGATCTTCTTAAGAAAATTGGGTTTGGTCAATCAGAAGTAACGGGCACTTTTACTGTCAGTTTTTATACGGTTCTTTGAATAAAAATTCTTAACATCATCGAAACAAGCATATCAACAAATGTTTGCATTACACCCAGGAAAAATACAGCCAAGGACTAATCACAGATCGTCACGTTGGATCTGAAAATCAACTGGCAGACGTACTGACGAAACCATTACATTCAATCAGGTTCAACTCGAACATCAGTTGACTTGGATTGAGCGATTAGTTAGGATTTGAATTATACATTTTGATTTTGATTTTTTTTAAAGAATATTTAAAATGAGTGGGAGCGTTCAATTGACATCTTAATATTACATTGAACGCACTCTCATCTGACAATAACAACCCGTACACTGCTTCTAAAGAGACAGTATTAAAGTTTGTAAACTATCGATATTCGTGACCATCGATAGTGGACGATAGTTTTTTCACTTACCATCGACAGTATGATTACTAGTTATTGCAATGAAATTCAATGAAAAATTATTTAAATTAAATTTGAGTTACTAGCCATATTACAGAGATATAAAAAGGGATTCTTTATTTTAAATTAAGCCATTGGTTTCCATTGCGAAATATTGACATATTTACATTTTTCGCTTTTAAACGCATTCTCCGGTCTGTAATAAGCCTTCCGCACTTGCTGAAAATTTGCTCTGAGATGCCGCTGGGATGCACAAGTATTTAGGCACACAATCTTTTATTGCATTAAATTCATCGCCTGCAATCTGAAAGTATAATTGGTCAGAGTCAGAACAACTCAATCAATACTAATTTTACCTTCCAAAATAAAAGTGGATCTGCACTGGTCTTTATGTTGGCTCCTTCATAATATTGCCTCAACATTATTATGGCATCTGCCCGTGAAGTTTTCACTTTTCCTGCCTCGCGCATGTCTACGAAGTCCAACAGAGATGATGACGAACTGAAGTTATCACTAATTGAGCAGACCGCACTATTCACTGTTTTTGCGCATATAGAGGTCACTTCATGTTCTAAGCAAACAACAGCTTGTTGTGCATTAGACACTGATTCGAACCCTTCTTTTTTAAATCGAGGGTCGAGTAGTATACCCATCCGCGATGGTGTTCTTGTTTCATACGGAGATAGCCTTCTTGTTATCCCAGATAGCAAATCGGTCCACAAAATGTTTGCTTGAAATGATGTTAATGAAGCTTTGATATTATTCAACTTTTGCGTTAATCCATATGCCAGAGGAATCATCAACGAGATTGTCACGTTATTACTTCCAGAAACCTGCAATGTAAGTTATATGTATATTTGATAAAAGTTTGCAAGAGAAACATTAATTATACTTTTTCACCTTTTCTGTTGCCATCTGAAATATTTCAAGCAAACTTTGTACTTAAGACAAAACTGATATTTCATCTGCTGTAAGTAGTGGAGGAGCTTTTCTAGTTTCCAAAAGCACCTGAGCGATGGAATCTTTGGTAAGTAATATACGTTTAACCATGAAATATGTACTATTCCAGTGCGTTGGTGTTTCTTGTAGCGAACTATAGGGCTTCTCAGTATTTTGCGCCAGTGTAAATTTTTCATATGCTATCGTGCTACTTTTAAAAAACGCCACGATGGTTTTGCATTTTTTTTTTAATTTTTCCGAGTTCTTCATTCTTGCTTAAGCTGTCTTGAATAATCAGGTTGATTGTAAGCGCGTAACATGGCAAATGCTTTTTTTCGCAACAACTCGCAAGCTTTTATCATAACCGCTGCGTTATCAGTAACGATATAGTCCACTTTATCCGTTATATCCCACTCTGACATAACATTTCTTATACTATTGGCAACATTTTCTGCTTTATGAGTGTTTACATCTTCTAATTTGTTTGTGGATAAAACCGCAGAGCACAAATCAAAATTTTTGTCAATAAAATGACATGTTATGGTTAAATAACCCTCATTTGCCGCTGATGTCAAACCATCCGTTGTTAAGGCGACATGAGAAATATTGCACAGAATATTTTCCAGTCTTTCTTTGATATCCATATAATAGTCCTTGACGTTTTTATCACGCAAATGATTAGCACTAGGTAAGACGTATCTAGGATCTAGAACCTGCACAAAATGCCGGAAGCCAGTATTTGAAACGATGTTGAATGGCTGAAAGTCTTGTGCCACTAATTCAACCAATGCAAAATCAATGTCCATTTTTCTTTTGGAATTTTGCTCGTATTGTATCGCACGCTTAAAATAAGAGTCAACAAACCTTAAGAAATAAAAGCAAATGTATAACTCACATAGATTTTTTCAAAAGTTTAAGCATACCTTAGACTAGATTGCCGGCTATTGTTAGAAATATTTTCTTCTTCGTCTTTCTCCAGATTTGAATGAAAACGATTTAGATGGTCAAGAAGATTGCTTGTGTTGCCACTTGTTTTGTATTCCTTGCCACACTGCAAACACTTAGCAAATTTTTTGTCTTGGGACTCCTTGAAGTATTTCCGTATTTTTGAAAAGCCTTTCGTTCGCTTTCCATAATTTTTTCCTTCGTTTTCTTCATCAGGCACTAAACAGTAGCACATCTCTGTACCAGTTTTAGCGGAGGCAGTTTCAGTGCAAATTTGACTTATTTCGACATAAAATGAAAATCCAATAAGAAAAACATATATTATAGGCAGTAAATACATTACCTTTTGTTACTTTAGTTGAAAATTTGCCCATACTTAAATTTCACCCACAACGCCACAATTTATAAACAAATAGAACAACGAACAAGATCTTCAGGTTCAGCTTCACTTTGACATAACTAAACGATGTTGCGAATTTGTCAAAATCAACTCATTTGAAGAAATCACAATGACACTGACACAGGGGTGTTATCTGATATCGAACATCGACAGTAGAAAACAAATTTTCGAATAAAAATTTAATATAAATACTATCGATAGTCTATCATAAACCATCGATAGTCGCGATAGTGTTAGACTATCGATAGTGTCGATAGTGCCATCGATAGTTTGCGAACTCTAGGCAGTATTAGTTTACACTTCGATCAATAAAGACCTGTTTAGTTTAGGTGCCGTCATTTTATTAAAAGCTAATACATTCTTTTATTTTAGTGAAAAATCTGATAAAAGGTCTTAATTAGAACTTTTAGAAACTGAAACTAAAAGGTCTGCTTATGCGCTAGGGGATCCAATGGGGGACAAAATGTATGGTAAATGTGTGTCCTTCGCTCTCCCATGGTTGACACCGTCTAGCTGAAAAATATGAAGACATTCATTTTGATTAAAATCAACAAAAATAAATCACAATGGCTAATATCTTATCGTTTTTTATGCCATCAGTCCATTTGAGAATTCCCATCTTTTGTTATCCACTAGGTTAGCAAGGAAGTTTGAAAACACACTACTATTTTGCCTCAACGCAATTAATTTAAAGTTTGAAAAAATCCTCACACGTAGTCCTTCCGAGAAGCAAAATAATATAATTTCAGTAATTTTTATGCAGTTTAGCTTTTTGTATTGTTTTTTTAAGGCGGTAAAATTTATGAGATTCTTCAACATATTTCTTATATTCTTCATCCCATTTTGAACACGACAATCCAATATACGAGTATGTATACAATAAACTAACTTGAGTCCGATTGCCAACCTCCTTTCCTAGAATCATTGGATTATTGCATCCACGGAATGTTTGTTGCTCTCGCACAAAAGCAATCCGAAAAGTAATCTTAAGATACAGATACTTCTACTTGTTGGATCAGATGAGAGCAACAAGTTCTTAAGATTAGATGGCATGGAAACCGGTTGAGAAGTTGGCTCTTCAATCGCTTGTTTCGCCTGGAGGAAAAAAAGCTTCCAATCCCGTTCTATCACCTCTACCGCAATCCACCAATCTGCCTGCCCACCTGAAGCCATCCTTACGTCTTCATCTTATCTGATCCGCATTCATGTTCTTGGCTCGACCAGTTTTTGCACGGTTCCAATTATTTTATTTATGAATCGATGTTTCGTGTTTTGTACGTACATAGAAACAACTTCGACACAAATATTAATTATATATTTGCCGAAGCTTTTCACCCGGAATGCATTCGCTCTAACATTTCCTGTATCATTCAGAAGCGAGTTTATCGCTTAAGTCTTTTGGAATCCTTTGACCAGCAACAAACAAGGTTGGTCTGTAAAAGACTTCTGCACACATTTCCAACTGCTCAAATCCCCAAGTTGGTTGTCCGTCCGGCAGTAATTCTTTTATTATTCCATTGCGACATGGTGTGCATGCATTAATAGACATGCTCTGAAGTAATACTCATACATACTCGTAGTTGTATGCGGATTATAGGCAACATATTGACAATTCTGCGGACAGTCTTCCCCAAATGCAATAGCCAAGCCGACCGGACCCAAAGACGATTGAATTGATTCGGAATTAACTTGACTTTATTGGAAATCAAAAAGTCTTGATGGTGTGGCGTAAGGGTCAAAAGCCTTCAATGGTGACGACAGCGACATTCTTCCAATGATTGTCTCCAATATAACATATGCATACCCTGTAAGAATACGGGTATAGCCCAGCAGCACATATGGGGAGCATACTCGCAGTCGTATACGACTCATACGTTGGAGTATGTTTGTTCTAAGTATGCATGACTAAGGCTTGATGGCAGGCGAGGGCAAGCAAGAACCATGGATGGTTGGTTTGCTGTGGTTCGGTTAAACGTGAATGAGGAGAACGTGTGTGACATAAATTCTGAGCGGGATTTAGTATTTGATATTGGCCGACACTGGAATTGTTCTTGAACAGTACAATTGGGGATTGTAATTTTAGAATGGCCACAAAACTTGTTTGATCGTGATATCAATCTTATTGGAGAGTGGATGTGACATAGAAAAATAGAGATTCTTTCCCGGTTCATTTGATATTGCCCTGAGCGACTTAAACCTTAAATATAGCCAAATGGATTGTTATGGGGGTATTTTTGAGAGATATGTTTTTGATTTAGAGAAGAAGCCTTTAAGAATTCTGTTGACATTTTGCTTGATTTTTAAGGGTTTTGTAAAAGACTTTTTTTTTAGAGAAGCTTATTCAATTTGGTACTTGCCCATCCGTCTGCCCATCAGTACATCATAGCAATTTTGCTTAGGAACCAGATAAGCTAGAAGCGTTAAATCTTGTGAAAAACTCATAAGTTTCTGGTTAATATACGACCCCCAAAAATTTTTTTCACCAATGATAGTCCAGTAGGGTATCAAATGACAGATTGACGAAATATTTTAATATCTGTGGTCGAAATTGTGATATCGATAACGAGATAAGCAGGGGAAAGGGAAGAGCACGAACAAATTGCATCCTTCTCCCTTCACGACTAGACACTTTTTGATCGAAAAATTTGAAGAAAAACCACAGAGGTAGATCTTTCCTAACTTCAATATTGAAAGTACAGATTATTAACAAAATTATGGTAATAGGTTCAATGATAACGAAAACCTTAGAAATCGATATTCACCCAACTTTGTTAATAAGTAATTATAAAGGATTTGTAAAAGCATGAACGCATAAGCCGAAGGTCCCAGGCTCAAATCTCGTTGGGAGCAACGTGATTTAGTTCAGGGGATTTTTCGGACAGACTATGAGTGTTCACTCAGTGGTGATATGTACTGATTTAATCAGATCATATCATAGGCGCGCGGGCACACGGGAGCATGCTACTGACCAAACCAACTTCCGAAAAAACCAATACGGTCATGAAAATGAGATACTCTAACTATCTCCAAGCGAAGGCCCGAGAGGGGCTGTAGTGCTACAAAGAAGAAGAAGAAAGGATTTGTAAATTTAAAATTTTTCCAAAAGCACTCTGCAAATTTCAATAAAATCGAATCATATTTTCGAGAGTTATAGCCGTTTCAATTTTCTCCGATCACAGCAAAAATAATCTACGGTTTTTATAGTATTTGGACTTTTCATCTAACCGGACATTATACTTTTCATTGGATCTTCACCAAATTTTTACATAAAATGAACAACAAAAACGCCTTTAAGATTTCATTCAGCCAATGGTTGTTAGTAATATTGCAACAAAATGGCGGCTGGTTAAAATGGAACAACAATGGTTTTTCTTTGAAAGCGAGTATGTATGAGTATTTGTTGTAAATGTGTTGAAGTTTTGGTCAGTTTTTTGATGATTGGTGTCTGCATATCATAAGTTGAGTACACAACCCTCTTGACATGAGCGTTGTTCTGTCTACCCAACTTTTTTAAATATATGAGCCGTTTTCTTTGAAAGTGACGTATATGAGCACATTTTACATTATATAGAGACAACGAAAGATTTGCGTTCAGCTCGTTCGAAAAATATTGGCAGATGTTTGTAGTGACATGTTTGGTTTCAATCTATGTGGGAAACTGATGCCGATGTTCTGGCACAAGGTTCAACGAGCTATAAAGAAGACTAAGCTCAGCTAGCTAGTTTCGCTTTATGACCGCGTACGTGTGCTTGTCGGCCAGCTATTTGGGGGACCATGAAATTTTCTTTTACTGAGTGTCGATCAAGCTACTCTATAAATACATATAAATTTCAGCTCACCAAGGTTAGCGGACACGAAAGCTAGAGTCGAATGCAAACATCAAACAAAAAAATCTCGGTTCCATCTCCCAAGAAGGCCATTGCATTACAAGGAGGTAGAAGAGAGCACACTTTTTTTGTGGTTGAGAGGTGAATGTCATTTATGCATAGAGTGTGGCATACTCATGCTCGCAAGAAGGTGACTGGACTACCCATTTAATACCTATCCTGCCAACCCGAGAACCCAACCTGGAACCGTTGGACAAATTAGCTCGGACCAGGTCTCGTTTTGCAAGTTGGGGGATCCCTCTTCTAGCGGGAGGGGAGAGGGAAAGAGGAATTTCCGGACAAGGGATCATCCAACCCCAACGCCCCGGCTGCTGAGAGAAGCTTTAATCTTTTAGGACTACCCGAGCATAATGTGCCACCTGGTTACATTTGTCAACCGATTCGAGCATCACCACGACTATATTATCCGCAGTGAACTCTCCCGTCTCCCTGTAGAGGTCCCTTCATAGCCTGCCCCACTTTGTGCACGCATAAAATGTGTGGCAGTCATTGCCTTCTTCTCCTGGGCATAATCGACAATTGGGAGACCATGACTTACCAATCTTGTGCAGGTAAAAGTGAAATACCCATGCCCGCTCAAAAGCTGGGTCAGATAGAAGTCAGTCACACCATGCCTTCGATCCTCGTGTCCTCGTTTCGGCGCAGATAAATAGTGCAGCGCTCTCTAGCAAGGAGGGGAACAGGTATCGAGTCTGCAATAACTCTCATCGCCAAATCAGAGACTGTCGGATACGAAGGTGCAATCCTCAATGCTCCTCTTTCTATACCAATGCCAAGCGTTTTCGGTATAACTCCTTACTGAGAGCGTCGCTCCATATTTCTGCTCTGTACAATAGCACTGACCTTACAGCACTCATTAAGAGGCCACTTCTTAATGGGTTGGGTCTCCCTGCATTGGCCATAAGTCGACTCAGAGCCGATACTCCTGAAGCAGCCTTCTGAGCCGTTGCCCTGATTTGCTCAGAGAAACTCAACTTCGAGTCGATTAGTAGCCCCAGCTTCGTTTGGACTAGTATGTCTCCAATACCAATCATTCTTGCCCTAGGGATTCTCCTTTTTTTTGTACCAAGGTGACATCTTAAGTTTTCTCCAGTGCTAAACTGAACCCGCGAGTAGTCATCCGGTCGCTCACTTGGCGCATTAGTCTACCTAGCCTAAGTTAAACTTGTTCAAGGATGTGTCCAGTAACCAGAGTCGCAACATCACCCGCATAGCTGATCAAGTGCGACTCATCCGACATATCCAGTGTCAGTGGCCCGTCGTAGGTACGTTGCCCAGGCACCTACGAGTATCCTTGGTCCAGACCTGTGGAACTTCCATCCTTCGGTGGGCTTGTGTCGTGTCGTAAATCAGGCTTCAGTCCTTCAGGTAGTCCCCCAAAAGCCGTATAAGATATTCTGGAACTTTAAAAGGGTTTTCACTGTATCCAGAATACTACCCATCTAGCGGAGCTCAAGGCGTTCCTGACTTCGAGTTCACCAACAGAACGATCCGTCGCTTTGTGCGCCTATATGCCTCTGTCATTTGGACCACGCTCACCACCTCTGCAATCGCATCAATGCTGGATCGACCTGTCCTAAAGCCATACTGCTGAGGCGATATGTCCCCAGCAGCACGAACCGCGCGAGTGAGTCCTCCCTTGATGAGTTTCTGTAGCACTTTCTCAGCAGTGTCTAGCATGGATAACGGGAGGTATGCAGAAGGCGATCCAGGATTTCCTTTCTCCTTACTGATGAGCACGAGCTTCGCCACCTTCCTCCGTATCGGTGAAAGCCCGTCCCGTAGGCAAGCGTTGAATGTCCTGAATAGCAAGTCAGGGCAATTGTGATAGACAAGTTGCAACACCTCAGCTGGAACATCATCTAGACCTGGAGCCTTCCTCGCTTTCAGTGAAAGCGCTGCATTTTCCAGTTCCAGCTGTGTGAAGAGTGGGCACTCGACTGCTGTTTCACCGTGGACGGCGTCAACACGAACGGGATGGGCGAGGAAGAGTACCCACACAATCTCGTCCACCTTTTCCGCATCATGTACGCAAGGTTTCCGTGGGGCAACAAGCTTCCGCATAACTAGCTTGTAGCCAAGGCCCCACGGATCCTTGTTCATACTGTCCACTAGATTTTGCCGGCAGTGAGCTTTACTGTTATTAATCAATTTGGGAAAGCATTTCCTGGCCGACTGATATGCTGTCAGGGTTCCGTTTCCGTTGAGCCTCACGCCGAAACTTGTGACACCCCTTCGCTTTTCAACCATTTCATTCGACCAGCAGTACACTGGGGGCTTGCCGTGCCAGGGTTTTCGATGGGGCATAGAAGCGTTGCAAGTAGTTGAGTTCTCCACGCTTTGAGCTGCCAGTTCTTCCATCCCCTGCGAATCTCCCTGCAGCGAGGCACCTGCTGTGAGCACCTCTTGATGTCCATCCTTCCGATGTTCCACCCAATTTTAGAAGGTCAAGAGTACGGCCGTCGAGAGACAACATCACTGATTTCAAGCAGAATCCACTGATGATCACTGGCTGAGTAGTTCTCTGATACTCTCCAAAAGTGTTTCCTCCATACTAAGGACATTGAGGCGAATGTCACGTCCGGTATGGTTCTTTTCGGTGTTTAGTATGACGAGCGGCATCCTGGCCGCCATTCCTAGGGCTCATATTTCCCGCGCATCTGTTTGAGGCATGCGCCATTCGATTGCCTTAGCGTTGAAGTCCCCCACCCCCCTAACGAGCATGTTGCCGTCTGCGTTTGGCACAGCGCCCTCCAAAGCATTAAATTTAGTGTGGAAAGATGATATCGATTCGTTCGACGTTAAGTACACACTAAAGAAGGTGGTCCCTGAGCACCCGCCCATAGTTATCAACCTAAAAATCACTACTCCGAAATTAGATGGCAGCAGTACCAGTTTCATCAGGATACCATGATGCCGAACTTTTATCATGATGTTGCTCACTCATCACCATAAAGGTGACTTTCATGTCCCTCGCAAACTGCTTAAGTCGATTTTGGGCGGTTGAACTGCGGTGTAAGTTTATCTGCAGGATGTGGGTCATCAAAGTTCTGATTTTGCCTTCGCTAGGGCTGCCTGGAAAACCCGACATCTCCGTGATCCCAAGACGTGCGCAAGATCCGGTCTTGGATCAGCATCCTTACAAGGAATACAGTGTGCCCCTTTTGTACACTCTCATATTGTATGTCTTATTTCACCGCATTTGTAACATAGGGAACTCCTATCGTTCCTTTGCATACTTGTGTGGTGTGACCGTAGCCAAGGCATTTGAAACATTGTAGAGGCGCTGCTCTTCGCCGTATCCTGCAGACAACCCACCCTATTCTTACTTTGTTCTTATTCAGAAATTGTTTGGCGTCCTTTTCGGTCAAGTCAACTATGCGTTGTCCCCGATGGTTTTCTGGTGTCAGCCTCGCTTTGATCCTGCCCACGCTAGGGAACTCCCTTTTGATGACCTCTTCTACCTCAGCCAGCTCCGTGATGCAGTCAATGTCTCTTATTTCGATCGTTGCCATCGGCTCAAGCTAGGCTATAGTTGCGCTTTTGCCGAGGACTTTCTTTACTGCGTCGCAGAATGCTTCCCTATTCTTGGCCTCGCCTAAGAATTCAACCAGAATGTGGCCCGACCGCGTTGGTCGTACTACTTTAATGGCAGTGTTGGTGTCCTCGGGCCTAACGTTTCCCCTAATATCCCGCAGCACGTCAGCATGGGATCTACCATCGTGGGATTTTATGAGCAGTACCTGCTGCCGGGATCTTCTTTGGGGCCTCTTTCACCCCTGTTTTGCATCAGGTCTTTTTTCTTGTTGGGCGTCCGTGCGAACTTTATTTTCTGGTATTTTTGATGGAGTTTCTTTGCGGCTTTCTTCGCTTGTTTTTTCAGCACTGTCTGGAACCCCTGGTCTGGTGCTCCACGCCCGCCAAGTGCCTCTTCCTTCTTGTATCCCGATCTCCATGGATTGGGCTAGACACCATTTTTTTATTGATGTTTGGTGGTGGAGCTATCTGCGGTCCCTTTAGATTTAGCCTTCAGCGCATCTTTATCCTTCTGCTCTTTTTCAGCCTTTTAGTCCTCTTCGGCCTTTAACCAGCTCCTCCGGTAATGTCCTTTGCGGTCTAGGAGCTCCTCTAATTAAAGGAGCCCAATCTTTACTACTTTGTTGATTTTTGGTGAGTCGCATCCAGATTGTATTCATATTAGAACATCTCCCGGTTTTCGGATTAGCCTTTCTTCTTTAAGTCGCTGGGTGGCAATTGTACTTTGCGACCACCTTTTATGGGAGAGATTATCGGCTTTCGTTTCCGAGTACAGTAGTTTCGCCACATTTCCGACGGTGGTTTCATCTGGCCACCTTTCTTTTCGTGCCGTAACTTCTTTGCGGACTTCAGGATGGTTTGCTATTATTTCTAGATTTATGACCCTTATTTTGGTCGCTTGAAAAGCGATCGCAGAAGTGACCATCGAATTCTCGATGCTCTTTATATTTTCCTCCACCACTCGAACATCTGTCGCATCCTGCAGAGTTTACCGCTTTTCCTTTCTTTTTAGGAAGCTCTGGTGTACGCAGCATTTTTTTGCTGCGCCCGAATCTCTCTGTTAATCTCCGCTTTTCGTCCTTCTTCACTGTCATTGCATGCATCACTGTTTTTTTTCATCATTAGTACCGCTCCCGATGTGCTCTAAGGATTATGGCTGCAGCCGCTGGTTGCGTCTTCATTGTTATTAATTTTGCTTTCTTGGGTTTTTAAAATCTTTTTTAAGGATTTTGGTTGCCACAGTCTTATTGGAGCAATAATATAAGACTGGAGCAATCAAAATCCTTAAAAACGATTTAAAAAACCCAAAAAAGCAAAAATAATAACAATGACGACGTAACCAGCGGTTGCAGCCACGATCCTTCGAGCACATCGGGAGTGGTACTAACGATGAAAAAAACCGTGATAAGCTTGACAGCTGCTCTTTTTAAGTTCACTTCCTTTTTTTGTCGTTCTTTTCTTCTGTACGTCTGTCAGATGGTTCATAACATGTTAATGTACTAGTCTTATGTTATTCATATATTCAATGGATTAAGGTGTTTTATCTGATTGGTTTCAAAGAACTAGTTAAATAAAATTCATGTTTGGATTCAAGAAATAATAAATATGAAATTCCATCTATTTTATTTATTTTAATTTTAATAAATTAATGCAATTTTTGATAAAATTTGATTGAACATAACTAAATAAAAGAATAAAAAATTCAATTCTTATAGCTCTTCATTTTTATTACACTTTAAACTGAATATTTTTAATTTTTATTTTAATAAGGAAGTTTTTGAATCATCAAATGTATCTGGTAGAATCATATTTTCAAATTTTAATGGTTTTCCTCATCTGGAAGAAAAGTCTATACAAATTGCATTCATTTGCGGGATGTTGCACTCTTAATCATAGAGCAGGCTTGACCAGTTAAAAACATTTATTCAACAAAACGGTGCAAACGTTAATTACCAGAATTTTGAATTGATTAAAACATGTACAGGCTAGCGCAGCTGGATTTGGTCGAGCTCGGGTAGTAAGTGACGCAATTCGTAGCTGCATTCGATCGGTACACTTTAAATACATGACTGCACTCAATGCACCGCAAATGTGTATGACCTTGCTCATTAACAGAGCCAGAGAAAACTTGCAGCAGAGCCATAGTTTGCTTATATCGTAAGGGATGCTCCAAAGTCGGGAAGTTTCGAGATGCCAAAGTCACTCCTTTTCTAATGACCTTTTCGTGGAGTGACGGGAGTGAAAATGTTACCCTCCTGGTGTCGCAGTTGCTGTATGCCGTGGGCTGGTTGAACCACGTATGGGGGGCAACAGAGGCTTCGGCGTAAACAACTGCGATGGAGGCGCGGGTGGCTGAGGTGACGATAGCTGATTTGGCGTTCACTAGGCATCGGACTACTCCCAGTAGGCTGGTTTCAAGTGATCGGTAGTAAGGACCTTGAATACACGTTTTCGTTTATGCAGTTGCTGACCCTTTTGATGATCCGTTGAGGTTCGGTGCACGACTGGTCTAGCGGCTTCTTGACCACGCTGATGCTGTGAAACTCATACTTGCAAGTGGACAGGTCTTTGAATACAAATGGATGTATTGAACAGGCAGCGTAAACCTGTTACAAAATCCAAGTCTTACTTAAACGTGGTGTGCAAGCCCAACAAGATCGCTGAAAGTGCTTGCAGCCAAGGTATCTCGGGAACGCACTTCAAGGCATCCTTGAGATTGCAGTGCATCCGTTCCACCATGTCATTGGCCTGTGATTGGTATAATGCGGTATGGATGTGGTTGGCCCGACCGATTTGGATTAGAAAGCCAGCATCCAACTGACAGCCTTGGTCCGAGGTGATCTTGAATGGTGTGCCGAATATGAAAATACAGTCGTCAAATGATGGCCTGGCGATGGTGCTGCCCTTGATGTCGTGCACTGATATTGCTCGAGGCCGACGCATGTAGCGGTCGATGGTGGTGAGGCAGTTCGCGTATAGATGTGATCAAAACGCCCGTCTGACATCTTGAAACTACTAAGCACGGCGCGGTTGTGGCGATAGACCTTTCACAACTGGCACGGCACAACTGCTTAGCCTTACGAAGCACAACCTTCCGCAAACTTGGCAAAAAGAATGACAGCGCTACACACTTTGTGGTGGCACGCCCGGAGGGATTTGAAAGCTGGTTGACAGTACCGAAGCCTTGGTGGTGGAGTGCGACTGGCGACTATCGTTTAACACAGTGTGCTTAATTTTGGTGAAGATCGCCAAAAACTCGTGGTCGTAGGTGTAGTAGCACTGCTGGTTTTGGATAGCTTTCTCGAGAAGAACCTTTGGGATACTCAAGCACCATCGTTCCACTGCTGGTCTACGGCCACGATAATGGCAGAGCTGGACATATCAGTACGCAGTGCCAATGGGAGTGAAGATGAATGCCCTACTCGGAGCATTTAAAAGCAGCTTCAGCATTAGATATTAATGTAAGTGGCGCTTTCTTGATCGTACAACCTTTTAGCAGCTCTGAGAATGGTGGTTGGAGCTCGCCGGAGTATAGCTGATAGAAGTTAAGCATCCTAAGGAAACGTCTCAGCAGCAGAGTCGGCCAGTTTGGAAAAATCTGTGACGGCTTGCGCCTTGGAGCTGCTGGTCGAAATTCTGTCCCGCAGACTTTGTACTCCGCAAAAATGAACTCGGATAGGCTGACTTGGCATTTATTCTAGGTAGCCTGGACCTTCGCAGTTTGTAACACCAAGAGGAGCTGCTTGAGGCGGTGCTGGTGATGGTCGTGGTGGGCAGAAATAACAAAGATGTCATCCTGATAGACGCGGACGAAACCGAACTTTCTCACAACAGATGATTGAGTCTCCGCTGCATTATTTGGACTGCGTTGCGTAGACCAAGAGGCATCCCTACAAACTGAAACAGCCTGAAGTGCTTAGTGACTACCGTTTTGCAAATGTCTTTGGGATGGACAAAGATTTTATAAAAGGGACGTTGGAGGTTGATGACTGAAAATACTTAGCTGCTGGTCTCTGGATGATGGGTAATCGGTAGTGATCCAGGCATACATGGGCATTAAGTTAGCGGTAATTTCCAGTACTTTGCCAACGGCTGCCGTCCTTGGGCACCACGTGAAGAGAACTAGCCCACTAGCTTGACGAGTTTCAAACAATTCCTCACTACAATGGGAAACAGACTTGGCGGCGAGGTTTTTGAGTCAAGTGGACCGTGCGTGACTATCTGGTGGTAGAAGGGTAAATTGGTGATATAAGCCAACTCACCGGGTCATAAAGTTATCTTTGCGTACTTGACGATGATCTGATTATGCAGCTCTCTGACGGGGCCCACCAAGTTCGATGGTTTGGCTATAGCGCTAATGCTAATGCTATGCACTAGTTGAGCTGGGCTGTGGACACAGGTCGTAAAGAGGCTGATGAGACCATCTAAGAGGTGCCAAATACGTCGATTGATGAACAAGCCGTGGCAATTAAGTGCGTTGACTTCCAGGATGATCACCTAGATGTCTGCTATGAAAAACGTCCAGTGAAATGGGTGACGTATATTAGCCTGAAGCTTAAGGTGACCTACTGGGTGCTAAAGGTGATGTATAGCGTGCCATTTGCGGCCTGCAGCTCTTCTTTCGAAGAGACCTGGTGATGAGATACCTCGGGATGATGGAAAGAGCAGAGACGAGGTCCGCGGGAGAAGTTAAGGCATTTCTCCGAGGTATTACTGGTGGTGTCCACCGATGAACTTGTTTCCGGGTACCTAGTGGCGTTATCTTGGGTTGGATAGCTGCAAGGCTACTTGCAGTGGATTGCTAAGGCTCCGTGTTTGTTGTAATACCAGCAATATCCCTTGCATGGGTCTGTTCCTGGAGTGCCGGATCGTGCTTATCTTTGGTAGCCGCCTCGTGACGAGGGGCCCCCACGCTGGGTGCTGGCATTGGCGCGTGGTTGCTGAAGTGCCTCGAAACTGGTCAACTGCGCGATTGCTAGGCTCAGGGCAGCTAGCTTAACGGTGAGCTAGTTCGGAAAACTGCGTGGTGATGAACTGCCAGATGAGGGTGCTGTTTAGCACGTGGCTCATTGTGCTGAGGTGGCCATTACTGCTGGGGCCATGTTATGTGCCTTGTCTTCAACAACGGCGAACTCTTTCGTTCTGATTTTTAAACACTAAAAGCATTCACTGAATTTGCTGAGGATCGAGTGATTTGAACCCCCCGGGCCCATCTATTGCTTGAAAAGAATGTGTTGCAGGTTTTGCCACTTTGTCCTGGATAAAAACTACAATCAGACCGTGACTTACGAATCTTGTTCAGTTAAGACTAACATACATATATGCCCGCTCAAGAGCTAATCCAGGAAGCAGTTAGTCTTACCACGCTAGTTAATATTTTTTTCCCAGTTAGAAAATAATTAACCTTGATTTTTTTCCTTTGGGGAGTAAGTTTTCTTTTGTAAATGAATGCATGAAATAAATCGACTAAAGTTTCCCAAGCGACATGAACTTTACACCCGTTCAATAACATGAAAATACAAATTCATGTGTTACGCTATGCATGTACGAGTACTTATTCATATAACATATAGTATGCAAACACCTATACATATTTTTCATTCTAGCTGTACAATTTTTATTGGCCATTAAATATAAAACGTGTTGATTGTATTTTTAAAACTGCTGACTCAATACAACTTTATGTGGAAAAGTTTGAACCTTTTTTCCGTCATTAATTCATTTCATTTTTCTTGGTGTATACAATCTAGTACACATTTCATTACTTATAAGCACTAAACATTATCATCGTAACCGCAACAAAAATGAAATTTGTGCAAAATTCATCCTTGCACACAAATTCCCATATATTCGCATGCATGATACATTCAACAACTTGTTAAGTAAAGCAATATGTACTTATTACGGTGATAATGAAAGTTAGACGGTGTCTACATTAACTATGAATAAAACTCAAATTATCATTTGCGTATCATGTGGGAGTATATGTATGTAAGTAGTTTTGATAGTCGGTGGTTATGTGAAGGGTTAAAGTTTCCAAGTTTGTGGTAGAATTAAATGAAATGTTTGAAAAAGAGAAAAGGGTGCAAAAACCTTGGATATATTCATATGCAAATAAAGTGAAATGGTTGAAATTTTCATATGAAAGCTTTGTTCTCAGAAAATTTTTTAGTTCTTATGCAAATAAAAGGTCTGAATGGTTTCAAATCTCTTTTCGACTTGATATGAAAGTTTCAAACGTTAGTAGCAAGGCATTAAAATGGATATGAGAATTTTAAGGGCAAATTGTTTGGAAAGGCAATGGTTTCGAAATATACATATATACATAGTTCATGCCTAGTAAAGTTTCTACAATCTATCAAGTGATATGAGATTGTCGACAAATTTAAGACTTCTTTTGCTTAGATAAGTCAGATAATGATGCAATCAGACGCACCAAAAAAACTAGGAACAGCCCTCATCCATTATACTTTTGGTTTTTTAGGAAAGCTTTCAAACTCCTGATAACAGTTTGATATCATGCTAGAGATTTCCCTTGATCCTTTTGAAAATTAAATTTTGAGGCATTAAAAATGCTTCTAATGCTTTGAAGTCTTAAGAAACAGACCTGAAAGTGATGTGGGGTGTATAAAGCCACAAAATGCCTCACTTGCTAAATTTTTGTGAACATATTCGTACTTGAATGGTGGAAGTACCAGTGAACCTGCCCTATTCGAATTCCGAAACCGCACTTTAATAGATGTATTTTTATACTAAGCTGTTACTTTTGACATTAATGAGCAGTTGACAATCTCGCCTTCTTCATATCAAGATTGCTTTGGTAAAATATGCTGAAATGTGCTCTCTGTGGATTTTTACATTTTTACTTTTGGGCGGTCACGTACTTATAATCTCAGCCTAATTTTGTAATTTTCAGTATTATTCCATATTCGCCTTATTAATATCTACAGTACAGCCTGCACTCATGGTATAGTCCTTGCCTTGCCAAGTATGACATGGAAACATCATATTCCCAGCCTCCAACCAGCTTTTTGCGAAAGACTAAAGCTGCTCGTTTTGCGATATTGAAATGAGTGTAAGTGGTAAGAAAACTGTTAAAGGAAAGTGTATCCAAAGGTATGACATAAGATTTGCTCGAAATTCATTCTGGTCTGCGTTCAATCCATCGAAGCTATTACGGGTGACACGATGCATTCTGTGAGATGTGTTGTAATAAATGGTGGTAAGTATCATGTAGCATCATCAATTGTTCAAAATCCATCACCACCCAAAGGACCACCTAGACACCCACCTGCATGTAGTGTTGCAGCACAAATGGCCAGATTATACATTTGGGACGCGCACATAGTCACGAAGGTAAGATTCAAGTAGTCGAAGATAAGCAAGAAGTGAGTTAACTTCAAGCTGAAATCCAAGAATTAAAAATAAGACTGAAAACGTACGAAGATATATTCGAGACGGCCAAGAAAGTTCAAGATATTGAACCGGTACGACAAATCAATACGCAAGCTAAGCTGAAGAAAGCTGTTAAACAAGTCATCCTAGAAGAAGTATTAAGTGCTGAAGGTACTAACGACAGCCAGAATTACTCTGCAGTGCTGGACGGACTCCAGCAAGAAATGGAGGTTGATGAAAATAATGGAGGTAATGTTAGTCAAGATAATGATAATTTTATACTTCATTTAAAAAATAAGAATAAGGAGAAGAAACCAGCCCGTAGTTCTGCTGGTCCTCCTCAAAAAGTTTCAAAGAATACAGAGAAAGTTCCGCCAATTAATGTGTTCGGTCAAAGCGGAAAGCACATGGGTCGGCTATTGGCAGCCGAAAACAAATTAACAAATTTCGAGATTATACGAATCAATGCCAAAAAGTTTTCTACCAAAACGAAATCACTGGTTGATTTCAAATCAGCAAAAAATGCTCTAAATTCTGGGGAGGCTCCACTCTTCACATACACCCCGAAAAGCGAGAAGAACCAGATCTCTTCTTGAAGGGCTTGCAC